>CM060927.1:54587857-55837857 GCA_030737875.1 Allium sativum | reverse complement strand
GCTAAGTGGTAAACCTTAGTTGAAGAATAACTAAGTAATGATTCTTAGTCAAGGAAGTTTGGACCAGTTCATAGATAGATGAGTAACCTAATACGGTAGGTCATCGTTTAAGTATACGAGTAGGAGCAAGTATCTGATTTGGATAAAGGCTCCAGCGAACTGGGTAACGAAGCAGCGGCTTCGGGGAACGTGAGGGTATTCTTGGTATCCCTCTATGAGCTGCCAGGTGATTATACTAGGCTCATGAGAGGTTAAGGTCTGCGTTAGAAGAACCAAGAGTATGCCTTGGTTGCTATACGAGCGACCTAAAGACGGGGATGGATAGGGGATAGTCGACGATACACGGTCGTACCCTAGATAGCATTTCGTCAGGCTACCTACCATCTTTGGTCAAGCGTGTACGTACGGAAAGGCAGAGAACACCCAATAGACCATAATTGCTATCTAATTATGGTTGCGGTAAGGCTTGGATATGGGTTGGCCAGTGTTGTGTTCTCATACAGGATTTATCCTGTCTTGTCTTTCACTGGTTGAGGGAGTGGTCTCGTGGGACCATAGCCACGTATAGGAAAAAACAGACCTTAGCATCTGCATCGGCAGATAAATCGAAAGCTTCCGACCGAGTCCTGTATTTCCTGGTCTGCCCTATGACAGGACTCGGATGGCACGATGTGAAACATGTGCATACAGTCATGGAAAAACGATTCACGATATATGCGTGGGAAAAAGGGCGCGGTTGGCGGTTAGCGTAATCCCTAGTGGCCCTACGTGGTTGAACCCAAACCGAGATACGAAAACGTGCAATAGGTAAGCATAATCCCTAGTAGCCCTAGGTAGCATAAGTCCTAGTTGTACAAACGATAATTCATGTTGGAAGACCCTGACTAGGTTTAGGGTAACAGTCCAAACCGATCTTAAGGATCATGGAACTATGTTAAAGTAATATAGAATCTCAGGGGAAAGCCCGTATGGTCTACGGCAAGGGACTGAACATTTACATGGAATAAAACATACAAGTTGAGTAACCTATATATGCGATATATTAGGTTGACATGGACCATTACACGACTTTTGGGTAAGGGTCATTCATGGTTAACACATGATACGTTGGGGATGAGCTAAAAGACAGGATAGATACCATGGGATGTTATACGTGATAGATATCTTGGGGATATTATACTTGATAGGAACCTGACGATGGGATACCTTGTTTTATCTTGACATCGTAATTTATCATGACACCTTAGTTTATCTGAGTTCAGTAGTTCATCCTGTTATTTTGATTTATCTTATCTATCTTGTCATCATGCTTATGTTCATCTCAGTTTCTCATGTCAGTTAACTTTACTAGTTTTTATGCTGATAGTAGATAGGGCTTACTCAGTCTTTTTGACTGACCCATTTTGTTTCGCCTCTTTTCTTCCGTTTCCCCCCCAGGTTACAGGGAGGAAATACTGTTGTTTAGTTCGGACTTCTTCTGCTTGAAGGTCATCATGGATGGCTTGGACTTTTCTTGGCTATGGCTACTTTACTGTTTTTACTTGGGAAATAATTTATGAAAAGGTCTTTATGCTTCTTTACTATTGCAAGACAGGTTTTGATGTACTCTGATGTAAAAGGCTTTAGACCTTAATTATTAATGTTTATGAAAGTTCGATTTTACTTCCGCTATTTTTATATGTTCTGTCTTGTGATATTTATGTGCATGTTTACCAGTAATGCCCCTCTAAAGCTAGTGCATTCCTTTGCGAGTGACCCTAGCGTAGGCGGGGTGTTACATTTGGTATCAGAGCAGAAGGTTACCAGACTGGGCAAAAGTTTTTAAAGACCTTCTGAAAACTATTTGAAAAAAAAAACCGTTTACAAAGAAGCATTTTTCAAGAAAATTTTCTTTTAAAAGAAAAAGGCTATTCCCCAAAGGCCATTAGCACTATCCTTGTTTCCTTAATTGAGTCTCTTTTCCTTTCTTTCCTCCATCTGTAGTCACAGTAGTTTTAACTGCGACTAGTCTTTTCTACCTACGAAAGTGCTTTCCATACGATGGAGGTGGTTCTCGAGAGACCAATGGCCGCGTTATAAGAAAGGATCGTGAGAAAGAAGGATAAAGGATACGAGCTTAAGGATGAGCAACTTGTTGGTATGGCTTAGTCCTCAAAGGAGGGAGAAAGATGAACAATGAAACCCATGACGAGAGAGTACCTTTGGCATGGTAAAACGGGGCGGATAGTTAAGTATTATGGGACAAGGACAAGATCATCGGGAGGGCAGTAGTATGCTCTCATTTCTAGAGTACCTCGGAAGGAGGGTAACGATCTTGTTAAAGGTTTAGCTTTTCTTCTCTATCATCCCGTTAGGACTTCGTTGTTCGTATCATTTAAGTCTGCTTCGATAGTTGAGTCTCTGCACCTTAAGTACTAGCGTAATAGAGAATCCCATTTTTGTCTCAAAGTCCTATTGGAGAATCAGTCCATTTATACATGACTTGTTTGGATTTGGGAATGTCTATGCCAAGTGTTGAGTTTGGAAATAATGCTTATGTTTATAAGCTATGGATGGATTCTAGGGATGAAGTGGTTATCCAGTAGGGGGTGCCACTCTCGGTTTTGATAGGAGGGTAGTTAGACCTTTTGACTAGCCTTGGTAATGCCCTCGAAGTATCGGGTAACCTTTTTGAGGTTCTGCCATGACTAGTTACTTAGAATCCCTTGATGCCTTTATTGGAAATTTGAAGCCCGATCGAGTGGTGTTCGCCGATAAGACGGATGGTTTACTTCATTTATGCATGGGTTATAGAGATCACCCTAGTAAGTGCGCTTGATAACCTGGTTAACATCTGTTTACTTTCTAGAGAAAGTTCTTCTACATGGAATACCTTATAGTATATAAACGAGATCCAAAGATTCACTAGTGAATTTTGGAAAGATTGCATGAGATCATGAGTACGCAGTCATGTTTGCGCCAAGTATTCTAGGAAAAGGATAAGTGCAAGTGGAACGAGAGGCGACGAAGAAATGAGTTCCAGCTCATGTTATGGAAACAGGAAATAAGAAGCTACGAAATCGCAAAGTTAAAAGAATGGAATTAAGTTCGAGGAAATACGACTTTGATGGTCAAAGACTAGATACGCGCATGATATCTCTTTTTGGGAGTATATCCTTGATCCCTGTTTTCTGTAGAGCTTACTTGTAGGCTATCTTTTGTGGACATCCTCTCGGTCCTATTTTCTGTTGCAAACCCCGTAAGGAGTTTGTCTTGTTTATCTTCTCGACCCTGTTTCAGGGAATCCTAGGTAGAACACTATGGATGTAAACATGTATTTGAAACATGTTATGATTGATATGGTTGCAAGTGGTTGCAAGTGGTTGCTCGTGGATGCGCGAATACACATTAGATACTAGCTCGACTCGGTCACATTTCATATTGCATATGCACGAGTATTTATACTTGTTTATGGATGAAATCGAATGTATTATCATGCGGTTGTTGCATATGAATGAATGATTGTGCATGCATATAGTATCTATATGACTATGACTATTTGCATACATGTTGGATTCATGGCACTATACATATTTTGCATTAGAAAGATTATTCAGGCCTGATCATTAGCATTAGCTAAGGAACATGTACACACACGTTTTGCATATATTCATACAGCATTAGAAATCATCTAAGGACAATGGTTGCTTGTGGATGATGTTTTGAGTAGATGGATGATGGATGGTAGGATATGTTCTTCCTAACTTGGAGATTTCGGGGACGAAATCCTAAAAGGTGGGGAGAATGTAACAACCCGTATTTTCAATAACCTGTTATAACATAAATGGAGGCAGAATTAAACTGTAAAATCTGAATCAAGGGAAATGGGCTATGCCATTGCGTTCATCTCGGAAAAATACGCGAAATAGAGTCCGAGTTTTCGAAAATCGGAGTCCGTATGACCAAGATATGGCCTCGCGAAGTTTCACGAAAAATTCCCAAATTAAAGTATACTTAATTAAGTGAAATGGGTTGCGCAGAGAAATATATATATATATTGATATATATATATATAATTGAAAATTAAATAAATAAATATGCAAAAATTTTCAAAACAACGAATTGGGAGAGGGGAATAACCGAACCGGCCGATTTTTGAGGTCGACCCGAGCTCGCTGGGTCGACTAGGGGTTAATCCAGGGTGTTTGGCTGTCAACCCGTGGGCCGATTCTCTCAAATGCAGATTTTGCATTTGGATGGTTCTCATGGTTCATCTTTAATCTAAAGGCCCTAGATAGTTCCTACACTTGACTTCTTCCCCAAGACATGCTTTGATGGCTTGGATTGAATCTAGGTTTAATCCTATGGCCTAAAACACTTGCCTAATCTATAAATAAGACCCTAACCTATCCTAAATCCTCATTATTCATTCATGCAACTAAACTATGGCAAAATTTTACCTCTCATGGCCTCCACTCTCTTCATAAAATTTCTAAATGGTTTCTATGAGAGATTTTCCATGCATACAAGTGTTTTCAAGCTTGTATGAGTGTCATTAGCTTGCATTCAAGTCAAGTTTCTATCTTTGCATCATAAAGCAAGGGTTTTGATCATTTTGGCTCAAGGGTTTTTATGTTAGAGCTTGCATTTTGGGTCTATTTGATTGCATAAGGGCTTTGTCATATCTTTTGTGCCTTCATAGCAATGTAAGCCATTTCCCTACTCTTAGATATTAACTATGAAGTTAAATGTTCATGTTGCAAGTTTGGGTTTGATCATTGAGTATGATACATGCTATCATGTCATGCAAGTTTATGAAGTCATTATATTGATCTTGTGAGCTAAAAGCTACAACCTTTATGTTGAAATGTTGCATTAGGCAACATGAGAACCCTCATAACCTTTATGTCAACTTGCATATGAAGTCATAACCCTTATATGATGATATATGCGAGTTACTAGTCATCATTCCATATCTTTTGTCACCATGATTCGCTTATGTGCCAAGTTTGGGTTTATGCATGTTTTGAGGCTTAAGAATGTAACATGCAAGTTAATGAACACATTTGTGCCTCATTTGCCACCATGATTAACTTGTGGCTTAATATCCATTTTTGTCATGCCTTTGCCAAGTCTCTTCTTTTAATCCATTACGTTGTCGCGAACGTATATGCGAGTTTAAAAGCGTTGGGTTATGTTATGGGTAATTTCTAATGACATGAAAATACAACTTGAAAACATGACTTGAAATATAACATGGAAGTTGACATGTAAGTATGCATAAAAACATAAGCTTGGGAATTTACCTATTAAGTTAGGTCTACCCTTTGGGAATTTACCTATTAAGTTAGGTCTACCCAAATGCTTGAAAACTTGTAACATGTTTTGGGAAACATGATGGACATGACACTTAGATAATATAAGTGTGGCCAACTCGAGGTTGGGTTGAGTTTGCAACGTAAAACTACCCGGAACCGACCGGCCTAACTAGTAGTTGCAAACAATAGGACCCAATGTGAGAAGTTGGTCATGTTGTGCTTGAACCCGAGGTTAGACCAAGTTGTGGTGTAAAGCTACCCGGAACCGACCGGCTTAACTAGTAACCACAACAAAGTCTAATGTGAGAGGTGAAGGTGCATTAAGTAATTAATGCCACATGATAGGGTTAAGTTAAATTGATTAATGACTTTTAACCAAATATGACATGGACAAATGGGTTAAGTAATTTGATTAGGCTAATGATGCTTAACAAAACATGACAAGGTTGGGTAGGTTAAGTAACTTGATTTGCCTAATGACACTTAACCATTTTTATGTGACTAGTGGACGGGGTTAAGTTAACCAACACTTAATCAATCCAACGCGATAACTTGGTAAGGTTAAGTAAGTTTTCTTAATGACGCTTAACCGAAAAATACGGTTAACGGATGGGGTTAAGATTAGACTCAACTAGTCTAAACATGAAAATCGGATGGGGTTAAGTTAGCCTAGACTTAATTAATCCCACTTGGTAGTTTAATGGGGTTAAGTTAAATACTTAACTAATCTAAACATGATGAATTGATGTGGTTAAGTGACCTATACTTAACCAATCTAACTCGTTAATTTATTGTGGTTAAGTTAACCAATACTTAACCAATATAACGTGAAAACATGATAAGGCTAAGTCACGAATCGCTTGAATACACTTGACTGATTTGACTAAGTAAATTGATAGGGTCAAGTTAATATATACTTAACCAACCTAGAATGATAATTGGACGAGGTTAAGTCGTGAATTGCTTAATATACTTAACCAACTTGAGCATGGTTTGTAGGGTTAAGTCTTGAACTTGGATACTTAGCCAATTTTGACATGATTTGTAGACGGGTTAAGTCATGAACTTAAGTGACACTTAATCCATTATGTAAACCCTAGTTCTGAGGATTAGGTGGATAACCGTAGTTAACAAGGATAGCGGGAATAAGGCTAAGTGGTAAACCTTAGTTGAAGAATAACTAAGTAATGATTCTTAGTCAAGGAAGTTTGGACCAGTTCATAGATAGATGAGTAACCTAATACGGTAGGTCATCGTTTAAGTATACGAGTAGGAGCAAGTATCTGATTTGGATAAAGGCTCCAGCGAACTGGGTAACGAAGCAGCGGCTTCGGGGAACGTGAGGGTATTCTTGGTATCCCTCTATGAGCTGCCAGGTGATTATACTAGGCTCATGAGAGGTTAAGGTCTGCGTTAGAAGAACCAAGAGTATGCCTTGGTTGCTATACGAGCGACCTAAAGACGGGGATGGATAGGGGATAGTCGACGATACACGGTCGTACCCTAGATAGCATTTCGTCAGGCTACCTACCATCTTTGGTCAAGCGTGTACGTACGGAAAGGCAGAGAACACCCAATAGACCATAATTGCTATCTAATTATGGTTGTGGTAAGGCTTGGATGTGGGTTGGCCAGTGTTGTGTTCTCATACAGGATTTATCCTGTCTTGTCTTTCACTAGTTGAGGGAGTGGTCTCGTGGGACCATAGCCACGTATAGGAAAAAACAGACCTTAGCATCTGCATCGGCAGATAAATCGAAAGCTCCCGACCGAGTCCTGTATTTCCTGGTCTGCCCTATGACAGGACTCGGATGGCACGATGTGAAACATGTGCATACAGTCATGGTAAAACGATTCACGATATATGCGTGGGAAAAAGGGCGCGGTTGGCGGTTACCGTAATCCCTAGTGGCCCTAGGTGGTTGAACCCAAACCGAGATACGAAAACGTGCAATAGGTAAGCATAATCCCTAGTAGCCCTAGGTAGCATAAGTCCTAGTTGTACAAACGATAATTCATGTTGGAAGACCCTGGCTAGGTTTAGGGTAACAGTCCAAACCGATCTTAAGGATCATGGAACTATGTTAAAGTAATATAGAATCTCAGGGGAAAGCCCGTATGGTCTACGGCAAGGGACTGAACATTTACATGGAATAAAACATACAAGTTGAGTAACCTATATATGCGATATATTAGGTTGACATGGACCATTACACGACTTTTGGGTAAGGGTCATTCATGGTTAACACATGATACGTTGGGGATGAGCTAAAAGACAGGATAGATACCATGGGATGTTATACGTGATAGATATCTTGGGGATATTATACTTGATAGGAACCTGACGATGGGATACCTTGTTTTATCTTGACATCGTAATTTATCATGACACCTTAGTTTATCTGAGTTCAGTAGTTCATCCTGTTATTTTGATTTAGCTTATCTATCTTGTCATCATGCTTATGTTCATCTCAGTTTCTCATGTCAGTTAACTTTACTAGTTTTTATGCTGATAGTAGATAGGGCTTACTCAGTCTTTTTGACTGACCCGTTTTGTTTCGCCTCTTTTCTTCCGTTTCCCCCCCAGGTTACAGGGAGGAAATACTGTTGTTTAGTTCGGACTTCTTCTGCTTGAAGGTCATCATGGATGGCTTGGACTTTTCTTGGCTATGGCTACTTTACTGTTTTTACTTGGGGAATAATTTATGAAAAGGTCTTTATGCTTCTTTACTATTGCAAGACAGGTTTTGATGTACTCTGATGTAAAAGGCTTTAGACCTTAATTATTAATGTTTATGAAAGTTCGATTTTACTTCCGCTATTTTTATATGTTCTGTCTTGTGATATTTCTGTGCATGTTTACCAATAATGCCCCTCTAAAGCTAGTGCATTCCTTTGCGAGTGACCCTAGCGGAGGCGGGGTGTTACAGTGTTAATGCAAAGAGGCCAAGTAGTCGCTTATGCAAGCCACCAATTGAAACCGCATGAGAAGAATTATGTGACTCATGATCTTGAGTTGCTAGCCATCGTTTTTGCCTTGAAAATCTGGAGGCACTATTTATTGGGCGAGAAATTTATACTGTACACAGATCATCAATCATTGAAGTATTTATACACCCAGAAAGATCTGAATTTGAGACAGCAGCGTTGGCTAGAATTTCTTGCAGCGTATGATCTTGATAACCTGTATACGCCGGGGAAGGCTAACGTTGTAGCGGATGCGCTTAGTAGGAAAACCGCAATCATTTCCAATCTTATAATTACGCCTGGATTGATTGATAAGATTTCAGCCCTTCAAGAAGACAATGAATTCATTCAGAGAATCAGTCAAAGGGTCAAGAAAGGTGAAACCACAAGTTTCCGCATTGACAATAAGGGGGTTCTCAGGTTAAATAATAGGATTTGCATTCCAAATATTCCAGGCCTTCGAAGAGAAGTGCTAGACGAATGCCATAAATCCAAATTTTGCATCCATCCTGGTGTGAGTAAAATGTACCACGATATCAAACGCTCTTTCTGGTGGAGGGCAATGAAAAGGGATATTTCTTTGTATGTTAGCAGATGCCCTACTTGCCAATTGGTCAAGAGCGACCAACAGAAGCTAGCTGGACTGTTGCAACCGTTGGAAGTCTCAGGTTGGAAATGGGAACCGATTTCCATGGATTTCATAGATGGTTTGCCGCGAACCAGGAAAGGTAATGACAGCATTTGGGTAATCGTAGACCGCTTCACGAAGACTGCCCATTTTATACCTGTCAGATCCAATAGAACCGCTCAAAGTCTAGCACAGATATATTTCAAAGAAATCGTTAAGCTGCATGGAATTCCCATCATCATAGTCAGTGATAGAGACCCAATATTTGCTAGCAAATTCTGGGAGGCTTTCCAGACAGAATTGGGAACGAAACTGAATATGAGCACCGCTTATCACCCTCAAACGGATGGCCAAACCGAGTTGGTGAATAGAATTCTAGAAGATTTATTGCGGGCTTGTATAATTGATTTTGGTGGGTCATGGGAAGATCACTTACGTTTAGCAGAATTCTCATATAACAATAGCTATCAAGCAAGTTTCGGAATGTCGCCATTTGAAGCATTATATGGCAGACCGTGCAGATCTCCAGCATGTTGGGTAGAACCTGGCAATAGACTTGTGTTAGGACCCGATATGATTAGAGAAGCATCTGATAAAGTCAACTTCATCAAAAAGCGTTTGAGAACTGCGCAAAGCCGACAGAAAAGTTATGCAGATTCTAGAAGAAGAGATTTGACATTTGCTGTTGGTGATCATGTTTATTTGAAAGTTTCTCCGATGAGAGGAGTAATCAGATTTGGCAAAACTGGGAAGTTGGCACCGAGATTTATTGGTCCCTTTCCTATACTCGAACGAATTGGAACTCTTGCTTATAGGGATCAATTACCAGATTGGTTGCCTGGAGTGCATGATGTATTTCACATATCTCAACTTAGAAGACATGTGCATGATCAGATCTTGTTGTAGAAGAAGCAGCGCAACAGGATATAGACATAACTCCAGAATTAGTAGTCAGAAGAGAGCCATTAAAGATTGTTGGCAAAGAAACTAGAGAACTAAGAAGCAAAAAGGTTCATTTAGTTAAAGTGCAGTGGAGCAGTGATCCTAGAGACTGTACTTGGGAGACTGAGGAAAGCACTAAGCAAGCTTACCCCAAATGCAGAGTGGATATCTCTGACTAACTCCGGTGCAAGGTACCTTTACAATACTTTGCTTTTACATTTTGTTTCCTACTTTACTGTTGTTTCCTTTTCGAGGACGAAAAGTTTTAAGTGGGGGAGATTGTAATAACCCGGAAAATACGAGCCAATTTAAAAAATTTAAATTGGTGATTTCAAAGGAATTTGAACAATTGAAATAGAATATTTCAATAAAATAGTGAATTAGAAATAGTGAGTCAGTTTGAAAATTTGAATTCAAACTTTGATTGACTGTGCAGGGTGGAAAATATAACGGATTTTGGCGAAACCAAAAATATTTAAATCTGTTAGTCAGTACCTTTCTAACGAATCTACAAAATCGAAGTTTCATAACAGGAATCAAAAGTTATAGCCGAATGAATTTTCAGAAAGGTCGCTATATAGATTATATAGCCCTGGAAAATTGATATTTTGCAAACGACCTCGGAATTCGACGAAACCACTTTTGTTGGGTCCGGGATGTCAAACTATTGCTAGGTTTCAAATTTCAAAATTTTTGAAGCTAGTATGTGAGCATGGCAAAAGAAAATGCATTTGGTCAATTTCTGTTAAATTGGATCGACCAGAAAATGGCCATTTTTCAAACGATCTCAGAATTCGATGAAACTAGTTTTGTTGGGACCATAGCATCAAAACATAGCTAGATTTATTTTTCTGGAATTTTTCGAATCAGTTTGTGGCCCTGGCAAATTGAAATGTACGTTCAAAGTTAAAAATTAAATGTTTTATACTTTAATTTGAAAAATAACTAATTGTAACAGTCGAATTGGCCAACGAAACCTATCCCATTGTGTCCGGGATGGGGGTATTTATCTAGGGGCGACAGTCGTTGGGTTTGAAAAGGTGTTCGTTGGAGAAAACACTATTTAAAAATTTAATAAAACCATCGACCAATCATATTTCTCCGTTCATAAATAAAAAAAACAACAGAAAACCCCCGACCCCCCCCCCCCCCGACATCGACGACGGAACGCTTCCTCCCCTTCCCTGGCGATTTCCGATTGCCACAGCCCGAATCAGCCCCTCCCCCAGTTCAACTTTTTGTAGTTCTCCTTCCCCTCTTCAAATCCATATAAGGAGCTCCCCCTATCGTTACTCCTATGTCGAGATATCTCCCTCCAAAGTCCCGACCTTCCAACCGCCGCCGCGAGCTCTGGGCCCCACCGAGTCGCCTCCAACCGCCGCGCGCCTGTAGCCCTCTCCTCCCTCTTCCACGTCCAACTCGCCGATCATCCCCTCGTGCCTCGGTTCTCGCGAAAACCGCAAACCTAGTTTTGAACCATCGTGAAAGGTGAGTTCTTTTTTATGTTTGCACTTTGAAAAATCATATCTTTTTGGTGTGTTGACGAAATTCGATGAAACAGGAAACATCGGGACCGCAAGGAAGCTCTCTACCACATAGAAGAAGCCGCGGATTTTTCTGAGTCATCTACGATTTTTAGCACTCCGCAAACCAATGTGAGAAATCTAATTTAAATAAGTTTGAATGGAAAATGTCGTGTATAAATTATATAAGCGAAATATAAATTACACACGTGTTGTATACCTCATGTACATGCGTGGTGTAAGCTATATAAGCGAAGTATGAATTTTACATGCATAGAATAATTGATATATGTGTTGAAATGCAAGTGAAATATAGCAATAATATATATATATATATATATATACACTCCCCTCGTCCACAAACCATGGACGATATTAATTGTTGTGAATTGGTGTGAAATATTGGATGAAAAATGCGAATGGTTGAATAATTGTTTGTGGTTGATATTGATTGGTTGTGGTTGAAAAATACCCATTGGTGATTGAAATGAATTGAAAATATTTGTGGAAATAAAAATAAAACATGTCGCCTGCGTGCGGATTAGATGCATGAATCCCCATTGTCAAAAACCGCGAGGTTTTAAGGTAGAGCGAGGAGCCGTACTAGGGACGGTGCCGGTTTTAACTACCCTGCCGTTATGCTGCCGAAATTTTGAATAATATTTATGTGTTAGAATAATTTTCATATGTTGAAATTATTTTCATGCGTTGAAATTAAAGCCATATGTTGAAACTATATCCATGTGTGGAAATGTTCATGTGTTGAAAAGTGATGTGTGAAAATTAAATTCATGTGTGAATGAATGAAGTGTTTAAATAATAAAAATCACATTTTTATAATATATATGAAGTATGAAAAATATTCGCCTTATATATAAATAGTTTCAACAATAAAAATTCCATCTTTTTAATATGAACAATATAAATAAAATATCCATGTGTGGAAATGCTCATGTGTTGAGAAGTATGTGTAGTGGAAAAGTTCATGTGTTGAATAAAAAGATCGAACAATAAAAATCACATTTTTATTGAAACTATGAAGTGTTGAAAACATCCATTTGTCGAATAAATATTTTAAATGATAAAAATATCATTTTTATCATATATGTGATATGCTAAAGATATGCGGACGTTGAAATAAATATTTGTGAATGAAAATTATTTTTAACATGCATAGGAACTAAATAAAATAGTCATGTGTTGAAATCTATTTTAGTTCACCAAAATTATCATCTTTGAAATGTGAAGTGTTAAAAATAGCCACTTGTTCAAATAAAGGTGCATGAGTTGAAATATACATTAATTAGCTAATGATATGATTTTAGCCTATGCATGCAACATTAGAATGAATGGTGTTTTTAAACCAAAGTAAATTGAATATGAAGTTGAATGGAAAATGATAAGTGATAAAAATTGTATATATGTACATGCATATTTATTGAACAGGTTATAGCAAAGGGGCTAGAGAAGAGGAATAAAATTTTGTGCCCGACAAATAGGTACACATTTACTGTTTTGTTTGGGTGATGATTTTATGAGCCTGTTGGCTAGCCGCTTGGCTTTTTCTTTTTCCTTTTGACATGAGACGCCCATGTGGCTATTTGGGAATTTTCCCAGCCCCTCCCGTACAAAGGAGGTTATGGCGAAATTTTCCAAAATTTAAAGGCGTTAGTGAAATAATTGAAGTGAAAACGATATAGGAATTTTTGAATGAACTATATTTATATAAATATATAAATATAAATAAAATTAAAACGAAACGTGGCCGTGTAGTTCGTGTTTTGAAACCGTGATTTTGAACGACTAGTGCGGGAAATCCGACCATTGGATTTTCCCGAAACCGTAACCGTTGGGTTCGCCTTGGAAATATCTTTCCAACGGCACCAACTTTGTGAAGATCCGACGGTTGGATTGTCTGGAATGTTTAATTCAAATCTGAAGAAAAACAGCGCCAGAAACGATTATATTTTTATATATATATATATATATATATATATAATTGAATTAAATCGAATAACGACGCTGCATTTCGTAAATTGAAATCGTAACTTCAAATGGCTAGTGTGGAAGATCCGACCATCGGATTTTCCCAAAACTGAAACCGATGGATTCGTTTTGAAATGACCTTCCTAATGATATAAAATTTGTGGAGATCCAATGGTTAGATTTTCATATATGTGTAAAACAAAATTAGTGAAAACAGCGCCAGTGCATCGATACGACCCGAAACGTCGTTTAATTAAATTTGGCCATTTTAAAATAAATAAAAATGGCGATATATCGTTATAAAATACTATAGACGGTATAGAGTGGAAATAAACCAATTTCGTTGTGTTTGCTTGATATGTGATGGTTGAATGTATTTAACATGAGAATTATAACTAAAGAACTGAAATGTGAATGTTGAATAGTCCAACCATGTGAATAATTGATTTGAAAATCTAAATATACGTGGGTTATTTGAAAAGGCCGAGTTTATCTCATTTCAAATAATCGATCGATGTTGTGAAGTCGAAGAGTCGAAGACGGTTGAAGACCGACGATCTTCACATTGGATGGATGGGCGCTACCGATGCTCGTGATTGGAGTAGCTACCATGAAGGAATTGAAGTAGTAGCCGTCCAAACATACTGTTGATTGTACGGATATGTGAGGAATTGGTGCCTCCGGTTTCGTTCAGACCCAGAACGGACTTGTAAATGGACTATGTGTCTGACATTGGATTTTGTTCTGTGCTGATTGATCTCTATTAAATATATATCTGTTTGGCGGCGGAGAATTTATTCTCTTGCTTAACGCCCTTCTCTGAGACGTACGAGCTCAGAGGTTATGTATTGATAGAAATCAGTCGTATGGAGTGGATTGCCTGTGTGGCACGCCTAAGTGGCATATGATCAAGGCTTCTGTTGCAAAGCAAAGTCTTGTGGTTGATGATCAAAGCATGGTCTGTGTGACGTAGCTTTGTGTATAACGTGAATTCGCGAGCCTCACACCCCGGTATGAGTCAAAAACGGGAGACGGACCGCTGGGAGAGCACGACGTTTCTTTCTATCTAAGGTGGTGTCAGTGACCTACCAGCCCTGACATTATATATACTTTTCACCTGTGTAGTTGTTGGAATGCGAGGCGCCTCGATTATAGGTCTGTAAGGACCGGGAAACGTGTGTTCAGGAATAACTAATCCTCAAAAGTAAGAGAGGACCGGCCCAGCCGATTCCAAGGATCAGAGTGGGGTCCTGGGACATTTGCTAGAGTGTCTCGAACGGAGAGGAGCTTGCCCCTTGCCTCGACTCATGAAGGAATCCAATTTCCAATACGAAATATGCGGACGTGATTGTATTACTAGTATGGCGACATAGTAGATGGTAGCTATGCCGCCTAGGATTGATATTTATGATTGAATCTGCTTTTGAAACATATATACACTAGTAATAATATCAAACACTTTTGTTTTATTCGTATGAAGCATTTTTGGCCATTATAAGGTAAAACTCTATCCTCCGGCTTGCATTGCATTGTGTGATGGGACCTGAGTCTTATAATGGCTTCATTTTATAAAAAGCATTGCGATGATTTAATCATTTACTTTATTTCATGCACTAGCACTCATTGGAGTAAACCCGTTCCGCGAAAGTGGCGTGGTCCTTTGATTGGCCTTATTATTGTTGTTAATAAGTTAAGTAGATTTCTCATACCAGTCCCATGACTGACTCGTAGTTTGTTTCACCTTGCAAACTCGGGTGCCCTCATTTTCACATGGGCAGCCTAGTTATAGGTTTCTGACGCACCTTTTGGCTCATGGCGAGGCTTGACTACACCGTGCTGACTTGGATTTTCTCCGCCATTATTGTATCTATATTATGATTCCTCCATTGGCGATGTAGACTGATATTATTTTGTGTACTCTTTATGTATGATTCCGCCTCAGGCGATGGTGACTGACAATGTATCATTATGCACTAAGTTGTATCCTGTACTGTGCTTCTCTGATGTGATGATATCTATATGATTCCGCTGTCATATGTGTGTAAATTATTCTATTTTCTGTTTATGCTATTATCTGTGATCTGCTAATGATGATTAATGTGTTATATTCCAATGATTATCCTTAACACCGTGTCACGGGGTTTTGGGATCGTCACATATAATATATATTTCATCAATTTCCATTTAAAACGTATGTTATAAATCGTTTTAAATTCATTTTAAAAACGGTTTCAACTTCATATTCAATTTTAAATCAAAATTGAATATTCCATATCATTAACATATAAATGATAATATTTTCAAACATCAGATTTTGAAATCACTTCCTTTTCGATATTCATTATAAAAATGAATAAAATCGATATAAATATCATTCGCGTCAAAATGGCGCATATCTAATCAACACGGCTATATATATTTAAATATATTCGTGTCCATCCCAAATCGGACATCAAAATCATATTTTGATTCTTTTTTGAATATTATTTTATAATATTCATTATTTTAAGATATTCGTTATTTTAAAATATTCCTTCTTTCTGAACTGGAATCAGACATAGTCAATCACCATATAATGTGATTTATATGGATTTCATAAACACATGCATACAATAATAATCAAACACAGTCAACCATCATCCATAGTGCATTCTACACCACATAAGCATTAAATATAATATTTAACGCTTACAACAACCTGTCAACCAATCGATTGGCATGCCACTAAACAGTTGGGATCAGTGTATGTCAAATATCATCCCATCACCCATGTGGGGTTTCAATTCACAAACCTAGAATATTATTTGTGCAGTTGGGCATCGTGTAAAATTTATAGTCCCAATCCATATCACTCAAATAAGTGTACATAAACAAATCGTCTGATTTGTGAATGAGTATTTATTTTATTCATATACACATTAAAAATTATATTTTTAACGATAAAATATTTTATTCAACATATGAATATTCTATTCTGTTCATTTACCTAATAAAAATGATATTTTTATTGTTCTAATATATTTTAGAAAAATTTGATGGCATAACGGCGTGATACTGGAAATGGGATAAGGTCTAGCCTTATCCCTCGCCTAATAATGGCGCACGTCATATACAAACCCAATTATATCAATTCGTTTCACACCCCAAACCAATATTCAAACAAATACATTAATCAACACAAACAACTAAACAAGTCGTCCATGGTCTGTGGACGACGGGGAACAGTTCATATATACAGTTACATAATAAATAACTATATAAAGAAAATTACAGTGAGGAGTTCTCACATTCGGGATCCACTCCGCCATTTCATTATTGCATTTTTGAATTGCTTAGTTTAGCCCGATATTCAACGTAGTCTTTTCTACGCTGTTCATATTAAAAATCATATTTTTAATATGATGTTTATATATTTAAAAATCGCTATATATCTATAAAAGATCACATATTTTATATCGCTACCATATATAAATAAATTATATTTTTATCATCATACATATATGAAAATTATATTTTTATTTTAAATCCAAGTTATAAAAATCAAATATTTAACATCGTAAGAATCAAATCTTTATCGTCTCTTCTTACATATAAAAGTTCAGTCTTTATCATTTCTTCTTACATATAAAAATTCAATCTTTATCGTTCTTCTTACATATAAAAATTCAATCTTTATCGTATTAAAAATCTAACCTTTTTTCGCTCTAAAAATCTAATCTTTCTCGCTCTAAAAATCTAATCTTTCTACTAATAGAAATCAAAACTTTTTACTAATAAAAATCTAATCTTTTTACTTATAAAAAAATCAAAACTTTTTTTAATGCTAATATATATATTACTGATTTTATAATTTATATATACATATATATAAACCGATTCAATGAATATGTTTTTAACATTAAAAAAAACTCAGATTTAAAATAAAAATCAAAAACTTACATCGAAATGGAAAGGGGGCGTTGTGGGCTCGAGATGGCGCGGGTGACGCTGAGGGGAGGCGGCAGTTTCGCTGTTCGAAAGGAGGAGGGGCCTAGGGTGATGGTTCACGTCGGTTTGAGGGGTTTTAGTGTTTGAATTAAGGGAGGAGAGAGGAGACGGGGAGCAGTTCACCAGAGCAGGCGGCGGGCAGTAGAGGGGGGGCACAGCGGCTTGGGCTTGCGGTAGCGTTGAGGGTTTGGAAGGGCGGCGGGGGGAAGAGTTTCCAGCAGGTGCGGGTTTAAATTAGAGGAGAGAGGAGGAAGGCGAGGAGGGGTTGAAGGGAGGGGAGGCAGTGCTGGGGAGGCCAGCCTCCGGTGCGCGACCGGTGGTGGAGCGTGTTGTATATAACGGTGTTATATACACAATTATATGATTTTTGTTTGATGATAACAACCGAATATATTTTATTATTAATGTTTTTGTTATTATACTGTTATATTACAACAGACAATAATATATTATTTCTATTTAAATGAAATACAACTGTACAACAATTTAAATATTCACACAGTATTTTATTTTAATAAAAATATTTTATTTCAATTTCAAATAGTACATCTTTTATAGCTCCTCTATTTGACATACTTCATTTCATTCGTATACAAATATCCTCATTACAACTCTGTCATTCATTCTATACAACTATATTTATACAGACACTCTAATTAACTCATACACTATTATATTCACTGTCTTCTGCCTTTCATCTTCTGTCTTCATAGCATTCTTCAGTCAGTACAGTCTTCATATCTGTCATATACAGAAACACACACACGGTATATGGAACAGAAATAATATTCAAAATTCATGCAAATATAAATTTTATTTTTAAAATTTTATTTGCCTCAATTTTTTCGTGTGTTTCTTATCATTTTTCATGACTTGGTCCGATTTGTTTTTCTATCTTTTTGTAACCACTGGTAGCCTCAACACACCACACCGGTCTGCTGATCAGAACCAGCGTCATAACTAGCTGATTCTGAACAGCCTCAACACAGTGCAGTGTTCTACTAATATATATTCATATCTGTCAGCCACACATATATACATACATGTATACATATACATACGTGCATATATACACATATGTATACAGGAATGCAAGTGTACATGGGTCAACATGAATGGTCAAATAATAAAATTTTCAGATCAGCCCGAAATAGAAAATTCAAAACAATGCAAGTGAATACACAATGCAAGTGCAACAAACACAAATGGTTCATGTGCCATTCCACATGCATGTACAAGCAAGGTGGTTAACACAACAACATAGGCCAAGCAAGTCAAGGCATGCACAAAGGCAAACATCAGCAAGGTCAGAGAACATGCATGGTCATACACAGCATGGTCAACCTAGAATGGTTTCAAGTTTTTACATGTTTTCATGAGTGGGATAACAAGGTCTGTATGGATGCTCAAGCATAAGGTAAAATAAAAATAGCATGTTTGAGACAAACACAAAAATTCAGAGCAGCTCAAAGTGACTCAAGTATACATGTTTCAATACACAATCGCATAGCAAATGCAAAGTTCAGTTTCAAAGGTTCAAGTATGCAAATGCACAATACCGGAGCACAATTTCAGACTGGAATAGCATAATGGTTCAGGACTTATGACAAGCAGCTTCAGGAACTTGAAGCTCAAGGGAAATACAAGTGAATAGAGGAATCGGGATGCAACCCAAATACATTCAACATGGGGTGCAAGTATTTCATGCAACAATCTTTCCAGTTTTTACAATGCATGATTCATATACACAAAACAATGAACAAGTACACAAGAGTAAAACAATATGCACAAAGACATGTGTTCACATGAATGCAACAAGAAGTTCTTAGTTTAATTTATGGTTCAGCAAGCAAGTATGATGTATGTATGAGTGAAGCAGCGTGTTCAAGTCAAAAGCATATGGAGCATATGTGAAATGAAGTGAAGTATAATGGGCAAGCTCAGTCTAGGTCAAGACATGAATCAACAGGAAGCCAAACTGCATATATACATGATCGAGCACTATATATTTGGTAAAATAAAAAAACAATGCATGGCTCAAGTTCCAATATCGAGGCAAGAAATCAATGTTCAAAAATAGGCAGTGGTGCAACATGTTTTTTTTCAAGTATACAACAGTCAGTTTTGAAAAGTTTGTGATTATATATATGGACATAATTTTTTCCTGAAAATCAGTTCAATTTTTTTGAGCAATTCACAGAGTGGTAAATATGGCAAGTGATAATCATTCATCACATTTTTGGGAAAGAGGATCAATTTGTATGTGGTAAAGAGTTCTACAAATCATAGTGTTTATTTCTTGAAACACATTCTACATTTAAGGCAATGGGCAAAAAAATATTGGGCATGAAATAATTATTTTGTTTCCAGAAATCCAATGGTTGAATCATGTTTTGAACGCATTCCAGAAATCATGCAACAGCCAAGCCGTGGATATTATCTCAAACTTACAAAGCATCATTCACGCAAGGGCCAGTGTATATAGATTCAATCAAAAAAAGCAAAAGGGGAAACACAAAAATTAGAAATAGGAAGAAAAATTCTCGGATTCAAATCAAGGCAACAGCCTTTTTAAAAAGGGGTCATTTCTTTCATGAATTTCAGCCAAGAATAAGTCGAGAGTCATGGCATTCAAAGCCGAGATTTTTCATAGTCAAAAGGGGGAACACGCAATAAATTAGACCGTGTCATAAGGTAAAGTAAGAGAGTAAATTGGGGATTTCTAATCCCTATTTAAAACACAAATTACATCACTGACATGGTATTGAAAACACAAGGCAAAAACTCAAGAGTGGAAGTCAAAATTACCCAAATTACTCATAAGTTTTTTAACAGAAGAAATTTCCCAAACCTGTGAAGCAAAAAGGATCACAAATCGACGGACATCATCAAGTTGAAGCAATCAGAGAACCACGACATTATTCCATCAAGCAATCAATCGATTTGGGGAAGAATTGGAAAACCCTAGCCGCCATTTGTTTTACAAAATAAAAGAGATTGGGTTTACAAAAGAAAGATGGACCGGCCTATTTTTCTAGTTCAAGGAAAAGGGGATGACCCTTTATTTTTTTTTATCTCCTAGGGTTTTCTATTTTATTTTCTACTTTGTTTTGTATTTTCTATTTTGTTTTGAAAATCGTCTGAATAGTTTCTAGGTTTTGTAAAATCTAGGGAACCAGTTAGGGTGTTATGGCAGTTTACCAGAGTTTGTAAACACTAAGGTTACTGGTTACGGGGTTGTAATCAGGTGAAATCTGATCTAGGGGATAAGATCGGTCTAGGGTTTTGAGCATAGGGTTAGTACAGGAGTGGGGAGTGCGAGTGTACAGTGTTTGTAAGTGGGATCTGTTATTAACACCTAGTAGAAACCTTAGGAATGCAGCAGTAGGAAAGATTTGCCAAAGCTGGGTATCTCTGTGTGTTATTTACTTTCCGTATATACTTACTCTGCTTTATCTATGCTATGATTAATTTTTAATTATTCGATAAACTGTAATTAACCCTATTCACCACCTCTAGGGTTAATCTAGATCCAACAAGTGGTATCAGAGCCTGTAATTTCATTAACTCTAAAATCATGGATCCTTGTTGTCAGTCTTCTGAGAGTCTGTCCAGTCGTATTCCATCTATTTTTAATGGTACAGATTTTTCAAATTGGAAATTAAAAATGGAATTATATTTAAAATTTGTTGATATTAAATGTTAGGATACTATTATTAATGAGTATGATATGGTCAGCAGGAACGATATTGGATTTAATTCTCATACTATTCACATTTTGTATTCTTATATTGATGATGTCCAATATAACCTTATCTCTCATTGCTTGACTGCGCAGGAAATCTGGAATACTCTCAATATGAAGTATGAAAAAATTGACAACAGCAGCTCAAAACCCAAAATGATCAACTCAGATTCAGATCTAAGCTCGAAAGAAGAAACAAATGAAAATTCAAGTAGATCAGATGATGGAAACTCAACAGGCAATGGGACTGAAAACTTCTCATATGAAGATTTGGTTTATATGTGTACCGATTTAACAAAAATAATTGATAAACTCCATCATAAAAACAAATCTTTAAAATCTAAAAATCACGAGTTGAATAGCAAAATTAACTGTTTGGAATCAGAATTTACAAATGTCATAAAATTAGATAATTTTGATCGTGAAAATTGTTTTAAATTGAAAACTGATCTCGTTCATCTCAATAAAAACATTCAAAAGCTTGAAGAAGAAATTCTTATTTTAAAAGATAACGAGATTGAGTTAAGAGGTACAAACAATTCTTTGCAAAAAGAATTTAATAATTTTAAGGCCATCAAAAATTCCAAACATGAAATTGTTGGAAAAGAAAGCTTGTTGAAAATTGATTTGATTTTAAATGAGCTTGAAAAAGAGATTGAAAATTTCAAGAAACTTGAATTTGAGAAACAAATTAAATTTGAATCTGAACACTTTGAGTCAAACACCAAAATCAAATTACTTGAAAACAAAAATTTGTTTTTGAAACAAAATGATACTGAAAGGAGAAAGATCAACATTAATCGTTGTTCAAATCTGATAAAAGAAAATTCTGATCTTAAATCCAAAATTCAACGATTAGAATCAACTTTGGACAAATTTTCTAATGGGGAAAAATCGTTGAATATGCTGTTACAAAACTAATTTTCAGTTGGACATAAACGAGGTCTTGGCCTTGGGAAAAATAATGTTTTTGAAACTCGGAACTCAAATGGTTTTAAAAATCCTTCAAACTGCTTTGGAAAGAATCGATATGAAGATTCAAACTCTGAGAATTGCAAAGGATTTTTGAATCATAAACGTGATGTGAATTTGTTTTATCATAATCCATTTGAACAATTTTGGATCCCAAAAAGAAATAAAACAAACTTCATTAAATTCAAACAGATCTGGGTTCCAAAAGGTACAAAGATAGATTCGAATGGATTGTTATACAAATAGATTTGGGTACCAAAAGATGTGAACAAAGCTGTGAGTGGTTTTACAAATTTTGTTAGACCACTCGATCCTTTAAACTGTTAGGTACCGAAGGTGGCTGAGGAATTACTGTGCTGAAAGGAAGTTTGAAATTAAGCTGGTCTATAATTTTGTATCATTTACATTTCCTTTAGCGAAGATCTGATGAGTTAGAGATTCTATTGTTTACATCGATTTCAGGTATAACCTCTAAACTCATCTTTGTAAATATTTTTCTTTGTGTATTCCTCCTTCTACCCCTTTTGGATTTTTATTCTTTGTTTTTTCTTAGTTGATGTGTCACTGTCATATCATTGTAACTTCTTTTGGGCTTCATTAACTTCCAATTGCAGTCATGATCTCCTAGAAATTCACTTTATTTGAATAAAACTCTGATGTTTTAATTATTTCCATATCTTGAATTTAAACTTGTAAATATCTGCAATTGTTTTGAAGTTTATTTTCTGTTTTCTGAATTCATAACAATGTTGATGTATTCTTGTCATATCTTGAACACTGTTATTTTAAATTTTAAATTCTAAATTTTTGAAGATCTGAATAATTAATGAAATTTCACACACTTATGCTGTTTTGAGTTTCTTCCAATTCATTTTGGAAATGCTTAAAATATTATACTCATTACAGTATACTGCTTCTTATCATTTGTGATAATTTCATTGATTTTTGGATTGGCTTGAATCACGGTGATGCTCTTGAATTTCATCTTGATTCGTGATCATTATGGTTGAAGTTTGTTTGTTCGAAATCATCTGAGATTCTTGATATTATGAATCTCACACACCTCTTAAATCTAAAATTATCAACCTTGTGTGATTGATTCATTATATCTCAAAACTTGATATTGATTCAAGTGATTTCAAATAAATTATTTTGGAACATAAATATCTCTTAAATCTAATGTAAATGATCTGAAATTATTCTTATACTTATCAGAGATAATTTTGAAAATTCTTTGAAAATATGGTCTTAAATCTCATTGTTGTTTCATGAAGATTTGATTGAATACTTGTTTGTTTAAAATCATTTGAAATTATTGATTTATTGAATCTCACACATATCTTGAATCTAAAACTTAATCTAGTGTGATTGATTCATTGAATCTTAAGATCTTCATATTTTCTCAAATGATTTCAAATAAACTGTATTACTAATCTTGAATCATATTTTGTGACCATCAGTAACATCGTCTTACAAGTCTGCTGTGATATTGATTTTTCTGTGTTGCTCTGATACTGTTTTTTTTAATGTCCTCTGATTACTGCTTGTCTTGGTATATACTGTTTGCCTATGATCTGAGTTTGGATATCATTGTCTACGATACCTGTGTTAGCCACCCATGTCATGTTAAAATTCTTGTAAATAGAGATGCCAACATGTGTTATCAGTTTAGATGTGTTGCATTCTTAGATTTATTCACATCATGTGTATATTTTTTCAATCCCTCATATTTCGTGTAAATCTTTCATTTCCCTCTTGTAATTGATTTTCAATTTTAAAATTATTTATTGACTATTCATTCAGAAACTGAAATCTATATCCAAATTGAAGTATATTTATAATTCATCAAAATTATTATTAGATTTAGAAATTGTAATGAATTTGACTGCTGTATATTTCACAACAAGAGGAGATTTTATTTAGATCTTCATAATGGTTGAATAATTATTATAATATCTTTGAATTAGCAATTATTTCACGACCATCTCCTTTATCTATCATCATTCTGCCATCCATCATGTTTTTTATATTGACGTGAAGAGTTTAATATTTTTTTTTAATAAAAATCTTTTTGTATAAACAGTGAAAATATTTGTGATAGAAATTGGACTATGTTATTATTATGAATTAGCGACAAATGAAAATTTTCAATGATCCTGGTACAGTCGAGCATATTTCATAATATAATTAATTTAGAAATTTATTTCACAGTCCATTTCTGTACCTACCACATTTCTATCATTCACATTGGTTTCATATACCGAGGAGTTTTTTCTTTAGATGTTGAAAACGATAAATATATAATTAATACAATAGTGTGTCTCTAACCTCATTTAAAAATCCAAGCTCTGGTCATGCATGGTTAAGAGACAACTTATAATTTAAGCTGCGACTGACCTCATTTAAAAATCCAAGCTTTGGTTATGCGTGGTCAGTGTGCTCTTAAATAATAAGAATGAAAAGGAAATAATGTGTTATAAATATAAATTAATTTGAAATTCTCCTTGGTGTGTAAAAACTAGCCTATCAATCCATATTCTAATCTGTGAAATGTGTTGAAATCTTATGACTTATTATGATTTGTTGATTGATGGTAATTGGGATTTGAGATTATTTGATTTTGTCACTTAAATTGAATTTATAATTATAGTCTGAATCCGTCACTGTTTTGTGCATTTTTTAAGAAAAATTGAAATTCATATTTTTCTTATAACTCTCTCCATTATATATAAATTTCAGCATAAATCCGTAATTATCTAAAATGTGAAATATGCCATCTATTCCCAGAATATTATGATTTTTGTTTGACTGATTGAGATTTATGTTGATTGTTCTTCCTCTTAAGCTGAAATCATATTTTTTTAGTCGTTTTTCATATGTATTTTAAATTTTGTATCCTTTTGATGATAAGAAAATGGGGAGAATGGATTGAGATTTTGATTTATGAGTGAATATTTTATAAATATTTTTAATTTTGAAAATTCATTAAATTCATTTATTTCACTCATGCACAGTTATAGGGAGTGTTTCCTGTTGTAGGGGGAGCTAATAAATAGGGAGAGTTCAATATTCACTGTCAAACATATTTATTGTATTCAAAATCTTATATTTGTTTGTCATCATCAAAAGGGGGAGATTGTTATATATAACGGCGTTGTATACACAATTATATGATTTTTGTTTGATGATAACAACCTATTGTATATGACGTAGTTGTATACACAATTATATGATTTTTGTTTGATGATAACAACCAAATAAATATTATTTTAAATGTGTTTATTACTATACTATTCTATTTGTACGTCACAGACAGGAATATAATATTTATATTTAAGTAGAATACGACTGTACAGATATTCATATATTCATACAGTATTTTATTTAAATTAAATATTATACTTCAAACATTCAAACAGTACAACTATTTATAACTCCACTATTTACAATTCACTTAAATATGTTCGAATATTTTTGACATGACACATCACACATGAAATTGTAATATTGAAGGAATTCAAATAAAAATAGACATATTGAATTGAACACAATAAAATAATATTTTATTTCAATCAAATCTGTTTATTACAAATAACAATACAATTTTATTCACGTCTATAATCGATTTCATATACACAGATTCCTTATTACATACATCACTCATCACTCAGTATATTTTTATATACACACACACTGACACTTTGTCTTCAGTCTTCTGAATCTTCACGTGCTCCAATCCAGTTCACTATGTGCAAACCTGTCACATACAGAAGAACACACACAGTATACTGCAACAAAAATAAAATTCAGTAAAAACAAATAAAATTTTATTTTAAAATTTTATTTGCCTCAGAATTATGGTTGTTTCTCATCATTTTTCTAGACTTGGTCTGATATGCAGGGAAAGGAAAAATTGTCTGATGGCTGCATGTACACACGTTTACAAATATACACATGTGCACTGCCGTGCCATTCAAAAATCAGTGAACAACTGAGGAGTACCCACAAGGACAGTCTCGACCCAGTGCACATTAAAAAATTAACCAAGAACAAATACAAACTGAAAATGGACAAAAATAATCAAAGCACATTAAGGTAGCATGATCTACACAAGTAAGAGGGCAGATTTTAGGTAGTAAAGGCCACAGCAACAAAACAGGTTCAGGCAGCTAATACAAAACAAAGCATTTCAGCAATCAAAAATGGTCTAAGGTCAGCACAATAATGCTAGTACAACAAGTGCAAAGGATCTGTTCCCAAACATGAGCATTATGTATCACTTTCCAAGTTCAAGAATGGTGCTACAGTAAGAGTGCAAAAATCAAAATATGGTATCTATACTCTTGCCCAAGGTCAAGGTACAAACAGTGAGACAAAGCAGGTGTATCCTGCAAGTTTGCAATGCAAGAGAAAGTACTCAGTGTCAGTTCTATTCCATGGTCGAGCAAAGTGATTCAAAGTGCGCAAGTGCACAAACATGGTAACTAATGCAAGTATATACAAGGTGCATGGATGAAACAGCATGGACTAACATGGCACTTGGCAAAAATATGTGCAAGCAATTATACATACAATAATGGTCCAGTATGTAAGGCATTAATAAATATATAGCTCGTGGCAACAAGCAAGTATATTGACTGTTCTTATCAGTTCAAACTCGAGTGCATAAGGCAAATAAAAGTAAATTCCAGAATCATCAAAACAGTGTTTGAAATGCTCAAAAACATTGGTGGCGAATTAAGGGTACAACAGTCACAAGACAACACACAAAGCACTTCGCAATCACTCCAAATTCAAGTAAGCAGAAGGGTGAACTCAGCAAAGTATACTAGTGTTTTAGCTGAACTACATTAAGCCAGCAAGAACATGAAATCATTGGAGGCATGGTGCAGATATATACAATGTAATAAGGTGCAGCATAGGATAAACATCTCAGTTTTAAAGTGATGCAGCATTTCAAAGGACAACTACATGGCCAAGGCAGCACATGTTTGGCATGAAGCAGCCTCAAGATGAAATGACAATAATGTATAGGTCATGTCCAAACAGTAAGACAGTATGGTGCACAAACAAACATGAAGGGCAATATGTACTAGTGGATAGGAGAACATGGGTGTGCAAACTGCATGGCACATACATATATATACAAGTGGACAAGAGAACATGAATAGTAATATCTGTTCTTATCGAAGTGTACAAACTGTGATGAACAAGTCGAGTATAGTATCAGTTCAAGTTTATAGCAAGTATCATATTTCAGTGGGTTAAAGTTCAGACCAAAGAAGGCAAATCAAACATGCTGAATACACAAATTGACAAGAGCAATATCATGTTCAGAGTTTACATATTCAAAAATCCAGATAATAAGTTCAATTTTTATTCCTAGAAAAATATAAATATACGGCAATTGTCAAACCAAGATTTCTTGGAGCTATACAATTTCAAAGTCAACAAATTCAAGTTTTTTTCTGGGAAGTTTAAATTTAAAATAGCTAATCATGAAATGAAAACTCAGTTTCATAAAAACAATTCAACGAAGACCAATTCGAAGTCCAGATTTTAAACCGTGAAAAAGCTCCAGAAAGTTTGAACTTTTCAATCTCAATCAAATTCCAGAAGTCACGGTAATATACAAATCAAATTACCCAGTATAGCCGAAGATTTCAAGCCCAATATTTACTTATATATCACAACCGAATCAAATACGAAATCAGAGCAAGTTTTTAGGATTTTTAATCCTATAAATACACGCACATCATCATTGGCTCTTATCCATCCAAGTTCAAACAAATCAAATAAAAATTCGATTTGAAATAACATACCAGAGATCGACAGTTGCTTGGATCGAACAATTCCAAATCGATAAAACAACAAGGGCAACGCAAGAAAACAGAGAACCAGCAATTCTAGAAGCCATCGAATTGATTTGGAGGAGTATTCAGAAATCCTTGTTCAAAGTGGAGCCTCCATTTCTATTTCCAGAGAGACAAAGGAGATCGGGCTTAAAGTGGTGAAGCAAATAATAGAGGTCGGCCAACTTTTCAACTAAAGGGGATAACCCTTATTTTAATTCCTAGGGTTTTAAATTTGTCTTTAGGGGTTTTTATTGTTTGATTTTTATTCGTCTTTAATTTTAATTTGTAATCGAATTAGAATTTTCTAGTTTGTCTCTAAAACTCGGAGATGAATTACAGGATTTGTAATTTGTGGAAATCTGGTTTCGGGGATAGAAACCGGTGCAGGGTTTTGAGCATAGGGTTAAGAACAGTTGGGAGCGAGGGTCGCGAGTTTACAGGGGATTGTAAGCGTAGAGATTGGTTTAACTCCTAGTAGAAACCTTGGGAAATGCAGCAGTAGGCAGGGTTTTGCCGAAGCTGGGTATATCTGTGTGTTATTTATTTTCCACATTATTATCTATGCTGTTATTATTTAATTACCATGTTAAAATCTGCGGTAAACCCTATTCACCCCTCCCTCTAGGGTTAATTTAGATCCTACAAGTGGTATCAAAGCATGTATTTTTTATTTTTAACAACTCTAGAGTCATGGATTTCCCTAACGGTGAGTTTTCTAGTTGTCAATCTTGCGAGAATTTTTCCAGTATAACCCCAACTATTTTTTATGGAAAAGATTTTTTAAATTGGAAATTAAAAATGGAATTTCATTTAAAATCTGGTAATACTAGATGTTAGGATATTATTAAAAATGGGTCTGATATGGTAGATAAGAATGATATTATAATTAACTCTCGTGCTAATCACATTTTATATTCTTATATTAACGATGATCAGTATAACCATATCTCTCATTGTTTAACTGCACAGGAAGTTTGGAAAACACTCGACACGTTGTATGGAGGAAAAGACAACAATAGCTCAAAACCCCCGATTGCCAACTCTATTTCAGAATTATGCTTGACAGGAATTACAAAAGATGGATCAGATGATGACAGTGATGAAGACTCAACAGATGACGACCACGATGAATTTCCTTTTGAAAAGTTAATTTTTGTTTGTGATAAATTAACTAAACTGTTGAGAATCATAAATTGATAAATAAAAAATTAAAATCTGAAAATACTGAGTTGAGCAATAAAAATCAAGATTTGGAATTAAAACCTGAAAATGTTAAAAAGATAGAAAACTTGAATTGCAAAAAATGTTTAGATTTGGAAAATGATTTAGTTCATCTTAATGAAAATTTTCAAAAGCTTGAAAAAGGAATTATGTTTCTAAAAATAAACGAGATTGAACTAAAAAAATGTTCTTTTTGCAAAAAGAGTTGAATAAGTTTAAGAAGATTAAAAATTCCAAACATGAACTTTTAGAGAAAGAGAGTTTACTGAAAACTGAATCGATTTCGAATGAGCTTGAAATTGAAACTGAGAAAATCAAAAATCTCAAGTGCAATGAATGCATGACTTTTCAAAAAGAATTAGTTGAAATAAAAGAAAATTTCAAAACCCTTGAAAATGAAACCGTGATTCTAAAAAATAACGAATCGGAAATTACTCGTATAAATCACGATATGGAAAAAGAAATTGAAAATTTTAAGGATTTTGAAAAACTTGAAATTGAAAAGCATAAACAATTTGAAAGTGAGATTTTTAAAAGCAATGCGAAAATTAAAATGCTTGAAAAAGAAAATATGGTTTTGAAACAAAATGATTCTGAAAAGAGAAATATCGCTATAAATCGTTGTTCGAATATAATAAAAGAAAATAGCAATCTAAAATCTAAAATCTAAAATCTAAAATTCAACAACTTGAATCAATATTGGCTAAATTTTCTAAAGGAGAAAAATCATTGAATACGTTGTTAAAAATCCAATTTTTTGTTAAGAATAAGAAAGGACTCGGTTTTGATAAATTTGATCAAATTGAAAAGTGTGATTTTAAAAATCCTTCAAACCGCTTTGGGAAAATCGATCAAGTAGAAAAACGAAATTCTAATGATTTTAAAAATCCCTTAAATGGCTTTGAAAAAGGTCGATTTGAAATTTTGAACTCTAATAATTTCAAAGGGTTTTTAAATCATAAACAATATGAAAACTCATTTAGAAACAATTCGATTAAACGAATTTGGATTCCAAAAAATAACAAAATGAATTTGAACAAGTTTAAACGAATTTGGATTCCAAAGGGTATGTTAGTGGATAATAATGGATTTTTATATAAACGGGTTTGGGTACCAGAATGTGTAAATGAAGATAAGAGTGGTAAAACTGTCGTTGTTAGACCATTCAATGTTATAAACATTTAGGTACCAAGGATAGGCTAGGGAACAATTGTGTTTAAGAGATAAAAATTCTAATTGTTCCATTTTATTGAATAGTTTGAAGTTCCTTAGCCATAGATTCAGAGTTGGAGATTCAATGGATCACATCGATTATGGTAAGTCAGGTTTGACCTCTAAACTCGTATTTTTATTTTATTTCCTTTTTAGTTTATTTTCCTTTTTATTTTTTATTTTTTATATATGCTGATTTTTGTTGATAAGTTCACATTTTTTAGCATATCTTTAACATGGTAAATTGGAATTATAAAATTTATGATGTTCTTGTATGCAAACGAAATTTCACACATTTTTTTTTTCTGTTTCGAGTTTTTTTAATTCACTTTGGAAAATATTGAAAAATTGAACTCAATACAGCGGATTACTTGAAAGCCGTGATTGACTAGTTGTGAATTATTTTTTTGGGCTTGATTTGAAATCATTTGTTATTGATTGTTGAATTTCTTGGATTATAAAAATTTGATTTTTTTAAGTGATTTCAAATAATTACCTTCAGATTTGATCGTTGACTGTTTCTTGTACTTGTCTAAAAATTCTAAAAAAATTCACTTGTGATTCTTGCTTTGAAAATGATCTTGTGCCGCTCTGATAAGAAAATTGATTTGATTCGTTTGAATATCTTGGTGACTGGACGATGAGTTGAAAAATCAGTAATTAATTATCTTTAAATTCCATACACTATTTGAATTAAATATATAAGTTATTTTAAAATTGTCTAGGAACAATCAGCATTAGAAATATTAGATAATTTCATATTCTACTGATTGATTTTTGAAACTGATTTTCGAACTTTAATTGATATCTTCAAAAACTCCTCTTGAAATTAGTATTTTCAATTTTAAAATTATTTTTGATTATTTATTCAAAAAATGAAATTATTGATTGATTTGAATCATTTTGTGACTCATCAAAATTATTAATAGATTTATGAATTTGTGATGAGTTATGACTATGGTATAATTCATAACTAGAGGAGAAGTTATTTTAAATCCCACGATGATTGGACAGATTTTATAATATCTTTGAATTAGAGCTTATTTCACAACCATCTTCTATATCTGTCATATTTCTGTCATTCATCATGGTTTTATTTAATTTGGGGAGTTCTAATTATTCTTGGAATTAAAAATAAAATAAAAATAAATAAATAATTTATCCTTGGTATTCACTCCCATTAAAAAGTCCTCGTGGTTATGTGTGGGTGAATTACCTTAATCTCTATGTGCTTCCATTCTCACTTAAAAGACCTTTGGGCTGTGCATGGATGGAACTCATTAGAGAGGATAAAATTAAGTTGCTACTAACCCCATTTAAAAGACCTTTGGGCTATGCGTGGTTAGCAAGTGCTTAACACATTTTAAGGATATTTGAAATCCTCAAAATTCATATTCAAATATTCAATTTTTATTGTACTATCCTCATTGTATAAAATCCATCGTAAATTCATTCATTCTGAAAGTGATTTGCTTCTGATTAAAGATTATTATGATTTTTGTTTGATTAAATGGGTTTTACGATATATATTCTCTCATAATCTGAATTTATATTTTAGTCTATATTCATCACTGCTTTGATTTCTATTATCCTTTTGATGATAACAAAAGGGGGAGAATTGTCAAGAGTTTGATTGATGAGTATTTAATTCAAAAATATTTTAAGATTGGAAATTAAATATCTAGGGGCAAAATGGTCAATTGGATTTCATTATTCTTATTTTCCATATATATAGGGGAAGTTCAGTTGCAGGGGGAGCTAAAAAATAGGGGGAGTTCAATATTCACTATCAAACACATTTATTGTGCTCAAAATCTTTTATTTGTTCGTCATCGTCAAAAGGGGGAGATTGTTGTATATGACGTAGTTGCATACACAATTATATGATTTTTGTTTGATGATAACAACCAAATAAATATTATTGTAAATGTGTTTGTTATTGTACTGTTCTATTTACACATCATAGACATGAATATAATATTTATATTTAAATAGAATACGACTGTACAGACATTCATATATTCATAAATTATTTTATTTAAATTAAATATTATACTTCAAACATTCAAACAGTACAACTATTTATAAATCCACTATTTACAATTCACTTAAATATGTTTGAATATTTCTAACATGACACATCATACATGAAATTGTAATATTGAAGGAATTCAAATAAAAATAGATAGATTGAATTGAACACAATAAAATAATATTTTATTTCAATCAAATCTGTTTATTACAAATAACAATACAATTTTATTCAAGTCTATAATCGATTTCATATACACAGATTCCTCATTACATACATCACTCATCACTCAGTATATTTACATATACATACAAACTGACACTCTGTCTTCAGTCTTCTGAATCTTCACGTTCTCCAATCCAGTTCACCATTTGAAAACTTGTCACATACAGAAGAACACACACAGTAGACTGCAAAAAAAATAAAATTCAATAAAAACAAATAAAAAATTATTTTAAAATTTTATTTGCCTCAGAATTACGGTCTGTTTCTCATCATTTTTCTAGACTTGGTCTGATATGAAGGGACAGGAAAAATTATCTGATGGCTACATGTACACACGTGTACAAATATACACGTGTGCACTGCCGCGCCATTCAAAATAAGCAAGCAACCGAGGAGTAGCCACAAGGACCATCTCGACTCAGTGCACATTAAAAAATTAACCAAGAACAAATGCAAACTGAAAATGGAAAAAAATAATCAAAGCACATTAAGGTAGCATGATCAACACAAGCAAGAGGGAAGATTTTAGATAGTAAAGGCCACAACAACAAAACAGGTTCAGAGCAGCTAATACAAAACAAAGCACTTCAGCAATCAAAAATGGTCTAAGGTCAACGCAATAATGCTAGTACAACAAGTGTAAAGGATCTGTTCCCAAACATGAGCACTATGTATCACTTTCCAAGTTCAAGAATGGTGCTACAGTAAGAGTGGGAAAATCAAAATATGGTATCTATACTCATGCTCAAGGTCAAGGTACAAACAGTGAGACAAAGCAGGTGTATCCAGCAAGTTCGCAATGCAAGAGAAAGTACTCAGTGTCAGTTCTATTCCAAGGTCGAGCAAAGTGATTCAAAGTGTGCAAGTGCACAAACAGAGTAACTAATGCATGTATATACAAGGTGCATGAATGAAACAGCATGGACTAACATGGCACTTGGAAAAAATATGTGCAAGCAATTATACATATAACAATGGTCCAGTATACAAGGCATTAACAAATATACAGGACATGGCAACAAGCAAGTATACTGACTTTTCTTATCAGTTCAAACTTGAGTGCACAAGGCAAATAAAAGTAAATTCCAGAATCATCAAAACAGTGTTTGAAATGCTCAAAAACATTGGTGGCGAATTAAGGGTACAACAGTCACAAGACAACTCACAAAGCACTTCGCAATCACTCCAAATTCAAGTAAGCAGAAGGGGTGATTTCAGCAAAGTATACTAGTGTTTTAGCTCAACTACATTAAGCCAGCAATAACATGAAATCATTGGAGGCATGGTGCAGATATATACAATATAATAAGGTGCAACATAGGATAAACATCTCATTTTTAAAGTGGTGCAGCATTTCTAAAGACAACTACATGGACAAGGTAGCACATGTTTGGTATGAAGCAGCCTCAAGATGAAATGACAATAATGTACAGGTCATGTCCAAACAGTAAAACGGTGTGGTGCACAAACAAACATGAATGGCAATATGTACAAGTGGACAGGAGAACATGGGTGCGCAAACTACTCGGCACATACTTATACATACATATATATATATATACACACACATGTGGACAGGAGAACATGAATGGTAATATCTGTTCTTATCAAAGTGTACAAACTGTGATGAATAAGTCGAGTATAGCATCAGTTCAAGTTTATAGCAAGTATCATACTTCAGTGGGTTAAAGTTCATACCAAAGAAGCAAATCAAACGTGCCGAATACACAAATGACAAGAGCAATATCATGTTCAGAATTTACATTTCAAAAATCCAGAAAATAAGTTCAAGTTTTTATTCTTAGAAAAATATAAATATATGGCAATTGTCAAACCAAGATTTCCTGAAGCTATACCAATTCAAAGTCAACAAACTCAAGTTTTTTTATAGGGAGTTTAAATTTAAAATAGCCAATTAGGAAATGAAAACTCAGTTTCAGAAAAACAATTCAACGAAGACCAATTCGAAGTCCAGATTTTAAGCCATGTAAAACCTCCAGAAAGTTCGAACTTTTCAATCTCAATCAAATTCCAGAAGTCACGGTAATATACAAATCAAATTACCCAGTATAGACGAAAATTTCAAGCCCAATATTTACTCATATATCACGACCAAATCAAATACAAAATCAGAGCAAGTTTTTAGGATTTTTAACCCTATAAATACACCCACATCATCATTGGTTCTTATCCATCCAAGTTCAAACAAATCAAAGAAAAATTCAATTTGAAATAACATACCAGAGATCGACAGTTGCTTGGATCGAACAATTCCAAATCGATAAAACAACAAGGGCAACGCAAGAAAATAGAGAACCAGCAATTCCAGAAGCCATCGAATTGATTTGGAGGAGTATTCAGAAACCCTAATTCAAATTGGAGCCACCATTTCTATTTCCGGAGAGACAAAGGAGATCGGGCTTAAAGTGGTGAAGCAAATAATAGAGGTCGGCCAAGTTTTCAACTAAATGGTATAACCCTTATTTTAATTCCTAGGGTTTTAAATTTGTCTTTAGGGGTTTTTATTGTTTGAGTTTTATTCCTCTTTAATTTCAATTTGTAATTGAATTAGAGTTTTCTAGTTTGTCTCTAAAACTAGGAGACGAATTACAGGATTTGTAATTCGTGGAAATCTAGTTTCGGGGATAGAAACCAGTGCAGGGTTTTGAGCATAGGGTTAAGAACAGTTGGGAGCGAGTGTCGCGAGTTTACAGGGGATTGTAAGCATAGGGATTGGTTTAACTCCTAGTTGAAACCTTGGGCAATGCAGCAGTAGGCAGGGTTTTGCCGAAGCTGGGTATATTTGTGTGTTATTTATTTTTCGCATTATTATCTGTGCTATTATTATTTAATTACTCTATGAAAATCTACGATAAACCCTATTCATCCCCCCTCTAGGGTTAATTTAGATCCTACACAACCAAATATATTTTATTATTAATGTGTTTGTTATTGTACTGTTATATCACAACAGAGAGGAATATATTATTTCTATTTAAATTAAATACAACTATACTTAAATTTAAATATTCACATAGTATTTTATTTTAATAAAAATATTTTATTTCAATTTCAAACAGTACATCTTTTATAACTCCTCTATTTGACATACTTTATTTCATTCATATACAAATATCCTCATTACAACTCTGTCATTCACTCTATACAACTATATTTATACAAACACTCTCATTAACTCATACACTGTTATTTTCACTTTCTTCTGTCTTCACAGCATTCTTCAATCAGTCTAGTCTTCATATCTGTCATATACAGAAACACACACACACACAGTATATGGAACAGAAATAATACTCAAAATTCATGCAAATATAAATTTTATTTTTAAAATTTTATTTGCCTCAGTTTTCTTGTATGTTTCTCATCATGTTTCATGACTTGATCCGGTTTGTTTTTCTATCCATTTGTACCCATTGATTAGCCTCAACACACCATACTGGTCTGCTGATCAGAACCAGCATCATAACTAGCTGATTCAGAATAGCCTCAACACAGTGCAGTGGTCTGCTGATATATATTCATAACTGTCAGCCACACATATATACATACATGTACACATACGTGCATATATACACATATGTATATAGGAATGCAAGTGTACATTGGTCAACATGAATGGTCAAATAATAAAATTTTCAGATCGGCCCAAATTAGAAAATTCAAAATAATGCAAGTGAATACACAATGCAAGTGCAACAAACACAAATGGTTCATGTGTCATTGCACATGAATGTACAAGAAAGGTGGTCAACACAGCAACATAGGCTAAGCAAGTTAAGGCATGCACAAAGGCAAGCATCAGCAAGGTCAGAGAACATGCATGGTCATACACAGCATGGTCAACCCAGGATGGTTTCAAGTTTTTACATGTTTTCATGAGTGGGATAAAAAGGTCTGTATGGATGCTCAAGCACAAGGTAAAATACAAATAGCATGTTCGAGAAAAATGCAAAAATTCAAAGCAGCTCAAAGTGACTCAAGTATACATGTTTCAATACACAATCACATAGCAAATGCAAAGTTCAGTTTCAAAGGTTCAAGTGTGCAAATGCACAATACAGTGAGCAAAATTTCAGACTGGAATAGCATAATGGTTCAGGACTTATGACAAGCAGCTTCAGGAACTTGAAGCTTAAGGAAAATACAAGTAAATAGAGGAATCGGGATGCAACTCAAATAAATTCAACATGGGGTGCAAGTATTTCATGCAACAAGCTTTCCAGTTTTTACAATGCATGATTCATATACACACAGCAATGAACAAGTATACAAGAGTAAAACAGTGTGCACAAAGACATGTGTTCACATGAATGCAATAAGAAGTTCTCAGTTTAATTTAAGGTTCAGCAAGCATGTATGATGCATGTATGAGTGAAGCAGCGTGTTCAAGTCAAAAGCATATGGAGCATATGCGAAATGAAGTGAAGTATAATGGGCAAGCTCGGTTTAGGTCAAGACATGAATCAGCAGGAAGTCAAACTGCATATATACATGATCAAGCACTATAGATTTGGTAAAATTAGAAAACAATGCATGGCTCAAGTTCCAATACGAGGCAAGAAATTAGTGTTCAAAAATAGGCAGTGGTGCAACATGTTTTTTTCAAGTATACAACAGTCAGTTTTGAAAAGTTTGTGATTATATATATATATATATATATATATATATATAGACATAAATTTTGCATGAAAATCAGTTCAAATTTTTTTGAGCAATTCACAGAGTGGTAAATGTGGCAAGTGATAATCATTCATCACATTTTTGGGAAAGAGGATCAAATCGTATATGGCAGAGAGTTCTACAAATCATAATGTTTATTTCCTGAAACACATTCTACATTTAAGGCAATGGGCAGAACAATATTGGGCATGAAACAAATTATTTTGTTTCTAGAAATCCAATGGTTGAGTCATGTTTTGAACGCATTCCAGAAACCAAGCAACAGCCAAGCCGTGGATATCATCTCAAATTTACAAAGCATCATTCACACAAGGGCTAGTGTATATAGATTCAATCAAAAAAAGCAAAAGAGGAAACAAAAAAAATCAGAAATAGTAAGAAAAGTTCTTGGATTCAAATCAAGGCAACGGCCTTTTTAAAAAAGGGGTCATTTCTTTCATGAATTTCAACCAAGAACAAGCCGAGAGTCTTGGCATTCAAAGCCGAGATTTTTCATAATCAAAAAGGGGAACACGCAATAAATCAGACCGTGTCATAAGGCGAAATCAGAGAGTAAATTGGGGATTTCTAATCCTTATTTAAAACACCAATTATATCACTAGCATGGTATCGAAAACACAAGGCAAAAACTCAAGAGCGGAAATTAAAATCACCCAAATTACTCACAAGTTTTCGAATAGAAGAAATTTCCCAAATCTGTGAAGCAAGGAGGATCACAAATCGACCAACATCATCAAGTTGAAGCAATCAGTGAACCACGACATCATTCCATCAAGCAATCGATCGATTTGGGGAAGAATTGGAAAACCCTAGCCGCCATTTTTTTTACAGAATAAAAGAGATCGGATTTACAAAAGAAAGATGGACTGGCCTATTTTTCCAGTTCAAGGAAAAAGGGGATGGCCCTTTATTTTTTTATCTCCTTGGGTTTTCTATTTTATTTTCTACTTTGTTTAATATTTTCTATTTTGTTTTGAAAATCGTCTAAACAGTTTCTAGGTTCTGTAAAATCTAGGGAACCAGTTAGTGTGTTAACTGGTAGTTTACTAGAGTCTGTAAAAACTAGGGTTACTGGTTATGGGATTGTAATCAGGGGAAATCTGATCTTTGGGATTAGATCAGTCTAGGGTCTTGAGCATAGGGTTAGCACAGGAGCAGGGAGTGCGAGTTTACAGTTTCTGTAAGCGGGATATGTTATTAACACCTAATAGAAACCTTAGGAATGTAACAGTAGGCAAGATTTGCCGAAGCTGCGTATCTCCGTGTGATATTTACTTTCTGTATTCACTTACTTTGCTTTATCTGTGCTGCGATTAATTTTTAATTATTCGATAAACTGTATTAAACCCTATTCGCCCCCCTCTAGGGTTAATCTAGATCCAATAGAGCGGGGCTCCGCCCCTTTTTTCCTTTTTATTTTTTATTTTCCATCGATCTGTTTGAACGACGGGGTGGGGAAGGAAAGAGAATAAAAGGGGTTGATTTTTATATATTTATTTATTTATTTCCAAAAATGTTGCCTTTTCTTTTGAACCCCGAACGAGACCCACTGAATGTCGCCCCCAACTAATTACCCCCATTCCGGACACAATGGGATATGTTACGCAAGACAGTTCAGCCGTTTCGAACAGTTTTCGTTAAATTTAAAATATAAATCAATATATTTTAAATTCAAACGCACATCTTAATTTACCGGGCCCACATACGGAATCCAAAAATTCCAGAAAAATAAATCTGGCTATGTTTTGACGATACGGTCCTAACAAAACTAATTTCATCGAATTCTGAGACCGTTTGAAAAATTGCCATTTTCTGGTCGATCCAAATTAACTGAAACTGTCAAAACACGTTTTCTTTTGCCACGCTCACATATTACTCCCAAAAATTATGAATTTTGGAATCTAGCAATAATTTGACATCTCGGATCCAACAAAAGTGGTTTCGTCAAAAACGGAGGTCATTTGCAAAATTTTCATTTTTGAGGGCTATATTTCCATAGCGACTATTGTGAATTTTCAATTGGGCATAACTTTTTATCCCTGCTATGAAATTTCAAATTTTCAGATTCGTTGGAATGATATTTTCAAATAGATTCAAATATTTTTGGTTTCACCAAAATCCGGTATATTTTGAATCCTGTACATTCATTTGAAATTTGAAATTGAATTTTCAAACTATTGCGCCATTTCCAATTCCCTCTATAATTAAAAATAAATATTTATATTCTAACTTCCATTCAAATAAATATATTCGTTCTAATCCTATTCAAAATAAATTTCTTACGTTATTATTTAAAATAAATCATTTTAAATATTAAAAATTCATTAAATTTGCCAAAATAAAATTTTAAAATTGGTTCTGATTTTCTAGGTTGTTACAATCTCCCCACTTAAAATATTTTCGTCCTCGAAAAGGAACGGAGCTGAAAGTTGTTTAACTGACCAACTCAACTTTCATTCTGGCTTTCATACTTCAACTTTTCAGTTTCTAAGAATTTCTAATTTTTCAAAAATATGGCTAACACCCTAAATTTTCGAAAAATTTCGCCATAACCTCCTTTGTACGGGGAGCACCGGGAAAATCCTCAAACCTCCACACAAGCCCTCTCATCTCGAAAAGAAAAAGAAAAGGCCAATCAGCTCATAAAATAATCCAAAACTAATAAATTTGTAAACATGTACCTATTTGTCGGGCATACAATTTTATTCATCTGCTCTAGCCTCCTTGCTATGACCTGTTCAATGTATATACGTGTATATGCATGCAATTCCAAAACAAATTTTCAATTCAGTTCAATATTCGACACAATTTGGCTATATTTTCCATTCATTTACATACTAGTTTCAATAATTTTATTAATTAACTAGCAATCAAACATAACAATCAACAATCAATTAGTTGGTTAACGTTTCAAATTGAATTTTTTTATATATATAAAAATTCATTTTTGATGCCAAATCACAACAAATAATCCAATATAATTTTGGTTCTCACACCAGTTAATTGGAGATATATAGATATCCCACTTTCGAAGCTCGAAAATAAATGCTGGTGATGACGCGTCAATCATCAGAATCATGCCCGAGCGACTAGAGTGTGACTCTATATCTATCCAGTATATTAAAACTTCGAATATACGTTCACGACGCGTATATGCAAAATCTCATATACTCAATTGTCCAAATAAATATCAAATAAACCTCGAAATACGTATAATCGGATTTAATTTTCAAAATTAAAATTGTTTTCATTTTTATTTTTAAAAATAGCACTCTTACAACTCGTTCTAGGGCATTACTAACCCTATCTCTAACGAGTCATTCTCATTGGATATTACTAATCCAATCTCTGATGAATTCTTTCGTTCGGTTCTAACGTGTCTTGTTCTCTGAGCTCTAATACCACCTAAAATGATTAATTGTTATTATGAATCTAGATTGATTATGCCTATAGGGATTTGGGATTTTACGAAAATAAAATGTATCTAAATCCCCAAATCTCTAATAATTCGGAAATAGTCAATCTACGTGTTTGTTTAGGTCTTTGATTATTAATGTAAATAAAGAATAATTTTATTGTTTTTGGGTGTGTATGTAAATTCATTATCTAGTATGTTTCACTTTCTTTTCTTCTTGTTGTAAATATTAAATTAACACAAAAGGGTGGATTTAGGTACCATAACTTAAGTATGTTTAAACCTCTATTTTTATATAAAATAGTTGGTTTAGGCATAATAAAACACATGTGACCAAAATCCTTGCTTTTGTACACATCTCACAAATGGACGTAAAACAATAATAGAAATAATATACATATAATATTGTTTATTCACCTTGGCCCTTCTGTTTGTTGGCATAATTTTAAAAGCCTAGGTCACGAGTAATCTTTTATTATGCAATATTTATTTCCCTTTTATTGCTTCATGAAGATTTATGTGTTATATTGTGGAACTTGGTAAATATGACTTATATACCTTTATTAGGAGAAAAGGAATGACACTTTTACACTTAGTATGCTTTTTTTTACATGCACCACTTGTTATGCCTTTATACATATTTATATTTATTAAATAGTGTAATTCATGTATCATAAATGCATAATTAATGTGTTAAATTAGGAAATTCATATTAAATATTCCTACAAGGAAAATTTATGTGTTGTGTGTGTATTAATGGTCTCTTAAAAATATTAAATGCCATGTGATGCGAGGTTAACCCCTATTTGTAGTAAAAGTTTGCCCATAAGTGTAACACCCTGCATTTTACATTAAATAATAAAATTAAATTTGTATAATTATCAGAATTTGGTCATAGAACTTGCGTCATTGCTTCCACTGCAATTTTATGATCAATTTAGACCTATGGTTTGTAGAAAACGGATTTAAAACGAAGAAAATATTATTAAATGAAGTTTATAAACAAACATGAAAAAGAAGAAATAAGAGAAACACACATAAGACCTATAATATTCAATGTTCTAAAATTGCATATAAAAGAAGTGTTAGATGGAGTGTTCAAGCACTTGCCTCCCAAGTTGTGGCGTCTAGGTCCGAATCTCGCAAACATCATATTTTTAAATTGTATGGAGGCCCAAAAAGGATGCATGTTCTAAGAAAAAAATATATGTGTATTTGTTCGTATAAGGAAAAATTATATATAGTTGGATGTGCGTGTGTGTGTGTATATATATATATCTATGTATGTATGTATATATGTGTGTGTATATATAAAAATATGAAATTCAAAAGTATCATGTAATTAATCAAAGGGTCATTTTGTCTCAAGTTCCTGTTAAGTTTCAAAATTAGGCTCACATCTTGTCAAACTTTTCATATAAATTACGTCCCTATTTTTCAAAAAATCACATAAAAAATAAAAAAAATCATGTAAATTCGTGATTAAATACAACAACTAATCATCATAATCATGTGTTAAAACCACCAAAAACCAAAAAAAAACTACGAAACAGCAGTATTATGCATCAAAAGATGCACTTATTTGTAAATAGTTGCATACATTTATGCATATATTTCAGTTATGCATCAAACTGCACTATTTATGCATACATGTAAGTAGTTAAACTGTAATATATGCATCGTTTTATGCATATATTCAATTCTGGCCTGTTTTTTCAAGCATACGCCTTTTATGCATAATTTCTCCATATATAGACAATAAATGCATACATGTATGCACATATTTGAAAGCCTTCATCCTTTTTATCTTTGTTGCATACATGTATGCACATATTCGTAAGCCTTCATCCTTTTTATTTTTGTTGCATACATGTATGCATTTATATGGAATATATGCATACATTTGTGCAACTATTTGTAACACATGCATCTTAGTTCAACTTTATATGCATACATGTATGCAACTATTACCAATATATGCATACATGTATGCATATATTGGTCCAGATTTTCAATATAAAACACTGAATGAATATATGCATATGTGCATGCATATATTGAGTATATATGCATACGTTTCTACAAAAAATTCTTTGGATTGCTTCTAGGAACATTTACAATTATTATTTTTTATGTTGCAGCGCATAATTTTTCTGGAAAAACACGTAAGGTCCAAAATAGGGACCCGCTTTGAACTTGAATTTGAATTTGAACATATATTGAAAACAGAAAGAATGAATGAAATAATAACGTTTGTTGCATATCTATTAACGAATAATTTTTTTAAAAGTTATGCACGAATATATATGCGCAAGTTTGAATTCGAAATATAAAACATGTGTTGTAATAGGAAGAAATTAATGTAGGGAAGAATAATTGGCAAGAAAAGTAATGCTGAGTGTAACATTAAACAACAAATAAAAAGGAGCAAAATTCACTTCACGACCCAGTAGATGGGTCGACCCATGCTATAAGTGGGTCGACCCAGGGGTCGATCCATATTAGGACTGGGCCGACCAAGGGGTCGACCCACCTTGAGATCGGGTCAACCCATTACTGGGAAAAGTGACATGGTTTGAACCTTTTGTATAGCTCTGATTTTATTTAATTCGATCCAATGAATGAGATTCTTCTGTGCACCTATAAATAGACCAGTAGAGCCTAGCCTTCAACTCGTATTTTCTGAGATGACGCCAAGGCTATACCATTTTAATTCTCCTCGAAATTCTTCATAAATAAGAATATATTAGTTTTAGGGTTCTAATTCAAGATTTGGGGACAAAGAATATAAATCTAAGCTATAGGTGCTCAGGTCTCTCGTCGTGTTAGGTAGATTCTATAAATCTAAATTATTATGATTCCTTTCATTCTTTTAGCATCAGATTTGTAAATATGTGGTTATTTCAACAATATATTCAATTAGGAAGACCATTGGTGATAGATCTGAATCAGATTCAAGAATTGGAAAGCAGTCAGGTAAGTGGATTTGAATTATATTTTCCGATAATAATATTTTGTATCATTTGACTTCTGTTGAAATGAACGGGGATTTTAACTATGCGCTAAAGTTAAATAAAATTCTGGTTATGTGCAAATAGAATAAAAAATTGTTGTTGTGCATAAAATAATTGAGTTGTGGTTATACCCAGAATAATTAAATTGTGGTTATGCGCAAATTAATTGAAATTATAAACAAAAAGGGGAAATTTGATGAATTGGGGCTAAAAACTATATTGTGCCAATATTGTAATAAAAGGGAAAGTTTGAGAATTTACATACTAATTATGGGGAATCACCTTTCAGAATCATAATGAAATAATTATAGAGATGGGAAATTGGTATAAGTCTAAATCTTACTTAAGTATAGAAAACATGTTAGTTTGGGAAACAATAAAAAGAAGAAGAAAGGAATCTATATACATCTATAAATCTGAAAGGTTGAGAATAGCCTAAATTGATTGGTTAGGAAAAGGAGAATGTATTTGCATAATTGGTAAGTAATGAAAATAGGAAACTTGGTTGAAAATTAAAATATATGAATAAATGGAGATAAGCGTGAAATAGGGAGTTAACAGTATTGCGTGCTAATTTGATGACCTAAAAAACTATGGAAATGGACTTTATTACAGTTTTAGTAACCAGGCAATTTAGAATAGGCCTAACTTACTAAAAAGAATGAATTGTAAAGATGAGAAAGAAGGGTAACATTACTGAAAGAGGTTATGAAAATAAAATGAGATATAAAAGGTTTATTGTGTAACCTTACAAAGATGGTAAGTAGATTAATGTCGTAACTATAAAGTTTATGTTAAATAATAAGAAACATGTAAAGTATGAAATGAACAGGGAATACAACCTAATATAATAAATTACATAAGACGGGAATGTAATATAATAGGTAGACTTGTCATAGAGACAATTAGGATTATAGCATACATGATAAATTAAAAGACAAAATGAGAAGTAAGAGGCTTATTATAATGGACTTAAACTACGGAAAATAAGTTTAATAAGAGAAACTCACAATTATAGTTGTGATAATATTATAACACGAGGTTATAATTAAATGGAAAAGAGTGGAGTAGGCTTATTATAAATAAACTTATTATTGAGGAATCAAGTTAGTAAATATAACAATAAGCGATGGTCCGTTCCAGAAGTTGGGATTGATTAGGGAAAATAAGTGGCCAGTTAAGACTAATAAACAAATAACTTGAATGCAAAAGAAACAATTTAATGTTTAAGTTTATTAGCAATGTGGTAATTAAAACAACTGTGTAGTTGAAGTTTAGACATAAGGTCTAATAATGTAATGATGAGATACTCTTGGACCAGTCCGTAAGTTTTCGGATGAGGAGATCAACGGGGCAGATCATTGAGTGTTTTTGGAGACATAAAGGGAGCACATCCAGCTTATTCACCAAGACTGGAAGGAAGTGTGGAACATCTATGGGACGTGATGATATTCCATGATGGCCCTCTACGGTAGGCCTAATGAAGTTGTACCCACAGAGGCATGGACTGTACGGTTCTATCCAATGAGTATGCCTTGGTTGCATCTTGGATGATAGGCAACCTAAAGACTGATAAGAGGATGATCTTAGGATGATTCAGCGACTGCGTTAAGGAGGAAGGCTTCGTGGCTGGGATCTAACAAAGGATAGTAGGTCGCCGGATACCTGTCATTGTCAGTTGGAGCGTGTGCAGTAAAGACTTGAGTTAAGCCAACCAATGATCTTTTACTATCGGGTCGTTGGATGAGGGACCACATGTTTGTTTAGATCGGAAGGTAGGGCAGTAATTTAGCTTTTTTGAATAGTCTTTCATTAGATTGGGAGTAGGTTAGAGTGGTGCCTTGGAGAACCACCGAAGAAAAAGACCCATCTTTGGATATCTGTATTGTAGGCCTATCGAGGCTATCCTTAACACATATGTGTGAATCCCCCGACTGAGTTTCATGGAGAAACTCAGGGATTAGGACGCCCTTAAGGCGAGCAGTAGACTCTTATTCGCTTTCGTAGCTTAGCCTATTACGCTTTCATGGCATGGAAATGGAGGTCCAGTACCTTTTCATAGTACAACGACGGGGATCACTCGAGCAGGGCATTGTGGGAAGTACGTTGATACATTGAGTATATAGCTACATTTATATTATTTATTAGGTAATCTACTGTGGAGTAGATGGGTATGATTTATGTAATAACCTGGAAATTCTGAACCAGTTTAAAATTTTTATTTTGGCAATTTTAGCGAATTTTGAATATTTAAAATGAATTATTTTAAATAATATCGACGAGAAATTTATTTTGAATATAATTAGAACGTATATATTATATACGCGTCGCCGTTAGAATATAAATATTTATATATAATTATAAATAGAATTGAAAATGGCGCGGTAGTTCGATAATTCGATTTCAAACTTCAATTGAATGTACCAGGTGCAAAACAATCCGGATTTTGGCGAAACCAAAAATAATAGAATCTATTTGGGAATATCTGTCCAACGAATCCGACAAATCTAAATTTCATAGCGGGAATCAAAAGATATGTCCAGTTGAAAATTCTGAATAGTCGTTATGGAATTCAGGCCCTTAAAAATAGACATTTTGCAAACGACCTCGGATTTCGATGAAACCACTTTTGTTGGATCCGTGATGTCAAATTATTGCTAGATTCCAAATTTCATAATTTTTCGAATCAATATGTGAGCCTGGCAAAGGAAAACACGTTTGACCAGTTTCAGTTGATTTTAATCGACTGGAAAATGGCCATTTTTCCAATGGTCTCAGAATTCGACGAAACTAGTTTTGTTAAGACCGTATCGTCAATACGAAGCTAGAAAATATTTTTCTGGAATTTTTAGAGTTAGTATGTGACCCCAGTAAATGGAAATACGCGTTCAAATTCAATATATAGAGTTATATGTTGATTTTAACGAAAACTGATCGAAACGATCGAATCAGCTTACGATACATATCCCATTGTGTTCGGAATGGGGGTAAAACGCTATGGATGACAGGCGGTGGGTCTCGTTTCGAAGTCGAAAAAAAAGTCAACTTTTTGAAATAAAATAAAATATAATTAAATATATAACCCTCTCTCTACCTTCACTCTCTCAGATCTATTGAAATAAAAAAAAATCGTGAAGCTCAAACCGACCGCGACTCCTCCTGGCGATCGACGCCAGCACCACCGCCCCCTCGCCGGAGTGACGCCCCACCGCCGCTCCGATCTGCTCCTCCTCCTCTCGCCTCCATCTCCCTCTCCTCCTTCTTCCCCTTCGCTTCCCTCTCTTCCAATCGAAACGCGTAACCCTCCCCTCCACTTGGTCCACCACCGCGCCGCCATCACCCCCTCAGCCCCGTCCCCCTCTTCTCCTTCTCCTCCTCTTGTCCTCAACTGACGCGACCCCCCCATCTACCAAAACCCGACGCCCCTTTAGCCCTCGCCACCGCCGCCGACCACCAGCGTCGTCCCCGACCCCCTGCGCCTCTCCTCTTCAAATAACAGTAAGTATTTATTTTATTTTAGTTATTTTATTTTAGTTTTTTTTGTGTAATAATTTTTAATATAAAAACTGATTTCTTTAGCATAAAAAAATAGATTTTTAGTATAAGAAAATAGAGATTTTTATTATAAGAAAGTTAATATTTTTATATTTGAAAGGTCATATTTTTATAGAGTGAAAAGTTTGATTATTTTTATATAGAGAAAGGCGAAATTTTTATATTATAAAAAGAATAAAAATATGATTTTTATATTTTTAAAGTAATAAAAATATGATTTTTATATTTTTAAAGTATTAAAAATATAATCTTTACTATATAGGAGATGTAAAAATATGATTTTTGTTTATGTAGAGAATTAAAAATATAATTTTTACATGATAGGAATATTAGAAATATCATCTTTATATGTGGAGAAAAATAAAAATGTGATTTTTATAATGATATATTTGAAAAGGCGAAATCTTTATATAGAGAATAGCGAGGTAAAAATATAATTTTTATCTATATAGTAGCAATGTAAAAATAGAATTTTTATCCATATAGCGTTATTAGAAAAAATTCGATTTTTATATATTGAATAGCGAAATAAAAATTTGATTTTTATATATTGAATAGCGAAATAAAAATTCGATTTTTATATATTGAATAGCGAAATAAAAATTCGATTTTTATATATTGAATAGCGAAGAAAAAATTCGATTTTTATATATTGAATAGCGAAGTAAAAATTCGATTTTTATATATTGGATAGCGAAGTAAAAATTCCATTTTTATATATTGAATAGCAAAGTAAAAATTCGATTTTTACATATGTAGTGAATACGGACAACGAAAGTGACAAAAAGGCGAGAACGATGATGATTTCTATCAATGAAGTGTCGTGAAATTGGGATAGCTATCAGTGAGAACTTCTCACTCTTCAATTTCTTTTCTAGTTATATAATCATATATACTAGGATGCAGACGGTGTTTAGTAGCACCCGACACAATCGTCCACAGACCATGGACTTGTTTGTTTGGTTGTGTAGTTGGTTAGATTTTTTGGTTTGAATTGAATTGTTTGGTGAAATGGAATGGATTTAATTGATGTGTGAATGGCGTGGGCCTTCACTAGACCGGGGATAAGGCTAGGCCTCGTCCCGTTTCTAGTATCGTGCCGTTATGCCGCCGAAATTTTCTAAAATAAATTAGAAATATAAAAATATCATTTTTTCCTTGTAAATGAACGAAATAGAAATTCATGTGCTAAAATAAAATAGTTTGATCGTTAAAAATATAATTTTTAACGTGAATGTGAATAAATAAATATTCATTTACAAACCAGACGGTTTGTTTATGTACACCTATTTGAAGGACATTGATTGGGACGATAAATTTTACACATCGCCCAACTGCACAAATAAAATCTGTGTTTGTTGATTTGAAACCCCACAAGGGTATTGGGATGAAATTTGAAGTTCACTCATCCTGATTGATGAAATATGTCGATCGATTGATTTACAGGCTGTTATAAGCGTTAGATATCTATATTTAATGCTTATACAATGTAGTGCACTTTGGTTGATGGTTGATTATTTTTCAATGCTATTATATACGTGTGATGTATGAAAACCCATATAATTAATATTATATGGTGATTGATTGGGTCTCATTCCAATTTAGAAAATAAAGAATATTATAAAATAAAGGTTCATGTGTTGACCGTACTCATCCGTTGAGATTAGTCATGTGTTGAACGAAATATTTTAATAATAAAATTTACTTCTTTATCAATATAAAATAAAGGTTCATGTGTTGACCGTACTCATGCGTTGAGATTAGTCATGTATTGAACGAAATATTTTAATAATAAAATTTACTTCTTTATCAATATAAAATAAAGGTTCATGTGTTGACAGTACTCATCCGTTGAGATTAGTCATGTGTTGAACGAAATATTTTAAAATAGAAATATTTGAAATAGAAATATTTGAATAGGAAATATTTGAAAAAGAAATATTTGAAATAGAATATTTGAAAATAGAATTATATGAAGCCGTGTTGATTAGATTAACGCCATTTTGACGTGAACGATATTTATATCGATTTTATTCATTTTAAAATGAATATTGAAAAGTGATTTCGAAATCGAATGTTTTGAAATGAAATTTGAATTGAATCGAAGAGAAAACCAATTTGAATTGAATCGAATAGAAAACGAATTTGATTTGAATTAAACAGAAAACGAATTTGAATTGAATTGAATAGAAAACGAATTTGAATTGAATTGATTAGAAAACGAATTTGATTTGAATTGAATAGAAAACGAATTTGAATTGAATTGAATAGAAAACGAATTTGAATTGAATTGAATAGAAAACGAATTTGAATTGAATTGAATAGAAAACGAATTTGATTTGAATTGAATTCCAATCGAATAGAAAACCAATTTTAATTGAATCGAATAGAAAACCAATTTGAATTGAATCGAATAGAAAACCAATTTGAATTGAATCGAATAGAAAACCAATTTGAATTGAATCGAATAGAAAACCAATTTGAATTCGAATCGAATAGAAAACCAATTTGAATTCGAATCGAATAGAAAACCAATTTGAATTGAATCGAATGGAAAACGAATTCGAATTGAATTGAAACCGAATTGAAATGAATTCAAATTGAATTGAAATTTGAATTGAATAGAAATGAATTTTAAAACGAATTTATAAGGAAGAATTAAATTTTGATTTGAATTGAAATGGAAGTTGAAATTGTTTTTGAAACGAATTTAAACCTATTTATAAAATTCGTTTTAAATAGAAATCGACGAAATATATATTATATATATAATATAATGGCCTGAATAGAACGCGCCGCGCCGCGGCAGTTCGTGAATTTCGGCCATTGACTTCGAACGGACATTACGGGAGATCCAACCGTCGGATTCTCCTAAAACCAGAACCGTTGGGTTCGTATCGAAAAGAGCTTTCAAACGAATATTAGAAATTTGAAATCTAACGGTTGGATTTGGAGATACATTCAAATCAAATTCAGAAAAGGTCGTTGTAAGTGCAGTTCGATGGCCGTTGATGGAAATCGACTGTACGGGCCTTGATAAAATTATTAAAAATAGTAATAATTTGTGTAAAATCATAAGAAATGATTTGGGAAAAATTGGGATGAGAAACTCCATATTTGAAAAGATAAAAATAGATTTTTATTGAAATGAACTAGTTTTGAACTGAAATTAAAACCCATTTATTTTTAAATAAATAAATTGGTTTTGAAATGGGTTGTAAATAGAATTAATTTGTGGGTTTATTGTGAACAGTGTTTTAAATACCACTTGTCCTTTAACCCGATAATAAATAGAATGTGATTTGGGTTTATCGTGAACTGTGTTTTAAATGACATTCGTTCTTTAATCCAGTAAAGGAGTTTTAATGAATCTGCAATTAAATTGAAATGTGAATTGATAATTTAAATTATCAAATTTAGAAATTGAGCGAGAAGGGAGTATCACCAGTTTTGCTCCAAAGCGATAGTTAAATCTTTAATTAGATTTGAACGTGAAATGATAATTAATTTTACCGATAACACCGTGGTATTAGATGTGGAGTATTACCAGTTTTGCTTCATGGGATGAATAGGTTGGGATTGGGAAATAAAATAAATAATTACTTCGGTGTGGTTCGTTAATCCCGACTAGTTTGGAAAACCATAATTTGGTTTGAAATGACATCCAAAGGAAGATTAAAGGATAAATTTTAAAGAATTTATCTTGGATAAAATTAATGGGAACCTTTCCCTAATAATGTGGAATTGGAATGAGGCGTATGTTGTGTTTGTGTAACATTTGTTTTTAATATACGTGGGTTGTTCGTAAAGGCCGGGTTTATACCCATTCTGTATAACCGATTCGACGATATGTCGAAGATGAAGACGGTGGTTGAAGACCGGAAGTCTTCACATCGTTTGGGTGATTACTGATGATCTTGATTGGGCTGTACACCCAAGATGAGGGAATCAGTTGGTGGTCGTCCAGACGTACCTGGAGATCGATGAATTTGCGAGGAAAGTGCCTCCGGTTTCGTTCAGACCCAGAACGAACTTGTAAATGGATTGTGTGTCTGACATTGGATTTTATTCTGTGTTGATTGATTTCTGTTAAATATATATATCTGTTTGGCGGCGGAGAATTTATTCTCTTGCTTAACGCCCTTCTCTGAGACGTACGAGCTTAGAGGTTATATATCGATAGATATCAATCGCATGGCATGAATTGCCTGTGTGGCATACTGAGTTGCATGGATCAAGGCTTCTGTTGAAAAGCAAAGTCTTGTGGTTGATGATCAAAGCACGGCCTTTGTGGCGTAGCTTTGTGTATAACATGAATTCGCAAGCCTCACACCTCGGTATGAGTCAAAAACGGGATACGGACCGTTGGGAGAACACGACGTTTCTTTCTAGCTTTGGTGGTGTCAGTGACTTACCAGCCCTGACATTTATATACTTTTCACCTTTGTGGTTGTTGGAATGAGGCGCCTCGATTATAGGTCTGTAAGGACCGGGAAACGTGTGTTCAGGAATAAATGATCCTCAAACGTAAGAGAGGACCGGCCCAACCGATCCAGTGGCTGCCCAGAGTGCGTAGTCCTGAGCATTTGCTAGAGTGTCTCGAAGCGGAGAGGATCTTGCCCCATGCCTCGACTCATGACGGGAATCCAATTTCCAATACCAGATATTTCGGTTTTAATTGTAGAACTAGTATGGCGACATAGTAGATGGTAGCTATGCCGCCTATGATTGATATTTATGATTGAAATTGTTTTGACACTATACACCTATAATAGTATCAAATAATGTGTTTTAAACGTATCAAGCATGCTTTGGTTGTTATAAGGGAAAACCCTATCCTCCGGCTTGCGTTGCATTGTGTGATGGGACCTGGGTCTTATAACAGCTTCATTTTTCTTTATTTAGCATTGCGCTGTTTGTTCTATGCACTGGTATTCTTGGGAGGAAACCCGTTCCGTGTTATACGGCGTGGTCCCTTGATTTACCTAACTTTAAAACCAATATTAATAACTGTTTTAGTTCTCACACCAGTCACATGACTGACCTGGAGTTTATTGTTTTAACCTAAACTCTGGGTGCCCTTATTTCCGCACGGGCAGCTAGTAGTTTTGGTTTTGCAGATTTATATTCACAGGATCCTGGTTTACAGCTGGAATGATATCCGGAAAGCTCTGTATCCGTATATCACCTTCAGTTGTGCTTTGTATTATTTTCCGCTGCTATGTATTTTATTGTAATATCTGATATTTATCGAATGTAATTTATTCAATTATACTCTGTATATTCTTGTATTCTGATGGAATTGTTGTAATAGCAATGAAACGTTCTTCTGTTTGTGTTCTGATTTGTCCTGTTCTCAAAACGATCAGGGGTTTCGAACAGTCTAGATCGGTTTAACGACTGATTCGGATCGAGCGAAATCCCCGGCCGTCACATTTGGTATCAGAGCTTTGGTTTACAGAGCTCGAGAATAAGACACATTAGAACCTTACGAAAGAATTCATCAGATGTTGGATTAGTAATATCCAATTAGAATGACTCGTTAGAGATAGGATCAGTATTATCCTAGAACGGGTGTGAAGAGTATATTTTTCAAATGAAAACAATTTTGTTGTGAAAATTTAAACCATTTTATACGTATTTGATTATTTATTTATTTATTTTGAATATGGACAATCGAGTATATAAAGATTTCGCGTATACGCGTCATGAACGTATAGTCGAAGTTTTAATATACTGGGTAGATATAGAATTACACTCTAGTAGCCCGGAGATGTTCTGATGGTGGTTCGAAACATCATCAGCATTTATTTTCGAGTAACGAAGGTGTGATTTCTATATATTTCCATTAGACTGGTGTGAGAACCAAAACTAATATAGCTAGGATACATTGTTGTGAATTGGCATCAAAAACAAGATTTTCAGTATATATATCAAAATTATGAATTTGAAACGTTAATCCACTAATTGATTGATGTTTGTGTTGTTTGTCTATTTGTTTGATAATTTTGAACCATTTAGCCTAATTGAACCTAATATTGAATTATATTGGAAATTAGTCGCATTTGCTTGCATATACATATACTTACATTGAACAGGTCATAGCAAGGAGGCTAGAGCCGAAGAATAAAATTTGTTTTCCCGACAAATAGGTACATGTTTAATATAATTTACTGTTTTGTTTGGGTGATGATGATTTTATGAGCCTATTGGCAAGCCGCTTGGCTTTTTCTTTTTCTTTTTGAGATCAGAAGGCCTATATGGCAATTTCGGGATTTTCCCGTGGCTCCCGGTGCAGGGGAGGTTATGGCGAAATTTTTCGAAAATTTAGGGTGTTAGCCAAATTTTTGAAAATTCTCAGAAACTGAAAAGTTGGAGAATGGAAGCCATATCGAACGTAGAGTTGATTAATCAAACCACTTTCGACTTTGTTCCTTTTCGGGGACGAAAAGTTTTAAGTGGGGGAGATTGTAATAACCCGGATATTCTGAACCAGTTTAAAAATTTTATTTTGGCAATTTTAGCGAATTTTGAATATTTAAAATGAATTATTTTAAATAATATCGACGAGAAATTTATTTTGAATATAATTAGAACGTATATATTATATACGCGTCGCCGTTAGAATATAAATATTTATATATAATTATAAATAGAATTGAAAATGGCGCGGTAGTTCGATAATTCGATTTCAAACTTCAATTGAATGTACCGGGTGCAAAACAATCCGGATTTTGGCGAAACCAAAAATAATAGAATCTATTTGGGAATATCTTTCCAACGAATCTGACAAATCGAAATTTCATAGCGGGAATCAAAAGATATGTCCAGTTGAAAATTCTGAATAGTCGCTATGGAATTCAGGCCCTTAAAAATAGACATTTTGCAAACGACCTCGGATTTCGACGAAACCACTTTTGTTGGATCCGTGATGTCAAATTATTGCTAGATTCCAAATTTCATAATTTTTCGAATCAATATGTGAGCATGGCAAAGGAAAACGCGTTTGACCAGTTTTAGTTGATTTTAATCGACTGGAAAATGGCCATTTTTCCAACGGTCTCAGAATTCGACGAAACTAGTTTTGTTAAGACCGTATCGTCAATACGAAGCTAGAAAATATTTTTCTGGAATTTTTAGAGTTAATATGTGACCCCAGTAAATGGAAATACGCGTTCAAATTCAATATATAGAGTTATATGTTGATTTTAATGAAAACTGATCGAAACGATCGAATCAGCTTACGATACATATCCCATTGTGTTCGGAATGGGGGTAAAACGCTATGGATGACAGGCGGTGGGTCTCGTTTCGAAGTCGAAAAAAAGTCAACTTTTTGAAATAAAATAAAATATAATTAAATATATAACCCTCTCTCTACCTTCACTCTCTCAGATCTATTAAAATAAATAAAAAATCGTGGAGCTCAAACCGACCGCGACTCCTCCTGGCGATCGACGCCAGCACCACCGCCCCCTCGCCGGAGTGACGCCCCACCGCCGCTCCGATCTGCTCCTCCTCCTCTCGCCTCCAGCTCCCTCTCCTCCTTCTTCCCCTTCGCTTCCCTCTCTTCCAATCGAAACGTGTAACCCTCCCCTCCACTTGGTCCACCACCGCGCCGCCCTCACCCCCTCAGCCCCGTCCCCCTCTTCTCCTTCTCCTCCTCTTCTCCTCGACTGACGCGACCCCCCCCCCCTCTACCAAAACCCGACGCCCCTTTAGCCCTCGCCACCGCCGCCGACCACCAGCGTCGTCCCCGACCCCCTGCGCCTCTCCTCTTCAAATAACAGTAAGTATTTATTTTATTTTAGTTATTTTATTTCAGTTTTTTTTTGTGTAATAATTTTTAATATAAAAACTGATTTCTTTAGCAAAAAAAAATAGATTTTTAGTATAAGAAAATAGAGATTTTTATTATAAGAAAGTTAATATTTTTATATTTGAAAGGTCATAATTTTATAGAGTGAAAAGTTTGATTATTTTTATATAGAGAAAGGCGAAATTTTTATATTATAAAAAGAATAAAAATATGATTTTTATATTTTTAAAGTATTAAAAATATAATCTTTACTATATAGGAGATGTAAAAATATGATTTTTGTTTATGTAGAGAATTAAAAATATAATTTTTACATGATAGGAATATTAGAAATATCATCTTTATATGTGGAGAAAAATAAAAATGTGATTTTTATAATGTTATATTTGAAACGGCGAAATCTTTATATAGAGAATAGCGAGGTAAAAATATAATTTTTATCTATATAGTAGCAATGTAAAAATAGAATTTTTATCCATATAGCGTGATTAGAAAAAAATCGATTTTTATATATTGAATAGCGAAATAAAAATTCGATTTTTATATATTGAATAGCGAAATAAAAATTCGATTTTTATATATTGAATAGCGAAGAAAAAATTCGATTTTTATATATTGAATAGCGAAGTAAAAATTCGATTTTTATATATTGTATAGCGAAGTAAAAATTCCATTTTTATATATTGAATAGCAAAGTAAAAATTCGATTTTTACATATGTAGTGAATACGGACAACGAAAGTGACAAAAAGGCGAGAACGATGAAGATTTCTATCAATGAAGTGTCGTGAAATTGGGATAGCTATCGGTGAGAACTTCTCACTCTTCAATTCCTTTTCTAGTTATATTATGATATATACTAGGATGCAGACGGTGTTTAGTAGCACCCGACACAATCGTCCACAGACCATGGACTTGTTTGTTTGGTTGTGTAGTTGGTTAGATTATTTGGTTTGAATTGAATTGTTTGGTGAAATGGAATGGATTTAATTGATGTGTGAATGGCGTGGGCCTTCACTAGACCGGGGATAAGGCTAGGCCTCGTCCCGTTTTTAGTATCGTGCCGTTATGCCGCCGAAATTTTCTAAAATAAATTAGAAATATAAAAATATCATTTTTTCCTTGTAAATGAACGGAATAGAAATTCATGTGCTAAAATAAAATAGTTTGATCGTTAAAAATATAATTTTTAACGTGAATGTGAATAAATAAATATTCATTTACAAACCAGACGGTTTGTTTATGTACACCTATTTGAAGGACATTGATTGGGACGATAAATTTTACACATCGCCCAACTGCACAAATAAAATCTGTGTTAGTTGATTTGAAACCCCACAAGGGTGTTGGGATGAAATTTGAAGTTCACTCATCCTGATTGATGAAATATGTCGATCGATTGATTGACAGGCTGTTATAAGCGTTAGATATCTATATTTAATGCTTATACAGTGTAGTGCACTTTGGTTGATGGTTGATTATTTTTCAATGCTATTATATACGTGTGATGTATGAAAACCCATATAATTAATATTATATGGTGATTGATTGGGCCTCATTCCAATTTAGAAAATAAAGAATACTATAAAATAAAGGTTCATGTGTTGACCGTACTCATCCGTTGAGATTAGTCATGTGTTGAACGAAATATTTTAATAATAAAATTTACTTCTTTATCAATATAAAATAAAGGTTCATGTGTTGACCGTACTCATCCGTTGAGATTAGTCATGTGTTGAACGAAATATTTTAATAATAAAATTTACTTCTTTATCAATATAAAATAAAGGTTCATGTGTTGACAGTACTCATCCGTTGAGATTAGTCATGTGTTGAACGAAATATTTTAAAATAGAAATATTTGAAATAGAAATATTTGAATAGGAAATATTTGAAAAAGAAATATTTGAAATAGAATATTTGAAAATAGAATTATATGAAGCCGTGTTGATTAGATTGACGCCATTTTGACGTGAACGATATTTATATCGATTTTATTCATTTTAAAATGAATATTGAAAAGTGATTTCGAAATCGAATGTTTTGAAATGAAATTTGAATTGAATCGAATAGAAAACCAATTTGAATTGAATCGAATAGAAAACGAATTTGATTTGAATAGAAAACGAATTTGAATTGAATTGAATAGAAAACGAATTTGAATTGAATTGAATAGAAAACGAATTTGATTTGAATTGAATAGAAAACGAATTTGAATTGAATTGAATAGAAAACGAATTTGAATTGAATTGAATAGAAAACGAATTTGAATTGAATTGAATAGAAAACCAATTTGAATTGAATTGAATAGAAAACGAATTTGATTTGATTTGAATTCAAATCGAATAGAAAACCAATTTGAATTGAATCGAATAGAAAACCAATTTGAATTGAATCGAATAGAAAACCAATTTGAATTGAATCGAATAGAAAACCAATTTGAATTGAATCGAATAGAAAACCAATTTGAATTCGAATCGAATAGAAAACCAATTTGAATTCGAATCGAATAGAAAACCAATTTGAATTGAATCGAATGGAAAACGAATTCGAATCGAATTGAAACCGAATTGAAATGAATTCAAATTGAATTGAAATCTGAATTGAATAGAAATGAATTTTAAAACGAATTTATAAGGAAGAATTAAATTTTGATTTGAATTGAAATGGAAGTTGAAATTGTTTTTGAAACGAATTTAAACCTATTCATAAAATTCGTTTTAAATAGAAATCGACGAAATATATATTATATATATAATATAATGGCCTGAATAGAACGCGCCGCGCCGCGGCAGTTTGTGAATTTCGACCATTGACTTCGAACGGACATTACGGGAGATCCGACCGTCGGATTCTCCTAAAACCGGAACCGTTGGGTTCGTATCGAAAAGTGCTTTCAAACGAATATTAGAAATTTGAAATCTAACGGTTGGATTTGGAGATACATCCAAATCAAATTCAAAAAAGGTCGCTGTAAGTGCAGTTCGATGGCCGTTGATGGAAATCGACTGTACGAGCCTTGATAAAATTATTAAAAATAGTAATAATTTGTGTAAAATCATAAGAAATGATTTGGGAAAAATTGGGATGAGAAACTCCATATTTGAAAATATAAAAATAGATTTTTATCGAAATGAACTAGTTTTGAACTGAAATTAAAACCCATTTATTTTTAAATAAATAAATTGGTTTTGAAATGGGTTGTAAATAGAATTGATTTGTGGGTTTATTGTGAACAGTGTTTTAAATACCACTTGTTCTTTAACCCGATAATAAATAGAATGTGATTTGGGTTTATCGTGAACTGTGTTTTAAATGACATTAGTTCTTTAACCCAGTAAAGGAGTTTTAATGAATCTGCAATTAATTTGAAATGTGAATTGATAATTTAAATTATCAAATTTAGAAATTGAGCGAGAAGGGAGTATCACCAGTTTTGCTCCAAAGCGATAGTTAAATCTTTAATTAGATTTGAACGTGAAATGGTAATTAATTTTACCGATAACACCGTGGTATTAGATGTGGAGTATTACCAGTTTTGCTTCATGGGATGAATAGGTTGGGATTGGGAAATAAAATAAATAATTACTTCGGTGTGGTTCGTTAATCCCGACTAGTTTGGAAAACCATAATTTGGTTTGAAATGACATCCAAAGGAAGATTAAAGGATAAATTTTAAAGAATTTATCTTGGATAAAATTAATGGGAACCTTTCCCTAAGAATGTGGAATTGGAATGAGGCGTATGTTGTGTTTGTGTAACATTTGTTTTTAATATACGCGGGTTGTTCGGAAAGGCCGGGTTTATACCCATTCTGAATAACCGATTCGACGATATGTCGAAGATGAAGACGGTGGTTGAAGACCGGAAGTCTTCACATCGTTTGGGTGATAACTGATGATCTTGATTGGGCTGTACACCCAAGATGAGGGAATCAGTTGGTGGTCGTCCAGACGTACCTGGAGATCGATGGATATGTGGGGAAAGTGCATCCGGTTTCGTTCAGACCCAGAACGAACTTGTAAATGGATTGTGTGTCTGACATTGGATTTTATTCTGTGTTGATTGATTTCTGTTAAATATATATCTGTTTGGCGGCGGAGAATTTATTCTCTTGCTTAATGCCCTTCTCTGAGACGTACGAGCTTAGAGGTTATATATCGATAGATATCAATCGCATGGCATGAATTGCCTGTGTGGCATACTGAGTTGCATGGATCAAGGCTTCTGTTGAAAAACAAAGTCTTGTGGTTGATGATCAAAGCACGGCCTTTGTGGCGTAGCTTTGTGTATAACGTGAATTCGCGAGCCTCACACCTCGGTATGAGTCAAAAACGGGATACGGACCGTTGGGAGAACACGACGTTTCTTTCTAGCTTTGGTGGTGTCAGTGACTTACCAGCCCTGACATTTATATACTTTTCACCTTTGTGGTTGTTGGAATGAGGCGCCTCGATTATAGGTCTGTAAGGACCGGGAAACGTGTGCTCAGGAATAAATAATCCTCAAACGTAAGAGAGGACCGACCCAACCGATCCAGTGGCTGCCCAGAGTGCGTAGTCCTGAGCATTTGCTAGAGTGTCTCGAAGCGGAGAGGATCTTGCCCCTTGCCTTGACTCATGACGGGAATCCGATTTCCAATACCAGATATTTCGGTTTTAATTGTAGAACTAGTATGGCGACATAGTAGATGGTAGCTATGCCGCCTATGATTGATATTTATGATTGAAATTGTTTTGACACTATACACCTATAATAGTATCAAATAATGTGTTTTAAACGTATCAAGCATGCTTTGGCTGTTATAAGGGAAAACCCTATCCTCCGGCTTGCGTTGCATTGTGTGATGGGACCTGGGTCTTATAACAGCTTCATTTTTCTTTATTTAGCATTGCGCTGTTTGTTCTATGCACTGGTATTCTTGGGAGGAAACCCGTTCCGTGTTATATGGCGTGGTCCCTTGATTTACCTAACTTTAAAACCAATATTAATAACTGTTTTAGTTCTCACACCAGTCACATGACTGACCTGGAGTTTATTGTTTTAACCTAAACTCTGGGTGCCCTTATTTTTCGCACGGGCAGCTAGTAGTTTCGGTTTTGCAGATTTATATTCACAGGATCCTGGTTTACAGCTGGAATGATATCCGGAAAGCTCTGTATCTGTATATCACCTTCAGTTGTGCTTTGTATTATTTTCCACTGCTATGTAATTTATTGTAATCTCTGATATTTATCGAATGTAATTTATTCAATTATACTCTGTATATTCTTGTATTCTGATGGAATTGTTGTAATAGCAATGAAACGTTCTTCTGTTTGTGTTCTGATTTGTCATGTTCTCAAAACGATCAGGGGTTTCGAACGGTCTAGATCGGTTTAACGACTGATTCAGATCGAGCGAAATCCCCGGCCGTCACAATTTATATGGAAAAATCAAAAGTGTATTGTGAAATAAAACCGAACTTAATAAATATGTACCAGTGATAGAGCGGTATGTAATGACCCACTTTTTCCGTACAGTTTAAGCTAACGTCTAACAACCCCATGTCAACTCAAAATGCACATAAAAGGAGATAGTTAGGAGAAAGAAATTAGAGGGTGAGAGAAGAAAGAAAGAAATATTAGAATAGAAGAATAAGAAGATCAGAATCTCATTCAATAAAAATATGATGTATCAAATGCTTTATATAAAAAAGAAACTGTATAGTACAACATCAGACTATACATACATTTCAATACAACACACATCGGAATAATATAATACCAGTAAATATGGCTATATGTCTTGACTTCAGCTCCTCTTATGAAACTCCAAGCGAAACCTAACCTGATAATATACTCAAGCTGACTCGAGCACATTTAAAGCAAAGCAAAATTCACCCGGATTGGTCTAGAATACTTTCAGTGGTAAATTCACATGGAAAACAACTTGCTTAACTTTAGAAAACCCTTTTAAAAGAAAGGATAATAGTAAGACCAGCCCATACATAAACACGGACGGTTTTTACCTTATTATGACCCAAAACATTTTTGATATATCAAAATCCAATGATATTATAAGAGTGTCTATCAAATCACAAATAAATAACCATCTAATAGAACGCTTGCATCTCACGCTCTACATATTATTTATAAAATCAAAAAATGCAAGCCGCTTATTGGAACTTGTATTCCAACTATGACAAGGTATGAGACCGCCTTCCGATCAGTGTACTCTAGAGGGTATACACTAGGGTTCAGCATGAATATCTTACAACCCAGCCACACATGACCGACCACTCATTTAGCTTGAGTGTATCGAATATATTATCACCAACAGTTGGTACCAACATAACCATTTCTCGGGAGATACAGAAGAGAAAGAAGAACAAAAATAATTTTCTTTAGATCGGTGAGAAATATACCCTGCTTGGGAATGACCAACTAGCCATACTGCCTTCCCGATTTCTGTCATTTCCCGGTTGATGAGGCTTGAGGTCACGTTTACTTTTCAGAACGCATCACCATTTACTCTGAATGCCACATCGTCAATGTAACACCCCATGTCCATTAATGTCACTCACAAAGGGAATGCATCAATATCCATGAAGCGTTATTGTTGTATAGAACAGATAAATTTCAAGAATAAATAAATAAAACAACACAGCGGAAGTTAAAACTTATTTCATAGCATCATAACTCAAAACGAGTTTACATAAGTAGTCTCCAAAACCATTACATCAGGATCAATAGTCTTTTCTAAAAACTTCAAAGTACATAAAGAAGCAAATACTTAAATAACATAAATGCATAAATCCCCACTGAGCATAAGCAAAGCCATAAAGATGAGAGAGTCCCAAGCGATACATCTACTCTCTTCAAGAAACTGAAAGAAATCGGCACTAAGCTGTAGTATTCCCTCCTTGCAAACCTGAGGGGGGAAAAGGAAGAAAAGAGGTGGAAAGAAAAGGGGGTCAGACATAAAGCATGGCGAGTACGATAACTTTAACAATATAATTATCAAAATAACTAGGCTAAGGCATAAGATGGAAAATAAGGAAATGACTGTGAACAATTGGGTATGACAGGGAAATAAGACGAAAAAAATAACGTTAAAGGAGCCCCTAATCACTATAAGATAATTACTATATTGCACCACTACTAGTCACCCTAAAGGTTGATCCCGCCTACAGAACTTAATGCTACTAATGGTAGTTTCGTTTACCCCTAGCTACCTCCATAGGTGTTGTCTGCCCCTATCTCCACTAGATGTACCTACTAACTCCATTCAATCGACTCCCTAACTTGTAGATACCCGTGCTGGCCCCACAGTGCGGTGTATCACTCCCCAAAGTGGCAACCCGATACAACCAAAAATGCACGGCTTATATCTACACGATGCAACAACGTCTTACCTACCAGCCCGGGCCCACACATGCATATAAACCCATTGGACTTGCGTTGCCACCGCTGACCCGTTTTGACCTCTTACAATCAACTCCAGTCCGCGTGTCCCGTCCTCGACTTGGGTCGAGCCCACAAAGATACTTAATGGGTTACTGGTTTGAAAAGGCCCCCCATGCGTGACATAAGCTTTCCACCTATGCTTGGTCCCCTCTAAGGTTTTTCCCACTTAACCCCATTCTTATTCATGTCTTCTTACATGTTTCAATCTTGGTTAAGCGCATCTAATCGTATTTCATATGCCACCTAAGGCACCCACTAAATTCCACATGCCACCCAAGGCACCCACTTAAACCCTCATGTCCCATTACCGTAACCTTGTAAATACCTCCGACATTAGACTGGCATTTGTGGCAGCTGGATTTGCCGGGCGGATCCGGACAGTCTTACACCACAAACGAGCCTAACCTCGTGTCTTTACAACTGTTACGCATTTAATTTATGCCTAAGACCTCCCACATTAGACTGGCATTCGTGGCTGCTGGCTTTGCCGGGTGGGTCCGGGCAGTCTTACACCACAAAAGAGTCTAACCTCGTGTCTTAGGCGATTAATTACATAATTAATTGTCCCCAATTTGAATTAATTTCCCTATTCAAATTGTCAATCAATTACAAATTTAACTATGTCCATAATTAACACCTTAATTATGTCCATCTATTTATGGTATATAAAATTATACCAATTAACATCACATTTAAGGCATTTATGCCAATTCTCAATATTAAATCTTTTAATATTATCCCATTGCCCCACGTTGTACGTTCATTCGTTTAACGTGAAATATATGTTAGACTCGAATAGTCTAACTTATGGAATGAAGAGAAAACATCACAACATGCATAGAATTAAAACTAGATTTAAACATAAGGGGTGAACTTGCATGTGTGAACAAGGTTTTGCATCTAAAACTTGCATAGGCCAAAGTTACAAACTTGCATAAAATATGGATGTCATAGATCTAATCATAAGGTGTAAACTTGCACAGGCAATAGTCACAAACTTACATTACATGATTCATACTCCAATATATATCTATACTTGCATATGTGATTTATGCAACATAAACTATGGTGTAAACTTGCATCTAAACATGTAAATTAAGATCTACATGTAAACTAGCATATAGAATTTTGTATACTAGCATATAACTCACACATGTCTTAGCCTAAACTTTAGATCCAAGCGTACACATAAAATAGATGTCATGAAACATGTAAGGTGGTATGTGATTCTCATTAACTTGCATATGATTCATATCTAAATTAACATCCAAACTTGCATATAGAATTATCAAGTTAAACTTACATATGATTTAACATATGAATTAGTCCCAACAAACATAACCAAACTAGCATATGAAGCATCATTATGAATTGATTGTACATAAGCCAACAATTAACATAAATTTTCAACATAGATAATAACATCACAGCTTTACAACATAGATAATAACATCATAGATTTACAACATAGATAATAACATAACGGTCAATGATTCACAACATAACCATATAACCCAAATCATAACTCAATCTAATTAAATTGTTAATTATCTTATTAAAGAAATCGAACTCACAACTCAAAGAAGGTCTTGGGTTCTGAACTCTGAGTTCTGAAATTGATTTAGCTCGCCTTTGTTGTAGATTCGTTATTGTTTAGATTAGAGTTGAATAGAACTGAATTGATTAGCTTTGATTTCCCTCTAGTTGGTGGCGGCTACTCTAGGTTACAAGATGACAGCATGATTCAGATTTTTATTTGATTTCAGGGTTTGAGTCTACCCATGTTTATATAGAATTTCAATTTAATTATAGCCGTTGGATGATCTTAGGGTTAATCAAAACCACTCAGTCAGGATAGGGTGACACCTCAGCCCTAATGACTCAGCAAGGAGTCAGAAAGGACTCGGCAATGAGTCACAATATGGATCAGATTGCACCAAAAAGCTGTGCAGGCTTTCTGCTCGGCTTGGGTGCACTTGGCAGGTGCGCCAGTGCCACTTTTGTACTGGCGCACTTCCCAAGTGTGCCAGTGTATTTTTTTTATCTCTGATTTTCCCTTCTAACTTCGTTCGTCCATATCTCCTTCATCCGGTATCCGTTTTACGCAAACTCGGACTCTATCTCAACTAGAATTCCGAGACGAACACAATGGCCCAACCCGTTCCCCTTAATTCTCACGTCTGAGATTAATTATTCTTGAATTTATTTAATTCAATTATTCAAAAATTCGGGATGTTACATTCTCCCCTACTTAAAGGATTTCGTCCTCGAAATCTCTAAGTCAAGAAGAACGTATCCTACCATCCAATCATCCATCTACTCAACCATCAACCACTAGCAACCATGGTCCTTAAAAGTTTTCTAATGCTTTTCATATACATATGCATAGTGTGTGTATATGTCCGTATACTAATGCTAAATCAGGCGGTCCACTGATTCAGTCGACCTCCTTAATGCAAATAATGATAGTGCCATGTATCCATCATGTATGCAAAGAACCCTATACATATCATTACTACATGTGTGCACAACCATCCATTTAAATGCAACATCCATATGATACATACATTCAATGTACATTCATTATACTAAATACATCCATTTATATGTAATATGCAATATGAAAGTGATTGAACCGATCTAGTGCCTAAAGTGTGTGTATATGCATCCACGAGCAACCACTAGCAAACACTTGCATCCACATGCATCCATCATACATAACATGTCTCAAACACATGTTTCAACCATAGGACTACCCTATCTAAAGGTCAAAGATACTAGCGAGAGGACATACTAAAGATAAAACGAGTACAAGCTAAGCGATAAAGGAGAAATTAAAAGACATACCCTCGAAACGAAAAGGGTACAATGAACGCATCTTCTCTTCCGTCTCCCAAGTAGCGTTGCTCTCATCATTTCCCCATTGCACTTTGACTAGCTTGACCTCTCGATTCCTCAACTTCTTAATCTTCGACCCAAGAATGCACGTAGGAGCTCGTCGAATCGTCGCATCACGCTCTATCTCCACCTCTCTAAGGAAGCTTGGCTCTACCACTTCCGCGGTCTCGTGCAAGCACTTCCTCAATTGTGATACATGGAATACGTCGTGTACACCACTAAGTCTCTCGGGCAACTCCACTCTATACGCCATCTGTCCAATCCTCTCCTTAATAGTAAACGAACCTACGAACCTTGGTGCTAACTTCCCAACGGACCCAAAGCGAACAACATTCCGTAATGGAGACACCTTGATAAAGACCATGTCCCGAATATCAAACTCAAGATCTGTCCTCCTCTTGTCCGCATAAGATTTCTGCCTATCTTGCGCCGTCTTCATCCTCCTTTGAATTAAATCGATCTTTTCTGAAGTCTCTCTAATCATATCGGGCCCAAGTAAGTTCTTATCCGTAGATTCCCACCAACATGTAGGCGAACGACACGGCCGTCCATAAAGAGCCTCGAAAGGTGCCATGCCAATGCTGGACTGAAAGCTATTATTATACGCAAACTCCACCAAAGGAAGATGCTCCTCCCATGTACCTCCGAAGTCTAAAACACATAGCCTCAAAAGGTCCTCTAGAGTACGATTCACCCTCTCGGTCTGGCTGTCCGTCTGAGGATGATATGCGGTGCTTAAACATAACTGAGTCCCTATCACCTCTTGCAAGCTCTTCCAAAACTCGCTAGTAAAGATAGGATCGCGATCGATCATTATGCTTGAAGGAACATTGTGCAAACGAACTATCTCTCGAATGTATACGGAGGCTAACCATGGAGCAGTCCTCTTACTCTTCACATGAATGAAATGGACGCACTTATTAAGTCTATCTACCATGACCCAAATCCCCGTATTACCCTTCCTTGATCTCGGTAACCCGTCAACAAAGTCCATCGAGACACTCTCCCACTTCCATTGTGGGATCTCCAATGGGTGAAGCAACCCAGCGGGCTTCTTTTGCTCTGCTTTTACTTGTTGGCACACCAAGCATCTAGCGACAAACTCGGCCACATCCTTCTTCATACCGTCCCAAAAGTAAACTCGTCTCATGTCCATATACATCTTGTCCCCGCCGGGATGAATGGTCATCTTCGAACGATGTGCATCATCAAGAATGGTCTTCCTCAAGTCCTCGTCTCGTGGTACACAAAGTCTACCGTCCCTACGTAACCAACCCTTATCATCTAGGGTATACCTACGGAGATGGCTCGATGACTCCCCCCTTATGAGCTTCTCTACTAACTCAACCAACTGTGGGTCATCTCTCTGTGCCTCACCAATCTGTCCCAAAAGCGTAGGTCTGACCTCTAAGGATGCTAGCAAACCGGGTACAAAGTCAATGGAAGGTCTAAAGTCAAACATAGAGATGAACTCTAAGCTTCGCCGTTCAACAAACAATGGACTCAAGGACAATCTTTTCCTACTTAAGGCGTCTGCCACCACGTTACCCTTGCCAGGGGTATATGCTATCTCGAAATCGTAGGACGCTAAGAATTCCATCCACCTTCGCTGCCTTAAGTTTAAGTCCTTCTGAGAGAACAAATATTTTTGTGATTTGTGGTCAGTGAACAATTCGAATTTCTCGCCAAGAAGATAATGGCGCCAAGACTTAAGCGCGAAAACAATAGCGGCCAACTCTAGGTCATGCGTAGGGTAATTTCTCTCATGTACTATCAACTGCCTTCCTCCATAGGCTATTACCCTTCCCTCTTGCATTAAGACTGCGCCTAGTCCTGTCCCACAAGCATCGGTATAAACGGTAAATGGCTTACTCCCATCTGGCAACACTAAGACTGGGGCTGTGGTCAAAGCTCTCTTTAAACGTTGGAACGCATCATCAAAATCTACGTCCCACATTAAAACTAGTTTCTTCTTTATCAAGCGTGTTAATGGGGCTGATATTTTTGCGAAGTCCTTGATAAACTTCCTATAGTAGCCTGCCAACCCCAAGAAACTCCTCACCTCGGTAACATTTTTAGGGACCTCCCAATCTTGGATGGCCATCACCTTCACAGGATCCACAACTATCCCTTCTTTGGAAACCACGTGCCATAAGAATCGCACTTCCTTCCTCTAAAAGTGACATTTAGAAATTTTAGCTTTAAGGTTATGCGCTCGAAGGGTCTCCAACACTTCCCTAAGATGTAGGGCATGCTCTTCCTCGCTCTTAGAAAAGACCAAGATGTCATCCACAAAGACCACCACGAATTTATTTAGGTACTCCCTAAACACCCTACTCATCAATTCAACAAAGTATGCGGGGGTGTTTGTCAAACCGAAGGGCATCACAAGCCATTCATAGAAATCGTCCGGAGTCCTAAAGGCAGTCTTGTCTATGCTATCCTCAGCCACTCTCAACTGATGGAAACCAGTGGCTAAGTCCAACTGCGAAAACACCGAGGCGCTAACTAATTGATCGAAGAGATCGTCAATCCTCGGCAGTGGGTGCCTATTCTTCTTAGTAAGTTTACTAAGCTCTCTATAGTCCACACAAAGTCTAAGGGACCCATCTGCCTTCGTGTCAAATACTACTGGAGCACCCCACTCTGATATATTACGTCTTATGAACCCCTTCTCAAGCAACTCCCCTACTTGCTTATTGAGTTCCCTCCTCTCACGAGGAGCCATGTGGCGTACTGGCAGAGATACTGGTCTTGAATTGTCTACAAGATAAACACGAAAGTCTATCTCACGTTTTGGGGGTAGACCCCTCACCTCATCGAAGACATCAACATATTCACGGACTATACGAACAGAATGTAGATCATCATTGGATGCGTCAAGTGACTCAAGATAACTAAGCATCACTGGTCCTCTAGGGTCACAAGAAATGTCAAGGGTCTTTCCCCTACGAGTCAACAATTTTACTCCCCTTCATTCATAATCTAGGATGGCGCCATATCGGGCTAGCCAATCCATCCCTAGAATCAACCCATAGCCCATGAAACCAAGCACAAAAGCATTACATTCAAAACCAACGCCTAAGATAGACAATCTCAAATCCCTACAAACCATGGATAAATGAGCCGACCCACCAATAGGATTTGAGACTACAATGGGATCCACAACAAGACTAGTATCTAAGTGCAGTATTTCAACTAATGATGTAGAGATAAACGAATGTGATGCGCCAGAATCGAATAACGTACGGACAGGATGACAAACAGAAAAACTAAACTCTCAACGGAAATGTTTCTACCTCGTTCTTGCAGCGGTAGGACCGCGATAGCCTGGACCTGCTCCCTTGCCTGCCTTGGTGCCACGAGAGCCTGAAGCTGCCCTCCAGAAGTTATTTTCCCTTGTCCTTGTTTCCTTGGGCAGTCCTTAACTAGATGACCTTCCTCTCCACAGTGGAAACAACCAGTCTTCTTTTTTTCCTACAGTCTTTACTCAGATGTCTTGGTGTCCCACAATTAAAGCACTTCTTCTTTCCTTTGCCATTATTGTTCGTCCCGCCTTTCTTGTTTTGTTGTTGTTGTGGTTTCTTTTGATCCCCTTTCTTCTCATGTGCCTTATTAGCATTGGCGCCCTTCTCCTCTTCATGCATAAGCGCCATATCAACTAGCCTCTCAAAGGTGGCCCCCATAGGGATGTGGGTCATAGCTAACCCATGTAGTGGCTCATTCAAACCTTTAACAAATCTCAGGGCCTTCTTTTCGGGTGTATTAACCAAGTCCAAGCCAAATCTCGCCAATTGATTGAACTTGTTGACGTATTCTTTCACTGATAGATTCCCTTGCTTTAATGCCAAAAACCTTTCCATATACAAATTCTCTTCAGCCCGTGAAAGAAACTTTGCCTCAAACCTACGCCTGAAATCCGGCCATGTATCAACTGGACGCTCTCCATTAGTGACTTCCCACCAGAACGAAGCTTCGTCCTTCATCAACCAAGCAGCCAATTGGACCTTCTTACAATCGTCCAAATCGAAGATGTCAAACAGATCCTCCACTTCTTTCAACCAATTTCTAGCTTAAATGAACATTTCAGTCCCACTAAAGATTTTCCACCCATCGAACGAAAGTCTTTACATACCTTGGAGAAAGTATCTCCATGCGGAGGAATGGCTGGAGCTGGGGGAGGAGGAGGAGGAACGTTGGCCGGTCCCGCGGCAGTGGCCCTAGCCTCGAGATATTGACGAAACCAACCGGGTACATGAACACCCTCTGGTATCTCAGATGCTCCAGACATGCTGAAAAGAAAAGGAAAGAGTTTTAAAACAAGGGAAGTGAAAGAGAGATGTATGTCTTGCGGGGATTATGCTCTTTTAAGTAAACTTTCCTTGAAAATAGCTTCTTTAAAACAAGTTTTTGAAAATACTTTCTAGGAAAATAATACTTTTGAAAAACACTTTTCAAAACTTTTTATCTGTTCTTATAACCATAGCTCTGATACCACGTGTAACACCCCATGCCCATTAATGTCACTCACAAAGGGAATGCATCAATATCCATGAAGCGTTATTGTTGTATAGAACAGATAAATTTCAAGAATAAACAAATAAAACAACACAGCGGAAGTTAAAACTTATTTCATAGCATCATAACTCAAAACGAGTTTACATAAGTAGTCTCCAAAACCATTACATCAGGATCAATAGTCTTTTCTAAAAACGTCAAAGTACATAAAGAAGCAAATACTTAAATAACATAAATGCATAAATACTCACTGAGCATAAGCAAATCCATAAAGATGAGAGAGTCCCAAGCGATACATCTACTCTCTTCAAGCAACTGAAAGAAATCGGCACTAAGCTGCAGATTCCCTCCTTGCAAACCTGGGGGGGAAAGGAAGAAAAGAGGTGGAAAGAAAAGGGGGTCAGACATAAAGTATGGCGAGTGCGATAACTTTAACAATATAATTATCAAAATAACTAGGCTAAGGCATAAGCTGGAAAATAAGGAAATGACTGTGAACAATTGGGTATGACAGGGAAATAAGACGAACAAAAATATCATTAAAGGCACCCCTAATGACTATAAGATAATTACTATATTGCACCACTACTAGTCACCCTAAAGGTTGATCCCACCTACAGAACTTAATAATACTAATGGTAGTTTCATGTACCCCAAGCTACCTCCATAGGTGTCGTCTGCCCCTATCTCCACTAGGTGTACCTACTACCCCCATTCGATCGGCTCCCTAACTCATAGATACCCGTGCTAGCCCCACAGTGGGGTGTATCACTCCCCAAAGTGGCAACCCGATACAACCAAAAATGCACGGCTTATATCTACACGATGTAACAACGTCTTACCTACCAGCCCGGGCCCACACACGCATATGAACCCGTTGGACTTGCGTTGCCACCGCTGACCCTTTTAGACCTCTTACAATCAAATCCAGTCCGCGTGTCCCGTCCTCGACTTGGGTCGAGGCCACAAAGATACTTAATGGGTTACTGGTTTGAAAAGGGCCCCCATGCATGACACAAGCTTTCCACCTATGCTTGGTTGTGAAAACCCATAACTTCCCCGTAAAGGAAAGCGCGGATAGTTCGAGAACAAGCCACAACAGAACACATACAGAAGAACATTTCATTGTATATTACAACAATTCCATCAGATACAAGAATATACAGAGTATTAATGAATATTACACAGAAATATCAGAGATTTAAATTACATTTAAATACATAGCAGCGGAAATTATACAATACACAACTAGAAGAGATATACGGATACAAAGCTTTCCGGATATCGTTCCAGCTGTAAACCAGGATCCTGTGAATATAAATCTGCAAAACCAAAACTACTAGCTGCCCGTGTCAAAAATAGGGGCACCCAGAGTTTAGGTTAAAACAATAAACTCCAGGTCAGTCATGTGACTGGTGTGAGAACTAAAACAGTTATTAATCTTTATTTTTAAAGTTCGGTAAATCAAGGGACCACGCCGTATAACACGGAACGGGTTTCCTCCCAAGAACACCAGTGCATGAAACAACAGCGCAATGCTAAATAAGGAAAAATGAAGCTGTTATAAGACCCAGGTCCTATCACACAATGCAACGCAAGCCGGGGGATAGGGTTTTCCCTTATAACAGCCAAAGAATGCTTGATACGTTTTAAAACAAATCATTTGATACTATTATCAGTGCATAGTGTATAAGACAACTTCAAATCATAAGTATCAATCATAGGCGGCATGGGTACCATATATCATGTCGCCATATATAGGTTTACAAATAAAACCGCAAATGTCACGTATTTGGAAATTGGATTTCCGTCTATGAACCGAGGCAAAAGATAGTCCTCAACCGATTCGAGACAATCTAGCCCATGTCTCAGGCAAGTACTCAGTCAAGCCTTGGAGCGACAGGGCCGGTCCACCGATGTGGATTAAAATGCCTGAACACTACGTTTCCCCGCCCTTTGGGGCGTAAATGAGCCAACGAATGGCTCCATCAAACCCGGATCGTCCGATCTAACCGAGGCGCCTCGCAACAGCAACAACCACATAAGTCAAACTCGTCAGGGCGTGTAAAACCACTGACGCCACTTTTTAGCTAGAAGGAAACGCATGCCCTCCCTGAGGTCCGTCTCCCGTTTTTGGTTCATACCGGGTGTGAAACTCGCGAAGTAAACGTTACACAAAGCTACGCCACAAAGGTCGTGCTCTGATCATCACCACAAGACTTTGCTTTTCAACAGAAGCCTCGATCAATTGCCACTTAGGCATGCCACACAGGCAATTCACTCCATGCGTTTGATATCCATCAATATATAACCCCTGAGCTCGTACGTCTCAGAGAAGGGCGTTAAGCAAGAGAATAAATTCTCCGCCGCCAAACAGATATATATTTAATAGAGATCAATCACACGGACTAAAATCCAATGTCAGACACACAGTCCATTTACAAGTCCGTTCTGGGTCTGAACGAAACCGGAGGCACCTAGTACCCCGCATATCCTTCGATCTCCAAGTACGTCTGGACGATCACCAACTGTTTCCATCTTCTTGGGTGTAAAGCCCAATCAAGATCATCAGTAATCACCCAAACGACGTGAAGACTTCCGGTCTTCGACCATCGTCTTCATCTTCGACTTATCGTCGTATCAGTTATTCAGAATGGGATAAACCCGGTCTTCCCGAATAACTCGCGTATACTTTAAATAAGTGTTACACAAACACAACATACGCCTCATTCCAATTCATCAGTCACTAACCGTAAATTAATCAAGAGAATAATTCCCCAAATATTAACCCCGAAGGCCGAAACCAACATCAGATCAATATCCATAAAACCATTCTGCTTAGCTAACCGACAGTTAGTTTCTGATTTCACATTCATAGGGAAAGGTTCCCATTAATTTTATCAAAGATAAATTCTTTATATTTATTCTTTAATCATCTTTGAATATCAATTCCAAACTAGTCGGGGTTAGCAAACCTTACCGAAGTAATCATTTGTTTTAATTTCCCAATCCCAACCTATTCATCCCATGAAGTAAAACTGGTAATACTTCATATCTAACACCACAGTGTTCTCGGTAAATTCAATTACCATTTCACGTTCAAATCTAATTAAAGATTTAACTATCGCCTGGAGCAAAACTGGTGATACTCCATTCTCGATCATTTCAATCTAATTAAAGATTCATTAAAACTCCACTTAGTTTTAATCGTTAACTGGGTTAAAGAATCAGTGTCATTTAAAACACGGTTCACGATAAACCCAAAATCACTTTCCATTAATTATCGGGTTAAAGAACGAGTGTTATTTAAAACACTGTCCACGATAAACCCAAAAATCAATATCAATTCAATTCCAATTAAATATTATTTAATTGGTACACTTCATTAAATCTAAATAAAAAGATTTAATCTTTTCTCAACTGGGTTCAAGAACAGTGTTAGTGAAGACACTATTCACGACAAACCCAAATCACATTTGATATTCAATACAAGGCTCTAAATAGAAAATATATCGGCTTATATTCAATATCAAATTCTACAATTAACTAATGTCGTATTGGAAATAACGATATAAATATATATCTTTCAAATTTCCATAACAACATCCGTATAATCACGAAATCCAACATCGAAATATTCCGAAGACAATTTCGATTCAAATCCATTCCAATGCAATCATTGGAAATTCTGGTTGTTTTCAAAACCATCTCAAATTCAATTTATTTATTTAAAAATAAATAGAATTATAATTCTAGTTCAGAACTAGTTCATTTCGATAAAAATCTATTTTTATCTTTTCAAATATGGAGTTTTTCATCCCAATCCTTTCTAAATCATTTCTTATGATTTTACACAAATTATTAATATTTTTAATAATTTTATCAAGGACCGTACAGTCGATTTCCATCAACGGCCATCGAACTGCACTTACAACGACCTTTTTCAAATTTGATTTGGACATAATTCCAAATCCAACCGTTAGATTTCTAATTTCTAATATTCGTTAGAAAGCTCTTTTCGATACGAACCCAACGGTTCCGGTTTTAGGAGAATCCGACGGTCGGATCTCCCGTAATATCTGTTTGAAATAAATGGTCGAAATTCACGAACTGCCGCGGCGCGTTCTATTCAGGCCATGATATTATATATATAATATATATAATATATATTTCGTCGATTTCTATTTAAAACGAATTATATAGATAGTTTTGAATTCGTTTCAAAAACAATTTCAACTTCCATTTCAATCCAAAGCAAAATTGAATTCTTCTTTATAAATTCGTTTTAAAATTCATTTCTATTCAATTCAAATTTCAATTCAATTTGAATTCAATTCAATTCGCTTTCAATTCAATTTGAATTCGTTTTCCATTCAATTTGAATTTTTTTTCAATTCAATTCAATTTCAAAGTCGTTTTCTATTCGATTCAATTCAAATTGGTTTTCTATTCGATTCAATTCAAATTGGTTTTCTATTCGATTCAATTCAAATTGGTTTTCTATTCAATTCATTTCAAATTGGTTTTCTATTCAATTCATTTCGAAATCGTTTTCAATTCAATTCATTTCGAAATCGTTTTCAATTCAATTCATTTCGAAATCGTTTTCAATTCAATTCATTTCGAAATCGTTTTCAATTCAATTCATTTCGAAATCGTTTTCAATTCAATTCATTTCGAAATCGTTTTCAATTCAATTCATTTCGAAATCGTTTTCAATTCATTTCAAATTGAATAAAATCGATATAAATATCGTTCACGTCAAAAATGGCGTCAATCTAATCAACACGGCTTCATATATTTCTATTTTCAAATATTCTATTTCAAATATTTCTTTTTCAAAATAGTTGTTATTATCAAAATATTTCGTTCAACACATGACTAATCTCAACGGATGAGTACTGTCAACACATGAACCTTTATTTTATATATTCTTTATTTTCTAAATTGGAATGAGGCCCAATCAATTACCATATAAAGTTAATTATATGGATTTTCATGCAACACATGTATAATAGCATTGAAAAATAATCAACCATCAACCAAAGTGCACTACACTGTATAAGCATCAAATATAGATATCTAACGCTTATAACAGCCTGTCAATCAATCGATCGACATATTTAATCAATCAGGATGAGTGAACTTCAAATTTCATCCCAACACCCGTGTGGGGTTTCAAACAATCAAACACAGATTTTATTTGTGCAGTTGGGCGATGTGTAAAATTTATCGACCCAATCAATATCAGTCAAATCAGTGTATATAAACAAATCGGCTGATTTGTTTATAAATATCTATTTATTCACCTTCACGTTAAAAATTATATTTTTAACGATAAAACATTTTATTTTAACACATGAATTTCTATTCAGTTCATTTACACAATAAAAATGATATTTTTATTTTTCTAACATATTTTTAGAAAATTTCGGCGGCATAACGGCACGATACTAGAAACGGGACAAGGCCTAGCCTTATCCCCGGTCTAGTGAAGGTCCACGCCATTCACACATCAATCAAATCCATTCATTTCACCAAACAATTCAAATCAAATCATCTAACTAATTTATGCAACCAAACAAACAAGTCCATGGTCTGTGGACGATTGTGTCGGGTGCTACTAAGCACCGTCTGCATCCTAGTATATATATATATATATATTACTAGAAAAAGAAATTGAAAGGTGAGAAATTCTCACCGAAAGCTATCCAAACATCTTGCCTCTTCTTTGATAAAAATCTTCATCGTTATCGCCTTTTTATCACCTTCGCTGCCCGTATTCTCTACATATGTAAAAATTGAATTTTCATTTCGCTATTCAGTATATAAAAATCGAATTTTTACTTCGCTATTCAATATATAAAAATCGAATTTTTATTATGCTATTCAATATATAAAAATCGAATTTTTATAACGATGCCATATAGATAAAAATTCCATTTCAAAAATATAGATTTCGCCTTTTCAAAAATAAAGATTTCGCCCTTTCAAAAATATCATTATAAAAATCACATCTTTATTTTGCTACTCATATAAAGATGATATTTTTAATATTTCTATCATGTAAAAATTATATTTTTAATTCTCTACACAAACAAAAATAATATTTTTACACCTTCTATATAGTAAAGATAATATTTTTAATACATTAAAAATATAAAGATCGTATTTTTATTACTTTAAAAATATAAAAATCATATTTTTAACTTAAAAATATAAAAATCATATTTTTCTTCCAACAAAAATCAAAGCTTTACCGTGTTAAAAATTCTACCTTTGCAGTTTTAAAAATCCTATCTTTACTGATTTAAAAATCCTATCTTTACTGATTTAAAAATCCTATCTTTACTGATTTAATTCTTCATATAAATTAAAACTGGTTTTTATATAGAAACTAAATACATAAGACAAATAAAAACGCACCTTTAGTTCGATTTCTTTTTCCTAGGGTTTTGATTTGCCGAATTCAACATCGGAGCGCTCGCGGTGTGGTGGCTCGACCGGAGCAGCGATGGTGAGGATGGCGGTTTTGGGGCGAAGGGCTTGGGGTCTCTCGATCTGGAAAGGGGAAAGAGGGGTGGGCGACTGGAAGGAGGCGCAGGGGCAGGGTTCGTCGGAGGTGGCTTCGGTGGGGTGGAGCGGCGCTGAATCGAGGGGGGGTGGTGTTCGGCGATGGGCGCTAGGGTTGGGGGGGTGTTCGGCGATGGGTACGGAGGCGGGTGGCGTGAGGAGGCGGAGGGACCCACGACGATGGGTGGTGGCGGCTGCTCCGTCTTCTTTCCTTTTATTTATTTATTTAAAATCGATTTCAAAAGTAAACGGGGGGGGGGGGGGGGTCTGATGATATAGAGAGAGGGAGTTTTAATTTTTTTTTATTATTATTTTAATTCTAAAAAGCAACTTTTATTTTCGACCTCGAAACGAGACCCACCGCCTGTCGTCCCTAGCGTTTCACCCCCATTCCGAACACAATGGGATATGTATCGCAGGCTGGTTCGATCATTTCGATCAGTTTTTGTCAAAATCAACATATAAATCTATATATTGAATTTGAACGCGCATTTCCATTTACCGGGGCCACATACTAACTCTAAAAATTCTCGAAAAATAATTTCTGGCTTCGTATTGACGATACGGTCCTAACAAAACTAGTTTCGTTGAATTCTGAGATCGTTAGAAAAATGGCCATTTTCCAGTCGATTAAAATCAACTGAAACTGGTCAAATGCGTTTTCCTTTGCCACGCTCACATATTGATTCGAAAAATTATGAAATTTGGAATCTAGAAATAACTTGACATCCCGGACCCAACAAAACTGGTTTCGTCGAAATCTGAGGTCGTTTGCAAAATCTCCATTTTTAAGGGCCTGAATTCCATAGCGACTATTCAGAATTTTCAACTGGACATATCTTTTGATCCCCGCTATGAAATTTTGATTTTTCGGATTCGTTGGAAAGATATTCACAATTAGATCCTATTATTTTTGGTTTCACTAAAATCCGGTTTGTTTTGCACCCGGTACATTCAATTGAAGTTTGAAATCGAATTATCGAACTACCGCGCCGTTTTCAATTCCTTTTATAATTATATATAATTATTTATATTCTAATGACGACGCGTATAAATATATACGTTCGAATTCATTTCAAAATAAATTTCTCGTCGTTATTATTTAAAATAATTCATTTTAAATAATCAAAATTCGCTAAAATTGCTAAAATAAAAATTTTAAACTGGCCCAGATTTTCGGGTTGTTACAATCTCCCCCACTTAAAACTTTTCGTCCCCGAAAAGGAACAAAGTCGAAAGTGGTTTGATTAATCAACTCTACGTTCGATTTGGCTTCCATTCTCCAACTTTTCAGTTTCTGAGAGTTTTCAAAAATATCAAAAATTTGGCTAACACCCTAAATTTTCGAAAAATTTCGCCATAACCTCCCCTGCACCGGGAGCCACGGGAAAATCCCGAAATTGCCATATAGGCCTTCTGATCTCAAAAAGGAAAAGAAAAAGCCAAGCGGCTAGCCAATAGGCTCATAAAATCATCATCACCCAAACAAAACAGTAAATCATGTAGTAAACATGTACCTATTTGTCAGGCAAACAAATTTTATTCTCTGGCTCTAGCCTCCTTGCTATGACCTGTTCAATGATATACATGTATATGCAAGCGAATGCGACCAAATTTTCAATATACTTCAATATGTGATTCAATTAGGCTAAATGGCTAAGAATTAGCAAACAAATAAACAAACAACCCAAACATCAATCAATTAGTGAATTATCATTTGAAATTCATAACTTTGATATATAGTCAAAAATCTCATTTTTGATGCCAAATCACAACAATAAGCCCTATCTAATTTTGGTTCTCACACCTGTCAATAGGAAATATATAGAAATCTCACTTTCGTCACTCGAATATAAACACTGATGATGAGGCCTCATCATCAGAATCATCTCCGGGCGACTAGAGTGTGATTCTATATCTATCCAATATATTAAAATTTCGAGCACACGTTTGCAAGACGTATATGCGAAATCTCTATATACTGGACTGTCCTAATCAATACAAATAAATAATCAAATACGAATAATTGATTTAAATTTTCAAAACAAAATTTGTTTTCATTTTAAAAATATACTCTTCACACTCGTTCTAGGATACTACTGATCCCATCTCTAACGAGTCATTCCCATTGGATGTTACTAATCCAGTTATCTGATGAATTCTTTCATAGGGTTTTAATGTGTCTTGTTCTCTGAGCTTTGTAAACCAAAGCTCTGATACCAACTGTGAAAACCCGTAACTTCCCCGTAAAGGAAAGCGCGGATAGTTCGAGAACAAGCCACAACAGAACACATACAGAAGAACATTTCATTGTATATTACAACAATTCCATCAGATACAAGAATATACAGAGTATTAATGAATATTACACAGAAATATCAGAGATTTAAATTACATTTAAATACATAGCAGCGGAAATAATACAATACACAACTAGAAGAGATATACGGATAAAAAGCTTTCCGGATATCGTTCCAGCTGTAAACCAGGATCCTGTGAATATAAATCTGCAAAACCAAAACTACTAGCTGCCCGTGTCAAAAATAGGGGCACCCAGAGTTTAGGTTAAAACAATAAACTCCAGGTCAGTCATGTGACTGGTGTGAGAACTAAAACAGTTATTAATCTTTATTTTTAAAGTTCGGTAAATCAAGGGACCACGCCGTATAACACGGACCGGGTTTCCTCCCAAGAACACCAGTGCATGAAACAACAGCGCAATGCTAAATAAGGAAAAATGAAGCTGTTATAAGACCCAGGTCCTATCACACAATGCAACGCAAGCCGGGGGATAGGGTTTTCCCTTATAACAGCCAAAGAATGCTTGATACGTTTTAAAACAAATCATTTGATACTATTATCAGTGCATAGTGTATAAGACAACTTCAAATCATAAGTATCAATCATAGGCGGCATGGGTACCATATATCATGTCGCCATATATAGGTTTACAAATAAAACCGCAAATGTCACGTATTTGGAAATTGGATTTCCGTCTATGAACCGAGGCAAAAGATAGTCCTCAACCGATTCGAGACAATCTAGCCCATGTCTCAGGCAAGTACTCAGTCAAGCCTTGGAGCGACAGGGCCGGTCCACCGATGTGGATTAAAATGCCTGAACACTACGTTTCCCCGCCCTTTGGGGCGTAAATGAGCCAACGAATGGCTCCATCAGACCCGGATCGTCCGATCTAACCGAGGCGCCTCGCAACAGCAACAACCACATAAGTCAAACTCGTCAGGGCGTGTAAAACCACTGACGCCACTTTTTAGCTAGAAGGAAACGCATGCCCTCCCTGAGGTCCGTCTCCCGTTTTTGGTTCATACCGGGTGTGAAACTCGCGAAGTAAACGTTACACAAAGCTACGCCACAAAGGCCATGCTCTGATCATCACCACAATACTTTGCTTTTCAATAGAAGCCTCGATCAATTGCCACTTAGGCATGCCACACAGGCAATTCACTCCATGCGTTTGATATCCATCAATATATAACCCCTGAGCTCGTACGTCTCAGAGAAGGGCGTTAAGCAAGAGAATAAATTCTCCGCCGCCAAACAGATATATATTTAATAGAGATCAATCACACGGACTAAAATCCAATGTCAGACACACAGTCCATTTACAAGTCCGTTCTGGGTTTGAACGAAACCGGAGGCACCTAGTACCCCGCATATCCTTCGATCTCCAAGTACGTCTGGACGATCACCAACTGTTTCCATCTTCTTGGGTGTACAGCCCAATCAAGATCATCAGTAATCACCCAAACGACGTGAAGACTTCCGGTCTTCGACCATCGTCTTCATCTTCGACTTATCGTCGTATCAGTTATTCAGAATGGGATAAACCCGGTCTTCCCGAATAACTCGCGTATACTTTAAATAAGTGTTACACAAACACAACATACGCCTCATTCCAATTCATCAGTCACTAACCGTAAATTAATCAAGAGAATAATTCCCCAAATATTAACCCCGAAGGCCGAAACCAACATCAGATCAATATCCAGAAAACCATTCTGCTTAGCTAACCGACAGTTAGTTTCTGATTTCACATTCATAGTGAAAGGTTCCCATTAATTTTATCACAGATAAATTCTTTATATTTATTCTTTAATCATCTTTGAATATCAATTCCAAACTAGTCGGGGTTAGCGAACCTTACCGAAGTAATCATTTGTTTTAATTTCCCAATCCCAACCTATTCATCCCATGAAGTAAAAATGGTAATACTTCATATCTAACACCACGGTGTTCTCGGTAAATTAAATTACCATTTCACGTTCAAATCTAATTAAAGATTTAACTATCGCCTGGAGCAAAACTGGTGATACTCCATTCTCGATCATTTCAATCTAATTAAAGATTCATTAAAACTCCACTTAGTTTTAATCGTTAACTGGGTTAAAGAATCAGTGTCATTTAAAACACGGTTCACGATAAACCCAAAATCACTTTCCATTAATTATCGGGTTAAAGAACGAGTGTTATTTAAAACACTGTCCACGATAAACCCAAAATCACTTTCCATTAATTCTGAGATCGTTAGAAAAATGGTCATTTTCCAATCGATTAAAATCAACTGAAACTGGTCAAATGCGTTTTCCTTTGCCACGCTCACATATTGATTCGAAAAATTATGAAATTTGGAATCTAGCAATAACTTGACATCCCGGACCCAACAAAACTGGTTTCGTCGAAATCTGAGGTCATTTGCAAAATCTCCATTTTTAAGGGCCTGAATTCCATAGCGACTATTCAGAATTTTCAACTGGACATATCTTTTGATCCCCGCTATGAAATTTTGATTTTTCGGATTCGTTGGAAAGATATTCACAATTAGATCCTATTATTTTTGGTTTCGCTAAAATCCAGTTTGTTTTGCACCCGGTACATTCAATTGAAGTTTGAAATCGAATTATCGAACTACCCCGCCATTTTCAATTCCTTTTATAATTATATATAATTATTTATATTCTAATGACGACGCGTATAAATATATACGTTCGAATTCATTTCAAAATAAATTTCTCGTCGTTATTATTTAAAATAATTCATTTTAAATAATCAAAATTCGCTAAAATTGCTAAAATAAAAATTTTAAACTGGCCCAGATTTTCGGGTTGTTACATTGGTCCCCTCTAAGGTTTTTCCCACTTAATCCCATTCATATTCATGTCTTCTTACATGTTTCAATCTTGGTTAAGCGCATCTAATCGTATTTCATATGCCACCTAAGGCACCCACTAAATTCCACATGCCACCCATGGCACCCACTTAACCCCCTCATGTACCACTACATGTTTATCTGGTTAAGTGTTTCTTAATTCATTAAGACCGTAACCTTGTTAAGACCTCCCACATTAAACTGGCATTTATGGTAGCTGGATTTGTCGGGCAGGTCCGGGCAGTCTTACACCACAAACGAGCCTAATCTTGTGTCTTTATAACTGTTATGCATTAAATTTATGCCTAAGACCTTCCACATTAGACTGGCATTTGTGGCTGCTGGATTTGCCGAGCGGGTCCGGGCAGTCTTACACCACAAAAGAGTCTAACCTCGTGTCTTAGGCGATTAATTACATAATTAATTATCCCCAATTTGAATTAATTTCCCTATTCAAATTGTCAATCAATTACAAATTTAACTATGTCCATAATTAACACCTTAATTATGTCCATCTATTTATGGTATATAAAATTATACCAATTAACATCACATTAAAGGCATTTATGCCAATTCTCAATATTAAATCTTTTAATATTATCCCATTGCCCCACGTTGTACGTTCGTTCGTTTAACGTGAAATATACGTTAGACTCGAATAGTCTAACTTATGGAATAAAGAGAAAACATCACAACATGCATAGAATAAAAACTAGATCTAAACATAAGGCGTGAACTTGCATGTGTGAACAAGGTTTTGCATCTAAAACTTGCATATGCCAAAGTCACAAACTTGCATAAACTATGGATGTCATAGATCTAATCATAAGGTGTAAACTTGCATAGGAAATAGTTACAAACTTACATTACATGATTCATACTCCAATATATATCTATACTTGCATATGTGATTTATGAAACATAAACTATGGTGTAAACTTGCATCTAAACATGTAAATTAAGATCTACATGTAAACTAGCATATAGAATTTTGTATACTAGCATATAACTCACACATGTCTTAGCCTAAACTTTAGATCCAAGCTTACACATAAAATAGATGTCATGAAACATGTAAGGTGGTATGTGATTCTCATTAACTTGCATATGATTCATATCTAAATTAACATCCAAACTTGCATATAGAATTATCAAGTTAAACTAACATATGATTTAACATATGAATTAGTCCCAACAAACATAACCAAACTAGCATATGAAGCATCATTATGAATTGATTGTACATAAGCCAATAATTAACATAGATTTTCAACATAGATAATAACATCACAGCTTTACAACATAGATAATAACATCATAGATTTAAAACATAGATAATAACATAACGGTCAATGATTCACAACATAATAATAACATAACGGTCAATGATTCACAACATAACCATATAACCCAAATCATAACTCAACCTAATTAAATTGTTAATTATCTTATTAAAGAAATCGAACTCACAACTCAAACAAGGTCTTGCATTCTGAAATCTGAGTTCTGAAATTGATTTAGCTCGCCTTTGTAGTAGATTCGTTATTGTTTAGATTAGAGTTGAATAGAACTGAATTGATTGGCTTTGATTTCCCTTTAGTTGGTGGCAGCTACTCTAGGTTATAAGATGACAGCATGACGACCATGATTCAGATTTTTATTTGATTTTAGGGTTTGAGTCTACCCATGTTTATATAGAATTTCAATTTAATTATAGCCGTCGGATGATCTTAGGGTTAATCAAAACCACTCAGTCAGGATAGGGTGAAACCTCAGCCCTAATGACTCAGCAAGGAGTCAGATAGGACTCAGCAATGAGTCACAATATGGATCAGATTGCACCAGAAAGCTGTGCAGGCTTTCTGCTCGGCCTGGGCGCAATTGGCAGGTACGCCAGTGCCACTTTTGTACTGGCGCACTTCCCAAGTGCGCCAGTGTATTTTTTTCTTTGATTTTCCCACCTAACTTCGTTCGTCCATATCTCCTTCATCCAGTATCCGTTTTACGCAAATTCGGACTCTATCTCAACAGAATTCCGAGACGAACACAATGGCGCAACCTGTTCCCCTTAATTCTCACGTTTGAGATTAATTATTCTTGAATTTAGTTAATTCAATTATTCAAAAATCCGGGGTTTTACAGTCATATCCATCAAATCACTAATTGACATCCACAAATATACTCTGGGCGTTAAGTAAGAGTGAGACGACCCGAAATCCCGTTCAGACGGAAACAGGGTTATCTTTGGAATATAACACAGAAACAGATAATAGCAGAACAGAATTAAATAAATACACCAGAAATGAACAATAAAATATACTGGATAAAAGTAATCATCAGAGTTACACAGTATACAGGATCTTACTTAGTACAAATACAGTTCAGCTATACATAAATGTCTACAGCGGAAATAAACAAAATATGTACAATAAGAGCTGAACAGCATAAAAAGAAATAAATGATAGAATCCATCTTCAGCTCCAGCTATCCAGAAGGAACCAGCTAAACCTGAATACAAGGCTGCCCGTGTAGAAAAAGGGGCACCTGAGTTTGAAAGTGAAACAAACTACGAGTCAGTCATGGGACTGGTATGAGAAATCCACTCAACACATATATAATTGGCTAATCACAGGACCACGCCACTTTCGTGGAACGGGTTTACTCCATTGGATTGCCAGTGCTTTTAAAACAAATCTTTCTTTTAAACATCGCTATGCTTTTTATAAAAATGAAGCCATTATAAGACTCAGTTCCCATCACACAATGCAACGCAAACCGGAGGATAGAGTTTTACCTTATAATGGCCAAAATATGCTTGATACGAATAAAACAAAGGCATTTGATATTATTCCTAGTGTTTATATGTTTTGAAAACAATTTCAAATCATAACTATCAATCATAGACGACATGAGCGTCCCATGCCACTATGTCGCCAAATATATATATACAATTGAAACCGTACGATCACGTATTTGGAAATTGGATTTCCGTCATGAACCAAGGCAAAAGATAGTCCTTACCGAATTCGTGACTCTCTAGCCCGAGCCACAGGACCCAGACTCAGGTGGGCCCTTGGAGCGACAGGGCCGGTCCACCGATGTGGATTAAAATGCCTGAACAATACGTTTCCCCGCCCTTTGGGGCGTAAACGAGCCAACGAATGACTCCATCGGACCCGGATCGTCCGATCAAACCGAGGCGCCTCGCAACAGCAACAACCACATAGGTGAAAAGTATATAAATGTCAGGGCTGGTAGGTCACTGACACCACCCTAGCTAGAAAGAAACGCATGCCCTCCCTGAGGTCCTTCTCCCGTTTTAGGTTCATACCGGGGTGTGAGGCTCGCGAATTCACGTTATACACAAAGCTACGCCACACAGGCGGTGCTTTGATCATCACCACAAGACTTTGCTTTTCAACAGAAGCCCTGATCACTGCATCTTAGCATGCCACACAGGCAATTCATGCCATGCGACTGACGTCCATCGATATACAACCTCTGAGCTCGTGCGTCTCAGAGAAGGGCGTTAAGCAAAAGAATAAATTCTCCGCCGCCAAACAGATGTATATTTAACAGAAATCAATCAACACAGAATAAACTCCAATGTCAGACACACAGTCCATTTACAAGTCCGTTCTGGGTCTGAACGAAACCGGAGGCACTAAATACCTCGCAAACCCTTCGATCACCACGTATGTCTGGACGATCACCACTCATTATCCATATTTCGGGATGCCTCCCAATCAGGACCTCGGTTACCATCCAAACGAGGTGAAGATCTCCGGTCTTCGACCATCGTCTTCATCTTCGAATTTTAATCGTCGGTCGATTATTCGAAATGAGAATTAACTCGGCCTTTTCAAATAATTCACGTATATTTAGAATTTCAAATCGATTTATTTCAATGGTTAAATTATTCGACAACACCAATTGTGTTCTTTAATGTAATTTTCACACCAAACACATTCAACCATCAAAAGCCACATAAATCAAGCAAATTCAGTTTATTTCCATTCCATATCTCTTATGATATTTATAACTATTTATCGCTATTTTTATCTATTTTAAAATAGCTATTTTATTCAAAGCGACGCTTCGGGCCATAAGGCGGCCGTGGCGCTGTTTTTCTACAGATTTGATTTACACATATCTGAAAATCTAACCGTTGGATCTTCACACAATTTACATCATTAGAAAGGTCTTTTCAAAACGAATCCAACGGTTCCAGTTTCGGGAAATTCCGACGGTCGGATCTCCCGGTACAATCGTTTGAAATTTCGATTTCAAAATACGAACTGCAGCGTCGTTATTCGATTAAATATAATTATATTTATATATATAAATAAATATAATCGTTTCTGGCGCTGTTTTTCTTCAGATTTGAATTAAACATTCCAGACAATCCAACCGTTGGATTTTTACACGGTTGGTGCCGTTGGAAAGATATTTCCAAGGCGAACCCGACGGTTGAGGTTTCGGGAAAATCCAATGGTCGGATTTCCCGTACTAGTTGTTTGAAATCACGGTTTCAAAATACGAACTGCACGGCTTCGTTTCGTTTTAATTTTATTTATATTTATATATTTATATAAATATAGTTCTTTCAGTGATTTCCATATCATTTTCACTTCAAAAAATTTTCTAACACCTTGAATTTTTGGAAAATTTCGCCATAACCTCCCCTGCACCGGGAGCATCGGGAAATCGCAAATAGCGTTCCCGGTCCTTCTAATCTCAAAAGGAAAAAGAAAAAGCCAAGCGGCTAGCCAACAGGCTCATAAAATCATCACCCAAACAAAGCAGTAAATGTGTACCTATTTGTCGGGCACAAAATTTTATTCCTCTTCTCTAGCCCCTTTGCTATAACCTGTTCAATAAATATGCATATACATATATATACAGTTCTTATCATTTATCATTTTCTATTCAACTTCATATTTGATTTCTGTTTGGTTTAAAAACACCATTCATTCTAATGTTACATAAATAGGTGCAAATCATTTCATTAGCTAATTAATGAATATTTCAACTCATATATGTTTATTTTGAACAAGTGACTATTTTTAACACTTCACATTTCAACGATTTATGCATTCAATAAAAATGTGATTTTTATTGTAAAACAATTCATTTCAAGACACTATTTTTCTATATAGTTCAAGTTGGTGATAAAAATAGGATTTTTATCATAAAACAATTTCTTTTAAAACGAGATTATTTTACACAGTTCATATAGTTGATAAAAGGTGATTTTTATTATCAAACAATCTATTTCAAAATATGAATACCATTCAACACATGAATTTCTAATCAACGAATGAATATCAATTCCACACATGAATGTTTTCTATACAATGAATAAATAGAGTTTAAGCAGATGAAAATAATTCAAACATACGAATATTATTCAAAATTTCGGCAGCATAAAGGCAGGGTAGTTAAACCGGGACCGTCCCTAGTACGGCTCCTCGCTCTACCTTAAAACCTCGAGGTTTTTTGACAATGGGGATCATGCATCTAATTCGCACGCAGGCGGCATGTATATATTTATTTCATTTCCACAAACTAATCCTATGTGGTTTCAACCAAATATTTCTCAACCACAAACGGGTATTTTTCAACCACAATCAAATCAATATCCATCACAAACAATCCCAAACAATCATTCGCTATCAATCAATTTTCACAACAATTTCAACCAATAAATATCGTCCATGGTTTGTGGACGAGGGGCGTATATATATATATAGATATATATTTATATATAGCAATTCACTTTCATTTCACACATATATAATATTTTTAAATCAGAAATCTCACCAATAGCTATCCAACTTCACGACACTTCACTTTAGAGAAATCTTCGCCAATCTCGCCTTTTGTCGCTTTGTTGCCCGTATTCTCTACATATGTAAAAATCGAGTTTTAACGAGGCTATTCAATATATAAAAATTATATTTTTAATATAAAGATTATATTTTTAATATTCCTATGATGTAAAAATTATATTTTTATTGCTTTAAAAATATAAAAATCATACCTTACTTCTTCTACTCAATAAAAATTCCGTCTTTTCTATTTTAAAAAATATGATCTTTTCTTTTCTACAAATCTGATCTTTTTAAAGTTTAAACCTTTTCCTTTTAACTTAAAATTACAATCAGCTTAAAGTTCAAATCTTTTTCTTTTAACTTAAAATTAAAATCAGTTTAAAGTTCAAATCTTTTTCTTTTAACTTAAAATTAAAATCAGTTTAAAGTTCAAATCTTTTTCTTTTAACTTAAAATTAAAATCAGTTTAAAGTTCAAATCTTTTTCTTTTAACTTAAAATTAAAATCAGTTTTATATGCTTTATATAATTCAGTTTTAAATCTTTATAAAATTCAGTTTTACATTCTTTTTTAAAAAAAATTCAGAATTAAACCCTTTTTAAAAATCGGTTTTAAAACCTAAAAAAAACAAACAGTATTTAAACTTAAAAAAAACAGCATTCTTTTCTTAAGTAAATAAAATCAGAATTAAAACAAAAATAAAATAAATAAAAAAAATAAAAAAAACTTACAGAGGGGGGGGGGGGTTTCGTCAGGTGGCGGTGGGTCTCGAACTGGGCGGAGCGGTGGTGCGGTCGGCGGTGGGAGGCCGTCGGCTGGGGGGTCTCTCGAATCGCGTCGCGATGGGAGGGTTCGAACAGGGAGGAGCAGGCGAACGGGGGAGAAGGAGAGAGGGGGAAGACGATCGGAGGTGGCTGGAGCTTGGTGGAGGCGGTCGTGGGCGGTGCTTGGTGGAGGCGGTCGTCGATAGCTTTTAGGGTTTTTTTTTTCTTTTGAAATTACAATGAACGGGGGGGCCAGAAAGGAAGATAAAGGGGGGAGAAATTAAAATTATTTTTATTATTTTATTATTTAATTTTTCAAAAAAAAAAAAGTTGACTTTTACATACGACCTCGAAACGAGGCCCACCGCCTGTCGTCCATAGCGTTTTACCCCCATTCTGAACACAATGGGCTATGTATCGCAAGCTGATTTGATCGTTACAATCAGTTCCCATTGAATTTACATTTAAATCACTATATCGAATTTTAAACGTACATTTCAAATTACCGGGGTCACATACTAACTAGAAAAATTCCAGAAAAATATTTTCTAGCTTCGTACTGACGATATGGTCCTAACAAAACTAGTTTCGTCGAATTCTGAGACCGTTTGAAAAATGGCCAATTTCCAGTCGATTAAAATCAACTGAAACCGGTCAAACGCGTTTTCCTTTGCCATGCTCACATATTGCTTCGAAAAATTATGAAATTTGAAACCTAACAATAACTTGACACTGCGGATCCAACAAAAGTGGTTTCGTCGAAATCCGAGGTCATTTGCAAAATGTCCATTTTTAAGGGCCTGAATTCCACATCGACTATTCAGAATTTTCAACTGGACATATCTTTTGATTCCCGCTATCAAATTTCGATTGGTCGGATTCGTTGGAAAGATATCATCAATTAGATCCTAATGTTTTTGGTTTCACTAAAATCCGGATTGTTTTGCACCCGGTATATTCAATTGAAGTTTGAAATCGAATTATCGAACTACCGCGCTATTTTCAATTCTATATATAATTATAATTAATTATATTCGTTTACAAATGTCGATTCAAACTCGGTTTTCATCGCCATTATTTAAAATATTTATTTTAAATATTTAAAATCCATTATTTTAGCCAATTTAAAAATTTTAAATTGGTTCAGATTTTCTGGGTTGTTACAAAGAGAATTTCTCCGCCAACTTGGTATATTTGTAAAAATCAATGTATTTGACCATCAGGAAATACTCTGTCAAACGTTCGTCCATACAAGTCATCCAGGAACATGATGAACTGAAGGCACCCCCTCCTACTACATCCTAGAAATCACCTTATAGATCAGTAGCGAGTAGTCCTTGCAAATCTGTAGATTTCAATCACGACAGAACCACAGTTTATCTCCAGGAGAGACCTAAAGATTATAAGTAGTTATTCCATTTCAAGAAGATCTACGGTCTTCAATTGCTCCATCTTCATTTGCCACAAGTTAGTTTCATACGCAACGTTGGTGCGAAGTGGTTTTGGGTCAAGTTCCCATCTCGGTATCTTCAAAACAACACGTCTAAAGGTGCAAGAATACATTCATTGAATGTCGGGTTTTTAACTATCAACTCACACAGTACGATTATGTATATTGGCAGCTCTGATTCATTCAATAAAACTATTTCATCGATCTTTAGAATTCGATTTCATATCCTCCTGTCTTAGATCTCATCATTTTCGTTACATTGAAAACAGTAACGTATCTTTATTTACCAAACTCCATTTTAGTTCTTTTTTTCAAACATCACTATATATTCGCCAAATCTCTTTCATTTCCTTTCCCTTGCGAAAATCACCATATATTCTTAACTCAAAGGTAATAATAAATTCCCAATTCAAACTTAAGCTAAACAATGTTAAGTATACATTGTTTTATTCAAAACCGCTATTTCTAATTAACATTTCGAAACCTTATCAATAACGTCGCAATATTTCTCTTATAGAAATAATAAACAAGTTTCAACACCCCTATTGTTTCAAAATAATACCATCTCCTGATAACAGTGAAGCCATTCAAGTTGGGGGTATTTAATTACCTCTCAGACCTTGACCGACAACGTTCTTATCTCGAGAAAAATAAAAATTTGAAACACAAAACCTATCACTTTCATTTACAATTTTACTCAAAAATATGGTTCTAATAATCATTCCTTGCACATAGCACCTTTATTCCAAATTTTAAACTTTTACTTTTTAATTTGGAAGAACATATTAAACATAAACCGTTTCCCTTTTAACCTCATTAACACTCTGGATTTGTTTAAAATCCATTTACTTCGTCTTTACACCATTTCAACTAAGCCTCTTACTCTTTTGCAAATCTTCTTTCTCTCTTAAATAATTTACTTAATTCAATTCCTTACATAAAAGCTTATTTTAACACCATCACTTGAGATCAAACTTCTTTATAAATCATGTTTATGAAACTTGGGTCCTATTTAAGTTCTTATTGTAGGATCCATTTCAAACTCCATTACTTAATCGCCTTTCATTTAACAAAATAAATTACCTTAATTATTATTAATTCAAATAATAATAATTAATTTCTTTACTAACTAAAGTAAAATATAGTTCACTTCATTTAAAATAGATCAATTGATCGCCTAACGACATTATTAAATAATAACTACTTCACTTATGATTTATCAATTTATAAGCATTTTTAAATATCATTAAATACAAATAAAATAATATTTGAGAAATATTATTAAAATAAACCAAGGGTTTGTTAAACCATTCCTATTAGATTTATCAAAGATCGATTAATCCAATTACTAATTCCAATTAAACAATTGACTATGTCAATTTAAACATCGACTATTTATTATCTGATTTTATTTACTTCTCTTATTAGTTTAATATAATAAATCTAATTATATCGCTTAACTGTTTTTCCTCGAAACAGTAATTTCCAAATGTTAATCCATAAGTTCAATTTATTAAAAACATTGAAACTATTTATGAATATCGATTATTTTAAAACTTTATTTTAAAAGGAAATATAATTCAAAAACTTCACTTCAGTTGTAAAATAAAATTTATAACTTCAATTATGTCAATTCGCCTAACGGTGAATTAACGTCTTAAAAACAACATTTAGATCATTTTCTGCCAATAACTCAATCAATGCGATCTATTGATTAAATAAATCACATCAATGTTGAATTTAAATTCAATGTTCATATCCAATCCATCATCAACATCCAATCAAGATATAATCTCATTTAGGGCTAAACAGTTCGTATTTGAATAATATGGAAAAATAAACAACATACAAAATATATGAGGAATCCGATCGGATCCCTCCAATCTGTTCTTCCCTACATCACAGATCATAATAATATTCGATAGTAATTTATTAAACAATTATTCAAATAAATCATCTAATACAACATAACATAAATGTTGATAATCGTTAAACAACCAATAAGCAACCAAGGCACCCAATCATAAAATTATTACTATCAATGATAAATCATATTTATATGAATTTAACACATCATAGAATTAAAGAAAGCATGAGAGTTAACTCACCATTATTTCTCGCACGTTATTTCATTTAATTTTAAACGAGCGTTTAAAATTAAATGAACATCCAGTGACTTCAAATCTCTTTCGAACCTGCTCAGTAGTGTAGCATTTTCCCCTATGATTCCACTATCTCTTATCCCTTGTTTGGATCAATTCTGTTACTAGAGAGTTGTATAATTATATAAGTTCATTGTTTAATCAAATAAATAATTATTAATTGGTATAATTACTTCGGGTTAACAGATAATCAGGGTCGATATAATTATCTTCTAGCTTCTTCCCTGTATGCTTTCAATTCAATGTTCATTGTTCGGACCTGATTACAACAAATGAGTTATAAGTATTTTATATCCACGTTAAGTTAAAAATAATTAATTTTTAATTTAAAACTTAAATAAGTAAATTACTTTTTAAATTAAGTTAGGCCGATCCTTTCGCAATTCATCTTCGTACATAGCTATTCCAAAATTATTGTCCAAATCTGCCCACCCTGTCCAGGTTAACAGTAGATGATGGTTTTAAGTAATTTATAATATAATTGATTTCTTAAACATGGATTTATTAAACTTAATAATATATTTATCATAATTTACTTAACATCGGGAATAAGTCGATCATTACTTTGTTCGTCTGCATCACGATTTTGGTTGCTCTCGGCCTGAAGTCGCCCTGCCTGCGTCATCCAAAAATACACTTTAATTTACTTATAGTATCCTAATTATATTATTTAGATAATATTTACGTATACAATTATTTCGCTAACCACTTGTATTAATAGTGAACAGGCTGCTAGTGCTTCGTTCAAACCTGTTTCTTCAACATAGTATCACCAAAGGTCGATCCCCATTCAACTGACGCCACCTCCGACCTAGGGCGCCAGACCGCCAAAATTCGCCACTGCAACCACCACTTTCCCTTAAGCTTCCCATCTTGACCGATCTTGCCTCCTTCGGTGATCCACATACCATCGACGACTCCAAAAACCGCAACCTACCTCAAAAATTGATCGTGCCCATCGTTCCCCAAGTGCAAGGTGCTAGAAACTACCCTACCACCACCAAATAGACTTTCGTGCTCCACCCTACCCACGTCTTAAATAGTTCAGGTGATCTCTTCCCCAAATTGCTAGAATCTCCATACTTCCAGTCTCCGTTTAACTGTGCAGACCAGCCACATCAGACCGCCATGTCCCCTCCATCCCCTACCTCTTGACTCGCCACTCTCCCTCGTACCTTTTCTCTTCAGGCTCCAACCCCCTTTGTGGATCCTATTGACTATAAGAAAATCCAACCCACTCCACTGCCTTACGTAATCCACCACCAGGAAATTCGAACGTGACTTCTGATATGAATACCCACCTGAATCCCTCCCTTCGTGCATTTCAACGAATCCAAAATTTGTTGATTTGTTTGAATTTTATTTTGATTTCGAATTAATAAGGTTTTCTAATGTTTTGATTAATTTTCGCTAGAAATAAAGAACGGTGTTAGAATGAGATTAGGAGGAATTTTTTGAGGGAATAAGGATTTCTGAGGTTAGGGGCTAATATATAGAAGTTTATATTATTTTTTTACTTTGATTTAGACTAAAAATATTTTATGAAGCGACGAATGTTTTTTATTCGATGTTGACTAACGATATTTTTGTTCGGGCCCATCGGCAACTCCAAACATCATCTATAGATTCGTATAACCACATACGAATGTCGTTCGTGACGAAAATGGACGTCATGGTATAATTTGACGTTACAATCTTAATGGATCTTGTTTCATCAAATTCCGAGTTCGCTTGCTCAAATGGCGCTTGTTTAAGCTTAATTGATCGAATTATTTACATTTAATTTTGCTGCGCTCACATAATAACTCCAATTGACGCGAAACTTGAAATCTAGCCATAGTAAGCCATTATGGTCTTAATAAAATTTATTTCGTTGAAAACAGAGGTCGTTTGAATAATAGCCCTTTTTAAGGGTCCAATTTAAATTAAAATAAACCAACTTTAAAATACCTCAATACAATAATAATTAAATATTATAATCGGCCATACTCGATCAGAATTTCATGTACTTTCATAATAAAATACTCTGGGTTAAGTTCCAAGCTAAAACCAAAATTAAAATATTAAATACCCTTTAATTTTTATACAATAAATCATTATAATTTATAAACAAATTCCATGGCGACTATTTGAAAATTTGATTTGGACATAAAACAAAATCTACAACATGAAAACTCGATTTTTCTCTTCTAATAGAAAAATAATATCTAGTAGATTCAGACGTTTCTTGTTTCGAAAAATCCGACTTATTGGATTATGTACATTCAATTAAAGTTCAAAACATAATATTACGAACTACTGTGTCGCTGCAGCTCGTTTTATAATAAAATTATAAATTATACGTTCAAACATCGTTTAATAAATAAAATCGTTAATATAATTCAACTACAAGCTAAATTAAACCTTTTTATATTACCAATTATTATAAAACTGAAAATCCAACATATTCTGATTATTCTGAAATTAAATTATTAATTTATTATTCATGTTAATATAATATTCAAAATAATAAAATTCAATACATTAACCTCCAAATGACTATTTAAAACCAAATTTAAATATTTAATTAAACGGTTAAACTTCTAGAATGTTACATTCCTTCCCTCTTAAAAGAATTTCATCCCCGAAATTATTAAGGTAGGAATAATGCTACGAACACATTATCTTTTCACAACAATCTATTTTAGTTAAAATAGATACGAAATCATCTCTACTAACAAAATTTTCAAAAGTATTGAAAATAATTCTAACACCATAAATTTTGGAAAAAATTTGGCAGAGATTCCCCTATACGGGGGGACTTCTGCAATGTTGCAGGAGCGAAAATAAATTCGTCGACCCACACGGTCGGAAAATCCAATTCAAAACCCAAATCAAAAACCAAAAAATTATATTTTGCGTCGGCGTACCTTTTTGCGAGCGTTATTATGCGGTTAGCTACAGATTAATTATACTTCAGTCTACTCAATTATTAGGTAACTCTAATCAACTGGATTCAATCAGCTCCAGAATTCTCTTGGATAGATTTAAAAATGGATTATTCTTTGCACCTACTCTTATCTCAGACAAAATTCATCAGTTTTCATAACGATGCCAGTTAAATCCAAACATCCAAGCCATCTATTCCAAACAATTTCAACTTATTCATTCTAGGTGGGTTTCAGTCAAGTTCAAATTTATATCCATGCAATCAATTTCAACCATATAACCAAACTAATTTCCAACATTCTAATTTATTAATTTGCATATATTTTTGTTCCCAATTCAAGTCAAATCCCTTATCGATTTATGTTAAATTTTAATACTCAGGTTCAAATTTAACTTCTACGATTTATTTAACCCAACATGAGTTAAATTAATATTTGCACTCACACATTTCAGATTGGGAATTCATAATCAAACTTGAATTCTAATTCTAATTCAATCATAACTTATAATATTCGTTTCTTCTTAACATAAGTTAAATTAAATATTCATATTTGAAATTCTCTTTTAGTTAAATCTTTTCAATTCCACAATCAAATCCATTCAAATCAACCAATCAAGCCAATACAAGTTCCAAACAACCAACCAATATTTTGAGAGAATTATTTTCCTTTTTCTATGCAAAAATATGTTTTGGGTAAAATTATTTCATTTACCCTCTTTCTAAAATAATTAAAAATAATTTTATACTCAAATAACAAATGCGAGCTCTCGTATATATATACTCTAAACTCAACTTAGGGTATTACTAACCCAATCTCTATTGAGTTGCGCCGTAGAGCCAAGGTTAATACTAAACCAATAGCTCTGATACCACTTGTAATGACCCACTTTTACCGTACAGTTTAAGCCAACATCTAACAACCCCTATCAACTCAAAATGCATAGAAAAACAGATAGTTAGGAGAGAAAAATTAGAGGGTGAGAGAAGAAAGAAAGAAATATTATAATAGAAGAATAAGAAGATTAGAATCTCACGGCAGAACAATTAAAATATAATATATCAAATGCTTTATACAAAAAAGAAATTGTATATTACAACATCAGAGTATACATACATTTTAATACAATATACAGCAGAATAATATAATACCAGTTAATATGACTGTATGTCTCGACTCCAGCTCCTCTTCTGAAACTCTAAGCGAAATCTAACCTGATAATATACTTGGTCTGACTCGAGCACATTTAAAGCAAAGCAAAATTCACCCGGATCAGTTTACAATACTTTCAATTGTAAATTCACATGGAAAACAACTTGCTTAACTTTACAAAACCCTTTTGAAAGAAAGGATAATTGTAAGACTAGCCCATACATAAACATAGACAATTTTTACCTTACTATAACCCAAAACATTTTAGATATATTAAACTCTAGTGATATTAAAATAGTGTCAATCAAATCAAAAATAAATAACCATCTAGTAGAGCACTTGCATCTCACGCTCTACATATTCGTTATAAAATCAAAAACTGCAAGCCGCTTATTAGAGATTGGATTCCAACTATAACAAGGTATGGGACCACCTTCCAATCAGTGTACTATAGAGGGTATACACTAGGGTTCAGCAAGAACATCTTGCAAACCAGCCATGCATGACTGACCCCTCATTTAGCTTGAGTGTATCGAATATATTATCACCAACGGTTAGTACCAACATAACTGTTTCCCAAGAGATACAGAAGCGAAAGAAGAACGAAATTGAAATTTTCCTTAGATTGGTGAAAAATACCCTGCTTAGGAATGACCTACCTTGCCATGCTACCTGCCCGATTTCTATCATTTCTTGGTTGATGAGGCTTGAGGTCACGATTACTTTTCAGAACATCACATCATCATTTACCCTAAATGCCACATCGTTAGATCCATCAAATCACTAATTGACATCTACAAATATACTCTGGATGTTAAGCAAGAGAATTTCTCTGCCACCAAACTTGGTATATTTATAAAAATCAATGTACGTGACCATCAGGAAATACTTTGTCAGACATTCGTCCATACAAGTCATCCAGGAACAGGATGTACTGAAGGCACCCCCTACTGCATCCTAGGAATAACTTTATCGATTAGTAGTGAGTAGTCCTTGCAAATCCATAGATTTCAATCACGAAAGAACCACAATTTATCTCCGAGAGCAACCTAGAGATTTTAAGTAGTTGTTCCATTTCATGAAGATCTATGATCTTCAATTGCTCCATCTTCATTTGCCGCAAGTTATTTTCGTACGCAACGTTGGTTCGAAGTGGTTTCGGGTCTAGTCCCCATCCCGGTCTCTTTGAAACAATACATCAAAAGGTCCAACAATACATTCATTGATAGTCGGGTTTTTAACTATCAACTCACATAGTATGGATGAGTATATTGGCAGCTCTGATTCGTTTATTAAAACTATTTCATCGATCTTTAGAATTCGATTTCGTATCCTCCTATCTCAATTCTCAATATTTTCGTTACGTTGAAAACAATAACGTATCTTTATTTACCAAACTCCATTTCATTTCTTTATTTCAAACATCACTATATATTCGCCAAATCTATTTCATTTCCTTTGCCCTGCGAAAATCACCGTATATTCTTAACTCGAAGGTAATAATAAATTAATTTCTTTACTAACTAAAGTAAAATATAGTTCACTTCGTTTAAAATAAATCAATTGATTGCTTAACGACATTATTAAATAATAATGTAGCGCCCCGCCTCTATACTCACTATCATCCAATTAATTTCAGAGAAATGTCGTAGACCATAACGGAGAACGAGGTTTGTGAAGAGCGACCGATTGTATGATTACTCCATGTGAGGAATGCACATCGAATTATGATACCGATTAAAATTTCGACATGACCATTCGGCACATAGGGAAACTACACAACGGTTGTATGTAACCCGAAAAGCAGTATAAAATAGACAACAACAATAATATATATCACAGCCAGACACAGAATAATCATATCACAAAGGCGGAATAGATATGAATAAACCAAGAATGTGTACAACAACCTAGTGGTCAACAAAGATCCACTAATCCCAAAAGAATAAATGCATGCACAATGATATAAATTAAAGAATATGTACACCACAATAGATAATGTCATAGGTACAAAAGTACATAAAGCTGCGGAGACAGAGTAGAAAGCTAAAAGCGGAAGATCAATCCTGCGATGAGACCCAGAGGAGTACCTAAAATGACTCGGTCTGACCCAAGTATTATTTATAGGAATAAATAATAAATGAGTCAGTCTAGCTATACTTATCAAATAAAAACAAAGGATGACATGATTCTAGTAATCATAAATAAATATGAAACATGACATATCAACACGATCAGGAAATGACAACGGAATGTCAGCACACAAATATCTCTAAATAATCTCCTAGCTAATGTAGAATGCAACAATCAAATAATAGCACACAACAGGAAATGATAGAGGAATGCCAAATAAACTAAACACATGAATGACAGCAGAATGCCAAATACAAATCAAGTTGACGCGCATCGCATCAAAGTCAACATAAATCAAATTGACGCGCATCGCATCAAAGTAATCATAAATCAAATTGACACACATCGCATCAAAGTTATCGAGAATCCAGAAATCACTAGAAATCCAGAAAACATCATAAAAAGTGGATACCTCCCAGATGAGACACGATCCATAGGTAGCGAACCTATATGTTTGAGCCGAAGCTCCCCACAAGGCCGGGTCGTGACCCCGGAAGAGAGAAAACACATAAATCGTGAAATCTATAGAAAACATCATAAATCATAGAAAATTGGACCTATGTCCCATAGGTGAAATCCAAGAATCGTAAATCCCACTTGGGCGATCGAGGACCACAAAACATAAGTCATAAAATGAACAGGAGGTATCGACAGATAGTGCGGAAACTATTTGACTGGAGTTCCCCTGAATAGCGTGGAAACTATTATAGTGAACACATTCCCCCGGAGACATAGCCAGGAAGCTAAGTCCAAATCATAAAGCGGGTCACATCGATCCGGGTGAGTATAAATTACTCCGGGATAGTGAGTATAAGAAAATAGTTAAATGTCCCATAACCACTTGCTATTCTCGAATATTTACGAACCCGTTGTTGGTTCATACTCAAAACAACAAGAACAATCATAAAACGGATCACATCAATCTTGAATAGAAATTACTCCGAGCTAGTTAATATAAGGAAATAGCAACATGTCCCATAACCACATGCTATTCTCGAATATTTACGAACCCGTAATTTGTTTCTATTCAAAACAGAGAGAATCACCACACATGTTCGAATGCACGAGTCCAAGAGTTATTTGCCGAAGTAAACGTATAAGGGGTCATAGTCCTCAGTTTTACTAAGGTAAATAAACTAAATTTCCCACCCGATCTGGTAAAGAGGATCCATACACACTAATAGATTGGAATCCATAGAAGGATTCGTGGTCCATTAATAATATATAAACCCTCTTATAATTTGAAGTGACAATAAACAATAGTATGATTGCCGAGGCAAATCGATCAAGGGGATTTACGTCAAAATGACGTAAATTCAAATCATAAATCATCAAATGTAAATTCGATAAATCAAATATACATATAGCTCGTTAGTGAATCCAATGACATTAAGAAACGATTAGAAATCACCCTAGAGCGATAGGAAACAAAGACACAAAATTAGGTGACATGGATCAGAGTACAATCACCAAGGTGATCAATAATGTGAAATTCACATTACAACAACATACCGGAAAACAAAGGGGTAATGGTTGTAATTTCGATCAACGAACGAATCGAAATCCTAAACTAGCACCCGAAAGTTTTAAACTATATCAGAATAGACTCAAAGGATATCGAATCGATAATTCACGTTTTAGAGTTATGAATCGTATTAACAAGAGTATCGAATAAATTCGATATACAAGATAGAGCGCACGGGCTTTAGAATGATCACTTATTCAATTCACATCCTAAACAATGTGAATAGACCAAAAGAATCAACATTGGAAGAATCACTTGAGAATCAAAGACGATGAATCGAGCTGCTGGAATCTGTGAATTCGTGAAGCTGAAGTTCACAAACGAAGTCCGAACGGCCCGAGCTCCGGCCGGGAAAAAGCCTGGATGGGGGTAGACTGTGGACCGAGATCCCTCCGGTCCATAGCAGAAAATCAGATTCAGACGTCTGAATCATTTAGGTTAGATGTTTGAACTGGGATTTTCAGAAGCCCGCAGGGTTTTAGTTCATTTTGGCCCCCTTTCAGACGTTCGAATTATTCCGGCCAGACATCTGAGTTACAATTCAGACTTCTAAGCTAGAATTTTCAGACTTCTGAATTTACTTACTTGACTCCATAATTATTTGAAGCAGGTAAGACGTCTGACTTATAATATTCAGACGTCTGAAACCTGTTCCAGAGCACAATTTGCCTTGAAAACATGTTCAAAACGATATCGACGAATGCCCGAAGGCCTATGATGTTATGCACATGTATGTGAGGTTTCATAGGCTTGCCAAAACAACTTATAACACCCAATTTTTTGATTGGCGTGGACTTCTGGGATTATTTCCAGATTTTAGATTTTTTTTTACTAAGTGGCACATTTTTTTGGCCACAAAAAGGTAAAGGCGGAACTGGTGAAAACAGAAGGCGGAACTTCTAAAAATACGGGGCGGGTTTATATTTAAAACTTGGGAGGGATGTGAGCCTAATTAAGTTTTCTTTTAGGGATGTACGCCTAATTTTCACTTTGTATCCACATTAAATTAAAAATAATTAATTTTTAATTTAAAACTTAAATACATAAATTACTTTTAAATTAAGTCATCCCGATCCATTTGCGATTCCTCTTCGTACACAGCTATTCCAAAATTATTGTTCGAATCTTGCCACCCTATCCAGATTAACAAATAGATGATGGTTTTAAGTAATTTATAATATAGTTAATTTCTTTAACCATGGATTTATTAAACTTAATACATCAATCACAATTTACTTAACATAGGAAATAAGCCGATCATTACTTCGTTCGTCTGCTTCACGATTTTGGTTGCTCTCGGCCTGAAGACGTCTTGCCTGCATCATCCAAAAATACACTATAATTTACTAAAAATTTCATAATTATATTAATTAGATAATATTTACTTATATAATTACTTTTCTAACCGCTTGTATTAACAATGAATAGGCTGTTAATACTTCGTTCAAACCTGTTTCTTCAACACAGTATCATCGAAGGCTGATCCCCTTTCAACTGACGCCACCTCTAACCTAGGGTGCTGGACCACCCCAGTTCGCCACTCCATACACTGTCATCCCTCAAGCTTCCCATCTTGACCGACCTCGCCTCCTCCGGTGATTTATAAACCATCCACGACTCCAAAAATCACAACCAACCTCAAAAATTGATCATGCCCACCGTTCTCTGACCACACGGCACCAGAAACTACTCTATCACCACCAAATAAACCATCGTGCTCCATCGTACCCACGCCTTCAGCAGTTCAGGCCATCTCCTCCCTAAATCGCCGGAATCTCCATACTTCCAACCTCCGTTTAACTGTGCAGACACGCCGCCTCAGGCCGCCATGGCCCCTCTGACCCCCACCCCTTGGCTCGCCACTCACCCCCCCTCCACCACTTCTCCTCTTCAGGCTCCAACCCCCATCATGGACCCTATCGGCCATAAAAAATCCAACCCACTCCGCTTCCTTAAGAAATCCACCACCAGGAAATTCAAATGCGACTTCTGATATAAATACCCACCTAAATCCCTCCCTTTGTGCATTTCAATGAATCCAAAATTTATTGATTCGTTTGAATTTTATTTTGATTTTGAATCAATAAGATTTTCTAATGTTTTGCTTAATTTTCGCTGGAAATAAAGAACGGTGTTGAAACAAGAACAGAAGGAATTTTTTGAGGAACTAAGGATTTCTGAGGTTAGGGGCTAATTTATAGAAGTTTATATTATTATTTTATTTTGATTTGGACTAAAGATATTTTTTGAAAGCAACTAACGATTTTTATTCGACGTTACTAACAATATTATTTTGAAATGATTGATGGTATTTTTGTTCGTTCCTATCGTCAACTCCATACGTCGTTTGTTGGTTCGTATAACTACATACGAAAGCCGTTCATGACAAAAATGGAAGTCATGATATAATTTGACATTACAATCCTAACGGATATTATTTCATTAAATTCCGAGTATGTTCGCTCAAATGGCACTTGTTTATGCTTAAATGGTCGATTTATATACATTTAATTTTTCTACGGTCACAAAATAACTCCAATTGACGCGAAACTTGAAATCTAGCAATAATAAGCAGTTAATAAAATTTGTTTCGTTGAAAACAAATGTCATTTGAATGATAGCCTTTTTCAAGGGTTCAATTTAAATTAAAATAAACCAATTTTAAAATACCTCAATACAATAATAATAAAATATTATAATCAACCATACTCGATTAGAATTTCATGTACTTTCATAATAAAATACTCCGGGTTGAGTTCCAAGCTAAAACAATATTAAAATATTAAAAACCCTTTATTTTAATATAATAAATTGTTATAATTTATAAACAAATTCCATAGCGACTATTTCAAAATTTGATTTGGACATAAAACAAAATCTTTAACATGAAAACTCGATTTTTCTCTTTCAAGAGAAAAATATTATCCTATAGATTCGTACATTTCTTATTTCGAAGAAACCCAACTTATATTGGATTCTGTACGTTCAATTAAAGTTTAAAACGTAATATTATGAACTCCCGTGTCATTGCAGCACATTTTATAATAAAATTATAAACTATATGTTCAAACATCGTTTAATAAACGAAATCGCTAATATTATTCAACTACAAGCTAAATTAAACCTTTTTATATTACCAATTTATATAGTACTGCAAATCCAACATATTCCAATTATTTCGGAATTAAATTATTATTTATATTAATATAATATTCAAAATAATTGAATTCAAGTCATTAACCTCCAAATGATTGTTTAAAATCAAATTTAAATATTTAATTAAACCGTTAAAAATATGGGTCATTACGGGTATATAGTATATTAATAGTAGAAAGTATAATTTATCCATTCATCGGAACTTTTGTTCAGATCCCCTCCTCATAACAAACTCACAGGTTAGACAGGTGGTTAAGATTCTACAGCTTAAAGACTCTTGTGAGATAGTGTCATTATATTGGTGAGTATTTACTTACTATTGTATTGTATTCCCTTCTGTTGTGAGATTTCTTTTATGAGCTGTGATATATTTATCTTTAACTTTCTGCAGGATACTAGATAAACTAGCTCGAGCTTCGATAGATTTGGATTTTTGAAAAAAAATCGGTTTGTCGAAATTCGGGTTGTTACAATAACCGTCCGGTAAACCCAACAGCTAAACGAAGCTGGATTAATGTGAAATGTCTAGTGCCATAGGCCATTCATGTATGATAGGCCTGCCTCGAGAAGGTAATAAGGGGATGATCTGCCTTATTTGGATATTAAGTGGTTAGGAGTTAGTCCGGTCCCAGGGATTCATCCCTTTGGTTTTGGCTAAAGTCATGGGACTCACCCTTATTGGGTATTAAGTGATTTGTGGGTCCGCCTTTCTAAAGTAATTATGAGGTATTAAATGCTCTTAAGCAAGATATTAAACGTCGAACGAATGAGTGGGAGAGTTCTATGGAAGTTGTTTGCTTCTTATATAGATGCTATGTGAGGGCATATCTAGGGATGAATCATGGACCTATCTAAGAGAAGTATTAAGAGAAGTATTAATGACAACTAGACGGTAACATGGTGTCTTCCAGAAGGTCTTAAATGACATTAGTGTATACCTAAACCTTGCATTAAGTGAATGATTATTATCTCTCGCATTACGTTGAGAGAATATTTATATAATGTAGTCTACTAGGAAACGAGATCTTAAGTGACTGAGGTCCACTAAAGGGTATTAAGTGATCGGAGGAGTCCGCTCATATTTATAATGGCTTTAATAATCAGAAAGGTTCGCCTTTTTGCATTAAAAATAAAAATTCATATATGCGTGTTTACATTCACTTAGACATAAACCTGATAGGTTTTATGTTGCCAAATATAGGAAATATTTTTCTTTTTAAAACTCAAAAAAAATTCCATGCACCATAGTTGTTGTGCTGACCCCTCTTCTTAACAACTCAGGCTAGATGGTGGCGATGATGATCTTTATCTGGTTTATTACTATTGTATCCAATATTTGTTTATATCTCTAGAATATTTATGATGTACCTTGACTTATTTATTATGACATTTGGATTTGGTTTGATGTATTTGATATCATGAGATTTTATGATATGATACATCTATTTTGATTACTATTTTTATCCATTCCACTATGAGATCTGATTTTGCTTTAACCTATTCTATTATTTTATTTCTTATAGAAACCAACAACTTGCTTGGAATGACTTTAACTTCCGATGGTCTTTTTCTAGATTAGGATTTAGGCCCATTCCAGACGATTGGTTACATCAGTCTAAAGGAATAAGAGGACACGGTTCCAGTTTATGTCAAGCAACATAATTCATTGAGTGAAGAGAGGCATTCAAACTATAAAGTTAACATAATCTTAAAAGGGGATAGCTTTAAAGGCTTACATGGTCCGCTGATTAAAGGGAGATGACCCTTTTTATTCTTTATACTTATCATTGATCCCACATGCTTAGCTTTTCTTTAGCTTTGCAAAACATGGTAATAATATATCTAATCAACACAAGTAGGGTAAAGGCATTATTTTAAGGTACAAAATCTAGTTTAAGTACATAAGAGGACATGATGATGATCATATTAAATGAATGTAGAGGTTAGATAAATTGTCAAGCAGTTAAAATCAATGAAATTTGAAAATGCATTCACCATGTCAAAGTCACTCGTAGGTTTTACTCATCTGAATATTGATCGAGTTATCACAAGAGCATAAATCCAAGCCAAGTGACATTACAGCGAGCCATTTTGGTGATTTGTGGGACAACGTCGAAGATGGAGGAATGAAGGACAAAAAAAGGAAAGGTTGGATGCATTTCGACTAAGGGAAGTTCTCCCATCCAGGTTCCTTCACGACTACTTCAAGCATTCTAATTTTTAAATACAAAGTTCAAAATTATGAATCTCTAGTATTTTGTCCTATGTTATTAAAATGTAAATTTGAGGTTTATGTATATTTAGATTACTTGATCGTATGTTTGAGGTAAAGGTTAGACTTTAGAATCCCAAATCTAAATGATCTAATTTGCTGAATACAAGTGAAAACGAAGGATAAGGCATGGTTTTATTACCTCGTATACTATTATTCGACATTATACAAGATACAATAACATATTAATTATCATGCAAATTTTTTCCTTTTCACTGAACTTAATGTTTGAACATCTCTCTCTTTTATAATTTGTTCTTTTAAGTGGTTTGATTTAAGATTATATCCAAACACACAATCTTGTCATTTAAGATTTTTTGTTTTTATTGCAATAAAAAGGGGGCAATATGAATAATTAACAGAACCAAATAAGGATTTTCCAGTACTTCATTGCATATATTCTAAGAGTGTGTTTGGCGCAAGTGTAAGCGGAGAATTTGAGCGGAGAATGTGTTTGGCGCGTTAAGTAGAGAATTTGAGTGGAGTATTTTATTTTTATTTTGTAATTTAATTAATTAATGATTAAAACATAACAATATAATCAATGCAAAATAACACAATTAACCAAACATAACAGTTCAGTACACAATAATATTTCATAACAGTTCACTACATAATAATAAAACGAGTACATACAACAAACTACTAACGTCCGAGGAATCTTGTAAGATGATAACTCATGTACCCCAGCAACTCTTGATCAGGTAAGGTCTCCACCACCTCCAAAATAGACCAGCCAAGGTGAAAAATTTCAATGATCTCCAACTTGTTGACATTAGTAATGGTCGAGAAAATGGCATAGCATCGTTCCACCGCATTGGAGAAACGATTTGTCTGAACGAAGGCAGGATCTGGAGGAGGTGCCATGATGACCGCCCTTAACCCCTACACTATATAAGTAGAATAATGTGATGAAAGGTATGCACAGCGGCTATGGACGATCATCAGAGTAGGTAAACACAAGCGGAACCTATCGTAAATCTCATAGTGCAAGAATAAAATATAATAGAACATATACAAGAGGAAATATTAGTGAAGCATATTTGAGAAAATCTCAAATATTCAGAACAAAAAATAATAATATCCTTACACCAGGATTGCAACATACGTCTATACAAATTTGCCTCACTACAACACTCAGAGAATAAAAAAACAGTGGAAACCCAAATACTATATAGTAAGAGAGATAGTATGCCAGCCTCCTACATGTCTCCGAACTGCTACATCGTCCTTACTAAGCTATCACTTATCACCTGCCACCGAGTCTGCCCATCCAAAAACGGATGAATAACCCAAGGTAATAAAAGGGAAACATAAAACCTTGAGACAGACAACAGTCTTAGTGAGCGATAAAACAGCTAACAAAGTATATGAGAATGGGTAAATAAACAAACTAATCTAACCAACTCCAGATAAGAACTTCCACCCTCCTTCCCCACACCTGACAGTGATAGCCTTTACAATCCAACAACCAATGAACAACCATACACCCATGGGAATCGGAACAACCATCAATAGCATTCATAGTATCCAGAATACATATATTTCACGTAGACAATCCTAATCGAGATTAAAATTCCTTAAGCACCATCCACAGAGGCCTAAACCAATATCAGTCAAGCACTAAAGGAACATCTCCCATGACGTTGGATAATCCAAGTGAGATGGTAAAAACAAAGCATTCAGGCCGTTGGTGTAACGACACGGATTTTGCCCGCCCTTAATCAATCGCAAAATCGACCAAGACCGTTCAAATCCCGCATACGTTAACTTTGGGAATACAACAACATTAGAACAAATAATAGCCGACTTTTATAAACAGTACAAAATGTTTACATCAGAGTACAGAACATCAGAGTACATCTAATTATATTACAGCGGAAGATTAAATTTACAAAAATTATAATACATCATAGTGCAGCGGAAATAAAATAACTAAGCTCTGGACACAACTTTAAACTTCAATCCAGAATCCTGCTCGAGAGATAAACCTGTAGACAAACTACTCGACTGCCCGTTTGGAGAAGAGGGCACCCGAGTTTGCAAAGGTGGAAACAAACAACGGGTCAGTCATGGGACTGGTGTGAGAATTCTTAACTAACTTAACTAATAGTAATAAAGCAAATCCAAGGACCACGCCGCGTTAGCGGAACGGGTTTACTCCAATGGATTGACGTGCATAACTTAAAGTAAATCGTGAAATAACGCAATGCTTTTGGAAAAATGGAATCACCATAAGACTCAGGTCCCATCACACAATGCAACGCACACCAGAGGATAGAGTTTTACCTTATGGTGATTAAAAGATGGTAAATACGTATGAAACGATATTATTATTAGTGTGTATATGTTTTAATAAAACATCTCAATCATAATGTATCAATCCTAGGAAGCATAGGTACCCATATATTATGCCTCTGTACTAGTAATACAATCAAGTCCGTAAGGGTCGTATTGGAAAGTTGGGTTCCCATACTGAGTCAAGGCTAGGAGCGAAATTCTTACCGATTCGAGACACTCTAGCAATGCCCCAGGATTGGTACTCTGTCCAACCCTTGGATCCTGTAGGGCCGGTCCATACGTTAACGCTTAATGGATTGGCAATTCCTGAACACACGCCTCCCGATCCTAACGGACCTTTAAATTGGCCAGTAGCGACCAATATACCGAGGTACCTCAAATCCAACAACCACTTTTAGCTAGAAAGAGACGTGCACACTCCCTGCGTTCCCTTGCTCCGTTTTAGACTCCACCGGGGTGTGAGGCTCGCGAAGTAACGTTATAACCACAAGGCCTGCTTTTCAACAAAGCCTTGATCATCTTCATCTTAGAGTGCCACATTGTCAATCCATACCGTACCATTGATCATCCATCAACATATAAATGGGTGTTAAGTAAAGAATAAATTCTTCACCACCAACATTTATACATTAACAGAAAATCAATAACAAGATATTTAACGGAGTACGATGTCGGACACACAATCCATTTACAAGTCCGCTCTGGGTCTGAGCGAAAGCCAAATCCGTCGATCTCCAAATGCGTTTGGACGATCATTACTAAATATCTTGCCTTGGGAGGCCAGTCCCAATTCAAGCTACCAGTCATCGTCATCCCAACGATATGAAAACCTTCGGTCTTCAACCATCACCTTCATCTTTGACTCTTGATTGTCGTGATGATTACTCAGAATGGGTTAAACCCGGTCATTCTGAGTAACTCACGTATTTTGTGATTAAAAATCAAATGCTATAAAATCACACCAACGCCACATTCCAACTCCGGATATTCTTTTAATAAGATATTCGTATTAAAAGATTCTCATTAATTTTATCAAAGATAAATCTTTTTAATTTAATCTTAAATCTTTATTTATCCATATTAAACCAAATTATGGTTTATCCAATCTAATCGGAATTTACGCCTTATCGAAATAATTATAAATTAATTAATCCCCATCCCGATCTTTTATCCCAATTGGTTCAGGTACTTAATTTCCATTACCCATTTAAATCTAATTAAAGATTTAATTAACGCATGGAGTTAAACTGGTGGAACTCCATTTTCGATCCTTAATTCAGTAATTTTATTTACTTAATTCCTCTCCAATCTAATTAAAGTTTTAATTAAAACCTTATTTCGTTTTAACCTTCCAAAGTCATTAATAAATAATTAATCAAAAATTAGGAAATTAATCCCCTCATTAATCCGGGTTAAAGAATAAATGTTATTTAAAACATAATTCACGATAAACCCAAATTCAAATTTCATTGCAAATCCGTGGTTATAATAAAGGGTGCGTTTTTTAGAGGTCCCTATTAGGTTTCAAAATATAAAAAAAACCCGGTCGTAAACTTATTGTAAATTTAGTCCCTATTTTTCGAAAATTCATAAAAAAATATTAAAAAACCATGTAAATTCGTATTTAATTAAAACAATTAATCGTGAAAAAAATCAGATCAAAAAAACATTAAAAACAACGTCAAAATCACGAAATACAGAAAATCAACGAAATGCAGTAAATTGCATCAAAACATGCATATAAGTCGATTAGTTGCATACCTGTATGCATTTATTTCAAACTTGCGTCAAAACTGCAGTATAAATGCATACATGTATGCACATATTGTTAAAACATGCATCTGCTGATGCATTTGTTTAAAAACTGCATACCTACGTGCAACTTATTCACGTTTGCATGTATTTTGACATATATGCACACATGTATGCAGTTATATAGAAAAACTGCATACATGTATGCAATTTTTCAAACAGGCGTGCATAAATATATGCAAGTGTATTCGAATAGTTGCATAAATGTATGCAACTATTCGTAAAAGTTGCATACATTGATGCAACTTTTTTTTTTTAAATTCTGTGGACTTCCGAGAATATTTACAGATTTTAGAATTTTTTTTTTTTTTAAGTGATAGCGCCTGAAAATTTGGACAGAAAACGAAAGAGGCGGAGGTATGGAAAGTGGCAGGCGGAAGATTCCAGGCGGCAGCTAAAATAGGGGGCGGGTTTACAGAGAAAACATTAATTACAGGGATGTATTGTGAATTTAAAACTTGCAAAATAGTTGCATACATGTATGCAACTTTTGCCAATAGTTGCATACATGTATGCAAGTATTTCTAAAACTGTTTTAGTTGAAAATGTATGCAGAAACTTGCATACATGTGTGCAACTATTTGAAATACTTGCACACATGTATGCAAGTATTTACATGTGAAAATAAAATGTGTGCAGAAACTTGCATACATGTATGCAACTATTTTAAATACTTGCACACATGTATGCAAGTATTGCATGTAAAAATATAACAGAGAAATACTTGCACAGATGAATGCAAGTATTCCAAATATGTGCATGATTTGATGCAAATTACTGCATTTTTCGTTGTTTTCTGTATTTTTTCGATTTTGATGCATGTTTTGATTTTATTATGATCTGAATTTTTGGGCGAGTACATGTTTTATTTAAATACGAATTTACGTGATTTTTTTATATTTTTTTAATATTTTTTTTATGAATTTTCGAAAAACAGGGACTAAATTTACAATAAGTTTATGACCGGATGTGAGCCTAATTAAGTTTCGTTTTAGGGAATGTGCCTAATATTCACTATAATAAAACCATTTTTAATTCTGATTATTTATTCTAAAATAAATAAACCATTTATTCTGATCAAAATATCATTTTTCATATTAAAATGTTATTTTCAAAATATTAATTTTGAAATTAACTCTTTTAATATTCATTATAAAATGGATAATATAAGTTAATAAACTTATTCAGGTTAAAATGATGTTTCTATTTAAAATGGATTAAATAATCCAATTCGTTATATTATCCATTTATGTTTTATAATGGGCCAGACTTCTCACATTAGGCCTACAACTTGTGGATGTTGGATATGCCGGTTGGGTCCGGGCAGACTTATTCCACAGTTGGGCTTAACCTCGAGTCAAAACCCAATTAGTATTCGTGTACTTGGACCTCTCACATTAGGCCCAACATTTATGGCTGCTGGATATGCTGGTTGGTTCCGGGCAGACTTCCGCCATAAACGTGACCTAACCTCGTGTCCAAGAACAATTATAATTATAATTATAATTTTTTTTTAAAACATTTCATATTTTAAAAATATCTAACTTCTAAAATGTCATATGTTCCAAAGTATAACTTTACATTGAAATATTCTTTATATTGCCTTTCCAATTTTCAATAAATATCGACCTTTCCATATTATAATAATATTATAATAATAATTACTTCAAAAATGGTTTTAATTACGATATCAAAACATACCATTCCAACATCAAACGTAATCTTTTCCCATCAATCCATTTATGTTAAATTTTGAAATCACATCTTTTAAAATTTAGTGTTAACATAAAAACGAAAGCTTTTCAATTCAAATCTTCTTGTTATATTTGGAATGTAATTTTACTAACTTAATATTTCATTAAAACTCCTAAATAATAGAAATTTAGTTTCCTTAATTCAAACGTCAATCAATTCCATTAATTGAATAATAAATGAATTTTTTTTTCTTTCATTCGAAATTGGAATGAGGCCCACACCATTTCCATATAATTCAATTATACGGATTTCATTCATTTATCTCATAAAAATTTTCAAACATCCATTAACAGCCAAAGTGCATTTCTAATTAACCACAAGGGTGACGTGTATTCAAATGTCAGCCCCTGACCCGTGTGGGGTTTCAACCAACACAAGTTCGAATAAAATAAACTGTGCTTCTGGACGATGTATGTAAATTGATCGTCCAATCACATAAACAAGTTAGGTCACTTGTAAATGGCAGTGTATACATGTGCTTAAATAGAAACATACATAACATACATAATTTGGCATACTCACATATTTTAAGTTTCAACTATTCGATGTCAAGTTTTCATGTTGAACAAGATAAAATAACATGACACTTATGTTGCAACACATTTCTTTTAATGTTAAAAAAAAAGAAGCGACAAAAATGACCCTTTTCATGTTCTTCTAAATTTTATACTTTTATTTAATAAATAAAATGCCAAATAAAATTTACTTTCACTTTTTCTCTTTATATTTATTAACAAATTAATGTATTTTTGGACCTTGTACTTTAATTAAACAAACAATGCTAAAAATATCCTTCGTAAGTTTCAACATAAAAAGAAAAACTTCATGTTAAAATCCTTTAACATGTTGTTTCACACAAAAAGAATAACTTTATGTTAAATCAATTTATTTTAACTTAAAAAGAAGCTTTTATGTTAAAACTATTTTTAACTTTTTATTTTAAACATAAAAGAATATTTTATGTTAAATCAATTTTAACTTTACATTTTAACATAAAAAGGCAACTTCATGTTACAACATTTTTCCTGCAATACTTTTAATCATAAAAAGTTCAAAACAATTTCCTAACTTTTAATTTTAACATAAAATGTGTTAAACCACTTTCTGTTCTTTTATGTTAACATAAATTGTAAATAAAATGTTATTTAAACAAATTAGGTCTTTTGCTTACAAAATGAATAATAAAACAAAGTCTATTCTTTTTGTTACAAAAATAACAATAAAACAAAATTTATCCTTTTTTTAAAAAAAAAGAAAAAAAACAAGATCTGGTTCTTTTTATAGAAAATAAAAATGAAATTACAGGTATATTTTCTTTTACCTAAATTTTGTCATCCATTTTGCCAAAGAACTGCAAACTAAAAAGGTATCACAGTTTTTATTTCAATAAAATTTCACTTCTCATCAAATTCCATCGTTTAAGGTTAACAAATAAAAATAAGCTTTATTTATCATTCAAATTCCATTGTTAAGGTAACAAATAAAAATGACGTTTTTATTTGTAAATCAATTCTTTACTGTTTCTTCATTTTTTTTATATAAAAATGATATTCTATAATATAAAATAAATCAAAACAAATGGATCTTAAATAAATAGAAGTTCAGATCCAATTTCACTCCCAAGACAAAATTTCATCACATATGGTGTTTCATCACATATCTCATACAACATGAACAACAGATCGCAACACAACCAACAAACAACATCACATAAATCACAGATATTTCAGATCTGAATCGATAGCATATACATAATCATTTTTAAGAGAGAAAAATGATTAATCAATAATTTAATAATTTAAAAATTAGAATTCTCACCTTGATTGGATAAGAATTTGTCCCAATAGCTTTCTTTCCTTTTTTAAAAAAAGGTCGTATTTAAAGTCACGGTTCTCACGATCATGGCGCAACTCACATCGACCGCCTTCGACTTGCTAACCCGCCGCCCAGGTCTCGGCCAACTCGTCGCTGTGTCCACCCTCAAAAACCAACCCCGAATCTTGCCACTTCATGCTACCGCCCTGGCCACCGTGTGTTATGAAGAGTTGCACCATTTTTGCGTTGGAAGGGCTTTCAATTGATGAAGGAATTGGAAGAAAGAGGAGGAAGGATTGAGCCATTTAGAGAGGAAGAACGGCTACTGCCATTGAAAAGAAGAAGATGGAGGCGGCGGCTTTTAGAAAAGAGAATGAGATTAGGATTTTGTTAATCTCTATATCTATAGGAAAAAGGAAGTGAATAGATAAAGGGTTGATTTAGGTTAGAGTTTAGGAAAGGATTTCAAATGCAATATTTAATTTCATTTATTCGTCCTTAATTCTATTTCAAAACATTACCCATCTAATCCTAATTCAACATAGGAATAAATTACCTACGTTATATATCTCAAATTCAATTTTCTAACAATTTTAATTGAGCAATCAATTCATTAATTATTCCTTCCAAATATAATATGACAAAGTTATCATAATGCCTCATTTCAAATTTCTTTTTATACTCGAATTAAACTATTCAAAAATTTCATTATACTAAATTCCAACATTATATTTCAATCATAAAATTAAATGGTTTGTATTCTTGTATTGATTCAACATTTATTACAGTTCCATAATTCCAAAAAAAAAAATTTAACCACTTTTATTACTCAATTTACATTAAATTATATTTATGTTCATCTCATTAATTATACGTTACCTTAAATTTAACATTCACATTAGAAACAATCCCCATTTGATTATAATTAAATTTCTAATGAATTGTTATACTTTGATTTTACCACACCATAAATATCATATGAACAATTAGTATTTACACATGTTACATTCATAATTTGTAGTCATCATCTTAACCATATAAGTTTATTTCAAAATGCTACATTCTATATATATCATTTTGATTACTTAAATAATTGCCAAACATTTACGATATTTTAAAACAAATTCACTGTAATAACCCGAAAAATCTGGGCCAGTTTAAAATTTTTATTTTGGCTATTTTAGCTATTTTAGCGAATTTTGAATATTTAAAGTAGATTATTTTAAATAAAAACGACGTGAAATTTATTTTGAATATAATTCGATCGTATATATTATATACGTCGTCGTTAGAATATAAATAATTATATATAATTATAAATAGAATTGAAAATGGCGCGGTATTTCGATAATTCGATTTCAAACTTCAATCGAATGTACCGGGTGCAAAACAATCCGGATTTTAGTGAAACCAAAAATAATGGAATCTAATAGTGAATATCTTTCCAACGAATCCGAAAAATCAAAAGTTCGTAGCGGGAATCAAAAGATATGTCCAGTTGAAAATTCTGAATAGTCGCTATGGAATTCAGGCCCTTAAAAATGGCAATTTTGCAAACGACCTCGGATTTCGACGAAACCAGTTTTGTTGGGTCCGTGATGTTAAGTTATTGCTAGATTCCAAATTTCATAATTTTTCGAATCAATATGTGAGCGTGGCGAAGGAAAACGCGTTTGACCAGTTTCAGTTGATTTTAATCGACTGGAAATTGGCCATTTTTCCAACGGTCTCAGAATTCGACGAAACTAGTTTTGTTAGGACCGTATCGTCAATACGAAGCTAGAAAATATTTTTCTGCAATTTTTAGAGCTAGTATGTGACCCCGGTAATTTGAAATGTACGTTTAAAATTCAATAAAGTGATTTAAATGTAAATTTAACGGAAACTGATTGTAACGATCGAATCAGCCTACGAAACATATCCCATTGTGTTCAGAATGGGGGCAATTAGCTAGGGGCGATAGTTGTTGGGTTCGAATTGGAGTTGGTATCAACGAACAAGTATTTTTCAAGATTAAAGAATTAAATATAATAAAATATTTATTATAAATAGCCCTAACTTTCCCAAAACCCTAGCATCCTTCAGGAGCCGCCGCTGTTTCACTTTGAACGGCTGATTTGCTCCATATTTCATCCCTAAAATTCCTGCAATCCATCTCAAATTGAACCCCCTCGCGAAAACAAAATGATAGAGGATCTTCAGGGCTTTAAAATCATACGGGTTTGATCATCTCCGGAGGCGTGGTCTGCTCGATGTTCGAGCTAGAAGGTCGCGTGTTCAGGCGTGAATCTCGAGGCACTGACACCGTCGAGTGCTGCCCTGTGGCCTGCGATGGGAGTGGGGGTCGAAGCGCGTTCGCCTGGCGTGTCTGATGGCGCTCCGATCGCCTGACATGGCGGAGGAACTTGGTCAAAGGGGGGAAGCGAGCTCAGGTCGACGAATTTCAAAGGGAACCTGAAGCATACGGGATGCGTCAAGGAGGAAGGTGCAGTGTATTCTTTTGAACCCTAAAACTGATTTTTAAAAATAGAAATTTACTTTGTTTTTAAAATAGAAATTTACATTGTGTTTGGAAAATACAAATATATATTATTTTTGAAAAATAAAAATGTACATTGTCTCTTGAAAGAAAATTAGTATTTGCCTTTAAAATAAAATGTATTTGTCTTTAAAATAAAATGTATTTGCCTTTAAAATAAAATGTATTTGTCTTTAAAATAAAATGTATTTGCCTTTAAAATAAAATGTATTTGCCTTTAAAATAAAATGTATTTGCCTTTAAAATAAAATGTATTTGCTTTGAAAAATAAAGTAGTGTAGATAAAATAAGATCTTTATCGTATGTAGGAAATGATTATTCGATAGTTAAAAATATGATTTTTATATGTTGAACTTCGAATTAAAAATATGATTTTTATATGTTGAACTTCGAATTAGAAATATGATTTTTATATGTTGAACTTCGAATTAAAAATATGATTTTTATATATTGAATAGCATAGTAAAAATTCGATTTTTATATATTGAATAGCATAGTAAAAATTCGATTTTTATATATCGAATAGCGAAGTAAAAATGTGATTTTTACGTATGTAGTGAAAGCGGACAACGAAGGTAACAACAAGGCGGGAACGAAGGAGATTTATATCAAAGAAGAGTCAGGATGATTGGATAGCTATCTGTGAGAATTTCTCACCTTTCCATTTCATTTCTATTTTATATATATATACTAGGATGCAGACGGTGCTTAGTAGCACCCGACACAATCGTCCACAGACCATGGACTTGTTTGTTTGGTTGCATAGATTAGTTATATGATTTGATTTGAATTTGGTTGTTTGGTGATTTTGATTGATGTGTGAATGGCGTGGGCCTTCACTAGACCGGGGATAAGGCTAGGCCTCGTCCCGTTTCTAGTATCGTGCCGTTATGCCGCCGAAATTTTCTAAAATAAGTTAGAAAAATAAAAATATCATTTTATTTAAAGAATGAACTTAATAGAAATTCATATGTTGGAATAAAATGTTTTATCGTTAAAAATATAATTTTTAACGTGAATGTGAATAAATAAATATTCATTTACAAACCAGACGGTTTGTTTATGTACACCTATTTGAAAGACATTGATTGGGACGATAAATTTTACACATCGCCCAACTGCACGAATAAAATATTTGTTTGATTGTTTGAAACCCCACACGGGTGTTGGGATGAAACTTGAAGTTCACTCATCCTGATTGATTAAATATGTCGATCGATTGATTTAAGCTGCTATAAGCGTTAAATGTCTATATTTGATGCTTATACAGTGTAGTGCACTTTGGTTGATGGTTGATTATTTTTCAATGCTATTATATACATGTGTTGTATGAAAATCCATATAATTAACATTATATGGTGATTGATTGGGCCTCATTCCAATTTAGAAAATAAAGAATATTATAAAATAAAAGTTCATGTGTTGACAGTACTCATCCATTGAGATTGGTCATGTATTGAACGAAATATTTTGATAATAAAATTTACGTCTTTATCAATATAAAATAACGGTTCATGTGTTGAGATTGGTCATGTGTTGAACGAAATATTTTGATAATAAAATTTACATCTTTATCAATATAAAATAACGGTTCATGTGTTGACAGTACTCATCCATTGAGATTGGTCATGTATTGAACGAAATATTTTGATAATAAAATTTACATCTTTATCAATATAAAATAACGGTTCATGTGTTGACAGTACTCATCCTTTGAGATTGGTCATGTGTTGAACGAATTTTTTTGATAATAACAACTATTTTGAAAAAGAAATATTTGAAATAAAATATTTGAAATAGAAATTTATGAAGCCGTGTTGATTAGATTGACGCCATTTTGACGTAAACGATATTTATATCGATTTTATTCATTTTGAAATGAATTGAATATAAAACGATTTCGAAATGAATTGAATATATAACGATTTCGAAATGAATCGAATTGAAAACAATTTCGAAATGAATTGAATATATAACGATTTCGAAATGAATTGAATTGAAAACGATTTCGAAATGAATCGAATTGAAAACGATTTCGAAATGAATTGAATATATAACGATTTCGAAATGAATTGAATATATAACGATTTCGAAATGAATTGAATATATAATGATTTCGAAATGAATCGAATTGAAAACGATTTCGAAATGAATTGAATCGAAAACGATTTCGAAATGAATTGAATATATAACGATTTCGAAATGAATCGAATTGAAAACAATTTCGAAATGAATTGAATATATAACGATTTCGAAATGAATTGAATATATAACGATTTCGAAATGAATTGAATATATAACGATTTCGAAATGAATTGAATATATAACGATTTCGAAATGAATCGAATTGAAAACGATTTCGAAATGAATTGAATCGAAAACGATTTCGAAATGAATTGAATTGAAAACGAATTCAAATTGAATTGAAATTTGAATTGAATAGAAATGAATTTTAAAATGAATTTATAAAGAAGAATTCAATTTCGATTTGAATTGAAATGGAAGTTGAAATAGATTTTGAAACGAATTTTAAAACTATTTATATAATTCGTTTTAAATAGAAATCGACGAAATATATATTATATATATTATATATAATATAATGGCCTGAATAGAACGCGCCGCGCCGCGGCAGTTCGTGAATTTCGACCATTTATTTCAAACGGACATTACGGGAGATCCGACCGTCGGATTCTCCTAAAACCGGAACCGTTGGGTTCGTATCGAAAAGAGCTTTCTAACGAATATTAGAAATTTGAAATCTAACGGTTGGATTTGGAGATACGTCCAAATCAAATTCGAAAAAGGTCGCTGTAAGTGCAGTTCGATGGCCATTGATGGAAATCGACTGTACAGGCCTTGATAAAATTATTAAAAATAGTAATAATTTGTGTAAAATCATAAGAAATGATTTAGAAAGAATTGGGATGAAAAACTCCATATTTGAAAAGATAAAAATAGATTTTTATCGAAATGAACTAGTTTTGAACTAGAATTATAATTCTATTTATTTTTAAATAAATAAATTGAATTTAAAAAGGGTTTTAAAAATAACCAGAATATCCAATGATTGCATTGGAGTGGATTTGAATCGAAATTGTCTTCGGAATATTTCGATGTTGGAATTCGTGATTATACAGGTGTTGTTATGGAAATTTGAAAGATATATGTTTATATCGTAATTTCCAATACGACATTTGTTAGTCGTAGAATTTGATATTGAATATAAGCCGATATATTTTCTATTTAGAGCCTTGTATTGAATATCGAATGTGATTTGGGTTTGTCGTGAATGGTGTCTTCACTAACACTGTTCTTGAACCCAATTGAGAAATGATTAAATCTTTTTATTTAGATTTAATGAAAGGTACCAATTAAATAATATTTAATTGGAATTGAATTGATATTGATTTTTGGGTTTATCGTGGACAGTGTTTTAAATAACACTTGTTCTTTAACCCGATAATTAATGGAATGATTTTTGGGTTTATCGTGAACAGTGTTTTAAATAACACTCGTTCTTTAACCCGATAATTAATGGAATGTGACTTTGGGTTTATCGCGAACCGTGTTTTTAAATGACACGGATTCTTTAACCCAGTTAAAGATTAAAACTAAGTGGAGTTTTAATGAATCTTTAATTAGATTGAAATAATCGAGAATGGAGTATCACCAGTTTTACTCCAGGCGATAGTTAAATCTTTAATTAGATTTGAACGTGAAATGGTAATTGAATTTACCGATAACACTGTGGTGTTAGATATGAAGTATTACCAATTTTACTTCATGGGATAAATAGGTTGGGATTGGGAAATTAAAACAAATGATTACTTCGGTAAGTTTCGTTAATCCCGACTAGTTTGAATTGATATTCAAAAGTAGATTAAAGAATAAATTAAAGAATTTATCTTTGATAAAATTAATGGGAACCTTTCCCTATGAATGTGAAATTAGAAATTAACTGTCGGTTAGCCAAGCAGAATGGTTTTCTGGATATTGATCTGATGTTGGTTTCGGCCTTCGGGGTTAATATTTGGGGAATTATTCTCTTGATTAATTTACGGTTAATGACTGATGAATTGGAATGAGGCGTATGTTGTGTTTGTGTAACACTTATTTAAAATATACGCGAGTTATTCGGAAAGACCGGGTTTATCCCATTCTGAATAACTGATACGACGATAAGTCGAAGATGAAGACGATGGTCGAAGACCGGAAGTCTTCACGTCGTTTGGGTGATTACTGATGATCTTGATTGGGTTGTACACCCAAGAAGATGGAAACAGTTGGTGATCGTCCAGACGTACTTGGAGATGGATGGATATGCGAGGAAAGTGCCTCCGGTTTCGTTCAGACCCAGAACGGACTTGTAAATGGACTGTGTGTCTGACATTGGATTTTAGTCCGTGTGATTGATCTCTGTTAAATATATATCTGTTTGGCGGCGGAGAATTTATTCTCTTGCTTAACGCCCTTCTCTGAGACGTACGAGCTCAGGGGTTATATATTGATGGATATCAATCGCATGGAGTGAATTGCCTGTGTGGCATGCTAAGATGCAAATGATCAAGGCTTCTGTTGAAAAGCAAAGTCTTGTGGTTGATGATCGAAGCACGGCCTTTGTGGCGTAGCTTTGTGTAACGTTGATTCGCGAGTATCACACCCGGTATGAATCAAAAACGGGAGACGGACATCAGGGAGGACATGCGTTTCTTTCTAGTTAGGAGTGGCGTCAGTGCCTGAACTGGCTGACGAGTTTGACTCATGTGGATGTTACTTATTATTACTTGCTGAAAAGCGAGGCGCCTCGTGATATCGGTTTCGGCCGATGCTTCTGGTCGGCTGACGGGCCAGGCTTACGCCCCAAAGGGCGGGGAAACGCAGTGTTCAGGAATTTTAATCCACATCGGTGGACCGGCCCTGACGATCCAAAGGCTTGACTGAGTACTTGCCTGAGGGGCGGACTAGAGCGTCTCGAATCGGAGAGGATCTTTCCCCTAGCCTCGGTTCATACCATAAATGATAACCCAACTTCCAATACGACATTTGCGGTTTTGATTGTAAACTTATATATGGCGACATAGTGTTATGGGCCATTCATGCCGCCTATGATTGATACTTATGATTTGAAGTGTTTTATACACTATGCACTTATAATAGTATCAAATGATTTGTTTTAAACGTATCAAGCATTCTTTGGCTGTTATAAGGGAAAACCCTATCCTCGACTGCGTTGCATTGTGTGATGGGACCTGGGTCTTATAACAGCTTCATTTTTCTTTATTTAGCATTGCGCTGTTGGTTTTAGGCACTGGTATTCTTGGGAGGAAACCCGTTCCGTGTTATACGGCGTGGTCCCTTGATTTACCTAATGATTTAAAAATAAAGATTAACTGTTTTAGTTCTCACACCAGTCACATGACTGACCTGGAGTTTATTGTTTTAACCTAAACTCTTGGTGCCCTTATTTTCGACACGGGCAGCTAGTAGTTTTGGTTTTGCAGATTTATATTCACAGGATCCTGGTTTACAACTGGAACGATATCCGGAAAGCTTTGTATCCGTATATCCCTTCTAGTTGTGTATTGTATTATTTTCCGCTGCGATGTATTTAAATGTAATTTAAATCTCTGATATTTCTGTGTAATATTCATTTATACTCTGTATATTCTGTAATCTGATGCATTGTTGTAATATACAATGAAATGTTCTTTTATATGTGTTCTATTGTGGCTTGTTCTCGAACTATCCGACGCTTTCCTTTACGGGGAAGTTACGGGTTTTCACAGTTGCTCCACATACCAAAATTCAAGTTAGGTATTACACCGATTTACGGTGTTTGGTTTCAATTGTAATTAAATTTATTTAAGTATATATATATTTAATTCCACTAAATTTGGTTTGATTTAATTATGTCAATGAGTTACGAGATTTAAAAAAAAAAAATAGCAATCCAAATATGGTTATATGTTTATTGTATGTTTATTGTATATGGACAAACATGAAATAACATTTTCTTTTCTAACATAAGAAATGTAACATCTTTATATGACAAATTTTAATTGAATATAATTAAATGACATTACTAACTTACTATAGCATTTCAAACAAAAATGACATTTTAAATATGAACGAACATTACTCTACATAAATGACATTTTAATTAACATACCTGATTCTAAATAAAGTGACATTTTTAATTCTAACATAAATGATATTTTTGAATTCTAACATAAATGTTCCTTTTTAATTCTAACATGGCAAATTAAAATTAAAATGTTTATTTTGTCTAACAATGAAAAATGTTTATTTTGTCTACCATGACAAATTATAACTAGAATGTCTATGTTGTTCTAACTTGGCAATTTTAACATAAATGGTGCTTTTATTTAGACAACACATTCCTAACCTTAATGAAATCCCTTTTATGATAACATTATAATGAAATTTTTTAATATGTTAACATAAAAATGATAATTCTTTTATTTTCTTAGCATACCACTCTTTTTATTCTTTAAACAATAAAAATGTTAATTTTATTTATTCCTAACATGAACATCCTTTTTGTACATAAACGATAAAAATATGATTTTTTTAACATGAAACATCTTAGTTATATATATAAACAATAAAAATATGGATTTTATTGTATGCACAAATATGGCCTAACAAGAATATACACAGTTCAATTCTGATTTATTTTGAATCCTGTACATTCAGTTATAGTTAAAAATCAAAATTTCAAACTACAGCGCTATTTTAAACTCCTTTTATATTTAAATTAAACTTATTCGTTTTAACTTCAATTAGAATAAATTTTTGATCGTTATTATTTAAAATAAATTATTTTAATTCTTTTAAATTCATTAAAATTTCTAAAATAAAAATTTTAAACTGGTCCCAAAATTCCGGGTTATTACAGTCTCCCCCACTTAAGAACTTTTCGTCCTCGAAAAGGAACGAAGTTAAAAGTGTATTAATTATCCTACTCAAATTCTTTTCTATACATTTCTATAATTTTATTTGTTGATTAACTTTCAAGTATATGTAACTTTTACATACTCAAAAATCATATTTTCTAAAATGGATTATAATTACAAATACGTATATCATAAGCTTTTCACTCTGAACTCATTCTAGGGCATTACTAACCCCATCTCTAATGAGTTTTCTCATTCTAGGATACTGCTGATCCTATCTCTAATGAGTATTCTTATTGGATATTGCTAATCCAATCTCTGATGAGCCTTTTGTTCAGTTCTAATGAGTTGTATCCCAAAGATTTGAGCTAACCTGGCTCTGATACCAACTATAACGACACGGATTTTGCCCGCCCTTAATCAATCGCAAAATCGACCAAGACCGTTCAAATCCCGCATACGTTAACTTTGGGAATACAACAACATTAGAACAAATAACAGCCGACTTTTATAAACAGTACAAAATGTTTACATCAGAGTACAGAACATCAGAGTACATCTAATTATATTACAGCGGAAGATTAAATTTACAAAAATTATAATACATCACAGTGCAGCGGAAATAAAATAACTAAGCTCTGGACACAGCTTTAAACTTCAATCCAGAATCCTGCTCGAGAGATAAACCTGTTGACAAACTACTCGACTGCCCGTTTGGAGAAGAGGGCACCCGAGTTTGCAAAGGTGGAAACAAACAACGGGTTAGTCATGGGACTGGTGTGAGAATTCTTAACTAACTTAACTAATAGTAATAAAGCAAATCCAAGGACCACGCCGCATTAGCGGAACGGGTTTACTCCAATGGATTGACATACATAACTTAAAGTAAATCGTGAAATAACGCAATGCTTTTGGAAAAATGGAATCACCATAAGACTCAGGTCCCATCACACAATGCAACGCACACCAGAGGATAGAGTTTTACCTTATGGTGATTAAAAAATGGTAAATACGTATGAAACGATATTATTATTAGTGTGTATATGTTTTAATAAAACATCTCAATCATAATGTATCAATCCTAGGAAGCATAGGTACCCATATATTATGCCTCCGTACTAGTAATACAATCAAGTCCGTAAGGGTCGTATTGGAAAGTTGGGTTCCCATACTGAGTCAAGGCTAGGAGCGAAATCCTTACCGATTCGAGACACTCTAACAATGCCCCAGGATTGGTACTCTGTCCAACCCTTGGATCCTGTAGGGCCGGTCCATACGTTAACGCTTAATGGATTGGCAATTCCTGAACACACGCCTCCCGATCCTAACGGACCTTTAAATTGGCCAGTAGCGACCAATATACCGAGGTACCTCAAATCCAACAACCACTTTTAGCTAGAAAGAGACGTGCGCACTCCCTGCGTTCCCTTGCTCCGTTTTAGACTCCACCGGGGTGTGAGGCTCGCGAAGTAACGTTATAACCACAAGGCCTGCTTTTCAACAAAGCCTTGATCATCTTCATCTTAGAGTGCCACATTGTCAATCCATACCGTACCATTGATCATCCATCAACATATAAATGGGTGTTAAGTAAAGAATAAATTCTTCACCACCAACATTTATACATTAACAGAAAATCAATAACAAGATATTTAACGGAGTACGATGTCGGACACACAATCCATTTACAAGTCCGCTCTGGGTCTGAGCGAAAGCCAAATCCGTCGATCTCCAAATGCGTTTGGACGATCATTACTAAATATCTTGCCTTGGGAGGCCAGTCCCAATTCAAGCTACCAGTCATCATCATCCCAACGATATGAAAACCTTCGGTCTTCAACCATCACCTTCATCTTTGACTCTTGATTGTCGTGATGATTACTCAGAATGGGTTAAACCCGGTCATTCTGAGTAACTCGCGTATTTTGTGATTAAAAATCAAATGCTATAAAATCACACCAACGCCACATTCCAACTCCGGATATTCTTTTAATAAGATATTCGTATTAAAAGATTCTCATTAATTTTATCAAAGATAAATCTTTTTAATTTAATCTTAAATCTTTATTTATCCATATTAAACCAAATTATGGTTTATCCAATCTAATCGGAATTTACGCCTTATCGAAATAATTATAAATTAATTAATCCCCATCCCGATCTTTTATCCCAATTGGTTCAGGTACTTAATTTCCATTACCCATTTAAATCTAATTAAAGATTTAATTAACGCATGGAGTTAAACTGGTGGAACTCCATTTTCGATCCTTAATTCAGTAATTTTATTTACTTAATTCCTCTCCAATCTAATTAAAGTTTTAATTAAAACGTTATTTCGTTTTAACCTTCCAAAGTCATTAATAAATAATTAATCAAAAATTAGGAAATTAATCCCCTCATTAATCCGGGTTAAAGAATAAATGTTATTTAAAACATAATTCACGATAAACCCAAATTCAAATTTCATTGCAAATCCGTGGTTATAATAAAACCATTTTTAATTCTTATTATTTATTCTAAAATAAATAAACCATTTATTCTGATCAAAATATCATTTTTCATATTAAAATGTTATTTTCAAAATATTAATTTTGAAATTAACTCTTTTAATATTCATTATAAAATGGATAATATAAGTTAATAAACTTATTCAGGTTAAAATGATGTTTCTATTTAAAATGGATTAAATAATCCAATTCGTTATATTATCCATTTATGTTTTATAATGGGCCAGACTTCTCACATTAGGCCTACAACTTGTGGATGCTGGACATGCCGGTTGGGTTCGGGCAGACTTATTCCACAGTTGGGCTTAACCTCGAGTCAAAACCCAATTAGTATTCGTGTACTTGGACCTCTCACATTAGGCCCAACATTTATGGCTGCTGGATATGCCGGTTGGTTCCGGGCAGACTTCCGCCATAAACGTGACCTAACCTCGTGTCCAAGAACAATAATAATTATAATTATAATTTTTTTTTAAAACATTTCATATTTTAAAAATATCTAACTTCTAAAATGTCATATGTTCCAAAGTATAACTTTACATTGAAATATTCTTTATATTGCCTTTCCAATTTTCAATAAATATCGACCTTTCCATATTATAATAATATTATAATAATAATTACTTCAAAAATGGTTTTAATTACGATATCAACCTACCATTCCAACATCAAACGTAATCTTTTCCCATCAATCCATTTATGTTAAATTTTGAAATCACATCTTTTAAAATTTAGTGTTAACATAAAAACGAAAGCTTTTCAATTCAAATCTTCTTGTTATATTTGGAATGTAATTTTACTAACTTAATATTTCATTAAAACTCCTAAATAATAGAAATTTAGTTTCCTTAATTCAAACGTCAATCAATTCCATTAATTGAATAATAAATGAATTTTTTTTCTTTCATTCGAAATTGGAATGAGGCCCACACCATTTCCATATAATTCAATTATACGGATTTCATTTATTTATCTCATAAAAATTTTCAAACATCCATTAACAGCCAAAGTGCATTTCTAATTAACCACAAGGGTGACGTGTATTCAAATGTCAGCCCCTGACCCGTGTGGGGTTTCAACCAACACAAGTTCGAATAAAATAAACTGTGCTTCTGGACGATGTACGAAAATTGATCGTCCAATCACATAAACAAGTTAGGTCACTTGTAAATGGCAGTGTATACATGTGCTTAAATAGAAACATACATAACATACATAATTTGGCATACTCACATATTTTAAGTTTCAACTATTCGATGTCAAGTTTTCATGTTGAACAAGATAAAATAACATGACACTTATGTTGCAACACATTTCTTTTAATGTTAAAAAAAAAGAAGTGACAAAAATGACCCTTTTCATGTTCTTCTAAATTTTATACTTTTATTTAATAAATAAAATGCCAAATAAAATTTACTTTCACTTTTTCTCTTTATATTTATTAACAAATTAATGTATTTTTGGACCTTGTACTTTAATTAAACAAACAATGCTAAAAATATCCTTCTTAAGTTTCAACATAAAAAGAAAAACTTCATGTTAAAATCCTTTAACATGTTGTTTCACACAAAAAGAATAACTTTATGTTAAATCAATTTATTTTAACTTAAAAAGAAGCTTTTATGTTAAAACTATTTTTAACTTTTTATTTTAAACATAAAAGAATATTTTATGTTAAATCATTTTTAACTTTACATTTTAACATAAAAAGGCAACTTCATGTTACAACATTTTTCCTGCAATACTTTTAATCATAAAAAGTTCAAAACAATTTCCTAACTTTTAATTTTAACATAAAATGTGTTAAACCACTTTCTGTTCTTTTATGTTAACATAAATTGTAAATAAAATGTTATTTAAACAAATTAGGTCTTTTGCTTACAAAATGAATAATAAAACAAAGTCTATTCTTTTTGTTACAAAAATAATAATAAAACAAAATTTATCCTTTTTTTTAAAAAAAAAGAAAAAAAAACAAGATCTGGTTCTTTTTATAGAAAATAAAATTGAAATTACAGGTATATTTTCTTTTACCTAAATTTTGTCATCCATTTTGCCAAAGAACTGCAAACTAAAAAGGTATCACAGTTTTTATTTCAATAAAATTTCACTTCTCATCAAATTCCATCGTTTAAGGTTAACAAATAAAAATAAGCTTTATTTATCATTCAAATTCCATTGTTAAGGTAACAAATAAAAATGACGTTTTTATTTGTAAATCAATTCTTTACTGTTTCTTCATTTTTTTATATAAAAATGATATTCTATAATATAAAATAAATCAAAACAAATGGATCTTAAATAAATAGAAGTTCAGATCCAATTTCGCTCCCAAGACAAAATTTCATCACATATGGTGTTTCATCACATATCTCATACAACATGAACAACAAATCGCAACACAACCAACAAACAACATCACATAAATCACAGATATTTCAGATCTGAATCGATAGCATATACATAATCATTTTTAAGAGAGAAAAATAATTAATCAATAATTTAATAATTTAAAAATTAGAATTCTCACCTTGATTGGATAAGAATTTGTCCCAATAGCTTTCTTTCCTTTTTTAAAAAAAGGTCGTATTTAAAGTCACGGTTCTCACGATCATGGCGCAACTCACATCGACCGCCTTCGACTTGCTAACCCGCCGCCAAGGTCTCGGCCAACTCGTCGCTGTGTCCACCCTCAAAAACCAACCCTGAACCTTGCCACTTCATGCTACCGCCTTGGCCACCGTGTGTTATGAAGAGTTGCACCATTTTTGCGTTGGAAGGGCTTTCAATTGATGAAGGAATTGGAAGAAAGAGGAGGAAGGATTGAGCCATTTAGAGAGGAAGAACGGCTACTGCCATTGAAAAGAAGAAGATGAAGGCGGCGGCTTTTAGAAAAGAGAATGAGATTAGGATTTTGTTAATCTCTATATCTATAGGAAAAAGGAAGTGAATAGATAAAGGGTTGATTTAGGTTAGAGTTTAGGAAAGGATTTCAAATGCAATATTTAATTTCATTTATTCGTCCTTAATTCTATTTCAAAACATTACCCATCTAATCCTAATTCAACATAGGAATAAATTACCTATGTTATATATCTCAAATTCAATTTTCTAACAATTTTAATTGAGCAATCAATTCATTAATTATTCCTTCCAAATATAATATGACAAAGTTATCATAATGCCTCATTTCAAATTTTTTTTATACTCGAATTAAACTATTCAAAAATTTCATTATACTAAATTCCAACATTATATTTCAATCATAAAATTAAATGGTTTGTGTTCTTGTATTGATTCAACATTTATTACAGTTCCATTATTTCAAAAAAAAATTTAACCACTTTTATTACTCAATTTACATTAAATTATATTTATGTTCATCTCATTAATTATACGTTACCTTAAATTTAACATTCACATTAGAAACAATCCCCATTTGATTATAATTAAATTTCTAATGAATTGTTATACTTTGATTTTACCACACCATAAATATCATATGAACAATTAGTATTTACACATGTTACATTCATAATTTGTAGTCATCATCTTAACCATATAAGTTTATTTCAAAATGCTACATTCTATATATATCATTTTGATTACTTAAATAATTGCCAAACATTTACGATATTTTTAAAACAAATTCACATACCAAAATTCAAGTTAGGTATTACACCGATTTACGGTGTTTGGTTTCAATTGTAATTAAATTTCTTTAAGTATATATATATATATATTTAATTCCACTAAATTTGGTTTGATTTAATTATGTCAATGAGTTACGAGATTTAAAAAAAAAAAATTAGCAATCCAAATATGGTTATATGTTTATTGTATGTTTATTGTATATGGACAAACATGAAATAACATTTTCTTTTCTAACATAAGAAATGTAACATCTTTATATGACAAATTTTAATTGAATATAATTAAATGACATTACTAACTTACTATAGCATTTCAAACAAAAATGACATTTTAAATATGAACGAACATTACTCTACATAAATGACATTTTAATTAACATACCTGATTCTAAATAAAGTGACATTTTTAATTCTAACATAAATGATATTTTTGAATTCTAACATAAATGTTCCTTTTTAATTCTAACATGACAAATTAAAATTAAAATGTTTATTTTTCTAACAATGAAAAATGTTTATTTTGTCTACCATGACAAATTATAACTAGAATGTCTATGTTGTTCTAACTTGGCAATTTTAACATAAATGGTGCTTTTATTTAGACAATACATTCCTAACCTTAATGAAAATTTTTAATATGTTAACATAAAAATGATAATTCTTTTATTTTCTTAGCATACCACTCTTTTTATTCTTTAAACAATAAAAATGTTAATTTTATTTATTCCTAACATGAACATCCTTTTTGTACATAAACGATAAAAATATGATTTTTTTAACATGAAACATCTTAGTTATATATATAAACAATGAAAATATGGATTTTATTGTATGCACAAATATGGCCTAATAAGAATATACACAGTTCAATTCTGATTTATTTTGAATCCTGTACATTCAGTTATAGTTAAAAATCAAAATTTCAAACTACAGCGCTATTTTAAACTCCTTTTATATTTAAATTAAACTTATTCGTTTTAACTTCAATTAGAATAAATTTTTGATCGTTATTATTTAAAATAAATTATTTTAAATCTTTTAAATTCATTAAAATTTCTAAAATAAAAATTTTAAACTGGTCCCAAAATTCCGGGTTATTACAGTTGGCTATCACCACCAACCCTTCTTCGAAACCATCGTAATTGTATGACTGGCCCATACTGCCATTCGTCAAGGGCTAATGGTAACCCCGGTTCTAGCAAAAACCCCATACGCCTTGCAACCGATACGTATGTAGGCCTTTTCAACTGATACCCAGGGTATTCAACCTACATCCGGTCTTTTATGTGCCCCTATTATACCGCTTCTTTGAGCCCGCTAGAACCTACGACAATATTGATTCCTCGGCCTTCAGTACCTTTAGTCATCTTCACTTGCGAATCCATAAGCTCATAACACTTTAGATCAACCATTACTTCACACGAGCTTAATACATCCTTGAGTCGTTTTTTCCCATGAATTCAATACATCCTTGAGTCATTCTCACATTCGTTGTATACAACAAACAATGAACAAATCACGTCACTCGAATATCCTCATCTGGACTCTTGTCGAAGTTACCATCATTGCTCATGAACCAATAACATCTTTGATTAACCTATCACTGACCGATCCCTCACTAACTGATCCTTCATTGGACCAATCCCTCACTAGACTGATCCCTCACTCGACTGATCCCTCACTAGACCGATCCCTCACTAACAGATCCCTTACTGGACCGATTCCTCCCTAGATTGATCCCTCACTAGATCGATCCCTCGCTCGACCGATCATGTTAAACATACATGCATGACCAGACGGTACGACTAGACATGCATGACCAGGCATGCACGACCAGACATGTTAAACAGACATGGACGATTATACATGTTAAAAAGACATGCATGACTAGTCATGCACGACTAGACATGCATGACCAGACATGCACAACCAGACTTGTTAAACAGACATGCATGACAAGACATGCACGACCAGACATGCATGACCAGACATGCACAACCAGACTTGTTAAACAAACAATCATGCCCAGACATGCACGATCAGACATGTTAAACAGGCATGCATGACCAGACATGCACAACCAGACATGTTAAACAGACATGCATGACCAGACATGCATAACCAGACATGCATGACCAGACATGCACGACTAGACATGCACAACCAGACATGCACGACCAGACATGCATGACCAGACCACAAATTGTACTACACTTGTACTGCGCTCGACCCATGGCCTGTACGCTCGACGAGAAACCTGCACAGCTCCAATTCAAGCCCAATTTCGACCAAAACTTCATCAGTCGACTATCTCGATGAAATCTATTCATTCAATTCATCAATTACAACCAAAAACATGTTATGAAACCATTATCAACTTGAATATGATGATTTTCACCAAAATTATGCAAACTACTCCCAAAATCATGACAAATGATCATATGAACAAAACGATAGATCTAACTTGCATAAACGCATGAAATAGCATAGGAATTACGGGTTTTAACCTACTAAATCATATCCTAAGGTGATTTATATGAAATAGGACATACCATGATGTAGATCTATGGGAACCAACTTGAATTTGATGAAAAACATGACCAAATATTCATATACTTCATTGAATCCATGTGAGAGATGGAAATCACTCACCAATTCTACAAATCAAAGCAAAAACGGTGAAATAAGATTCCGAACAGCAAAGAACTTGATCCAAATCCTTCGATCCGATGAATTCCCCTTTGCAATGGTGTAGATCTAGCCTCAAATGGTATAGATCTTCGATTTCCTTCCTTAGATCTCAATTTTTAATGGTGGAAAGGTGTTAGAGAAAGGAAGAAGATAGGCCACCAAATGAGATAACAGAGGAAGTAAACTATTCTCCCTACCTCCCTACCTCCCACCCCCTATTTATAGTATTCCACTAGCCCACTAATGGGCCTCTACAAATCAGCCCATTAAGGCTCCCAAAACCTGAACATCAAAATGAGAAACCTTTAAACAGCGATTCCTCCCAAACTACTGAGCCAAATCTTTAGTGTAACCACTCTACGGAAAGGCAATCATCATTTCCTTTCCAATGGTAAGGTCTCACCCTATGATTCAACCTGAGTCAAAAGTTATTCCCTGTACAAGACTAACAGGGGCAAAATGGTCATTAAAAAATTGGTAAAAATTATGGATATGTCTCACATCCCCGTAAGCAACATATTCAAATATGAGAATGATCTAATTTTCTGGGAATAAAATAAAAATATTTTACAATCTTTTGATATGTAAAATGCGGGCTGTTACATTCTCCCTCCCCCCTCTTAAGAATTTCGCCCCTGAAATTCCAAGAAAACACAAGCAACCACAACAATTCTGCATGCCTATCATCCATGAGAAGTCAATTCTATTATCCAAACCAGCAACCATCAAGCTATGCATCCATACCCTTATCCTAACACATGGAATTCTATCAAACAACAACAATAAGAAAAACAATAACAACGAGTAACAATAATAACAATAAGTAAAAACAATGTGTTAATGGCGCGATATCAATGGGTCATACAGACGAAAAGTTATAGATGGGTTATCTCCATACTCTCTTCCGCCTCCCATGTACAATCGTACTCCTCCTCTCTCTTGTACCTTGACTAACTTAACCATCTTCCTCCTAAGCTATTTCATGTCATTTGCTACAACACGACGTAGCTTACGAGGTCTCGTAACCGCGGCCTCAACTTCTAGGTTTTCGCACTGCTCCGGAGGCACTACCACATCCGGATCATGCACGTGTTTTCGTAAAAACAATTCACGAAAAGCATTATGCACACACGACGTTTTCTTGAGTAACTCTAATCTATTTGCAAGCTTTCCAATTCACTCGACTATCGAAAATGGTCCAACGAAACTAGAAGCTAATTATCTTTTATTTTTGAATCCAACTATATGCTTCAACAGCGAAATCTTCACGAAAACCCTATCGCCAACGTCGAATTCCAAATCCTTACGATGCTTATCGGCGTAACTCTTCTGACAATCTTAGGCTGACTTCATTCATTGACGAACGATCTCGATACAATCCGAGGTCTCTCTAATAATTTTTGGCCCAAGTATCAACTTACCCCCAGTTTCTAACCAACATACTGGGGAATTGCACGGCCTACCATATAACGCTTCGTGTGGTGCCATCCCAATGCCAGACTGGTAGCTATTATTATATGCAAACTCAACTAGATGTAGATGGCCTTCCCATGATCCCCCAAAATCCAACACAAAAGCTCTTAGGAGATCTTCCAGAACTCAGTTAACCCTCTTGGCTTGACCAAAAGTGCAATGTGCCTTTGCTTTCGAAGCCAGCCTTCTCGATCGACTTCGAATTATTTATCCTCTGGTTTCAATTTCTGGATAAACTCGACAAGCTTTGCATCTCACTTTTAGCTCTCGCCAATACTTTTGATAAGAGTGGGTCTTATCAATAAGCTTGCCAACATTTCAGGTTCCAACTCGCATCTTGGCCTGAAATCAAACCTTGCCAAATACTCGAGGCTCTTCCATTCCAAAAACATCGCTCCCAAACTTGCGTGTCTTCGACTCACGTATACACAATTGCATTCCTCACGCCAGGAGTATAGGCTATACCAAAGTCATATGATGCCAGAAACTCTAACCCTCTCTGCTGCCGAAGATTCAAATCCCTTTAGGAGAAAAGATACCTTAATGATTTGTGATCCGTAAACAACTCGAATCGGACTCCCAACAAGTAATGTCTCCACATCTTCAGAGAAAACACACTTGTTGCCGACCCCAAGTCATGAGTTGTGTATTTCTTCTCATGCGGCTTTAGCTATCGACTTGCGTAAGCCACAATCCTATCATTTGCCACCCTTAACTGGTGAAATACCGTTTCCCAATCCATCTGAGAAAGCACTTTGTCTTCATGAAGCCGATCGAACAAGTCATCGGTCTTCAACAATGGATACTTATTTTTTCGGTCACCTTGTTCAGTTCATGATAGCCCACTCACAATCTAAATGAGCCGTCTGCCTTGGTTGCAAACACCACTAGTGCACCCTATTCGGAAATAATTCTCTGAATGAATCCCTTTTTCGAAAAGGTCACGAACTTGCACCTCCAACCCTCACTGTTCCTTAGGCACCATCTGCCTAAGAGGCATAACAATTGGTCTAGCATCCTTGACCAATTCTACTTTTAAACTAAATCTCATTATGTGATGATAACTCTTTGGCTTTGTCAAAGACATCCTCAAACTCATTTGCGATTAGCATAGCTGACAAGTCTTCTTGTGAAACACCAAGCGAATATAATAACTCACAAAAACACTATCTTCGGGTTACCCCAAATCAACACCTTTTGCCCTTCCATATCAACGACTCTCACCTCTAGTTTTCGCAATTCACTCTTGGCGCATACCTCTTGAGCCAATCAATGCTCAAGGTAATCCCAAGCCCAACGAAGTTCAACTCGAAGCAATCTTATACAAAAGGAGCAACCATGATTAACCAACATTGGATCGCAACCAAATACCAAAAGAGCAGAAGAACTCATACTAGATTATATATGACCAAAGGTTCATCACAGTTCCAAGTTCCAAACTTACTCAGCATACAATCTTATTTTGTACAAAATAAAGAGATGCTCTAGTACCAAACTGAACTTAATCAATCTCCATTGGCAGAAAGCACACCTAAACAACAACAACTTCTCCTAATCTTCATTAGGAATGCAATAAGAGATCGGAGTAACTTCCACAACACATGCTTCCCCCGGTTGCTTGTCCTTCCGAAAATCTAGACAATCTTTCTTCTCATGTCCAGGCTTGCCATAATTATAGCAATTCTTCTCAGCTTTCGGATTATTACAATACTTGGAAAGATGGCCCCTACGTCAGCAGTTGTAGCAATTCACTTCGCCTTTTTTCTTCTTTTGGGCATCTTTTCCTTTTTGTTGTTGTTGCTTCCTCTTCTTATTTAACTTATTTGTTGCACTGGGGCCAATAAAGGTTTCTTCATTTGTAGGAGAACAGTCCCTCTATTACTTAGCAGAATTCCTTCTAGGCACTTGCAAAGGAATACCGCGCTCCACTGCCGCTTCTGGAATGGGTACCCTTAACATAGCTGCTGCTATCATAGCTGCCCCGAACATAACCAGATATCCCGGTGCAATAATTAAAGCTTCCAATTGGCTTCCATCTCGTACTCTTCCAGGCTCAGGCTCACTCCTAGAGGTTTGATGACTCATTCTAAATCTAAAATGGAATGATTAGTCCACATACAAGATAAGCGGCTAAAGAAGTACCAACACTACTATACTACATAGTATTATATAGTATACATCAAACTGCAATCTACAAGTACGTCTCTCATATGTGATTATGTTCTCGAATTTTGGCTAAAGTCGTTAACCAGCAAATGTGACGATCGCCCATAACCCATGCACTATACAAGAAGAATAATGCACTGAAAGGTGTGTACGGCGGCTATGGCTGGCAATTATAACCGAGAATAGAAAACCCGAACCGAACCAACCCGAAAAGACCCGAACCCGATGGGTCTCGGGTCAGGTCTAGGTGATGAAAAATATCATCAAGACCCGATCAAACCCGACCGCATAGACCCGAACCTAAAGACCCGACCAAAAAACATTAAAATATATGTATTTTAGTGTTATTATTCAATCGGACCCGAACCGACCCGACCCGAAGCTCTAGTCGGGTTGGATCCAGAATTTTGAAATGTATAGTTCAGACCCGACAAAAGCCGACCCGCCTAGAACCGAGACCCGCCGGGTTGGGTTCGAGTCCTTCGGGTCGGACCTAATTGCCACCCCTAACGACGGCTATGGATGATCATCAAAGTAGGTAAACACAAGCGGAGCCTTTCGTAGATCTCACAGTGCAAGGATAAAGTATAATAGAACATATTAAACTGGTAATATTAGTGAAGCATATTTGAGTAGTAATCTCAAATATTCAAAACAACAAGAAAATATATCCTTACACCAGAATTCCAACTTACATCTGTCCAAATTTGCCTCACTACAACACTCAGAGAAGAATAACAAACAGTGGAAACCCAAATACTATATAGTAAGAGAGATAGTACGCCAGCCTCCTGCTCGTCTCTGAACTGCTACATCGTCGTTACTAATTTATCACTTGTCACCTTCCACCTAGTCCGCCTATCCAAAAACGGATGAACAACCCAAGGTAATAAGAGGGAAACATAAAATCTTGAGTCAGACAACAGTCTTAGTGAGTGATAAAACAACTAACAAATATCATCAACAAAGTATATGAGAATGGGTAAATAAACAAACTAATCTACCCAACTCTAGAGAAGAACTTCCACCCTCCTTCCCCACACCTGACAGTGATAGTCTTTACAATCCAACAACCAATGAACAACCATACACCCATAGGAATCAGAACAGCCATCAATAACATTAATAGTATCCAGAATACATATATTTCATGTAGACAATCCTAATCGAGATTAACATTCCTCAAGCACTATCCCCAGAGGCCTAAACCAATATCAGTCAAGCACTCAAGGAACATCCCCCTCGACGTTGGATAATCCACATAAGAGGGTAAAACAAAGCATTTAGGCATTCAATCATCCACGCCAAACTCTGGCTATCATCACTAATCCTGCTTCGAAATCATCGTAATCGTATGATTGACCCATACTGTCATCCATCAAGGGGTAATGGTAACCCCGGTTCTAGCAAAAAACCCATACGCCTTGCAACCGATCATATCTAGGCCTTTTCAACCGATACCCAGGGTATTCGACCTACATCCGGCCTTTTAGGTGCCCCTATTATACCCCTGCTTTGAGTCCGCTAGAACCTACGCCAGCGATGATTCCTCGACCTTCAGTACCTTTAGTCATCTTCACTTGCGACTATCCATAAGCGCAGAACACTTAAGAGGAACCATTATTTCACACGAGCTCAATACATCCTTGAGTCGTCCTTTCCCATGAACTCAATACATCCTTGAGTCATTCCCACATTCTTTGTATACAACAAACAACAAACAAATCACATCACTTTGAATATCCTCATCTGGACTCTTGTCGAAGATACAATCATTGCCCATGAACCAACAACATCATTGATTAACCCATCACTAACCAATCCTTCACTGGACCGATCCCTCACTAGAATGATCCCTCACTAATTGATCCCCCACTAGACCGATCCCTCACTGGACTGATCCCTCGCTAGACCGATCCCTCACTGGACCGATCCCTTGCTCGATCGATCATGTTAAACAGACATGCACAACCAGGTGTGTTACATGCACGACAAGACATGTTAAACAGACATGCATGACCAGACATGCACAGCCATACATGCATGACCAGACATGCACAACCAGACATGTTAAAAAGACATGCACGACCAGACATGCAAGACCAGACCACACATTGTACTATACTTGTACTGCACTCGACCCATGGCATGTACGCTCGACCAGAAACCTGCACAGCTCCAATTCAAGCCCAATTTCGATCAATACTTCACCAATCGACTATCTCGACGAAATCTATTCATCCAATTCATCAATTACAACTAAAAAACATGTTATGAAACCATTATCAATATGAATATGATGATTTTCACTAAAATTATGCAAACCACTCTCAAATCATGATAAATGATCATATGAACAAAAATGAAAGATCTAACTTGCATAAACGCATGAAATAGCATAGGAATTACCGGTTTTAACTTATAAATCAGATCCTAAGGTGATTCATATGAAATAGGACTTACCATGATGTAGATCTATGGAATACAACTTCAATTTGATGAAAAACTTGACCAAATATTCATATACTTCATTGTATCCATGTGAGAGATGCAAATCACTTACCAATTCTCCAAATCAAAGCAAAAACAGTGAAATAAGATTCCGAACAGTGAAGAACTTGATCCATATCCTTCGATTCGATGAATTCTCCTTTGCAACGGTGTAGACGTAGCCTCAAATGGTGTAGATCTTCGATTTCCTTCCTTAGATCTCAATTTTTAATGGTGAAAAGGAGTTAGAGAAAGGAGGAACATAGGCCACCAAATGAGAGAATGGAGGAAGTAAACTATTCTTCCTACCTCCCACCCTATTTATAGCATTCCACTAGCCCACTAATGGGCCTCTACAAATCAGCCCATTAAGGCTCCCAAAACCTGAACAACAAACTGAAAAACCTTAAAACAGTGATTCCTACCAAACTGTTGAGCCAAATCTTTAATGATGTAACCACTCTACGGAAAGGCAATCATCATTTCCTTTCCAATGGCACAGGTCTCACCCTCTGATTCGACCTAAGTTAAAAGTTATTCCCTGTACAAGACTGATAAGGGCAAAATGGTCTCAAAGAAAATTGGTAAAAATTATGGACATATCTCACATCCCCATAATCAACATATTGAAATATAAGAATGATCAACCCTCAGGGAATAAAATAAAAATATTTTACGATCTTCTGATATGTAAAATGCAGGCTGTTATGGGTGCCCTACTAGATGTGGCGTGCATCGACTGCCTCCGTGCAGACTGAACCGACGGTGGACTCCCTCCACTTAGAATATCGCGGTACATAGCTGCATCGACAGGGGTAAAGGGCTGTGGTGCAGGGGGAATCTAATAAGTTCAGGTGCATGTGCCAATGCAGCCTCCAAAAAGCTGGTCTTGCTCCCGAAACTTCAAAGGCGGTTGTCTCCTAAACCTTTGGTACATGCATGCAGGGCCATGCTACCAATCGTCGGATTAGTCCAAGCGGTCCTGCGAAGCATCCCAAAAACCACCTCCAATCTGTAATAGAGCATTTCAAGAAGTCTAGGCCCTCTTCAGATTATCCCATTTGTCTTTTATTTAGGTCTGAGTCAAATTTTCTTCGAACCTCTCGTTGAATTCATTTTGCGCAGCGATCAGGAATCTATTGGTTCCTCGAAGATAAATATTGTTGAGACAAATCTCTTTGAAAGCCTCAGTTCGATCCTGAGGCCATGAAGCAATATGGCGTTGGAAGAGCCAGAACCAAAGGTAGAAGAATGTGTCATTTGACTGAAAAAAGAATAAATAAAAAAGGTGAAGAAAGTACATAAACAAAAATTAGGAAAGAGTAAAAAAAACATATAAGAAGTAGGAGAAGTGGAGGAGAGGGAAGCAGCGTAGGAGAAGTGAGGAAGAAGGGAAAGGGGGATTTATAGAGAGCCAACGGCTAGAATTCCAGCCGTTGGCTCAACGGTTCAAAATGAAACGTTGGGCAACGGACGCGTCCGTTGACCCAACGGTCCGTTTTGACCAGCCGAACTGGCCCTAAGTAGCATGGCATTATATTTTATACCTTTATAAATATCTAACGATGTAGTGCAAGAATGAATTTTCAGCATAACATGTAAATATTATGTGTAGTACAAAATGAATGACACAATCGTAGATGATCCACAAGTAAAGGTCAAAGTATTAATATGAGTGACACCTTCTCCATGTGCGAGATATAATAATTATTGTTGGAAATGAATGACTATTAAATGTGAAAGCATTGGAAAATGATAAGTATTAAATGACTTGGAATATATATAGTCCCTCTTTTTAGTATGTAATAAAGATGATGACATTATTATAGCTACTATGAGACAGGAGATACATGAAAGAAAAAGCCATCTTAGCATGTGGTGCAAGGCACCACATCGCATGCGCGCACGCCAACGCTCGTGCTCAAGTCTGAACCCGCACTCTTATCCTTGGCGTGGACGAATGGCAATTCAAGGCGTATTAGAGCCACCTTGCAATTGGTAGGTGGCAGGTAGCAGCTGGATTTATTAATTGCTCGGACCAAACTGTTTTAATTTTCCGTTCAAATTCAAAAGAAAATGGTAATATAATGGTCGCTCCACTTGGACAAAGGGTTGTAACCTTTCCAAGTGTTACAATAGTTAAATCCGTCTTCCCACACCTATGTATAAGACGAGACAGACAAAACAGAAGTACACATTTCTTGTTAAAATCTGTTCTTCTTCTTCCTCAATTGAACTCCATTCTTAATTACTTTCTTGAGTTCGTCAGGCTCTGCAAATTCCAATGCAATTTTGCAAAGAAGGTCCATTTTATCCTGCGAAATAATTGCTCACCAACCTTCTGCACCGTAAAGGGAGCACTATTGTTTCAAGGAAACAAAGCATTCTAGACTCGGACAAATAGAAATGTGTTGTTCATATTACTAATTCTTTATAGTGATTTTTTGCAAAATCTTTGCAGAAAGGTTTCTGCAAATTATTTGCACTGGTTGTCTATTACATAAATAAACATAGTTTTTTGCAAACTATTTCTGAAATATAAATTGACACTGGTTTGCAAACTATTATCTATTGAATAATTGATATAATTTGTTTTTGCAAAATCTTTGCATAATTTTTCTATAGCATATTTGCAATAGTTTGTATTGCATAGGTACTGGTTTTCCCTAGTAATCTTGAAACAATATTTTATTAATTGATCAACCACTAATTGGAGTCATTGTGTTACAAACAATGGCTCAAGACAGTAACGCATCGGCAACAAAGTCATCTGTGGCCACCACTAAGCATAGAGCAATGGTTCCAACAACCACTTCCGCTTTTTCCATTATGGGAGGCCAAAAAAAATATTGGAGTAGATTTCAAGCACTGGTAGCAGAAATGTTGTTCTACTTGACAACTCTAAACCTTGAAAAGTATCTCATTGAGGATGCTCCAAAAGTAAAAAAATGGAGGTTGATGCAATGAAATACGAAGCACTTAATGTTTGGAAAAATTCAGACTTCATATTCAAGAACTACTTATTGAATGGATTAGATAAATCCTGTATAATGTGTACTGCATAGTGAAGACATCAAAGCAACGTTGGACTTCCCTGTATAAAACAAATAAAATAGAGGATGTTAGAATAAAGAAATTTATTGTTGGAAAGTTCCTCGATTGCAAAATAATAGATGCCAAAATTGTTATAAGTAAAACCATAAGTTATAGTGATAATTCATGATATATATATATATATATATATGATGTTGAAGGGATATCATTAAGCAAGTAATTCCAAGTGACTGCTACCATCGAAATGCTACCTCCATCATGGAAAGATTCAAAGAATTATCTAAAGCATAAACATAAAGAATTGACAATAGAAGATCTTGTTATTCGACTCAGAGTCGAACAACAGAAAATCCGAAAAGAAATTGGCCAATGCAATAGTGGAAAAGGGAAATGTGGTTGAGGCTGAGAAGAACAATAAGCGTAAAAAGGAGTACAACCCAAATGCAAAGAAACCAAAGAAATTCAAAGTGTCTTGTCACTACTACGGGAAGAAAGGGCATAAGACAAGTGAATTTTGAGGTCCTACGAAGAAGAGAGAACAAGAAAATATCATTGAATGTAAGAAACTCTATAATGAAATTTCAAAATGAACTTGTCTATAGTAATTTCTAATTGCAACTTGATTGGCAATACCAAAGAATGTTTTGTGGACACTGGAGCCACAAGACATATCTACGCCAATTAGTGGATGTTTTCTAGCTACAAAACAGCGAAACAAGATGAACAATTGATTATAGAAACTCCTCATGTCAAAAGTTGAAGGAAAAGGAAAAACCATTCTGAAAATTACCGCTGGAAAAGCGCTTACACTGAACGATTATTACAAGTACCAGACATTCAAAAGAATTTGGTTTTTGTCTCACTCCTTAGCAAAATTGGCTTCAAGTTGTTTTTTTTATCTCTGATAGCTTCGTTTTATTAAAGAATGAAGTTAATGTAGGAAAAGGGTATGTGAGCGATGGCTTATTTAAAATGAATGTAATAATTGTTGCACCAAAATATTATGATAATGAAATTGATCCTTTGGTTTATATCGTTGAATCCTCTAGTATATGCCTACTAGATTAGGCCACATAAATTTTGATATACAACGAAATATGATTAACTTAGACTTTATACTTAAGTTTTCAATAAGTTCAAGTTAAAATGTGAAATATGTACCAAGGCAAAAATGACTAGAATTTTCTTTCACCATATCGAAAGTAATACTAAGCTCTTAGACTTAATACATACAGATGTATGTGAATTGAAAATGTGTTAGTCTCGCGGAGGGAAAAGATATTTCATTACCTTCATAGACAATTGTACTAGGTACTGTTATGTGTACCTATTGAGAAGTAAAGACGAGGCATTTGAAATGTTTCAACAATACAAGGCAAAAGTTGAAAATCAACTAAACAAGAAAATCAAAGCATTAAGAAGTGATAGGGGAGGTGAATATGAATTTCCATTCAAGGAAATCTTTGCACAAAATGGCATAATCCATCAAACAATGGTGCCATATTCCCCTCAATCAAATGATGGAGCCGAACCGAAAAACCGTACTCTTAAAGAAATGATGAATGCTTTACTTATAAGTTCTGGTCTACCGGATAACTTTTAGGGAGAAGTTATACTTCATGCTAATCACATTCTAGATAAAGTGCCTAAAAAGAAAATTTCGAAGTCTTCACACGAACTATGAAAATAGACCATCATCCTGCAAATATTTAAGAGTATGGGAGTGCCTTGCGAAAGTAGAGGTACCTAAACCAAAAAGGTCAAAATAGGACCAAAAACGACAGATTTTGTTTTCATAGGATATGCACAAAATTGTGTTGCATATCAGTTCATAGTATATAAGTCTGAAATCAATGATATTCATGAAAATACCATCATTAAGCAGAGAAATGCTAGATTTTTCGAACATAATTACCCTTTAAATAGCATATCGAGCACAATAAGCATGCTGAAATAGAAATTCTTGATTTATATAAGGGCGGTGAAGAACAAAGTTTTGAAAACTCATAACAAGATAATAATGAACAAATAGAGGAACCGATAAGAAATAAAAGGCAACGATTTCAAAATCTTTTGGTCCTATCTTTTATGCCTTAATGTAAAAATATGAACCTCTAATATATAATTAAGCAATGTCCTCCTCCGAGGCTCCATACTAGAAGGAAGATATTATCATTGAGATAAAATTCATTATGAATAATCATACATGGGGATTAGTTGATATACCTCAAAAATGAAAAGCATGGGTAATAAATGGATATTAGGAGAAAATTAAAACCTGATGGCTTGATAGATAAATATAAAGTATGATTTGTGGTACAAGGTTATAAGCCAAAGGAAAAGTTAGATTACTTTGACACATACTCTCCTGTAACATGAATAACTTCCATTAGAATGTTGATAGGAATTGCATCAGTACTATAGTTGGAAACACATCAGGTGGATGTTAAAACAACATTTTGAAATGGTGATATCGAAGAAGAGATTTACATGAAACACCTTGAGGACTTCCTAAAAGCTGGAAATGAAAGAAAAGTATGCAAACTAGTAAAATCATCGTATGGGCTCAAAACAAGCACCAAAATAGTGTCATAAAAAGTTTGACGAAACAATGACATCAAGTGGATTTTGTATAAAACAAATATGATAAATGTGTCTGTACTAAAATTACAGATAAAGGTTATTTCATTGTGTGTCTATATGTTGATGATCTACTCACGCTAGGAAGCAATAAAGACGTAATAACATCTACAAAAAATATGATTTCCGCCAGATTTGATATGAAAGATATTGGAATCGCTGATGTAATTCTTGGAGTAAGAATACATAAAATTCCACATAGATCTGCATTGTCTCAAGCACATTACATTGAGAAAATACTAGAAAATTTTAAGCAATATAACATATCTGTTGCAAAATCACTTGTAGACTTAAATTAAAACTAGGTCAAAAATAGTAGTGATAGTATCTATCAACTTGAATATTCTTGTATACTAGGCAGCATTATGTATGTTATAAATTGTACTAGACCACACATTATGCTACAAGCAAGCTTAACCAGTATAGGAGCAACCTGGAAAAGAATCACAATTCAAGCATTAGGATATCTGCTTATAAATATATGTAGAATTATGAATTGCATTATCAAGATATCTATCTGTGATAGAAGGATATTGCAATGCAAATTGAAACACAAGTGGATATGTGTTCACTTTGGCTAATAGGGAAGTATCTTGGAAATCTTTAAAGCAGACTCGTGTAGCAATATCTACAATGGAGTTAGAATTTATTGCATTAGATAAAGGCAGAAAAGAAGCTGAATAGCTTCGGGGTTTCTTAGAAGATATTCCAAACTTGGAAAAACCGGTACTGCCAATAAGTATACATCGTAAAAGCCAATCTATTAGAGCAAACAGAAAATTTTTATAAGGTGAAGTCTTACATATTCATCGTAAACACAAAACTATAAGACATCTTCTCTCTAACGGAGTTAACATTGTTGACTATGCTAAGTCAAAAGATAACATTGTGGATGCACTAGCGAAAGGCTTTCCTAGTGAGAAAGGAGAAAATTTATTGATGTGAATGAGTTCAAGGACAATATAATATAAGAAAATTTTCATTCATGTTGGGGATTTTTGGAAATGAGTGATTATTAAATGTGAAAGCATAGAAAAATGAGAAGTATAAAATGTCTTGAAATATGTATAGGCTCACATCTTAGTACGTAATAAATATTATACAGTTATATACTAAGATGAGGACATTTATCATAGTTCCCATAAGATAAAAGATATATGAAATCTAAAGCCATCTTAGCAGGTAGTGTAACATACCACACCACACCGCATGCAAGACGCCTGCAGCCACTCCCGAGCCTTAACCCACACCTGCATCCGTGGCGTGGACAAATGGGCGTTTGAGGCGTATTAAATACACTCAGCACTTTTCAATTGGTAGTTGGCAAGTGGCAGTTAGCTTTGTTCATTACTCAGGTCAAACAGTTTTAATTTTCCATTCAAATTCAACCGTAAAGGGTAATAAAACAGTTGTACTACTTGATAAAAGGATCACAACCTTTCCAAGAATCACAACTGTTAAACCGATCTTCCCACACCTATAAATAGGACGAGGCGAACATAACAGAAGTACACAATTCTTCTTAAAATCTACTCTTCTTCTTCCTCATTGAACTATGTTCTTAATTACTCTCTTGAGTCATCAAGCTCTGCGAATTCCGACACAGTTTTGTAGAGTAGGTCTGTTTTATCTTGGAAAACAATTTCTCATCAACCTTTTACGCCATAGAGAAACAATATTGTTTCAAGAAAACAGAGCATTCTGAACTCGAATAAACAGAAAGGTATTGTTTGTATTGCTGATTTTTTATAACACTGTTTTGCAAAATCTTTGCAAACAAGTTTCTGCAAAATTATTTACACTGGTGATCTATTACATAAGTAAACACAGTTTTTTGCAAACTATTTGCAAACAGTTATTGAAATATAAATTGACACGGTTTTTGCAAACAATTTGCAAAGTGTTTTCTGTTATATGATAGGCATAATTTGATTTTGCAAAATCTTTGCAAATATTTTCTGCAACATATTTGTAATTGCTTGTGTTGCATACTTACTGATTTTCCCTATTACAAGTAGCATAATATCTGTAAGCGAAGGACAAGAGATTATAGTGCTTAAACATCGTAAGTCAAGTTCTACGTGTGTGTGCGTATGTGTGTGTGTACACACACACACACACACATATACATACATGCATATAAAATAGTTTAATGTATAAGCACAGTAAAATAGTACATACTAGTATTACTGCACAACGGTGTGAAAAATGATCGTTAAGTTATATAGTATTTAAAAATATGTTTGTTAATTTTTTTTCTTTTAATTCGAATTTGATTAAAAAAAATTAACTACATTGTTTTGAAAAAGGTGAAAAAAAAAATGTAAATCAAATTACATTAAGGTTTAAACATGTAAGCTAGTTTGAAAACTATAAATTGCTATCATTGTATTGATACAAATCACGCACATTCAAGTACATCCATATTATATCATGAAGAATTGATACACTACAAAAAATAGATTTTAGAAGTTCTGAATCATTATTGAATTTGAGAAATAGAAGGAGAATCAAACAAATATAAGCTCAAAACATATCATCATATTTGTAAATATTTAATCAATAAAGACGAAAAATATAAGAATAAACGTAAAATAAACCAAATGTTATTGAATTACATTATTTAAATAAATAACACTGAAGTATAATTGTCATTAACAATAACTAACATTGTTGAAATAAATAAACAAACAAAAAATTGGGCATATATTCTATTAATTGGAAACTTCACTAAGTCTCAACATTGAGGTAATCCTAAGACAAAATGAAAATAAAAGGACTTTATAAAAGTTCGACAACGATAAAACTTCAAAAAATGAATTTAAATAAGCTAAAGCTAAATGACAACCCTGTTTTGCATTTAGACAACAAGTACATGCAATGCATATGTAAGACTTAAATTTTAGAAAAATAATGTTTGTAAGTTCTCTTATTTTTAGATGGTAATGGTTTTTAGTAAACCGTTCAGCTAATATTATATGTTGCTTGCAAACTTTTGTAGATGCATATACCTTTATAATAGTTAAGTTGTTGTATAATGTTCTCCAAGTGATTATGTCCAGTTCTTGGTGTTTGTTGTTTATTTATTTCAGTTTGATTGATTGAGACAGTTCATTATTGACTGATAATACCAATGGTAATGGTAAAGACTTATAATTTTTTCTCTTTTTAGTATATCTCATTGATGTATAATGTGATACTATTTTTGTTTGAAAAGACCTAATATTGATGAGAAGAGTTGATTCTAGTTATATGTGATTAAAATTTTGATGTATAGATTCCCTAACATAAAGAGATAATAACTTCAAAAAGATAAATATTCAAGTTAGAATATTATAATCATTTATTCTACTGAAGAAAAGTGAAAAGGGGGATACTATGAAAATTATTGCCTTTAATAACCTCTAAGATGTTGAAAAAAAATGATAATTCTTCAGCTTAGCTTGAACTTGTACATCATTATGTCGATGAAAGTTGCACCTCATGCTAAACATAACACATTTGAAGAGTAAACATAAGATGAAAATGTCAATAATGAACATATGAACAAATAGCTAAAATTATTATATTGGTTTTGGAAAGTATTGCAAGTTGCAACATAGAAATGAAACATTAGTTTGTTTTTCTGTATACATGCTTTAAAGTGAAAGGCAAAAATAACAGGCTACATTTGTGTATTACCTACAAACAATGAAGCTTCCGTTGAAGCACTTCAGCTCCACCTACTGTTAATCCAGAGTTGTTTGCTAATGCCTCCTATAATATTCCATCTCCAGAAATACCTTCATCTTTGCTTAAGTTTTCTGTTACTGCTGCAACTCGGTTAGCCATAGACCCTGCAGTTCGTCTAGATTTGGACCTGTTACTCATAAACCCTGCCTTTCTTCTAGATCTTCATCGCCACCTTGTCCTTTGCTTAGCATACCCACTGACATTCCTCATTTTCCCATTGGTCGTCATATATCTAACTCTTTAAGTGTGTTACTAACTTCTTCTATTGCCGATTCTTATGATTCAGGCCCCTTTTTGTTGCTTATGGAAATTTAAGTATAGGTAATTATCAAAGGCATGGGCAGTCTGAAGCATCTGACATAGCATGATTTGATTCGGACAACGTGGCATTATGCGCGTTAAGCGCTCGACCTAATGCCATATCAGTGGTCCTGCAAATTTTCAAGCATTAAACAATTCTATGCCATCAAAATTCTCATATTCCAGGTCCTTTGCAACCTGCACCAAACTTTAAGACCAAGTACTGGTCTGCATTATTTACAACCCTCCTTTGTAACGTTGGCGAAACAATGTATTTCATCTTGTTTGAACAAACCAAAATGATGTCATTTTGTTAAGAACTGAACAAAATAATTCATGTATATATTAGAATGTACTAAACCCAACATGTTAAATAGTGAAGAAACAAAATGCTCCCATTTGAAAACTAATAATTACATTCATTAGTAAGAAAGTCACAAAAACACACATTATGGTGGGTTTGCAGTGAATTCTATGCAACATATTGTACAAAACAATAAATAAGCAAGCTAAAAAAAGAATCTATTTTGAAACCACCATGTGGTGCAATATAAAGGCATGCTAATCTGGTTAGATGTATACTGCAAACCTCTGAACTTCCTTATTTGAAGCAAATCATATACAATAGTTATTATACATATTTCTTTTCAGAATAAAACAGAATGAAAAAATAAAATATAAACACATCACCAACGTAAATATGATATTAAGTCACATATGTCTTGCAAATTTTTGTTGTACACTAAAAGGTGCAAATTTGAGTGTTGGTGGATTATGAAGTGAATGTTACTCCTAGTTCTTATCATGAACTACCCATGTAGTTATTATCTTCTTACTACCTATCAATGGGTGTAATAACTTCAATATCCGAGTTTTGAAAAGCAAAAAAAATCAATGTTGCAGCCTAAAATAGTTTTTATACAAACATTAATTGTTATGGTTTCCAATATTGCATGTAAAAACTCAAAGGATATTTAATTGTTTGCAACGTTATTCGTTTATTATTTAGTTGTAACATAAAAAAGAAAACTATTGCAAGGAAGATGACAAACAGAGATATAGGTATTAAAAGGCGATTCATTATTGGTGGAGAGTATGGAATCATGATTATCATTAACTCATATATATCATCGGTGATTTTATGTACATACATATATATATGCATACACATTCAAAAAAAAATTATATTATTCTTTGTTTGACTATTTTGAGTCTAGGTAAAACACATTTCATCAAACATTTGTCCAGCAATATGTAATTAAAAGGTACACATAAAAAAAATTAAACTGAAACATAGTTTCCACCAAACCTTGGAAAAGTAGATGATAATAAAAGTAGAGCCAACAGTTCTTCCTAGAGAGAACATCTAGAGAAAAATAGGTGAATTTGTTTAACATATGATGTATTGGGAAAAAGAACAAAAAAGACTAAACAAAAAGAAGACAAATAAATCAATGTTACAACCTCTAAATATGAACCCATACGATACGTTAAACTAATTCAAAACAACAAAAGTACCATATACAACTGTACTTTTACAACTGTCACAAAATCCCAGTTGTAATATAAGTTTTTTGCAACTCTTTTTTTCAAAAGTTGCAGTAAACTGATTTTCGACAACTGCTTTATTCTACTTCGTGTAATATGTCTGTTACAACCCTTCATTTATATGAGTTGCAATGAATGCATATTTTTAAAGATAATAAATAATGTACAAATAATAATAATAATTATTATTAAATAATAGTAACTGGCGATTAGTATTTAGTAATTGTTTATAATAAGTAATGATTAATTAATTAGTAACTGACATTAAGAATCAATATACAAAACAATAATATTAATAATCTTTAATTAATTAAAATAATAATAATTAGTAAATAGTAATAAATAAAAACTAATACTAAATATAAATAATTAAGTAATAATAACTAAATATCAATATATAATAATCAACAACTGATATTAAATGTTAAAAATTAATAAATAATTTGAAATATGGAATAATCCTATTGATAATCAGTAACTAATAATATGTGACTAAATTAGTAATTAATTAATAATTTGTAATCAATGATCTAGTAATAAATATTAAATATAATATATTCAACTGATAATTTATAAATAATCTGTATCCTTTCCTTGACTTCGAACTTAATTTTTCTATAAGCTTTTCACTTCATTCAGTTGTAATGCACGTCATAACCTAGGGTTCCAACTTTGTACCTTGGCTCCAAAATCGAATCCGTACTCAATTCCTCACAAATCTGGCTCCATTCGTTGAAATTTTGGCTCCTTCCCAATTTTCCCCCATTGGCTTACATTTCTCCATTCATTTTCATCCTCATAAATTTTAGTCCTTCTCAAACCATTCCAATCATTTCATTCTGTCCCTTTTCCATTTTTAATCTTTGCAACCAGGGCCGGTCCTGTGAGTTGGGTTGCCTAAGACGAGATTTATTTTGCTGCTCACCATTTTGTCGAGTATAAAGTAGATAACAAACATAAACAAAACACTAAAGTTATATTCAACATATTGCTTGTTCATATACAAAATATATAATTAAGATAAAATTTTACATTATAACCTCCAACAATTTCATTTTAACAAAAGAAGCTTCTTCTTGCATTCTTTGTAGCAAATTCTTTAATTATGTCCTCATAATTAAGCATATCCAAATATTCATTTTCAATAGAAATCACAGCTAGTCCATTTAACCTCTCTTGTGACATGATAGTCCAAAGGTAAGTTTTGATTAACTTCAATTTCGAAAAACTCATTTCCGCCAAAGCAACTATAACCGGTATGGTCAACAAAATTCTGTAAGCCACCCACACATTCAAAAAATAAGAGCACAATCATGAAACAATTACATAATAAACATACTTAAAATATATATACAGAAAATATTGATTTTACTCTTACAAACCTTTTTTCATTTGCCTTTCAGCAATTATTTTGTGGACAGACAAAAATGTTACAAGCACCAAATTTCATATTTCAAAATCTAAAAATTGGACCAAAACGTTTCTATCAATTTGACTCATTGGAGGTAGACAGTGAAATCACAATAAAAGGCAAACAAAAGGGTTTCTGTCAAATTAAACGAAAGGGATTCAATCAATTTGTATGCCCCAACTCAACCGCTACAGTACAAAACTAAAGGAACGGCAGCCACAAATTTTGCAGTAAATTCCAATTCAAACCCCTATGTCAGTGAATTAAATGAGCCAAACGCTGATTCACTGATTTGCCCCAAATTGATAAATTACCTTTTAGAGTGTTGTGCTGCTGTGCTATGTTGTTGCGTCCTCTTTCTTCTTCCTTGCCGAGCGTGCTTCGTCTTCCGTCTTCTTTCCTGCTGAGCCACGCTTCTTTCCGACTGATCGCTTTTTTTTCCAATCGTTTTTTTCTAATTTTTTGCGGGGAGTTGCTTTGGAGTGGGGACTTGCTCTAGCCAATAGGCTTGGTTGTCTTATGCCCGGGCCGGGCCTGTTTGCAACTGCTTTCCATTTGTCCTTCACTCTAAAAAAATACAGAGGGATATCATGGCATGGCCGGCTTCTTAAAAGATATGATCGGCTTCTTTACTTTGTTCTACTCTGACCATTTGCCATACGATGGGCTCACTTAAAAATTGCTCTTTTCCTTTAATGGTCGCGTGCCACTTTCTCTACAAGTAAAGTTACAAAATTAGGGTTTGTTGTTTTCTAAACTCGAATAACCGAGTTTATGCTTTGGAAAAAAAACTATGATTCATGCTGGTTCTTGATGCTTGCTCGTGCCCTAATCAATTTCTAATATCAATGAACTTTGTTTTGCTTTTGAATCAACAGAGACATTTGATCGTGACTGGTATTTTTTTTTTTTTTTTTTTTTTTTTTTTTTTTTTTTGCAAATTATGCTCGAATTTTACTGTTGCAAAACCATATGCTTGCCGATGATGATTGGTGTATTTATAGGGTTTTCTAAACCCTAATCTCTCTGATTTTGACGATGACTTGGTCGACTTGCCGTGAATAAATTTGTTGAAATTTTCCTATAATATTCTTTGGCTTGTTCAACAAATATTTTGAGAAATATTTTCTCCCTGATTTATTATTCTGCCTCTCTGTAAACTATACGACTTTAAGAGAGAAAAAATCTCTGCCTTTTTCTCCTAGTTCTTGCATATTTTTTAACATGTACCTATTCAAATTTGAGAAAGAAAAATATTTGCACTTATTTTCTTGTTACTTGCACTGTGTTGGTTGCTCATACACTTGCAATGATCAATGCTTGTTGTAGCCATTGTACATTTTCTCACCTGTTTTGTTTACATGCTTTCATTCTTTGATATTTGCTGCTTCTTGTTGTACATGCATTTGAGTTTCCTGCGCTCATGTTCCCTGTTTGTTGTTGCCATTGTACACTTAGATTTTGTAGGTGAAGTGATTGACTGCTGTTTATGTATCTGGCACCTTTACTACCCATAATTTTTGGCATTGGCTATTGCACTGGCCACATGTTGTTGTGTTTACTGTTTTTTTGGATTATCCTGGCTTTGAATATCAAAACATGTTAATGTGTATTGCTCTTGCTGTCATGCTTAACTGTCCATACTTGAGTGCCATCTAATTGTGTATTTGGCACGCGCTTTGTTTTTATTGCATTTCGCCCTTGTGTTGTTTGCTGGTCTTATGCATTTTCTGGCCATGTGGTATACTGTGCACAAGAAGCTTTCCTGCTTCCTGTTGTTTTGCTCTGCCTGTTTCTGCTTTGTTGCTGTCGTTGTTTCCTAATAGTTTTACTTGGTTAATTCATGTTGTTTAAATGTATGGCTTAGCAAATAATGTGCATGCTTACATTAGACGAAATCCGTGCTCGAATTCTATGAAATTTGAGGGATTATTCGTTGTGTTTATGATGGTTTGCATTGATGATGTATACTCCTGAATAATTTTTGAATTAGTTTTTTAATAAGCAAATGTCCTCCTCTTAAGATAATCAGCTTCCATGGATAAAAGTCACCATGCTTGCAGAAGCAATCTCCTAGACAAAAAATATTGAAACCTAGCTTTCGATTGCACTCCATATTTTGACAACGTTCGCTTGAAGACAAATGCTTAGCGAAGGTAAGCTTCTATAGGTGAATCCTTATATTAATTTTAAATGCAAGAATGGTTACCGATTTGAGTTTGAAAAGTAACAGGAAGGCATATCATCCCTTTATGTGTCTGTATGTTGAATTTTCTTTTCCATTCCCAAATGTATTTCATGCAATCTGAAATTTCAGGTATTAGTTTAGCATGTTTGTGTTATTCGCTGGCTATTGCATATAGTCTGTGCACTACAGTGTATGTTGATGTAGTTCGCATTGATGTATATAGTCGGTGCTACTATGACTATTGGGTCATTCAATGGTTGATGGCATTGACAGGTAGTGGAGTTGTATATTCGATTCCAAGCTTAATTTCAGAACAGATTTAATACTGGTGGTATCGCATATGTATATTCAACATCAATTAGGTTCATTGCACTCTTGTTTAGCATCATGTAGCATACTTGAATTTTAATCATAATTAAATATTTGTAACATTTGGGAGGAAAGAGAAGCAATAGTTATTCAAATAGAGAACTTTATTCATCGAAGTTAATGTCATAATGATCTATTTACTTATTCAAATCATGTTGTGATAATTTTAAATTAATTATTAATGCTACATAATTGTTTGAAAAATAAGATGAAGGCTTTCAGGAAATGCATTTTAAGTTTGATTCTTTTTTATTCAGGTGATGCAGTCGATAACTCGTGTTTCATGAAACACCTCCCCCCCCCCCTCCCCCCCCCCCTCCCAACGTCTCTCTCTCTTTTTTGGTATTTCATGTAACAAGAGACATGACCTGACTGTAGTAGGTCTATTTCTAGAACAAGTTGGAATTTTGATATTTCTTTAGCAGTTTGATGAATGCTTTGACTGAATGATGATAAGAGCGAATCTTCTTTACCTTCTTTTTTTTTTTTTTTTTTTTTTTTTTTTTTTTTTTTTTTTTTTTGAGTTTCTGGATTATGAAACTTCTAATGTTGTAACTTGTTGCAACAACTTGACAGTTTAATAACAACCTAAATACAATGAAAGGCAAGCTGAAAACGAGCCCAAAAATGTAAAACATTGAGTTGGAAAAAAACAAGTTGTTGCAGAATGAACGGTGGTATTCGCTGATACTAATGGTTTGGTGCACTTTAAAAAACTTATATTGGAAGTTTGGATTGATATAGCAATGATGATAAGAGCGAATCTTCTTTACCTTTTTTTTTTTTTTTTTTTTTTTTTTTTTTTTGAAACTTCTAATGTTGTAACTTGTTGCAACAACTTGACAGTTTAATAACAACCTAAATATAATGAAAGGCAAGCTGAAAACGAGCCCAAAAATGTAAAACATTGAGTTGGAAAAAAACAAGTTGTTGCAAAATGAACGGTGGTATCCGCTGATACTAATTGTTTGGTGCACTTTAAAAAACTTATATTGGAAGTTTGGATTGATATAGCAGTCGATCCATAAGCTTTCTTGTGGATGTCTAATTTCGAGATGAGTACCATTGAGGAAGCTATTGGATCAACCATGGCTTGGCGTAAAGATTTCTTTGTCTTCAACTAGTGTACTTCCGTAGGGTATGCAATCTTTTATGGACAACTTTTATCTTTCACATTTACTTTTTGTGTTGTATCGATGTATATATTTTGAAATGGTCATATTTTTTGTAACGGTTTAGTTGGCGATGTGTATGAGTACTTTAGATTGTTTTGTTAGGTATGTATTGTACTTTGATCAAATGTTATGATTATTAATATATATGAATAAATATGATTTAGTTACATTTGTTGCATTAATACATGAAATAAATTATTGTTAATATATGAATTCTATTATTAACAATATGTTAATAATTGGTGCATATAACACTTTTTGGGATTTAAAACACGGCTGTCGATTGTACTTGTAACAAATGGTATCACAACTGTCAGAAATAGTTGTAAAAATTACTAAGTCACAAGGTGCATAACAGTTGTAAAAGATTTTAGTCTATTACAAATTCTTAGTATACGACGGTGTAATCATCATTGTAAAAAGTCATTTATAATTGTTTTACACCGTTGTAATATGGTGATTTTGTTGTAGTGTAAATGGCCACTAATGGAGGCAAAATACATAATACATCCCTACGACCGCCTATAACTACTATAAACTATTATTATCTAATTAACCCTGTTTGAGGACTTGCTTTCTGTACTCATGAATAAGAGTATGTAGTTAAGAGGCAATAATACTTGTTAAAGATATGCAATACAATATTTTGTTTATTGATTAGTTGGCTAATTAATATTTTAGGAAATATTAGATTTGATTTAAAAAGAGATAATTATGCATTTATTTCTCTCTTAAATCCTATTTTTAGAAAACAAATAAATAAATATGTAGTCATATATATCTATTTATTTGACTAATTATGAGAGATATATTAGCAAATTTATCTCTACAATTTTATTGGTTGATAGTTGCTATAAATATGAGTGTTGTGAGAGTTATTTCATTGAGGATTGAGGTTGGTTCTCAATTTTTAGGATTTCTTGTAATCTTTTGAAATTATTAATAAAGGTTTTATTTGGAGGAATTTTTTTCTATCATTATTTTTCTTCACTTCTTATCTCTTCTAAAATCTAATTGTGCACAGATTCTAGGAAAATCCATAACAATTGGTATTAGAGCCTACTACACAATTTATTTATTTTTGAAGAGAGTTTGGTTATGGAGAAGATAAATATAGAGAAACTTAATGGAAGAAATTTGGAGTTATGGAAAGTGAAGATGGAAGACTATCTCTGTCTTAATGATCTTCACACACTACAAGAATATACACTTCAGATTGCATCACCCGCCCAACTCTATTAAACACCATGCTAATGTTGGATTTGGACTGCTAACAAAAGGAATAATATAATGCAGTGAACGCTATACGTTAAAAAAGGCGGTAAATAATTTCATTTGTGTCGGAATTAGGAAAAAAGGGTTACTGTCCCTCGCTTATTTCACAAAAAAAGACGTATTTCACTTTCGGCTCTGCTTAACACCTAAAATCCTAAATAGCAAAATCCCTAAACCGAAATCACCAATTGCCAATCTACCGCAATGATCAATAGTCGATTTCAGATCTATCTCTTACAAAATCGATCCCAATCCCTAAAGGGCCACAATTTGAATGGTCATCAAAGGTACTACGAGATCTGATATTTTTTTTTTTTTACACTACTTGTGCTCTCGATTCTTAATCCACTCGTTAGTACTTTTAGACTAATTTATCTTTGTTTTTTTGAATGGTTACTTATCAATTTTTGAGTTTGGTTAACAAAGCGATAAGCTTCTAGAAATTTAATATGTTTGAAGTATGTATAATTTGTGTTTGACCTTGTATTTAGACAATTTTGGTTGAAAGCTTTTTTAATTACATTAATGTACTATATTAGAGAATAGATTTTTGTAGAACAACTATATAACAATTTATTTTTGCAGCTATTATAAAACTAAAAATGTGTCATTTTTTCGAATGTTTCAACGAAAGATAAATAAAGTGCCTTAATTTAATGGAAAACTAAAATGAAGAATTAAGTGTGGACACTCAATTTGAGAACATGAGCAGAAAGAACTTATTACCATAACCTAGGTCTATAGGAAATACAATAAGAGCACAGATGCTTTTTGGTTTTACCCAATTTGACAGTGGTAGCAACATCAGTTATAAGTTCTTTTCTAGATTTCCATATTAGGGCTTGAAATTTGTGGTTTCTTTTTCATAGTTTTAACTATTGCTTTGGACAGATGGATTAAATATATAGTTTGTAATGCTTTCAACCCCACATCATTAGTACAAGCCTGAAACTGCAAATTAGTGGTAAATATAAATGAACAAGATGTTCTTTCTTCATTATATGAAACACACTTGAAATGGCCAACCAATAACCATGCAACTTTAATGTTTGTTGCATGTTCTCGTTAGTCCATAGATTAGTTATCTCATTCTCTGAATGTTTAACATAGATTGTGTAAGATTAAAAAAAATAAATTCTAATATGTGACATATCAATATTTATTTTTTATGATGTTACTAATTGTATAGTAATATTAAAATAATTTTGAATATTGTTTTTTCATATGATATTTTAACCCATATATGTTATTTACTGAAATATAGGTCATTTATAAAAAGAAAATGATCTATTCGAGATGGTATTGCCTCCCGTCGTGAAACATGTATCATTTATAATTTTACTAGTGGGCTTGAAATGATTTTAATTATATATAATATTTTATACAATTGATTTTGTAGGTTAATGTATGTAGGAGAGGAGAATCCATGTGACAAGTAAACATTAAGCATAAATAAGGGCGAATGATATATACTCGTAGTTTGTAGAAAGGACAAATCCAAGTATATAGAAAGATATTTTGCTCCGCTAATACAAATTCTCTTCCACGTATAAGTTGACGCAGGAATGAAGATCATTTATCAATTAAAAAAATAAGTCTACTGATCTCGATTAATAGCCATGATAATTAAAAGCCAAATCTTTTTTTTTTTTTTTTTTGTTCCTTTAAATGTGGTTCAAACGCAGTGATTGTTTATGAGCTATTATTTGATAAACTTTGGAAGTAGTAACACAATTGCAGGAATTGGCATGAATTTTGCATTAGACAAATGAGAGAGCTTGCATAAAATTGTTTATAGCATAGACTTAAGCCAAATACATAAGCATTAGAAAGTGTGAATTGACCATCTAATGAAGGATACCGCTTATATCATAATCTTGAGGCTACCAGTAGTGAATTATACCAAGCGTACTAAAACAAACGAAACCTTTTATTGAATAAAACAATCTTGAGGCTGCTATTGCTTGAAAAGTCATTTGATGCTCGTTTGGTGTGGTGAGAGTATTGAAAAATTAGTTAGCAACACATTTCCCTGCTGACCATAATAGACATGTCTTCAATCATTGTGATTTGCTGCTAATAAAATAGAGTTGGTTATTCACTTAAGCCTCATCATACATATAACACATGTTGTTTTACAATATTGATGTTTAAAGTAGCACTAGCATTCACCCACTATTTCATCTTGGTTTCTTTTCCTGAGAATGTTGGCCACTTTAACCTGTTAAGGACTAAATTTCAAGTAGTGTGCTGGGTTAAGTATCGGATATCACAAGGAACAAAATATGATGATAAATGAACGTATTTCAATTAAGAAACCTAACCATAATTCCTACTCAATTAGTTTCCATGGATCAATGTCAGAATTGGGTTAATTGTTTTCTCAAATAAAAATATAGCCTTATTGGGTTATTGATTTGAATTTTTCAACGAGGATATAATTTTTGAATCCATGGTCATTTGGCATGCCATAGTCACGATGCTTATTAAATTTTGAAAACAAGCTCGATTTAGTATTGCATTAGTCACGTATAAAATAGCAAGAAATTAAGTTTTTATTATGAAGAAATATTGTTTCAAGTGTATAGATTACTTATTCGTACGTTATTGTCATGATCAATTATATATATATATATATATATATATAATTACATTTATCTTATTTATTCGTAAGATACTCATGTTAGATAAGCATTTTTATGTCAATGGAGCTTTTGAAATAATAGTATTTATTTTAATAAATAATACATTGTTTACATATTCTTTTCTTGTAAAAATTGTTGATAATTGTAAGTATTTTTGACTATAATCTGTTTACTGTGATTTAATAAATAAAACATTGTCTTTTAGTGAATGAAACTTCATTTCTTTTTCTTTTTTGCATACAAGAGGTATTTTACTGTTAAGGGGATAAAATGAGATCACAATAATTTGTTATTGCTAATGTTTAGTTTACGTCTAAGTGTTTTTGACTGCATATGTGTCATAAATATTCCAGACTGGTCAAAAAATAAAAAATTCTTAGAGTTGTCCTCCAAAACATGTAAAATAATTTCTATCAAACTGCCTATCTAGCAAATTCTTCCAATTTTGACCTTATTCATTTTTTTCTCCTGCCTTTTGTCTTTGAACTGTTCCGGCTTTTCACTTGTTTCTCGAGATTTCTAATCCTTTGGCTGATAACAGTCGATGAGGAAATTTTATGTTTGGGGACTGTTGATGGTTCTTTAGCCACATTTGTAATGGGAGCAGCTATTGACTTTTGCCCATTGAAAAATGAAAACACACCAGAGCTTGGTTGTGTGGTTGGAGTAGTTGGTGCTTGGTTCATGTCGCGTAGCTTCAAGAATTGTCTTACCCACCTTTGTTTCATAACACATCCATATACAAGAAAGAATAAGTTAGAGGTAATCCAGTAGCAGAAAATGGCCTTGGGAAATTGAGCTGTAAATGGGACAGTCAGAAATGCCATTCCTCAAGAGATTTTTTTCATAGTACCAACCATGGGGTTTCCTTCCATACCTTCTGTAACAACCCGTATTTCTAATAATCTGTTATAACATAAATTGAGGCAGAATTAAATTATAAAATGGGAATCAAGGGAAACGGGCTATGCCAATGCGTTCATCTCGGAAAAATACGCGAAATAGAGTCCGAGTTTTCGAAAATCGGAGTCCGTATGACCCAGTTAAGGCCCATTGAAGTTTGCAAAAAAATTCCTAAGTAAAAACAGATTTAAATTTGAAATTAAAAAAAAAAACATGGGTTAGGGCAAACTGGGTAGGCGGGAAAAATTCCCGCCCAGGACCCCATGTCGACAGGCCTGTCGACAGGGGTCTAGGCATGTCGACTGCCCTGTCGACAGCCCTGTCGACAGGGGGTAGCCAGGCAGATTAGCCTGGCGCACCACTTTGGTTTGGGCTTGGTTGTGTGGTTTGGTTCTAGAGAATTCTGAAATCTGACGGGCCAAAACTATCCTAGGGTTAATCCTAGGGCTAAAAACACTCTAATCTTCTATAAATAAGCCTCTAATCCTACCCTAAAACCCCATTAATCATTCTTGCAACCAAACTATGCCAAAATCCATCCTCTCATGGCCTCCACCCTCTTCATACAATTCCTAAACAAATCCCTAAGAGATTTCCATGCATACAAGGGTATTTAGGCTTGTATGATCCTCCTTAGTTTGCATTAAAGGCTTGTTTTTCTATTGGCATCATAAAGGAGGAGTCTTGATCAAGTTTGCTTGCATTTGGGGGTTTTAATTAGTTGCATAAGGGGTTTCTTGCATTTGTTATACTCATTTGAGTTCGCATAAGCATTGTAAGCCCTCTTACCTTCATTTTAGAAACTCTAAAGTTAATGTGTGATGAAAGTTGGGGTTTATGTATGTTTATTGAGTTGTGCATGTTATGCAAGGGTACTAAGCCATGATTTGCCAATCTATTGAGTTATGCATGTATACTAAGCCATGATTTGCAAGATTAATAAGTTATGCATGTTTATGCAAGTTAGCTAAGCCATGATTTGTATGTTTATTGAGTTATGCATGTTTATGCAAGTTAGCTAAGCCATGATTTGTATGTTTATTGAGTTATGCATGTTTATGCAAGTTTGCTAAGCCATGATTTGTATGTTTAATAAGTTATGCATGTTTATGCAAGTTTACTAAGCCATGATTTGCAAGTTTAACAAGTTGTGCATGTTTATGCAAGTTTAAAATGACAAGTTGTGCAAGTTTAACATGTTATGCATGTTTATGGTAATATGCAAGTTCACTATGCTAAGTTGTGTATGTTTTGATAAGTTGTGCATGTTTATGCAAGTTCAAAATGACAAGTTGTGCATGTTTGACAAGTTATGCATGATTATGGTAATATGCAAGTTCACTATGCTAAGTTATGCAAGTTTAACATGTTATGCATGTTTATGGTAATATGCAAGTTCACTATGCTAAGTTGTGCAAGTCTAACATGTTATGCATGATTTTTGTAAGTTTATCATGTATGTTGTGCCAAGTTCCCTCTTCCTATCCTTTATGCGTTACTACGAATATGTAAGCGATAGAATGACGTTGGGGGCTTTGGGGTAAACTTAAAATACATGAAAATATAAGATTGGGAATTTACCTATTAAGTTAGGTCTACCCCTTGGGAATTTACCTATTAAGTTAGGTCTACCCAAGTAATTGTTTGACTTGTGGTTATGTTTTGAAATGAAGTGGACATGACACTTAGAAAACATAAGTGTGGCCAACTCGAGGTTGGGTTGAGTTTGTAGCGTAATTCTACCCGGAACCGACCGGCTTAACTAGTGGCTACAAACAATAGGACCCAATGTGAGAAGTTGGCCATGTGGTGCCAAAACCCGAGGTTAGACTAAGTTGTGGTGTAAACCTACCCGGACCCGCCCGGCCTAACTAGTAACCACAACAAGGTCTAATGTGAGAGGTTAAGGTGCATTAAGTTAATTAATGCCTCATGATTAGGGTTAAGTCAGGGTCCACTAATACTTAACCAATTTGGGGATTCAAGGGATGAAAATGGGGTTAAGTTACACTTAACCAATTTAATCAATTTGGGGATACAAGGGATTGGATGGGGTTAAGTGGTGAACCGTTGATTACACTTAACTAATTTAATCCATGATTAGTGAAGGGTTAAATCACACTTAACCTTCTTAGGAAACCCTAGCAGCGGGTCTGTTCCGGCAGTAATCCCAGTTTGGTATCATCACAACCCTAGAGACTAGGCTAGGGCGGGGCACGATTACTGGACGGATGTAAACGACCAAAGGGCGATGGCCGAGTGGTACAGCGGTGCGGGTCCGGCGGGCTACGGACGTGCACGTAGTCCGATGTTGGACAAACTCGAGGCACGGGTACCAGTAGGTTAGGGCTGTGCATTATTGCTTAAGTGTCTGGGGTTGACATCCGAGGGCTTGATACACCCAAAGGGGGACCCAGCACAGTCTAACTACAACCATACGTGGGCCATATGGACACCAACACTTGACGTGTTAGGTTTATAGGGAGCCGATCGACTAGACCGTTGGGCTGGACCTTGTATTAAGGTCACCTCATGTTATTGGGCCAAAACTTGGGCCAAGGGATCAATACCTGTTATGTTGGGTTGCTAGTACACCGTGGTGCAAAACTTAACCATGTTTATACGATGACACCTCTATCTAACTTGTAGTTAATTTACCATGCCAGTATGTTGTTATCTATGATCATCTCAGTTTCCATCATGATGTTAACTTTATTAGTTTATAGACTGGTCGTAGCAGGGCTTACTCAGTCTTTTTGACTGACCTGTTTTCTTTCGCCTCTTTTCTTCCGTTTCCCCCCCAGGTTCTCAGGGAGGGAATACAGGAGCCTAGCTTGGATCTTAGCTGCTTTCTTGGATAGCTCATGTATGCCTTGGACTTGAGCTCGCTATGGTTTTTCCACTTTGGGGATAGCTACTATTATGTTTTCTTTTTCAGTTTCAGATGATGCTATTTCATGTACTAGACTTGTTTATTTGGGAAATTGACATTTTGATGTACCAGACTTGTTTTTGAAATGGTTTAAAAATCTTCCGCTGTTTTATTTACTTACTCTGTTTATTTACATATATATATGTCATGTCCTGCCTTGCTATATCATTATGCATGTTTACCAATAATGCCCCTCCAAAGCTAGTGCATTCCTTTGCGAGTGACCCTGGCGGAGGTGGGGTGTTACATTTGGTATCAGAGCATATGGTTTACGAGAAGGGATAAAAAGGTTTTTAAAATTTTTGAAAAACTATTTTCAAAACCAAGTATAAAGTATTTTCCAAAGAAAAGTCTAGTTATTTTAAAGGCTATTCCCCAAAAGTCATTAGCACTATCCTTTGATCCCTCGTTTGAACTCTTTTCTTTTTCGTTTCCAGCATGTCTGATAATCTCATCTTGCCCGAAGGAGTAACGATACCCGATTGGTTTCGTCGGTACTTGGAAGTCACGGCACCGGTCCCGGGTGTCTCTAATGATGTCCTTCCAGTCGAGGCCGCTGTTCCTCCCCCTCCTCCCATAGCTGATGTTCCTCTTCCTCCTTCCCCTCAGCATCCTCAAATTGACTTCGCCGAGATTTGCCAAGATTTTAAGGCGATGGGTTGCAAGAATTTCTTTGGAACCGAGACTTTTGTAGAGGCAAGGAATTGGTTGAAAGAGACCGAAGATCTTTTAGCCACCTTTGATATAGGTGACCGCAGGAAGGTTTTATTGGCAGTATGGTTGCTAAAGGAAGAAGCTGCACGTTGGTGGGTAGTCACCACCGCTACTAGGCCAATTGAGACTTGGGATGACTTTAGAGGAAGGTTTGGACTGAGATTCTTATCACTGAAGCAAGGGGACATGACTATTAGGGAATACATAGATAAGTTTAATCAACTGGCTCGTGTCGATTTTGACTTGGTTAATACAGCTCAGAAGAAGGCCCTACACTTTGCTCTAGGATTAAACGAGCCATTACGTGATTTGGCCCTGTCTCATATACCCTTGGGGGCGACTTTCGAGAGTTTAGTGAATTTGGCCCTACTTCAAGAAGAAGGTAGCAATGACAAGAAAGAGGTCAAGGCGAATGAGTCTCAAGGCAAGAGAGTAAATTCCGGGAAACGGGGCAAGAATATGAAATGTAACTTCTGTGGTGAAGTTGGACATATAGCCAGGGAATGTAGGAAGAAGGAGAAGAGAAAGCGGGGTGAATGCTTTGATTGTGGTGAGTTTGGACATTTCAGCAAGGATTGCCCGAGGAAACAAGGGCAAGGTCAGACTCAGTGTGCAGGACTATCTGGAGGGCGAATTCATCCCCTCAACCCCGTTCTTCCAGCTTATGATAGAGGTAGTGTTTCTGTTGAAAATCTTGTTTACATTTTCTGATTTTCCCTGTTCGAACTTTGTTTGATTCTGGCACATCGCATAGTTTTATTTCATCTGATCCAGCTGAAAGTTTTGCACCTAAGTACTAGTGTAGTTGATGATCCCGTATGTGTTTCAAATCCAATTGGGGGTTCTGCCCGTTTGTCTATGACCTGAATGGATTTGAAAATTTCTATCTTAAGTATAGAATTCTCGTGGGATGTTTATATTCTCGGTTTCAGGGGATATGGGTTGGTTTTGGGCATGGAATGGTTGTCCTGTTTTGAAACCATTCTTGGTTTTTGTATATAGGGTTGTGAGGCTCATGATCCGCCTCGGTAATACCCTAGAAATTTCTAGTAACCCTATGGGTCCCGTCATGTTATGTTATCTTGAATCCCTCAACTCGTCTATCGATAGTTTGCAATCTGTGAGGGTGGTCCGAGAATATCCTGATATCTGGGGATAGATTTCCGCATTTTCTGGTTAGTAATACCAAGTCAGTTTTGTGGCCGGTTAGGCACATGACCTCACGAGATGAGAGTTAAGAAAGCAAGTCAAGGAGTTGCTTGAGAAGAACTTCCTGAGACGAAGCATTTTCGAGTAGGGTGCTCCAGTAGTATTCGTTACTGATGTGGACAGTTTGTTTCGCTTATGTGTTGGTTATTGTGAGAAGAATAGACAACCGTTACCAAGGATCGATGATTTATTTGATCAGCTAGTAGGAGCATCTGTTTTCTTTAGATCTAGCTACCCAATTCCATCAGCTTAGATGACTGAGAATGGAATTGACAAGACTGCGTTTAGGACTCTAGATGGATTTTTAGAATGGCTAGTCATGCTATTTGGTTTGACTAATGCACCCGCATATTACGTGGACTTGATGGGTAGGGTGTTTAGGGAGTCCTTGAACAAGTTTGTCGTGGTCGTCGTAGACGATATTTTGATCTCCTCAAAAGAACGAGGAAGAACATGCTATACATCTCAAGGAGGAGATGGATACACTTAGGGCCTCCAGTGGAAGGTCAAGTTCTCCAAGTGCCATCTTGGAGGAAAGAAGTTGGATTTCTTGGGCACATAGTTCCTAAGTAAGGCTTAGCGGTGGATTCCGAAAAAGTGGTTGCGGGTTAAGACCGGAAAACTCTGAGGAGAGCAATTGAAGTAAGAAGCTTTCTCCGTTTGGCTAGTTAGTTAGCATTCCCGGAGCTTAGACTTACTCTTCTGGATCAAGAAGGGGGTTTCGCAGGAAGAAGATCCGCAGTTGGTCAAGAACATGGACCAGTCGGTTCGAGGCGAGATGTTAAGTCACCTCACTAGATATATTATAGATGACAAGGGATGACTAAGGCACGATGAGAGATTATGTGTTCCTCGAGTGAAAGACTTGGTAAAGAAGGTTCTTGGAGATGCGCATCACTCAAGGAGGTGGCCGAGTTGGTCTTAGGATGCATGTTGTGCCACCAGGTTAAGGCCAAGTCATAGAAGCCCAGTGGGCCATTACCTCCATTAGGGGTCTCGCAAGGGAAGTGTGAAAACATCTCGATAGATTATGTGGATAGACTAGAAAGGGAATACGGGTATGTGGGTAGACTCACGGAAAATACTCATCTCAGTCCGGTGAAGAGCGAGAGGACTGCATCATGGTTAGCAACGGTTTACCCTCAAGAAGTTGGCCAGTTTTGAAATAGCCTACAGGAAACCATGGGTAGGCAACTGAATCTAGGTATGACCTATCACTCATAGGCAGATGGTTCATTTCGATTTAAGCATGAGTTATAGAAAATCACGTTTATAAGGGCAATTAGCAACGTGGATTGATATTTTCAAGAAAAGTTCTGCTGCGCGAAATACTGTATAGTAAGTGGACGAGATCCAGGATTCACTAGTGAATTTTGGAGAGCTTTCATGGAATCATGAGGTTACAGTTATGTTTAAGCCAAGTATACAGAAAGAAGAATAAGTGGGAAAGAAAGACGAGAGGCAATAATGAAATGAGTTCCAACTCGAATTTGGGAAATAGGAGTTAGGAAGCCAAGGAATCATGAAGGGGAAGATAGTCAAAGCACAGTGGAGTTAAGCTCAAGGAAACGTGACTAAGAAGAGTGAAGACTAGATACGCGCATCATATCTCTTTTTAAGAGTGCATCCTTGATCCTCGTTTTCCTGTGGAGCTTGCTTGCAAGTTGTCTTTTGCATATATCCTCTCGGTCCCATTCTCGATCTTATTTCTGTTGTAGACTCCATAAGGGGGTTAAGACTCATCGGTTAGTACTATATGTCAAAGTTTGAATGGATTTCTTGTAATCCAAAAAGGAGTTTATTTAGTTTATCTAGTTTATCTAGTTTATCTAGTTTATCGTGTTTATCTTGTCATGAGGACCTTAGGTAGAAACCCTTTGGATGAAACATGTATTTGAAACATGTTATGCTTGATGGTTGCAAGTGGTTGCAAGTGTTTGCAAGTGGTTGCTCGTGGATGCATTATACACGATTAGGCACTAGATCGGCTCACACACTCCTCATATTGCATGTGCATGAGTGTTTATGCTTATTCATGGATGGAAATTGTGTGTTATCACATGGATGTTGCATATGGATGAATGTTATGTGCACTCATATAGATACCATAGATTATGTTAGGAATTTGCATACATATGGATTCATTTCACTGACATACATATGCATGAAGGAGGTTTACTGTATCAGTAACCGCCTGATTTTCACTGACATACATATGCATTAAGGAGGTTTACTGTATCAGTAACCGCCTGACCTTTGCATTAGATAAGTACATATACACATACTTTTGCATATGTTCATACCATATTTAGAATCCTTTAAGGACAATGAGTGCTTGTGGATGATGCTTTGAGTAGATGGATGATTGGATGGTAGGATACGTTCTTCCTAACTTGAAGATTTCGGGGACGAAATCCTCTAAGGGGGGGAGAATGTAACAACCCGTATTTCTAATAATCTGTTATAACATAAATTGAGGCAGAATTAAATTATAAAATGGGAATCAAGGGAAACGGGCTATGCCATTGCGTTCGTCTCGGAAAAATACGCGAAATAGAGTCCGAGTTTTCGAAAATCGGAGTCCGTATGACCCAGTTAAGGCCCATTGAAGTTTGCAAAAAAATTCCTAAGTAAAAACAGATTTAAATTTGAAATTAAAAAAAAAACATGGGTTAGGGCAAACTGGGCAGGCGGGAAAAATTCCCGCCCAGGACCCCATGTCGACAGGCCTGTCGACAGGGGTCTAGGCATGTCGATTGCCCTGTCGACAGCCCTGTCGACAGGGGGTAGCCAGGCAGATTAGCCTGGCGCACCACTTTGGTTTGGGCTTGGTTGTGTGGTCTGGTTCTAGAGAATTCTGAAATCTGACGGGCCAAAACTATCCTAGGGTTAATCCTAGGGCTAAAAACACTCTAATCTTCTATAAATAAGCCTCTAATCCTACCCTAAAACCCCATTAATCATTCTTGCAACCAAACTATGCCAAAATCCATCCTCTCATGGCCTCCACCCTCTTCATACAATTCCTAAACAAACCCCTAAGAGATTTCCATGCATACAAGGGTATTTAGGCTTGTATGATCCTCCTTAGTTTGCATTAAAGGCTTGTTTTTCTATTGGCATCATAAAGGAGGAGTCTTGATCAAGTTTGCTTGCATTTGGGGGTTTTAATTAGTTGCATAAGGGGTTTCTTGCATTTGTTATACTCATTTGAGTTCGCATAAGCATTGTAAGCCCTCTTACCTTCATTTTAGAAACTCTAAAGTTAATGTGTGATGAAAGTTGGGGTTTATGTATGTTTATTGAGTTGTGCATGTTATGCAAGGGTACTAAGCCATGATTTGCCAATCTATTGAGTTATGCATGTATACTAAGCCATGATTTGCAAGATTAATAAGTTATGCATGTTTATGCAAGTTAGCTAAGCCATGATTTGTATGTTTATTGAGTTATGCATGTTTATGCAAGTTAGCTAAGCCATGATTTGTATGTTTATTGAGTTATGCATGTTTATGCAAGTTTGCTAAGCCATGATTTGTATGTTTAATAAGTTATGCATGTTTATGCAAGTTTGCTAAGCCATGATTTGTATGTTTAATAAGTTATGCATGTTTATGCAAGTTTACTAATCCATGATTTGCAAGTTTAACAAGTTGTGCATGTTTATGCAAGTTTAAAATGACAAGTTGTGCAAGTTTAACATGTTATGCATGTTTATGGTAATATGCAAGTTCACTATGCTAAGTTGTGTATGTTTTGATAAGTTGTGCATGTTTATGCAAGTTCAAAATGACAAGTTGTGCATGTTTGACAAGTTATGCATGATTATGGTAATATGCAAGTTCACTATGCTAAGTTATGCAAGTTTAACATGTTATGCATGTTTATGGTAATATGCAAGTTCACTATGCTAAGTTGTGCAAGTCTAACATGTTATGCATGATTTTTGTAAGTTTATCATGTATGTTGTGCCAAGTTCCCTCTTCCTATCCTTTATGCGTTACTACGAATATGTAAGCGATAGAATGACGTTGGGGGCTTTGGGGTAAACTTAAAATACATGAAAATATAAGATTGGGAATTTACCTATTAAGTTAGGTCTACCCCTTGGGAATTTACCTATTAAGTTAGGTCTACCCAAGTAATTGTTTGACTTGTGGTTATGTTTTGAAATGAAGTGGACATGACACTTAGAAAACATAAGTGTGGCCAACTCGAGGTTGGGTTGAGTTTGTAGCGTAATTCTACCCGGAACCGACCGGCTTAACTAGTGGCTACAAACAATAGGACCCAATGTGAGAAGTTGGCCATGTGGTGCCAAAACCCGAGGTTAGACTAAGTTGTGGTGTAAACCTACCCGGACCCGCCCGGCCTAACTAGTAACCACAACAAGGTCTAATGTGAGAGGTTAAGGTGCATTAAGTTAATTAATGCCTCATGATTAGGGTTAAGTCAGGGTCCACTAATACTTAACCAATTTGGGGATTCAAGGGATGAAAATGGGGTTAAGTTACACTTAACCAATTTAATCAATTTGGGGATACAAGGGATTGGATGGGGTTAAGTGGTGAACCGTTGATTACACTTAACTAATTTAATCCATGATTAGTGAAGGGTTAAATCACACTTAACCTTCTTAGGAAACCCTAGCAGCGGGTCTGTTCCGGCAGTAATCCCAGTTTGGTATCATCACAACCCTAGAGACTAGGCTAGGGCGGGGCACGATTACTGGACGGATGTAAACGACCAAAGGGCGATGGCCGAGTGGTACAGCGGTGCGGGTCCGGCGGGCTACGGACGTGCACGTAGTCCGATGTTGGACAAACTCGAGGCACGGGTACCAGTAGGTTAGGGCTGTGCATTATTGCTTAAGTGTCTGGGGTTGACATCCGAGGGCTTGATACACCCAAAGGGGGACCCAGCACAGTCTAACTACAACCATACGTGGGCCATATGGACACCAACACTTGACGTGTTAGGTTTATAGGGAGCCGATCGACTAGACCGTTGGGCTGGACCTTGTATTAAGGTCACCTCATGTTATTGGGCCAAAACTTGGGCCAAGGGATCAATACCTGTTATGTTGGGTTGCTAGTACACCGTGGTGCAAAACTTAACCATGTTTATACGATGACACCTCTATCTAACTTGTAGTTAATTTACCATGCCAGTATGTTGTTATCTATGATCATCTCAGTTTCCATCATGATGTTAACTTTATTAGTTTATAGACTGATCGTAGCAGGGCTTACTCAGTCTTTTTGACTGACCTGTTTTCTTTCGCCTCTTTTCTTCCGTTCCCCCCCCCCCCCCCCAGGTTCTCAGGGAGGGAATACATGAGCCTAGCTTGGATCTTAGCTGCTTTCTTGGATAGCTCATGTATGCCTTGGACTTGAGCTCGCTATGGTTTTTCCACTTTGGGGATAGCTACTATTATGTTTTCTTTTTCAGTTTCAGATGATGCTATTTCATGTACTAGACTTGTTTATTTGGGAAATTGACATTTTGATGTACCAGACTTGTTTTTGAAATGGTTTAAAAATCTTCCGCTGTTTTATTTACTTACTCTGTTTATTTACATATATATATGTCATGTCCTGCCTTCCTATATCATTATGCATGTTTACCAATAATGCCCCTCCAAAGCTAGTGCATTCCTTTGCGAGTGACCCTGGCGGAGGTGGGGTGTTACACCTTCCTGCACATTCATCTCTACAATTACTAAAAATGTCAATTCCGTCAAAATTGGAAGAGCACAGAAAGGACCAGGAGTGGTTAAATCAGTAAACCAAAATGATCCACAGCTTTGACTGATGGAACTTTTTCGACCATGTTAGAGATAATGAAGAAAAAACATATGAAGATAGGACCTTGAATAAGAAGACCCTTCAATGGAGAAAACGGACTCACCCCGTGCTTTTTGAATAATGCTTTCATCTTTTTTTGATTTTCCATCATTTCTACTGGATCCATTTCTCTGACATTTCCCATTCTTTCCTTGAGCTCCTCTATCTCTGATTTCATGGAAGCAAGCTTGTAAATAGCTTTCGTCTTATTCATCATTAATGGTACAAGTGCCCCACATGTCAAAAACGTTGTCAAAGCAATAGAAGCCCACCAGTTGAAGCCGGTAGTAGAATGTACGAAATCAATCACATGTTGCAGCGCTGCCACAGGAAAAGCCGATTCAGCTGCTGTGGCAGCAACCTCTCCTGGAAAAGAAATAGGAACCGTGTTGACTATAGAAGATGCGATCTCGGTTGTTGGATCCTTCAATACTCATGCCACGTCATTGACGAATCCCACCTCGTCCGATGACGATGAAGAAGAGGAGGAGTAGAATCGAACGAATGGTTCGAGATGAAAAAAATTAGTACTTGGTTTAATATGAGAAGCTAGTTGAGGTCGAGATTTGGAGACTTCATCACTATTACTGGAGTGGTTTGGTGGGAGCAAGTGGAGGCATGACAGATAGAAGCGGCGGTATATGATGCTCCTACCGGCAGTGATACTCCAGCTAGCGGCGGCGACCATAATAGAGTAAAACCGAGGGTTTTCATGGCAGCTGCAAAATCACTAAGGTGCAGGAAAATGAATGAAACTTCATTGATAACATGCATTTTAAAGATAATAAACATATATTTATTGCAATTTAATAAGAATTGTTGTCATTGTATGAGTTTTGATCTACAATTATGTTTTACCTGGCTTATATTTGTTGGACTTGGCTGCCATAATTTCATGTCACATTGGTATAAGTGTTTCACATGGTTTAACTGGGAAACAAGCTGTGTAATTGGACTAAGCAAGCAATGGCTTTTTTTGATAAGTACGTACCCCACTACACCTTTAGCTGGTTGGTCAAACCCATGTGACTGCAGCCAGATTTTATTGTTGGTTGAATTAGTTGAAAAAGTGAGAAAGTGAAGTATTTACAATTTCTTTTAAATTTGTTTGTTAGAGTTTCTTCGCAAGGCCACTGATCTTACATTGGTGCCTTCTCTTGCAATCAACTGAGAACATCTAACTGCTTGAGTGACATATGGTTCCATAATCTACTTCATGTGTTGATTTTTCAAATATTTACTTTGGACTAGTGATTTTAATGTGAGCTTAACCTTGGTTGTAGCTGAATTATTCACATTTTCTGTGCTACTTTCTGTATGCTTTTATTTTCGCTTCAAAATGAACTTTAGATTAAAGTCATTAAGCAAAATTTCCAGTGTGTTATGATGAACAAAGGACATAGTATCATTGGTATAACTGAGATAAAGGAAGTTAATTAGCGATGCGCATTAAATTAGCGCTAACGGGCAGATGATGATGAGCTTTTTTTAATTTTTGCCAATTACAAGCTCAATCGTCCGTCTTCATTTAATACTGGTATTCATATGATGCTCGATGTCCTTGTGTAATTATTAGACTAGATGATTTCACTGTTTGTTTTTCATACTCGATTTCCAGCCAAGGTAACTTCACTACTCTACCCCTTTGTCTTTTTATTTCCTTACACAATACTGTTATTTGTAATTCCGTTCAATCTCACTGAATGACAACCCGTGCTAGCATATTTCTTTATTTCCCAATATGAAGTTGTGCATACTCCGTACACTTGGTCAATGTCCTTTACTTTCGCTATTTACTACATCCAGGGTTATTTGTTTTGTTGTTGCTTGTCTTTGCGGATAAATTCGTAGCTTCGGACAAACTGGGAAACTCCAAAAAAAATGTTATTGCACCTCGTCGTTGTTTATATTGTATTATAGCGTCTTACTTATAACATCGTACAGAACCATCTCTTACAAATTCATGCTTTTATTCAATTAACGATTTAAATTTGGTTCTTTTCTGTCTTTGGCGTTTCTTTATAATTATTGATAAATAATCTAAGTGTTTCAAATGGCTTTATTATTTAATAGTTTACTGCATGTAGAGGCTCTGAGTCAAAAATATGAAAATAAAGGAAACAAGTCCATAGGCTTTTAAAACAGTTAGAAACACACTTAAATCTCGAATTTGGTGAAGACCGTCGGCAACTCTTATGCATTAATTAAAGTAGTATGGCCATAAGTCAATATGTACTAATGACAAGTAGCAGCAGATGAATATACTCCGAACAACTTGAAAACACTTAGTGGTATTTACATAGAGATGGTTAAAATGTCCCATATAATTGAGAGAAACAAAGTTTAATTTGCTGTATTGAAATGTAACATGCTTGAGACTTTCTAAATTTCTTATTCCTTATTTTGTATGTGTAGGATTCTTCCAATTAACAACTGAATATGTGCAGGATTCATATTTCAGCTAGGCATAAAAGTTATGAAGAAGTATTCTTTCCTTGCCAAAGCCCGATAAAATAGACACGAGCATGCACGAGAGCAAACTTTTTCTAGCAGAAGGTCCCGAAACAAATGAAAACTCTCATTTTAGTCGGTAAGGTATTCAATTTTTGTACTGGATTTTTCTCCTTTTTACGAATGAGCATCCATTTTATTCTTGCTTGGTCTACAGGGACAACACACACCACTATATAATTTAAAAAAATATGTCTAATTAAAGTAATTATTCTGTTGTTTTATTGTTTCTGAAAGTTTAGCTCAAAGCATTCCCGACACCCTCAGTCATATCACAGTTCCGTTGGTTTTTTCTTCTCTCGTCAGGTTTTTTTGTCGTAGATGCTAGAAGTAGAATAATAGTACTGTTAATTCATTTTAAATTGAACCAATAATATTAAGGCAGAGAAAATGGGTCTACTTTTATGTGAGGGTTATTATATGCTAAGAAAGTTACGTGAACTATATATTAATCCACTATTTTCTGAAGTGTAATTAATTATATCTTTGAAAAAGTGGTGCAGTGAAGTTATAGCCTATACTAATAATACTTGTTGATATATTATGTGAATATTTGGATTAAATTCTATTTACACTGACAAAATTTTGTACAAATACATTAATCCATATTAGATATTAATTTAATTTGTTTCTTAGAATACGTTTCCTTTTACCAAGATTTAGGGAAATGATGGCGAACACTTAACTAAACATGTCATGCAATAATTGTATGCAAACATTATGTGGAAAACTATCACCTCGTTACAACTTAATTAAACATGTCATGCATGATTGTATGAAATAACAGGAATCAAATGAAAAATGTCCAATTTTTTATTCTATTCTCCTGTTAAGTTTTGTTTTTTTCTTTTCCATAAGGGGACAGTTTTCTGTTATTTAAGTTTCTGTCACTCATATTGGACTTTTTATATTGGATCAATTCATCGGATAATTTGGCAACTTCCCCGTTCTCATAGGCAGATGGATGTTGAATGTTACCTTATTCCCTTAAAACAGTTATGGTTCTTTTTCCACTTTTACGTGAAGCTATAATTTTGAACTCAGTTTTGTATTTTACTATATGGGTGGTGCACTATCCATTTTAGTGTGCAAATTCGAAGTTTAAATTTTTAGCTATAGCTGAGTTCAAACTCAGTTTTCAAAACCCAATCGGCAAGTGCAAAGCGTGTCCTAATGCGAACTGAGTTTGCAAATGCAATTTATTAATACTGAGTTTGCAGGCAACTTATAAACGCTAGGTTGGGAAACCAAGTTTGCCTGTTTTCTACAAATGATGTTATGCATATTCATGAAAACAATAGCAGACTAAGGCTTTCTATATGACCTAGCATTTCGCATCTATATTGTTTGCAAAAAAAAAAAATTGTATTTTTTTTAATTTGAATATGGTATTGTTGTATTTTGAAATCGGAAAGTTTTAAGCTTGTTGTAGTGCTATTCAAGTATTTCATTGTTTTACTTGTAGGACAAATCCTGCTTCAATACAAGCTTTAGTGTTAACCTCTTAGTAGCAGGTCGAGGTAGAACATTCAACCATTATCTCACGACCAATATGAAAACAATGTCTGGAAGTAAGCCAAAATACTTATTTAAATGTGTAAGATACCACAAGAATTTACCAGGCATGTGCTTTCTTTTGATGTAGGGAATGAAGCCTCATTACTTAGAAGGATTTCATTAATTTGTTTGTCTTTGCTTCATTGTAGAATTAATATGGCCTGTGTATATACATATTTGCAAGCTTAAATAGTTTGAACTAAATATCGCCTATCTTTGTTGTAACAGGACTAATATTGCTTATGGCAGGGAGAAAATATCAAAGCAAAGGCATATTAAATTAATTGTTCGACTGTTTTGTAAGTAATTTGTTAATCAAGTATGTACGACATATCCGACATGGAAAAGTGGATAAAACAATATTTATGAAATGTTAAGTTTGGATATGTGGAAAATTGTTTGAAATATATGTATGAAATATTTAGTTTGGTTATATGGAAGTTGTCTGAATGATGTATATTTTGTTGTAATTTATATATTCGTTGTTTGTGACAATAAAGTTATATTTTTATACATATAACAAATGGGTATATGTATGTCCGTGTGTGGGTATATATGTACGCATATTATAAGAGCTGAATTGGTAAATAAAATTTAAAATCAAAATATAGCATTTGTAAATTGCTATAGAATTTTCCTAATAAACGCTATAGAAACAAGCACTAAACTCTATAAAAACATAGTTGTAGATGCTACATAAATAAAACAGTAAACACTATAATAGATGGAAATAAAACGCTATGATATAATACCATTAAATGCCATAGAAGGGGAGAAAAGACGCTATAATATGTAGCATTTGGCTCATAAAAACATAGTTGTAGATGCTACAGAAATAAAACAGTAAATGCTATACTAGATGGAAATAAAACGCTATGATATAATACCATTAAACGCCATAGAAGGGGAGAAAAAATGCTATAATATGTAGCATTTGGCTCATATTCCATATAGCTTTTTTGTTTAATAACAAACCAAAAACGCTATAGAAAATTCATTTTTTATAGCGTTTTTGTATCTACTATTTAAAGTTGAAGGTCTAACATAGCATGTCGTTACATGACATTCTCTGAAACGCTATGGCAGGATATGATAGCGTTTTTTAAACGTTATGAAAGGCCTATTTTATTGTAGTGACAAGCCCTTGGAAAATAATGGAGAGAAGGCAAACGACATAATTGAGACAAAGTGGGAAATTTAGAATAGGAAGGTTGCGTCGGCTATTAGGTTTTTTTTTGGAGAATTCGGTAATTCATATTGTTGCTAATGAAACATCCGCTTATGCGATCTGGAACAAGATAGAAGGAATATATGCAAAGAACTCTGCAATGAACAAGGTTCTTCTTAGAGAAGATTTGTAATAACCCGGAAATTCTGAGTCAGTTTAAAATTTTTATTTTGGCAATTTTAGCGAATTCTGAATATTTAAAATGGATTATTTTAAATAATATAGACGAGAAATTTATTTTGAATATAATTCGAACGTATATAATATATACGTCGTCGTTAGAATATAAATAATTATATATAATTATAATAGAATTGAAAATGGCGCGGTAGTTCGATAATTCGATTTCAAACTTCAATTGAATGTACCGGGTGCAAAACAATCCGGATTTTAGTGAAACCAAAAATGATAGGATCTAATTGATGATATCTTTTCAACGAATCTGAAAAATCAAAATTTCATAGCGGGAATCAAAAGATATGTCCAGTTGAAAATTCTGAATAGTCGCTATGGAATTCAGGCCCTTAAAAATAGACATTTTGCAAACGACCTCGGATTTCGACGAAACCACTTTTCTTGGATCCGCAGTGTCAAATTATTGCTAGGTTTCAAATTTCATAATTTTTCGAATCAATTAGTGAGCGTGGCAAAGGAAAACGCGTTTGACCAGTTTCAGTTGATTTTAATCAACTGGAAATTGGCCATTTTTCTAACGGTCTCAGAATTTGACGAAACTAGTTTTGTTAGGACCGTATCGTCAATACGAAGCTAGAAAATATTTTTCTGGGATTTATAGAGTTAGTATGTGACCCCGGTAATTTGAAATGTACGTTTAAAATTCAATATAGTGATTTAAATGTAAATTTAACGGAAACTGATTGTAACAGCCGAATCAGCTTGCGATACATATCCCATTGTGTACGGAATGGGGGTAAAACGCTATAGACGACAGGCGGTGGGCCTCGTTTAGAGGTCGTTGGTGAAAGTCAACTTTTTGCAATTAAAATAATTAAATAAATTAAACTTTCCTCTCCCTCCCCTTAAATCACGTTGGCCCCCCCGTTATAATTCATTTTCCAATTCAGTCGAAAGAAAAAAAAACCTCGATCGACAGCCGCCCCCCTCCCATCGTTCGCCCGCCGCCGCCCCGATTGACCGCCGACCTCCACGCGAAGAGCCGCCCCTCCTCGCCAGAGGCGACGCGAAGAGCCCCCCCTCCTCGCCAGAAGCGACGCGATACCCCCCCAGACCTCGGCGGCGCTGCAAACCCCCCCCCCCCACCTCGGCGGCGCTGCAAACCACCCCCCCCCCCTTCGAAGTTCAACAGCGGTAAACCCCCCCTCTTCCTCCTTCGATTTACTGTAAGTGATTTATTAATTTTTATATATAAATCAGTTTTTTTTTTCTATTTTCTTTTCTATTTTAGCAAAATAAAAAATGCTGTTTTATGTATAATTAGCATGGAAAGAAAAAAAACTGAATATATATATAGCATAGATTTAAAAAAATGGGTTTTAAAAATAAAATAGCCTAATATGCTTTGCTTTTAAAAATAAAAATATGAAATATGATTTTTATATTTTAAAAAAAAATTGATTTTTATATTTTTAAAGTGGTAAAAATATAATCTTTATTATGTAGAAGGTGTAAAAATATGATTTTTGTTTATGTAAAGGATTAAAAATATAATTTTTACATAATAGGAATAATAAAAATATCATCTTTAAATGTGATTTTTATAATGATATTTTTGAAAAGGTGAAAACTTTATTTTTGAAAAGGTGAAAACTTTATTTTTGAAAAGGTGAAAACTTTACTTTTGAAAAGGTGAAAACTTTATTTTTGAAAAGGCGAGATTTTTATATATTGAATAGCAAAGTAAAAATTCGATTTTTATATATTGAATAGCAAAGTAAAAATTCGATTTTTATATATTGAATAGCAAAGTAAAAATTCGATTTTTATATATTGAATAGCGAAGTAAAAATTCGATTTTTACATATGTAGTGGCTACGGCAATGAAGATTCCTATCAAAGAAGAGTCAAGATGATTGGATAGCTATCTATGAGAATTTCTCACTCTTCAATTTCATTTTCTAGTTATATATATATACTAGGATGCAGACGGTGCTTAGTAGCACCCGACACAATCGTCCACAGACCATGGACTTGTTTGTTTGGTTGCAAAAATTAGTTAGATTATTTGATTGAAATTGAATTGTTTGGTGAAATGAATGGATTGATTGATGTGTGAATGGCGTGGGCCTTCACTAGTCCGGGGATAAGGCTAGGCCTTGTCCCGTTTCTAGTATCGTGCCGTTATGCCGCCGAAATTTTCTAAAATATGTTAGAAAAATAAAAATATCATTTTATTTAAAGAATGAACTGAATAGAAATTCATGTGTTGAAAAAAATGTTTGATCGTTAAAAATATAATTTTTAACGTGAAGTGAATAAAATAAAATATTCATTTACAAACCGGACGGTTTGTTTATGTACACCTATTTGAATGACATTGATTGGGATGATAAATTTTACACATCGCCCAACTGCACCAATAAAATCTGTGTTTGATTGTTTGAAACCCCACACGGGTGTTGGGATGAAATTTGAAGTTCACTCATCCTGATTAATTAAATATGTTGATCGATTGATTGACAGGCTGTTATAAGCGTTAGATATCTATATTTGATGCTTATACAGTGTAGTGCACTTTGGTTGATGGTTGATTATTTTTCAATGCTATTATATACGTGTGATGTATGGAAATCCATATAATTAACAGTATATGGTGATTGATTGGGCCTCATTCCAATTTAGAAAATAAAGAATAATATAATATAAAAGTTCATGTGTTGACTGTACTCATCCGTTGAGATTAGTCATGTGTTGAACGAAATATTTTTATAATAAAATTTACATCTTTATAATATAATATAAAAGTTCATGTGTTGACTGTACTCATCCGTTGAGATTAGTCATGTGTTGAATGAAATATTTTTATAATAAAAATTACATCTTTATCAATATAATATAAAAGTTCATGTGTTGACTGTACTCATCCGTTGAGATTAGTCATGTGTTGAACGAAATAATTTAACAAAAATAGTCACACGTGGACAGTACTCATTCGTTGAGATTAGTCGTGTGTTGACAAAAATAAATATTCATTTGTTGAATAGAATAAAGGAATATATAAAGCCGTGTTGATTAGAGATGCGCCACTTTGACGTGAAGAATATTTATATCGATTTTATTCATTTTAAAATGAATATTGAAAAGTAATTTTGAAATCGAATATTTTGAAATGAATTGAATTGAAAACGATTTCGAAATGAATAGAATTGAAAGCGATTTCGAAATGAAATGAATTGAAAGTGATTTCGAAATGAAATGAATTGAAAACGATTTCGAAATGAATTGAAAATGATTTCGAAATGAATTGAATATAAAGTGATTTCGAAATCGCATATGTTGAAATGAAATTTAAATCAAATTGAATAGAAAATGAATTCGAATTGAATATATAACGAATTGAATTCGAATTGAATATAAAACGAATTTGATCTCAATCGAATATATAATGAATTTGATTCAAATAGAAAACGGAAATGAATGGAATGTAAATCGATTTCGAAATGAATTGAATATAAAACGATTTCGAATTAAATTGAATAGCAAACAAATTGAATTCAAACGGAATGGAAAACGAATTTGATTTAAATCGAATAGAAAACCAATTTAAATTGAATCGAATAGAAAACGACTTTGAAATCGAATTGAATAGAAAACGAATTATAATTGAATTGAAATTTGAATTGAGTAGAAATGAATTTTAAAACGAATTTATAAAGAAGAATTCAATTTTGCTTTGAATTGAAATGGAAGTTGAAATGAATTTTAAAACGAATTTATAAAGAAGAATTCAATTTTGCTTTGAATTGAAATGGAAGTTGAAATGAATTTTGAAACGAATTCAAAACTATTTATATAATTCGTTTTAAATAAAATCGACAAAATATATATTATATATATTATATATATAATATAATGGCCTGAATAGAACGCGCCGCGCCGCGGCAGTTCGTAAATTTCGACCATTATGTTCAAACGGACATTACGGGAGATCCGACCGTCGGATTCTCCTAAAATCGGAACCGTTGGGTTCGTATCGAAAAGAGCTTTCTAATGAATATAATAAATTAGAAATCTAACGGTTGGATTTGGAATTACGTCCAAATCAAATTTGGAAAAGGTCGTTGTAAGTGCAGTTCGATGGCCGTTGATGGAAATCGACTGTACGGGCCTTGATAAAATTATTAAAAATAGTAATAATTTGTGTAAAATCAGAAGAAATGATTTGGGAAAATTTGGGATGAAAAACTCCATATTTGAAAAGATAAAAATAGTTTTTTTTATCAAAATGAACTAGTTTGAACTCAATTTAAAACCCGATTTTTTATTTTTAAATAAATAAATTAGATTTAAAAAGGGGTTTTAAATAATCGGAATTCCTAATATATTTGATTAAATTGAAATAGAATTGATTTGTGGGTTTATCGTGAACTGTGTTTTAAACAACACTAGTTCTTTAACCCGACGATAAATAGAATGTGATTTGGGTTTGTCGTGAGCTGTGTTTTAAATGAAATTAGTTCTTTAACCCAATAAAAGGAGTTTTAACGAATCTGCAATTAGATTGAAATGTAAATTTGTAATCTAAATTATCAAATTTAGAAAATGAGCGAGAATGGAGTATTACCAGTTTTGCTCCAAAGCGATAGTTAAATCTTTAATTTGATTTGAACGGGAAATGGTAATTAATTTTCCCGATAACACGTGGTGTTAGATATGGAGTATTACCAGTTTTGCTTCATGGGATGAATAGGTTGGGGTTGGGAAATAAAATAAATAATTACTTCGGTGTGGTTCGCTAATCTCGACTAGTTTAGAAAACCATAATTTGGTTTGAAACGACATCCAAAGGAGGATTAAAGAATAAATTTAAAGAATTTATCTTTGATAAAATTAATGGGAACCTTTCCCTGAGAATATAAATTGGAATGAGGCGTATGTGGTGTTTGAGTAACATTTGTTTTTAATATACGCGGGTTGTTCGGAAAGTCCGGGTTTATACCCATTCTGAATAACCGATCCGACGATAAGTCGAAGATGAAGACGGTGGTTGAAGACCGGAAGTCTTCACATCGTTTGGATTATTACTGACGATCCTGATTGGGCTGTACACCCAAGAGGATGGGAATAGTTGGTGGTCGTCCAGACGTACTTGGAGATGGATGGATATGCGAGGAAAGTGCCTCCGGTTTCGTTCAGACCCAGAACGGACTTGTAAATGGATTGTGTGTCTGACATTGGATTTTATTCTGTGTTGATTGATTTCTCTTAAATATACATCTGTTTGGCGGCGGAGAATTTATTCTTTTGCTTAACGCCCTTCTCTGAGACGTACGAGCTCAGAGGTTGTATATCGATGGACATCAGTCGCATGGCATGAATTGCCTGTGTGGCACGCTGAGATGCAATAATCAAGGCTTCCGTTGAAAAGCAAAGTCTTGTGGTTGATGATCAAAGCACGGCCTACGTGGCAGCTTTGTGTATAGCGTGAATTCGCGAGCCTCACACCTCGGTATGAGTTAAAAACGGGATATGGACTGCAGGGAGAGCACGACGTTTCTTTTTAGCTTTGGTGGTGTCAGTGACTTACCAGCCCTGACATTTATATACTTTTCACCTATGTGGTTGTTGGAATGCGAGGCGCCTCGATTATAGGTCTGTAAGGACCGGGAAACGTGTGTTCAGGAATACTAATCCTCTAACGTAAGTGAGGACCGGCCCTGAAGCATCCAGGATTGCCCAGAGTGCGTAGTCCTGAGGCATTTGCTAGAGTGTCTCGAACGCGGAGAGGAGCTTGCCCCTTGCCTCGACTCATGACGGAAATCCAATTTCCAATACGTGTATTGCAGTTTTAATTGTAGAACTAGTATGGCGACATGATATATGGTACCCATGCTGTCTATGATTTATATTTATGATTGAAATTGTTTTGACACTATACACTTATTATAGTATCAAATGATTCGTTTTAAACGTATCAAGCATGTTTGGCTATTATAAGGGAAAACCCTATCCTCCGGCTTGCGTTGCATTGTGTGATGGGACCTGGGTCTTATAATAGCTTCATTTTTCGAAAAAGCATTGCGCTGTTTATTCTATGCACTGGTATTCTTGGGAGGAAACCCGTTCCGTGTTATACGGCGTGGTCCCTTGAATTACTCTCTTTTAAAGAAAAGTTTTAGATAACTGTTTTAGTTCTCACTCCAGTCACATGACTGACCTGGAGTTTATTGTTTTAACCTAAACTCTGGGTGCCCCTATTTTCCGCACGGGCAGCTAGTAGTTTTGGTTTTGCAGATTTGTATTCACAGGATCCTGGTTTACAGCTGGAATGATATCCGGAAAGCTCTGTATCCGTATATCACCTTCAGTTGTGCTTTGTATTATTTTCCGTTGCTATGTGATTTATTGTAATCTCTGATATTTATCGAATGTAATTTATTCAGTTATACTCTGTATATTCTTGTATCTGATGGAATTGTTGTAATAGCAATGAAATGTTCTTCTGTTTGTGTTCTGATTTGTCCTGTTCTCAAACGATCAGGGGTTTCGAACGGTCTAGATCGGTCTAACGACTGATTCAGATCGAGCGAAATTCCAGGCCGTCACATTTGGTATCAGAGCTTTGGCTTACAGAGCTCGAGAACAAGACACATTAGAACCATATGAAAGAATTCATCAGATATTGGATTAGTAATATCCAATTAGAATGACTCGTTAGAGATAGGATCAGTGGTATCCTAGAACGAGTGTGAAGAGTATATTTTTCAATTGAAAACAATTTTGTTTTTGAAATTTAAACCATTTTAAAACGTATTTGATTATTTATTTATTTTGAATTTGGACAATCTAGTATATAAAGGTTTTGCATATATGCGTCATGAACGTATATTCGAAGTTTTAATATATTAGATAGATATAGAGTCACACTCTAGTCGCCCGGACATGGTCCTGATGATGAAGTATACCATCACCAGTATTTATTTTCGAGTGACGAAGGTGTGATATTTATATATTTCCATTTAGACTGGTGTGAGAACCAAAACTAATGTGGCTAGAACACATTTGTGTGAATTGGCATCAAAAACAAGATTTTCAGTATATATATCAAAATTATGAATTTGAAACTCTAATTCACTAATTGATTGATGTTTGTGTTGTTTGTTTATTAGTTTGATAATTTTGAACCATTTAGCCTAATTGCATCAAATATTGAACTATATTGAAAATTGGTCGCATTTGCTTGCATATACATATACTTACATTGAACAGGTTATAGCAAGGAGGCTAGAGCAGAGAATAAAATTTGTTTGCCCGACAAATAGGTACATGTTTACTATATAATTTACTGTTTTGTTTGGGTGATGATGATTTTATGAGCCAATTGGCTAGCCGCTTGGCTTTTTCTTTTTCTTTTTGAGATCAGAAGGCCTATATGGCAATTTCGGGATTTTCCCGTGGCTCCCGGTGCAGGGGAGGTTATGGCGAATTTTTTAGAAAATTTAGGGTGTTAGCCAAATTTTTGAAAATTTGAAAATTCTCAGAAACTGAAAAGTTGGAGAATGGAAGCCAGATCGAACGTAGGGTTGAATAATCAAACCGCTTTCGACTTTGTTCCTTTTCGGGGACGAAAAGTTTTAAGTGGGGGAGATTGTAATAACCCGGAAATTCTGAGCCAGTTTAAAATTTTTATTTTAGCGAATTCTGAATATTTAAAATGGATTATTTTAAATAATATAGACGAGAAATTTATTTTGAATATAATTCGAACATATATAATATATACGTCGTCGTTAGAATATAAATAATTATATATAATTATAATAGAATTGAAAATGGCGCGGTAGTTCGATAATTCGATTTCAAACTTCAATTGAATGTACCGGGTGCAAAACAATCCGGATTTTAGTGAAATCAAAAATGATAGGATCTAATTGATGATATCTTTTCAACGAATCCGAAAAATCAAAATTTCATAGCGGAAATCAAAAGATATGTCCAGTTGAAAATTCTGAATAGTCGCTATGGAATTCAGGCCCTTAAAAATAGACATTTTGCAAACGACCTCGGATTTCGACGAAACCACTTTTCTTGGATCCGCAGTGTCAAATTATTGCTAGGTTTCAAATTTCATAATTTTTCGAATCAATATGTGAGCGTGGCAAAGGAAAACGCGTTTGACCAGTTTCAGTTGATTTTAATCGACTGGAAATTGGCCATTTTTCTAACGGTCTCAGAATTCGACGAAACTAGTTTTGTTAAGACCGTATCATCAATACGAAGCTAGAAAATATTTTTCTGGGATTTATAGAGTTAGTATGTGACCCCGGTAATTTGAAATGTACGTTTAAAATTCAATATAGTGATTTAAATGTAAATTTAACGGAAATTGATTGTACAGCCGAATCAGCTTGCGATACATATCCCATTGTGTTCGGAATGGGGGTAAAACGCTATAGACGACAGGCGGTGGGCCTCGTTTAGAGGTCGTTGGTGAAAGTCAACTTTTTGCAATTAAAATAATTAAATAAATTAAACTTTCCTCTCCCTCCCCTTAAATCACGTTGGCCCCCCCGTTATAATTCATTTTCCAATTCAGTCGAAAGAAAAGAAAAAAACCTCGATCGACAGCCGCCCCCCCCCCCCCCCCCATCGTTCGCCCGCCGCCGCCCCGATTGATCGCCGACCTCCACGCGAAGAGCCCCCCCTCCTCGCCAGAGGCGACGCGAAGAGCCCCCCCCTCCTCGCCAAAAGCGACGCGATAACCCCCCAGACCTCGGCGGCGCTGCAACCCCCCCCCCCCCAGACCTCGGCGGCGCTGCAACCCCCCCCCCCCCCTTTGAAGTTCAACAGCGGTAAACCCCCCCTCTTCCTCCTTCGATTTACTGTAAGTGATTTATTAATTTTTATATATAAATCATTTTTTTTCTATTTTCTTTTATATTTTAGCAAAATAAAAAATGTTGTTTTATGTATAATTAGCATGGAAAGAAAAAAAACTGAATATATATATATAGCATAGATTTAAAAAAATGGGTTTTAAAAATAAAATAGCCTAATATGCTTTGCTTTTAAAAATAAAAATATGAAATATGATTTTTATATTTTTAAAGTGGTAAAAATATAATCTTTATTATGTAGAAGGTGTAAAAATATGATTTTTGTTTATGTAGAGGATTAAAAATATAATTTTTACATGATAGGAATAATAAAAATATCATCTTTAAATGTGATTTTTATAATGATATTTTTGAAAAGGTGAAAACTTTATTTTTGAAAAGGTAAAAACTTTATTTTTGAAAAGGTGAAAACTTTATTTTTGAAAAGGCGAGATTTTTATATATTGAATAGCAAAGTAAAAATTCGATTTTTATATATTGAATAGCAAAGTAAAAATTCGATTTTTATATATTGAATAGCAAAGTAAAAATTCGATTTTTATATATTGAATAGCGAAGTAAAAATTCGATTTTTACATATGTAGTGGCTACGGCAATGAAGATTCCTATCAAAGAAGAGTCAAGATGATTGGATAGCTATCTGTGAGAATTTCTCACTCTTCAATTTCATTTTCTAGTTATATATATACTAGGATGCAGACGGTGCTTAGTAGCACCCGACACAATCGTCCACAGACCATGGACTTGTTTGTTTGGTTGCAAAAATTAGTTAGATTATTTGATTGAAATTTAATTGTTTGGTGAAATGAATGGATTGATTGATGTGTGAATGGCGTGGGCCTTCACTAGTCCGGGGATAAGGCTAGGCCTCGTCCCGTTTCTAGTATCGTGCCGTTATGCCGCCGAAATTTTCTAAAATATGTTAGAAAAATAAAAATATCATTTTATTTAAAGAATGAACTGGATAGAAATTCATGTGTTGAAAAAAATGTTTGATCGTTAAAAATATAATTTTTAACGTGAAGTGAATAAAATAAAATATTCATTTACAAACCGGACGGTTTGTTTATGTACACCTATTTGAATGACATTGATTGGGATGATAAATTTTACACATCGCCCAACTGCACCAATAAAATCTGTGTTTGATTGTTTGAAACCCCACACGGGTGTTGGGATGAAATTTGAAGTTCACTCATCCTGATTGATTAAATATGTCGATCGATTGATTGACAGGCTGTTATAAGCGTTAGATATCTATATTTGATGCTTATACAGTGTAGTGCACTTTGGTTGATGGTTGATTATTTTTCAATGCTATTATATACGTGTGATGTATGGAAATCCATATAATTAACAGTATATGGTGATTGATTGGGCCTCATTCCAATTTAGAAAATAAAGAATAATATAATATAAAAGTTCATGTGTTGACTGCACTCATCCGTTGAGATTAGTCATGTGTTGAACGAAATATTTTTATAATAAAATTTACATCTTTATAATATAATATAAAAGTTCATGTGTTGACTGTACTCATCCGTTGAAATTAGTCATGTGTTGAATGAAATATTTTTATAATAAAAATTACATCTTTATCAATATAATATAAAAGTTCATGTGTTGACTGTACTCATCCGTTGAGATTAGTCATGTGTTGAACGAAATAATTTAACAAAAATAGTCACACGTGGACAGCACTCATTCGTTGAGATTAGTCGTGTGTTGACAAAAATAAATATTCATTTGTTGAATAGAATAAAGGAATATATAAAGCCGTGTTGATTAGAGATGCGCCATTTTGACATGAACGATATTTATATCGATTTTGTTCATTTTAAAATGAATATTGAAAAGTAATTTTTAAATCGAATAGTTCGAAATGAATTGAATTGAAAACGATTTCGAAATGAATTGAATTGAAAGCGATTTCGAAATGAAATGAATTGAAAGCGATTTCGAAATGAAATGAATTGAAAGTGATTTCGAAATGAAATGAATTGAAAACGATTTCGAAATGAATTGAAAACGATTTCGAAATGAATTGAATATAAAGTGATTTCGAAATCGCATATGTTGAAATGAAATTTAAATCAAATTGAATAGAAAACGAATTCGAATTGAATATATAACGAATTGAATTCGAATTGAATATAAAACGAATTTGATTTCAATCGAATATATAATGAATTTGATTCAAATAGAAAACGGAAATGAATGGAATGTAAGTCGATTTCGAAATGAATTGAATATAAAACGATTTCGAATTAAATTGAATAGCAAACAAATTGAATTCAAACGGAATGGAAAACGAATTTGATTTAAATCGAATAGAAAACCAATTTAAATTGAATCGAATGGAAAACAACTTTGAAATCGAATTGAATAGAAAACGAATTCAAATTGAATTGAAATTTGAATTGAGTAGAAATGAATTTTAAAACGAATTTATAAAGAAGAATTCAATTTTGCTTTGAATTGAAATGGAAGTTGAAATGAATTTTAAAACGAATTTATAAAGAAGAATTCAATTTTGCTTTGAATTGAAATGGAAGTTGAAATGAATTTTGAAACGAATTCAAAACTATTTATATAATTCGTTTTAAATAAAATCGACGAAATATATATTATATATATTATATATATAATATAATGGCCTGAATAGAACGCGCCGCGCCGCGGCAGTTCGTAAATTTCGACCATTATGTTCAAACGGACATTACGGGAGATCCGACCGTCGGATTCTCCTAAAATCGGAACCGTTGGGTTCGTATCGAAAAGGGCTTTCTAACGAATATAAGAAATTAAAATCTAACGGTTGGATTTGGAATTACGTCCAAATCAAATTTGGAAAAGGTCGCTGTAAGTGCAGTTCGATGGCCGTTGATGGAAATCGACTGTACGGGCCTTGATAAAATTATTAAAAATAGTAATAATTTGTGTAAAATCAGAAGAAATGATTTGGGGAAATTTAGGATGAAAAACTCCATATTTGAAAAGATAAAAATAGTTTTTTTAATCAAAATGAACTAGTTTGAACTCAATTTAAAACCCGATTTTTTATTTTTAAATAAATAAATTAGATTTAAAAAGGGGTTTTAAATAATCGGAATTCCTAATATATTTGATTAAATTGAACTAGAATTGATTAGTGGGTTTATCGTGAACTGTGTTTTAAACAACACTAGTTCTTTAACCCGACGATAAATAGAATGTGATTTGGGTTTGTCGTGAGCTGTGTTTTAAATGACATTAGTTCTTTAACCCAATAAAAGGAGTTTTAACGAATCTGCAATTAGATTAAAATGTAAATTTGTAATCTAAATCATCAAATTTAGAAAATGAGCGAGAATGGAGTATTACCAGTTTTGCTCCAAAGCGATAGTTAAATCTTTAATTTGATTTGAACGGGAAATGGTAATTAATTTTACCGATAACACGTGGTGTTAGATATGGAGTATTACCAGTTTTGCTTCATGGGATGAATAGGTTGGGATTGGGAAATAAAATAAATAATTACTTCGGTGTGGTTCGCTAATCTCGACTAGTTTAGAAAACCATAATTTGGTTTGAAACGACATCCAAAGGAAGATTAAAGAATAAATTTAAAGAATTTATCTTTGATAAAATTAATGGGAACCTTTCCCTGAGAATATAAATTGGAATGAGGCGTATGTGGTGTTTGTGTAACATTTTTTTTAATATACGCGGGTTGTTCGGAAAGTCCGGGTTTATACCCATTCTGAATAACCGATCCGACGATAAGTCGAAGATGAAGACGGTGGTTGAAGACCGGAAGTCTTCACATCGTTTGGAGTATTACTGACGATCCTGATTGGGCTGTACACCCAAGAGGATGGAAATAGTTGGTGGTCGTCCAGACGTACTTGGAGATGGATGGATATGCGAGGAAAGTGCCTCCGGTTTCATTCAGACCCAGAACGGACTTGTAAATGGATTGTGTGTCTGACATTGGATTTTATTCTGTGTTGATTGATTTCTATTAAATATACATCTGTTTGGCGGCGGAGAATTTATTCTTTTGCTTAACGCCCTTCTCTGAGACGTACGAGCTCAGAGGTTGTATATCGATGGACATCAGTCGCATGGCATGAATTGCCTGTGTGGCACGCTGAGATGGAATGATCAAGGCTTCTGTTGAAAAGCAAAGTCTTTTGGTTGATGATCAAAGCACGACCTACGTGGCAGCTTTGTGTATAGCGTGAATTCGCGAGCCTCACACTTCGGTATGAGTTAAAAACGGGATACGGACTGCAGGGAGTGCACGACGTTTCTTTCTAGCTTTGGTGGTGTCAGTGACTTACCAGCCCTGACATTTATATACTTTTCACCTATGTGGTTGTTGGAATGCGAGGCGCCTCGATTATAGGTCTGTAAGGACCGGGAAACGTGTGTTCAGGAATACTAATCCTCTAACGTAAGTGAGGACCGGCCCTGAAGCATCCAGGATTGCCCAGAGTGCGTAGTCCTGAGGCATTTGCTAGAGTGTCTCGAACGTGGAGAGGAGCTTGCCCCTTGCCTCGACTCATGACGGAAATCCAATTTCCAATACGTGTATTGCGGTTTTAATTGTAGAACTAGTATGGCGACATGATATATGGTACCCATGTCGTCTATGATTTATATTTATGATTGAAATTGTTTTGACACTATACACTTATTATAGTATCAAATGATTCGTTTTAAACGTATCAAGCATGTTTTGCTATTATAAGGGAAAACCCTATCCTCCGGCTTGTGTTGCATTGTGTGATGGGACCTGGGTCTTATAATAGCTTCATTTTTCGAAAAAGCATTGCGCTGTTTATTCTATGCACTGGTATTCTTGGGAGGAAACCCGTTCCGTGTTATACGGCGTGGTCCCTTGAATTACTCTCTTTTAAAGAAAAGTTTTAGATAACTGTTTTAGTTCTCACACCAGTCACATGACTGACCTGGAGTTTATTGTTTTAACCTAAACTCTGGGTGCCCCTATTTTCCACACGGGCAGCTAGTAGTTTTGGTTTTGCAGATTTGTATTCACAGGATCCTGGTTTACAGCTGGAATGATATCCGGAAAGCTCTGTATCCGTATATCACCTTCAGTTGTGCTTTGTATTATTTTCCGCTGCTATGTGATTTATTGTAATCTCTGATATTTATCGAATGTAATTTATTCAATTATACTCTGTATATTCTTGTATCTGATGGAATTGTTGTAATAGCAATGAAATGTTCTTCTGTTTGTGTTCTGATTTGTCCTATTCTCAAATGATCAGGAGTTTCGAACGGTCTAGATCGGTCTAACGACTGATTCAGATCGAGCGAAATTCCAGGCCGTCACAAGATTGGTGAATCTCAAGCTTAAGGAAGGTGAGTCAATTGGAGAGCATCTTAATGATTTTCAGGAAATTGTGAACCAATTGGCAGTCATAAATTATAAGGTAAACGATGAGACATAAGCTCTGATGTGGATGAGTTCATTACCGGAGAGTTGGGAAACACCTGTGGTTGCACTAAATAACTCAAATTCAGATGGCGTTGTTTCAATGGGGTCAGTGGTTAGTAGCTTGCTGAATGAGGAGGTATGGATGATTAACCTAATAGAAGAAAAGGATAAGGCAGAAAGAGAAAGTAGAAATCTATTTGAAGAGGTAATTTTTGCTAGGAAATGTAGTCATTCAAATAGCAAAGATGATCAAATAACTCAAACGTAGAAAGGGATTTGATTTGCTATTACTGTGAAAAACCGGGTCATCGACTAAGATTTTGCAAAAAACATAAAAAGGATAAAGAAAGAATAAAAGCATTAGAGGAAGAAAAAATCAAGGTTGATGAAAGCAGCAACGGAGAAGTAAATTTTGGTGAAGATCTTGATGATAATGTCATATGTGTGGATAAAGATAAAATTAAAGATTGGGTACTTGATTCAGGCGCTTGTTTCCACATATGCAGTCAAAGGGAAGAATTTATTTATTATGAAGAACAAATTGATAAAGTGGAATCATCCGAGGGTGGAGATTCGAATGTTAAAGGCATAAGTTCGGTTAGGTTAAAGATGAATGATGGATGGGTGATGATGTTAACAGGAGTTAGGTACATCCCAGAAATTAAGAAGATCTTGCTTCAACAGGATAGTAGAACAAAAAGGCTGCAACTTTTCAACCAGTGGTGGAGTCATTAGGGTTTGGAGGGGTAATAAGGTCTACGCTCAAAACGGGGCATAACATATATCAATTGCTTGAAAAAACGGTGGAGAATGTTATGAGTTCTCAAATTGGATTTGGAGAGGAAAATTGGTCTGAATTAAGGTGGAGTATGCAACGAAAAACCAAAAGGTTTACTTGGAGACCATTGTAGTATTACAAGAAATTTTGATTTATTGATGATATGCATATTCAATGGAAACATACACAATTAGATGGTTTGAAGGTTGAATGAGTTTGCTTTTAGTGGAAGCACGTGAAGGATATTCAGTTGAGGTAGAATGTTAAAGATATGCAACACAATATTTGGTTTATTGATTAGTTGACTAATTAATATTTTAGAAAATATTAGATTTGATTTAGGAAGAGATAATTATGCATTTATTCATGTCTCATATCCTTTTTTTAGGAAACAAACAAATAAACATAGGGTTATATATATTTATTCATTTGACTAATTTTGAGAGATATATTAGCAAATTTATCTCTACAATTCCATTGGTTGATAGTTGTTGTAAAGGGATTTTCAGCCTCAAGGACCAAAAAAAAAATTTGTTCCATAAGGATAAGGGGCTAAAATTTTATCCATAAGGACCAATTTTAGTGTAAAGGAGGAATTCAGAGGGCCATTATAATTCCTCCCTTTACACTATAATTTGTCCTTATAGATAAAATTTTGTGAAAATTTGTTGTACATCCTTATTATGTTTAGAAATAGGAACAACATCCATAGTAAGTTTTAAATTAAAAGTGGGTCCCTATTTTTATACTTACGTGTTTTCTGAAGGAAATAACGTGCTGACAAATAAAAAAACAATTTAAAAATCTGCAAATATTCCCAGAAGACCACGAATTTTTTTTACATACATGTATGCAAGTAAACACGATAGTTGCACGCATGTATGCAACTATTCCTGAAGCAGTTCACTACACCAGAAATGCCAATTAAGCAGTGCTCTGAACCGTATCAAAATCGATTTGGCAGTGCTTTGGGCCGTATCAAAAAATGGCGTCTTTGTTATTTGATACGGCCTTAATCCGTATCAAATCTAAGTGAATGATACGGCTCAAAGCCGTATCAAATGCATGAATTGATATGGCTCAAAGCCGTGTCAATCAATGGATTTGAAACGGCTTTGAGTTGTATCAATCCCTTGGATTGATACGGCTCATAACATTATCAAATTCCAAAAAAAAAAAACATTGTCCTACAATTAAATACATTTAACAAAATATGAAAGAAAATTTAATACATTAAAATTCTATCAGTCACTATTACATTGTTACAATTACATTGTGTGTATTACATTGCATTTCATTCTAATACAAAACATAATTACAAAATGAAGTACTGGTACATGCATACCCTTTCCATTCTGGAACTTGATCTGCCATCAATTTCTTCCCAATATTAACCATTTTAGCTTTACTGAATTGTGCACAAATATACAACAAACAGAACATAATAAGAATCAAACATGAGCAATGAATATTGGAGCAAATACAAGTGGCATATACATGCAATAGGGCCGAGCAAAGTAACATTTTTTGGTCAAGACACAAATGCAAAATAAGACAGTGTACACAGAGCAAAAATGGTTCTGCATTGAACATGTGGCAGGTTCATTTGTCATGTATACAACCAGTGATATGCACATGAAGGAAATAGCATCTACATATGGCATTATGAGTTTCATACTGAGTATGAAAATTCAGTTCGATACTGAGTTTGCAAACTCAGTTTCGAACTGAGTTTGCAAACTCAGATCGAACTGAGTTTGCAAACTCATATCGAACTGAGTTTGCAAACTCATATCGAACTGAGTTTGTAAACTCATGCAAACTCAGATCGAACCGAGTTTGCAAACTCAGATTGAACCGAGTTTGCAAACTCAGATCGAACCGAGTTTGCAAACTCAGATCGAATCGAGTTTGAAACTCATCCAAACTCAGATCGAACTGAGTTTGCAAACTCAGTTCATGCAAACACAGTTTCGAACTGAGTTTGCAAACTCGGTTCGATCTGAGTTTGCAAACTCGGTTCGGTCTGAGTTTGCAAACTCGGTTCGATCTGAGTTTGGATGAGTTTCAAACTCGATTCGATCTGAGTTTGCAAACTCGGTTCGATCTGAGTTTGCAAACTCGGTTCGATCTGAGTTTGCATGAGTTTACAAACTCGGATCAAACCGAGTTTGCAAACTCAGGCGCGATACCTTAATAATTCATTTATTTAAATACAGAGAATATTGAAGAGGGTGAGCAGAAGCGTTTGAGGTATACTTTAGTCCTCAGAAGCATTACCAGATCGCTAAAGTTTGTTGTCAACTATTACGTCTGAAATTGATTGCTCACAGCTTTTAACATTTAAAAACAATTACAGTAAGGAAAGTTTTCTATTTGCATGGAGATTTTTTTTTCCAGTCAGGTACAGACTGCTGGTTAGACAACAGTCATAACATTTCATTTATAAGTCTAGAAAAAAGCCATCCACCTTAGTAATAGGAGAGATTTGGTACAACCAATGGATGGTATATCCAACTTTTTTGAATGACTTCTATCAAATAAGAAATGAAATATTAATGTATAACACTAACCTCTTTGATAATAGGAGATTTGGTGTATACATTAGATGATGATGTATCCTCGTCTTCTTTTGACAGCTTCTATTAAGTAAGAAATAAAATATAGTGCTACATAAGATATTATTACCAGTTATAACACACAAATAACTATTAAGTAAGAAATAAAATTTGGAACTAACATTCACCCAAATATATACACTAAATAGAAGAATAAAATATAGTTTGTCTTTCCATTAATCTATGCACCTACCCCCCCCCCCCCCCCTTTCAAAGAGTCTCTTGCAATTTACATTTTAGAATAACTTCAGCCAATTCAGGGTGTAATATTAGCACTTGAATATTAAAGATAATCACCGACGATCGGATGTTTATTTAATAGGTGCACCTTAGAATTAATCTTCATTTAATATTAGAAAAGAACCACTACAGGCATATGATTTTAGGCGATATTAAATACCCATCCGGACCAATTCAAGATTCTAAATTTATCCTTGAATATTACAGTAAATATTACATGTAATTTTTTGTGTTGGGTGGTGCTTCTTTCTTTATGCGAAATTAAAAGCTTGAATAAAGAGGCTGTTGAAGATACTTTTAGGACAAAGTAATAAATGAAAGTGGAGTTATAAGTAAAAACTTAGGTGATTTTCAGTTTTGATTTCATCAACATTGTTTTTTTATTATTACTGTTATATATGGAGATGTAAGATTTGGGCTGCGACTGATTAATCAAAAACATAGGAATTAACTGTCTAATCTGAATTTCACATGACACACGAAAATTTAGTGCATATAAAAAATATAGGAATTAACCATCTACTAGATGTTGTTCGGAACATCAATGGCTTGCTGTTCCGAAACAGCAAGCCTAAGAGCTTGCTGTTCGGAACAGCAAGCAATTACAGCTCTGAACAGCAAGCTCTTAGGCTTGCTGTTTCGGAAAAGCAAGCCATTTCTATTCCAAAACAGCAAGCCTAAGAGCTCGCTGTTCGAAACAGCAAGCAATTGCAGTTCCGAACAGCAATGGCATGTTGTTCCGAATAGCAAGCTCTTAAGCTTTCGCCACAAAATGCATGATAACAGTAAATATTGTAGCAGTCGATATAGAACTTGTTCGAAGGACTTCAAAGTTAGACTGTGTAAATTTACAGCAATTAATTAAGACAATTTTACCTCATCTTCAGATCTGAGAAGAGTTGGGAGAGGTGCAGACTGTCGATTTAATTTTTCAACGTTGTAGAGCTCCATAACTTTGTCATAGTTCTCTGCCCACCATCTCTGACCTTGCCACTTGTTAAACATCTCCCAGCTGTATGTATATTACATCAAACTCAGGTTGATATACACCACATAAGCATATTTAAGCCTAGGGAAATGCGAGGAAACCAAAAAAATAATAGGTTTTTTGAAAAACAGACTGATTTTATCCGTGACGAGCAGCTCGTCGGGTCAAGGCATTGAGATGACAACAGAACAGTGTAAGGTTGTAGGAGGTGTTAAATTTATTTGTTAATGGCTCAAAGTACAAGGGTTCTTGACATTAAATTCACGGAGAGTGCCCAAGTTAGCAAGGTGTTAAAAAACTGATTAAATGGGTCATGCCTTGTGAGAACTTTGTCAGAACAATGAAAAACTTCACAAAACATCAAAGACTGAACCAATGTTTTAAAGATGGAAAGATCCCAAGTATTATACATCTCTGTAATTTTAAAATATAAAGCTTGAATGCTGATTATATAAATAAAACATAAAAATTAAATAAGTACAATAAACTTTGTTTGGTTTTAGATATGTAGTCTGATTATGAATTAAAATTATATGTAAAATGAATTGAAGGGATTACAACTTTAGGATTACATTCCCATCATGGTGCCAAGAAAATATACCAAAAGTTTGTGGTGGCCATTAAAGCTAACATTTCGACTGGGATAGATTAAGCTGAGTAGTCCTGTTTAAACAGATTAAATTAAGGTTACTTCCATACCAAATAATTAATATTGGCATCGACTAACATATCAGTCTAATAGTGATATAGGATACCAAAAAAATAATAATATCAGGATTAATATTCTCATCAGCAAAATACATATTATAAAGTCGATATCGACTAAATACCGACCAAGTATGGATGTTCAATAAAATATTGTATTTTCCTGCTTTTAGTGTAAAATTTTTGCAACTGAAATGCACTTTGTCTCAGATATAGCTAAGCATATAACGCAAAATAATTATGTAGCAAATTGTCTGAATGTTAAATAATCTAACAAATTTGTTAGGGACAATGGTACTGTCACTGTTCTTATAAAAGCTAATTCATATGGTAGTAGCAAAATAAAACAGTAGCATTTATCCAGAATGTCTACACAACACACTTTCGAATAAATGGTTTCACATACATCATGGTTTACATAGATTAGATTACCTATAGAAACATTCAATTTAGAAATTATTTCTTTGGTATTCCCTATATCAGATTACCCTATAAAAACACATAGTTTCATCATCGACAATACATAGAAAATCCAATCGAAAAATTGAGCATAAATAAAAGAGATCAAGGGAGAAAATCACATACGATTTTTCAAAGAGCAATCAACATCTCAAATTGGAAATCACTGGAGCTTTAATTCGATGAAACAAATTGTTGAAGAACCCGATTCCAAAGAAACCCTAGGGAAGCCGCCGCCATTGATACAAAGGAGGAAGCCATCGGTTTGCTTCGAATTCCAGAGAAGCTTTTCTAATCGCGATTTGATTTGGGGGAGAACCCTAATTCCTTTGGAGACGCAATTTTTTTATTTGGGAATTTTTTTTCTCGGCCGAAATGGGAAAGTGTAATGGAGAAGGCAAAAAAAAAAAAAAAAGAAAGAGAACGGACAGGGAAATTTAATACGGCTCAAAAGTGTGTCATATGAACCAATCCGAAGTTTTAACGATCTACGGTTAGATCTAAAGGGTTGGGGAAGGTGCGGATTAGTTCAATTGTAGCAAGTGAAATTTGATACGGCTATGAGCCGTATCAAATTTGATAAGGCTTTAAGCCGTATCAAATCTTCATATCCTGGTGTGTCAAATATGTTGTTTTGGTGTAGTGGTTTACACTAAAAATCTACGTGAATTCTTGCATACATGTAACTATTGTAAATATTTGCATACATGTATGCAAATAATGCATGAAGGTTTCACGTTGAAAAACCTGCATGAATACTTGCATGCATGTATGCAAGTATTCTGTATCCTTGCATACTTGTATGCAAGTAAATGTGAACGGATATTCATGTCTTCGGTTTGTTGCATACATATGTGCTACTCTTTTGTTTTATTGCACACATGTATGCAAGTAACTGTGAACTGATTCGCATGCATGCGAATTATTTCATGTTTGTATGAAAGAATTCTATAATACTTGCATGCGTATACGCAATAAAGCCAACGCAGACGCATAACTGAAATAGTTGCGCAGAAGTATGCAGGAATTTTGAATATTTGCATACTATGACACAAATTACTGCAGTTTTGTTGTTATTGTGTATTTTTTGTTTTGATGATTTATTCGGTGATTTTTACAACTAATTTTTTTATGTTTCCGTGTTTGATTTAAATATGAATTTAAGTGATTCTTTTTGACCTATTTTCGAAAATAAGGACCTAATTTATAATAAGTTTAGGGCAGAATGTGAGCCTAATTTCCAAACTTACTAGGGACCCGAGACAAACACATCCTAAAATTTTAGCCCCTTGACCTTATGGAACAATTTTTTGTTTATTTTGTCTTTCACACTATTTTCCTGTGCTATAAATATGAATGTTGTGCGAGATATTTTATTAAGGATTGAGATTGGTTCTCAATTTTTAGGGTTTTCTTGTAATCTTTTGGAATTATTAATAAAGATTTTATTTTGAGGAATTTTTTTTGTCATTATTTTTTCTTCACTTCTTATCTCTTCTAAAATCTGATTGTGTAGAGAATCTAGTAAAATCCCTAACAGTTGGTACTAGAGCCGAAGGTTACGAACTGAACCATGCAAGAAAGGTAGTACTCTGATACCACTATTATGTAACGACGGTCGGAACAAAGTCCTCCTTCCGCATAGGGCGCATGCATATGAATTGGCGCATACATCCTTGTAACCAAAGGAATCCTTGTAGTTACGTACTCATATATATACACATACACACACACACATTCTTCACTCCTTCAATTTATTCCGTGATGTGGGACTATTTATTCAAACCGTCATTCCTATCTTAACAACATCCAAGACAACCATCGCAATATTACTAGTTTAATTCTATATATAGCTTCTTGCTCTATGCAATGAATACGATAAATATTTATGAAAAATTAATACAAATAACCCTTTTTTAAAAAATATATACATTTAATTCTTTGATAACTTCAAAGTTAATACCATTTGCAAAATTGAGCAGACTCGAAGGAGTCAGAATCAAGACAACTAAAGCAATATGATGAGATTCTTAAGTGAATCGACAAATGTGCACGTCGTGGTGCATAAACCGATAAATTAACCATGATTCGAATATAATGAATAATAACTATAAAACTTCCCCTTTATATAAGATGAATTAAAAGGATATACTATTCTAGATTATTGGAGTAATTTTTTAACCTTTGTATGTAGTTTATTCTATGAATATTTGATTCAACGGAACTTTTTTTGGAGCTTAAAGATGCTAACCTACAAAATCAGATATAGGAATTAGTATTACATATACAACTTAAGTTCTCAATTTCTGTGTACCGAAAAGAACAAGAAAGAAGACCTAACAAACTACACCCATTCCTAACAACTAAGCTCATGCTAGGGACAAAAATCTATAGATGATACTAAACGACTTTGGTACTTGACCTTAGTATACATCTGAAATACAAAAAGTAACAAACAATTGTATCCTTCATTTATACATGTACTATCTTTTGGATATTATTCCACTTTTAACCAAAGTATACGCTTGTACTATAAAGCATAATGAAATGAAAACATTTGGTTTTACCATAAATTTAATACTATATGAAAAATGTATCCATACAAAAACATATTAGTTTGTTACGTGCTACTTGTTTAAACAAATGTTGGAGCATATTTCTAACTCAACTCAAATAGCTGTATATGTTTTTCTATGATAGACTAGCAAGTAAAAAATTTCTTTTATGCATGTAGTATGGTAGAAGTACATGTCTTGTAAAAAAAGTGCATTCTTAACATATAAGATAGATTGAAAAAGCAACAGCGAAATACGTTAGCTCTACTCCATAAGAAAATGATAAAATTGATTTCTTTTGCAACGTGAACTCAATACCAAGCACAACATCATTATTTCTCACATGCTTTAAATGTATTAGTAAAATTATATCCACCATTATATGTAAATATTTGAATGCACAAGCCAAGTATTTTACTTGAACCATCTTGACATCTAGATAAAGGAGAGAGAGGGACTTACATAAACACATATCATTTTTGTAGCGTGATATTTTTTTTTGGCTGACAGAATAGAGTAAAGAACTCTAAAACAAATTGTAGATACGCTTAACTTTCAAATTTGATGCAAAATTTTGCAGAATAAAACCCCAAAATTGAAGGTAGATCTTCAATTCTTCCCTTCATCGTAATCTCGAGGACTTCTTTTAAGTATGCTTAATGATGGTGTTTTATTTTCTCCTCATTGCTTGCCCTAGCCCTAAAATCAAACCTAATGGCATTATTGAAATTAATAAGTCGAACTAAATTTTTCACATAACAAGAGGTATGTGACGACCCCAAACCCCGTACTTACGGCGGCAAGGGTAATCTTTGGAATATAACACAGAAACATATAATAGCATTACAGAAATAAATATATACACCAGATAATGCACAAAAGAATACTGGATAAACGTAATCATCAGAGTTACACAGTATACAAGATCATACTTAGTACAAATACAGTTCAGCTATACATAAATGTCTACAGCGGAAAACAAACATAATATGTACAATAGGAGCTGAACAGCATAAAAAGAGATAAATAATAGAATCCATCTTCAGCTCCGGCTATCCAGAAAGAACCAGCTAAACCTGAATACAAGGCTGCCCGTGTAGAAAAAGGGGCACCCGAGTTTGAAAGTGAAACAAACTACGAGTCAGTCATGGGACTGGTATGAGAAATATACTCAACACATTTAAAATATGGCTAATCACAGGACCACGCCACTTTCGTGGAACGGGTTTACTCCATCGGATCGCCAGTGCTTTAAAACAAATAATTCTTTGAAACATCGTAATGCTTTTTATAAAAATGAAGCCAATATAAGACTCAGTTCCCATCACACAATGCAACGCAAACCGGAGGATAGAGTTTTACCTTATAATGGCCAAAATATGCTTGATACGAATAAAACAAAGGGTGCGTTTTTTAGAGGTCCCTATTAAGTTTCAAAATATAAAAAAGCCCCGGTCATAAACTTATTGTAAATTTAGTCCCTATTTTTCGAAAATTCATAAAAAAAATATAAAAAAATCACGATAATTCGTATTTAAATTAAACATGTACTCGCCCAAAAATTCAGATCATAATAAAATCAAAACATGCATCAAAATCAAAAAAATACAGAAAACAACGAAAAATGCAGTAATTTGCATCAAATCATGCACATATTTGGAATACTTGCATTCATCTGTGCAAGTATTTCTCTGTTATATTTTTACATGCAATACTTGCATACATGTGTGCAAGTATTTAAAATAGTTGCATACATGTATGTAAGTTTCTGCACACATTTTATTTTCACATGTAAATAAATACTTGCATACATGTGTGCAAGTATTTCAAATAGTTGCACACATGTATGCAAGTTTCTGCATACATTTTCAACTAAAACAGCTTCAGAAATACTTGCATACATGTATGCAACTATTGGCAAAAGTTGCATACATGTATGCAACTATTTGCAAGTTTTAAATTCACACCACATCCCTGTAATGTTTTCTTTGTAAACCCGCCCCCTATTTTAGCTGCCGCCTGGAATCTTCCGCCTGTCAATTTCCATACCTCCGCCTCTTTCGTTTTCTGTCCAAATTTTCAGGCGCTATCACTTAAAAAAAAAAAAAATCTAAAATCTATAAATATTCTCGGAAGTTGACAGAAATTAAAAAAAAAAGTTGCATAAATGTATGCAACTTTTACGAATAGTTGCATACATTTATGCAACTATTCGAATACACATGCATATATTTATGCACGCCTGTTTGAAAAATTGCATACATGTATGCAGTTTTTCTATATAACTGCATACATATGTGCATATATGTCAAAATATATGCAAAAGTGAATAAGTTGCACGTAGGTATGCAGTTTTTAAATAAATGCATCAGCAGATGCATGTTTTAACAATATGTGCATACATGTATGCATTTATACTGCAGTTTTGACGCAGATTTGAAATAAATGCATACATGTATGCAACTAATCGATTTATATGCATGTTTTGATGCAATTTACTGCATTTCGTTGATTTTCTGTATTTCATGATTTTGACGTTGTTTTTAATGTTTTTTTGATCTGATTTTTTTCACGATTAATTGTTTTAATTAAATACGAATTTACATGGTTTTTTAATTATTTTTTTTGTATTTTTTTGATGAATTTTCAAAAAATAGGGACTAAATTTACAATAAGTTTATGACCGGGGGTGAGCCTAATTAAGTTTCGTTTTAGGGATGTGTGCCTAATATTCACTAAAACAAAAGCATTTGGTATTACTACTAGTGTTTATATGTTTCAAAAACAATTTCAAATCATAACTACCAATCATAGACGACACGAGCGTCCCATGCCACTATGTCGCCGAATATAGGTATACAATCAAAACTGCACAGTCACGTATTTGGAAATTGGATTTCCGTCATGAACCAAGGCAAAAGATAGTCCTTACCGACTTCGAGACAATCTAGCCCATGTCTCAGGAACAGCCGCAACTGCCCCTTGGATCGACAGGGTTGGTCCACCGATGTGGATTATTATGCCTGAACACTACGTCTCCCCTCCCTATGGGGCGTAAATGAGCCAACGAATGACTCCATCTGTCCCGGATCGACCGATATATCCGAGGCGCCTCGCTATCCATCATCCACATAAGTAAAATGTCAGGCCGTGTAAAAATACCGACACAACTCCTAGCTAGAAAGAAACGCAGGCCCTCCCTGATGTCCTTTCCCGTTTATGGTTCATACTGGGGTGTGAGGCTCGCGAATTCATGTTATACACAAAGCTACGCCACACAAGCGGTGCTTTGATCATCAATCACAAGACTTTGCTTTTCAACAGAAGCCCTGTTCACTGCATCTTAGCATGCCACACCGGCAATCCACACCATGCAACTGATGGTTATCAATCGAACAAAATGAATTCTAATGTCAGACACACAGTCCATTTGCAAGTCCGTTCTGGGTCTGAACGAAACCGGAGGCACTAAATACCTCGCATATTCATCGATCCCCACGTACGTCTGGACGATCACCACTCATTATCCATATTTCGGGATGCCTCCCAATCAGGACATCAGTTACCATCCAAACGAGATGAAGATCGGTCTTCAACCCCCGTCTTCATCTTCGACTTCTTATCGTCGATTTAGTTATTCAGAATGGGATAGACCTGGTCTTTCTGAGCAACTCGCGTATATGATAAACAAGTGCAACACAAATACACATACGCATCATTTCAATTCATTAGTCGCTAACCGTAAATCAGTAAGAGAACGATTTCCCAAATATTAACCCCAAAGGCCGAAACCAACATCAGATCAACACCCAGGAAACCATTCGACTTAGCCAATCTTCAGTTAGTTTCTAAATTTCACATCCATATTGTTTATAATATTTTATAACGATTTATCGCCATTTTTATTTATTTTAAAATAGCCAATTTATTCAAAACGACGCTTCGGGCCATAACGCGGCCGTGGCGCTGTTTTTCTTCAGATTTGATTTACACATATCTGAAAATCTAACCGTTGATCTTCACAAAATTACATCATTAGAAAGATCTTTTCAAAACGAATCCAACGGTTCCAGTTTCGGGAAAATCCGACGGTCGGATCTCCCGGTATAATCGTTTGAAGTTTCAATTTCAAAATATGAACTACAACGTCGTTATTCGATTAAATATAATTATATATATATATATATATATATATATATATAAATATAATCGATTCTGGCGTTGTTTTTCTCCAGATTTGAATTAAACATTCCAGACTATCCAACCGTTGGATTTTTACAAAGTTGGTGCCGTTGGAAAGATTTTTCCAAAGCGAACCCAACGGTTGTGGTTTCGGGAAAATCCGATGGTCGGATCTCTCGGTATAATCATTTGAAATCACGGTTTCAAAATACGAACTGCAGCGTCGTTATTCGATATATTTCAATTCTATTTATATATATATCGATTCTTCGATTTCAAAAACTATATTCTTTTCATACATTTGATAAATATGATATTTTTATCTAACTGTCTTCTATTTCAACACTTCACTATTTTTAACAATTCATTTATATAATAAAAATGTGATTTTTATTATAAAACAATTCATTTCAAAACACTATTATTTTATATAGTTCATATAGGTAATAAAAGTATGATTTTTATTATAAAACAATTTATTTCAAAACGAGATCATTTTATATAGTTCATATCGATGATAAAAATTGGATTTTCATTATAAAACACTTTCTTTCAAAATATGAATACCATTCAACACATGAATTTCAATTCAACGAATGAATTTCGATTCAACACATGAAGGTTTTCTATAGTTTATATATATAGATAAAAATGTGATTTTTATATTTAAAACACGAATACCATTCAACACATGAATTTCAGTTCAACGAATAAATATCGATTCAACACATGAAGGTTTTCTATAGTTTATATATATAGATAAAAATGTGATTTTTATATTTAAAACACGAATACCATTCAACACATGAATTTTAATTCAACGAATGAATATCGATTCAACAAATGAAGGTTTTCTATTCAACGAATAAATATAGTTTCAACAAATGAAAATAATTCAAACACATGAATATTATTCAAAATTTCGGCAGCATAATGGCAGGGTAGTTGTAATGACCCGCATTCTCAGGGGTATAATAATTAATTTATTTAATTATTTAAATGGTGATCAAGAGGATTTAATGGTCGTGGAATTAAATAATGGTGAATATTTAATTAAAATAATAAATTAAATAATATATTTAATTTTGAAATAATCAGAATTGGCTGAAATGGCGATATGGTGTGAACTGGATCATCTGTGATTTTAAATTCAGCTTGGAATTGAATTTGAATAACGAATATATTATATAAACGACAGTTTGAACGTAGAGTTATAATATAATTAAAATCGATCTTGAAATGGCGCTGCAGTTCGTAATTTGGCGATTTGAACTTCAACTGAATGTACAAGATTCGTTTTGAGCCAGATTTCTGTGAAACAAGAAACGTGTGGAGCTGGTGGAGTATATCTTTCTAGTGGAAGAGAAAAATCGGGATTTCGTCGTGTAGATTTTGATTTACGTCCAAATCAAATTTCAGAAAAGTCGTTGTAGAATTCCTTTATAATTTATAAAGGAATTATTTATATTTTTAAAAGGAAATTCATTTTTAATCGAATATCGATTTAATTAGATTTGAAATATCGAGTTAGAAATTTATATAGGAATATTCTAGAGCTGTATGGTATTCCACTTTGAATATATACGATAATATTTATTTATAAATATTTAATTTAATTATATTTAAATATATTTATATATTTAAATGGGTCATCCAGAGCTTTAAAAAAATAGCCAGTTTTGCAAACGGAGTCGGAATTCGATGAAACTAATTTTGTTGGATCCGCAACATCAAATAGTTGTTAGATTTCCAGTTTCGTGATTTTTAGAATCACTATGTGGCCGTACAGATTTTTAGAGTGAAAAACAGTCAGTATTTCGATAGTTAAAAATGCGCTGTGTGAGCATACAGTGTCGGGATTCGACGAAACCAGTTTTGTTGGGACCGTAAGGTCGAACTCTAGCTACATGTCCAGTTTCGTGATTTTTGGGTATCATGCATGACCACACAAATTTTAGGAAGCATAAAGAAATATAAAATAAATATAAAAGAGATAAAATTTGTGGACTAAACCAAGACACCCACTCATCTTTCCAACCACACATCAATTTTGCCTCCCCTATAAGATCAAGTTCAAGCCGTCACCAGTATTAGGTTTTAAAACGTGAAAATCATCCTTGAAAAATCCAAAAGAAATACAAAGGAATTGCTATAAATCCTCAAACAAATATCTATGAGTTCGGAAGAAGATTTTCTTCATCTTGTACCAATTTGAGCACGTTCGATCATCGCTGTGTTCGCTGGTATTTTTACAGCGTCTCCTAGGGTTTAACTTTTCGAGAACCGTGAGCATCAATGTGGTAATTTATTTTGATATTTGGCTTTAGCATCAAAAACCGCAGCTAGTAAGTGAATTTGAGGGGATTCGGTGATAAGGGGTGTCAAACACCTGTACTGTTGCGGAGGAGTACATGCTCGATGGAAATGACATGCCAGGTTCGAGCTTGGTATTTTGGTGTTGGGTTGGTAGAGGATTCAAAGGAGAATGGAGTGATGTTGTTCGATTTGAGATTCATGGTGTATGGAGGAGAATGATGGTGCCTGAAGTTCGGTGATGGAGTGATGGAAATGAGCGACGGGTCTCCAGTTTTGGGGAAGAAGGGATACGGTTTGGGTTTCAAATAGGTTAGTGGGCCTTAAGTAAGTGGTGAGGCCCGGTTTATTTTGACTTAAGTTATCTTTAAATTAAAATTGTATTAAAACTTTAAAATCGAATATCTTGGTCATACAAGATCAGATTGACGAACCGTCAGTTGCGTTGGGATCATATGGACGGGAGCAACACAATGAGACTGACCGGGAGTGAATCCGAGCCCGTTACAATTTATAGCGAAATAAATTGTCCATTGAAATCAAGCGACAATTATCATTAATTAACGATGATAGTCCAATGTGAGTAAAATCTCACTAACTCTGAACAGTTTATATTTTCATGTTGTATTTTTAGATGTGTGTTGACTGTTTGATTGAACTGCTAGTCAGTTAGTTGAATTTCTATATTGATTCTGTTTAACAGAATATATCATATGGAACTGAAAATGATGTTATCTATATTGTTTAACATCTGTGATGCAGGGAAACAGGTTGGAGGAATCCAACTGGATTCCTCAACATTTATTTTACTGTGATTCATATATTGTGATATATGATGTGATATATAATCTGTTGTTGATTATGTGTGTTTGGACGATATTTATCGTTGTTATATGGTATGTTAAATACCATAAGAAATACTGGATGTGGAAAAAGGGATTTTCAAAGTTATTTTGAAAATGAATCTTTTATATAAAATCGATGGATTTTATATAGGAAAGGAAAAGGATTTTTATAAAAGAGAATAATTATAAAATTGAAGGATAAGTTATAATAAAAGGAAATATTTATTTGTTAAATAAATAGGATAGATAAAAGGAATATTTATTTGTTAAATAAATAGAATTATTTAAAGGGAGTATTTTTTCAGGGAATAAATAAATCAAATGAGTTAGTTAAACCAGATTTGTCAAATGAGTTAGTTAAACCCGATTGTCAAATGAGTTGATCAAACCGAGTCGATCGAGTTAATTAAACTAGTTAACCCAAAGGAGTTAAATCGATTAGGGTTGACCAGTTAGAGTAAATCAGTTAGAGTTAACTAGTTAGAGTTAGAGTAAATTAGTTAGAGTTAGAGTTATCCAAATGGAGTTAATCAGTTAGAGTTATCCAAATGGTGTTAATCGAGTAGAGTTATCTAATATAGTATACTGGAGAGAAGAGTAATAGAATATTGGTTATTCGAAGTGAGTTAATCGACTATTGGTTATTCGAAGCGGGTTAATCGAATATTGGTTATTTGGAAGGGGAGTTATCAAACCTAATAGAAGTAAAGGAGTTAGTCGAATCTAGTTTATTCGAATAGAAGTAAAGGAGTTAGTCGAATCTAGTTTATTCGAATAGAAGTAAAGGAGTTAATCGAATATAGTTTATTATAATGGAGGAGTTATCGAATATAGTTTATTTGAAAGGGGTTAAGTGAATATAGTAAATCAAATAGAGTAAATCAAATAGAGTAAATCGAATAGAGATTTATTCGAACGAGAGTTAAGTAAGGAAGTTAGTTAAAGAAATATAAAGTGAACTTTGCCTATTTCAAAGTTAGAAATGTTGTTCAGTTAAGGTCTGAGAGGTAGTTCTACCCCAACTTGATTGGCTTCATTTTTAACTAAGGAATAGTTAAGGTTCGGCGGTAAAGGAAATGGTTTGAGTTGGCATCGCGATGGTTTGTTTAAACATCTATCTAAGTCCAATGAAGAAGCTTTGGAAATGTTTTCCAAATAAGAAACCAGAAATGTTTTCTCATAAAGAAAACAAGAAATGGAAATGTTTTCCATTGTTAATAACGTATATTTTCTAAATTTAGAAAATAAGAATATTGAATATAAGGAAACAGGAGATAAGTAAATTAATGAAATAAAGAGATAAATGTTGAATGATGTTTGATCGATATAAATTTCCATTTGGAAATAATATCGTTGTTTGCACACCTGTTTTTCTTCGATAGTTAAATCACAGACTATCGAAGTTTTGACCATTTTAACGTTGTTAATATGAAGAGACCGGTTGAATTATTATCCAAAGAACCACTCTGTATTGGCATAAGCGTTGTGAATCATATATGCCAAAGATGATTGAAGACGGTGTTATGCAAGGGCTATCCTGTTTACAGAATAGTGCCTTCGGTTCATCCTGTTCCTGGATGACTTGTATGGACGGATGTTTGACAGAGTATTTCCAGACAATCACGTATATTGATTTCTCCAACCGTACCAAGAGTGGAAGCGGAGAAGGAAACTTCTTTTAGCTAACACATAATGTATGGTTGAGGACGTCAATCGGTGATTTGATGGATTTGACGATGTGGCATTCAAAGTGAATCTGATGTGATGATAAAGCGTAGCTTCTAGCCTCACATCCGGTAAATGACAGAAATCGGGCAGGCAGCATAGCTAAGTCGGTCGCACCAAAGTAGGGTGTATAATCACCTGATCTAGAGTTTCATTTACTTCTAAAAATCTGTTGTTGATGCTGTCCCATTCAGGAAACGGTTGCTGATCCCAACCGTTGGTGATATACATTCGATACACTCAAGCGAAATGAGTGGTCGGTCATGTGTGGTCGGGTTGCAAGATGTTCTTGTTGAACCCAGTGTATTCCTCTCTAGAGGTACACTAGCGAAAGGTGGTTCCATAACTTGTCATAGATGGAAATCCATTACCCAATACGTGCTTGCGGTTTTGATTGTATACTATATATGTAGAACGTGAGATGAAAGCGTTTCTGCTAGATGATTATGATATTGTGTTGATAGACATTATTATAATATCAAAAGGTTTTTGATATAAAGATAATTTGGATTCTCATAAGGGAAAAACCCGTTCCGTTATACGGCGTGGTCTTATGAGATATCGTTTACCTGCTTGAACTGTTTTAAACTATTTTACTCATACCAGTCCCATGACTGACCCGGAGTTTATTTTGTTGTTTTCCCTAAACTCTTGGGTGTCCAATTTTGTACGGGCAGTCAAGTAGTCAGGATTTACAGATATACTGGAAAAGCTAGGAGCAGGAGGCTTCAGGATCATATAGCTATAGTTAATTCCGCTGTGTTGTAAGTGTTGTACTTTGATAATGATATGTATATTCAAGTACATATTTGTATTTCAAAGTTATGTTATGAAATATATTTATTCGTTCCGCTGTGAGATTCGTGTTACTCTGATGTTGTGTTCTTCTTCTATTCTAATTTTCTATCTTATCTTTCCTCACCCTCTAATTTCTTTCACTAATGACTGGTATTTTTCGATGTTTGGTTAGTCATCATTGAGTTTATGGCGATAACCAAAGTCGACAAAATCCCGGGTCATTACAGTAGTTAAAACCGGGACCGTCCCTAGTACGGCTCCTCGCTCTACCTTAAAACCTCGCGGTTTTTGACAATGGGGAATCATGCATCTAGTTCGCACGCAGGAGACATGTATATATTTTTCATTTCCACAAACTATTCCTATGTGGTTTCAACCAAATATTTCTCAACCATAAATGGGTATTTTTCAACCACAATCAATCAATTCCAATCACAAACAATTTCAGTCAACCATTCGCTATCAATCAATTTTCACACCAATTACAACCAATAAATATCGTCCATGGTTTGTGGACGAGGGGCGTATATATATATATATATATATATATATATATATATATATGTATGTATTTATATATAGCATTTCACTTTTATTTTAACACATATATAATTTTTACAACGCATATACAACTTATACATCGAACGTACAACTTATACAACGCTTATACAAGAGGTGTACAACGCTTATATAACTCATACATCGACTATATAATTTATACATCGTCGTTTTCCATATCGTTTATAAATTAGAAATCTCACATTGGGTTCCACTCCACCAAAAATAACAGAAGGCTCAGAAAAATATGCGGTCTCTTCTAGAAGGTAGAAGACGTCCACACGAGTCCACTATCTCTTGTTTCACTGAATTTCGTCAATACACGAAAAATATATGATTTTTTAAAGTTTGCAACGGTTTAAAGGTGTTAAAACTGTTGAAAATAAATATGGTCGTACCTCAGCTGTTTCGTTCAAAACTAGGTTTGGATTTTTCTTCGAATCCTTGTAGCTATTCGTCGATCAACCTTCGCAGCGTCGAAGGAGGAGGAGAGGCGCACGTGCGCAGGGGGGGTGCGGCGACGCTCGGTGGTCGGAGGGAGCAGCGGCGGCGGTTTCAATACCCGAACTTCCCGAGCTTGATTCTCCCAAACCACTCGAGGAAAAAAATCCAAACTTTATATGGATTTGAATATCTCAAGAAGATCTTCAAAAAGTTCAACTGTGGCATGAGCTAATTTGGCGTGGATTGATCGGAAAATGAGGGGGAATGTTTGAAGGGTTTTCCGCCTTCGATCGATTGTCGGGGAGAGAGAAAATTCCCTTTTTTTATTAAATTCTGATTGGCCGGGAGATATTTATAATTTTTAAAAGAGGGTTTTCTAACACGACCTCCAAACACAATGACTGTCGTCCCTAGCGTTTTACCCCCATTCCGAACACAATGGGATATGTTTCGTAGGCCCATTCGACTGTTACAGTCAGTTTTCCTTCAATTTAAAATATAAAACATTCAATATTCGATTTGAACGTACATTTCAATTTACCAGGGCCACAAACTGATTCGAAAAATTCCATAAAAATAAATCTAGCTATGTTTTGATGATACGGTCCGAACAAAACTAGTTTCGTCAAATTCTGAGACCGTTTGAAAAATGGCCCATTTCTGGTCGATCCAATTTAATTGTAATTGACCAAAACACGTTTTCCTTTGCCACGCTCACATACCAGCTTCAAAAATTATGAAATTTGAAACCTAGCAATAACTTCACATCCCGGATCCAACAAAAGTGGTTTCGTCAAATTCCGAGATCGTATGCAAAATGGCTAATTTCACGGGCTATATAAATTCCATAGCGACCTTTCTGAAAATTCATTTGGCCATAACTTTTGCTTTCCGCTATGAAACTTCGATTTTTCAGATTCGTTAGAAAGGTATTCACTAACAGATTTAGATATTTTTGGTTTCACTCAAATCCTTTTTGTTTTGCACCCGGTACAGTCAGTCGAAGTTTGAATTCAAATTTTGAAACTACCGCGCCATTTCAGGCCTTGTTTATAATTAGAATTAATTATATTCCTTTTCAATTGTCGATTCAAACTCCGTTTTCGTTGCTATTATTTAAAATATTTATTTTAAATATTTAAAATCCATCATTTTAGCCAATTTAAAATTTTTAAATTGGCTCAGATTTTCCGGGTCGTTACAAGGTACTACAAATTTGGAAAGATGTATGAATTCTAGCAGTGGGTGATGATGGTGGCATTAGCTCCTAGACTCCCATGAAAGGCGTTCATTTCTACCACAACGGTAGTAATGATTGATCTGGACCTTGTTTATTGAGAGGTAATTGGGCTTGGGCTTAAGTTTGGATTTTGAGAATCAAAATAGATAAGATTAGGGGGTGATACAAAGGTAGAAGAAACAATTAGAATCAGAACATTGATCGAGGCAAACCCGGAGGGAAAGAAGTCACGGAACTAGATAAAATAATATAGTGAATTTTGTTGGCTTCAGACAAAACTGGTTTATGTGACAGCAGACAAACCTCCATAACGATCGATTTGATTAAATATTATTACAACAATCATGCTTCCCATTTCCATTATGATCACAACACTAAGAGCAACTCCAATAGCATCAAATTATGAGTCTGAATATTGAATTGGTGGAAAACTTGTCGCTCAACAAACGTAATTCTCTTGAATATTCATATGAAAAATCAAACGTCAATTCAGTATTTTGAATTGATCCAAACGCTGATTTAATCATCGCGAATCAGCGTCTACTGTAGGACGATGATTAAATCAGCGTTGAGCTATTGGGCGTTGATTGATCAGAGCTCAAGTTGTGGATGCTGATTTAATCAACGCCCAACTGTTGAGAAAAAAAACTGCTCATTCAGGGCAAAAATTTAGAGACATAACATTACGTCTTTGTTGGAGATGCTCTAAGAGCAAATCCAACAACATCAATTTATGAGTTTGAATACTGAATTGGTGGAAAACTTCTCTCCTAACAAACATAATTCACCTGAATATTCAAGGAAAATTTAGAGGTCAATTTAGTATTCTAAACTGATCCAGACGTTGATTTAATTAACGTCCTACCTTGAGCTCTGATTTAATCAGAGTCGTACTTTAGCTCTGATTAAATTAGAGCTCAATGTTAGGCTATGATTAATTCAAACTCCTACAGTATGACATTGACGTTGATTAAATCAGCGTCCAATTATTGGGCAAAAACTGTTTATTCATGGTAAAAATTCAAAGATGTAATATTATGCCTTTGAAACTGTTGGAGATGCTCTAATATCGATAGCGAAAAAAATGAAATTATTACCAAAAAGAATCTCGATCTAACTCACAAAATTAATGAGACTACTAAAGTTAACGATTATTGTTTCTTATATCAGATTTAGCTTCGCATTTCCACAGTTTGTCGTTGTTTATGTTTTTAACAAAAAGATTAGTTTAGTCATAAAGGGTTCATGAAGGACTTGAAAAATCATGTCTACTTTTACTTAAGCTAAGTAACATATGTGATACATGTACATGTGAAATGGTATCCTTAAACAAAATGCTACTCGATGAAATAAACCAACTTTCGCATGTCGTAATTGATTAATCATCAATGTAGTGGAACTTTTGATAGAAAATATATAGCTAAAAGTGAATTCAAACTATTAATTTTATATTTTAGATAATGCGAGACTGCATATTTCTTTTAAAAATTTAGTCCATTCTTTTAGTTGTATTATTTAAAGTAGCTTTGGAATATAAAAAAATGAATGTCGTACAAAATGCTAAAATAAAAGATAATGTTACTTATTTATATGATATTGTGTTTTATTCATAAATAATTAAAAGGTGTTTTTTCCCTAAAAATAACCCTTGAAATTATACAAAAAGTGAAACAACAAGCGTATTGGGTATTGACATAAAATAAACAAACCTATAATGATTTATAGTGTTACCCATGATAAAAATCATTAAAAAACTGAAATATACGAAAACAAACTAATATATAAAAATTTCCAACTGAAAACTCTCAATTTTAAAAATTATAAATTAGGTTTTTGTTTATCGAAAACCATCAAAGAGTATATCAAAATTGAATGTAAAAAATTATCAAACTTCAATACTTAATAAAATGCATAATCTTCTTCACATTAGTGTAGAAAAACAAAAAGAAAACCATCCAAAACAAAAGAAACAACAAATATTCACATTTCAACGAAATCTTACAATTTTTCAAAAAATGCAGAAATCACAACAATTATATCAAAATGTTGTAGGCTTTCACGAAATTTTTACTAATTTGCTTCAAACTTTCAAATTCGACGCGTACACTTATTTAAAAATCACATTATTGCAGAAAAATCATCAAAAAAATGATTTAAATTACATACAAATTAAAAATATTTCATTTTTAGTAAAAGTACAGAAAAAGGAGTAATTATCTGCAAAAAATATAGACATGTCTGTAATTTTTTTCATATACTAACATTGTCTACAATACATTGTAAAATAACTGCAAATATGCCTGCAGTTACTTACAATAAGTACAAATATTACTACATATATTTTTCTTTTTTTTTTCAATACTTGCAATTTATTATGTGAATAATTACATAAACGTCTACGCTTATTCACAAAAAGTGCATACGTTGCTTCGATTTTTCCATAAAAACCTTCTGTTGATATTTATAATTATTTTTTGAAACTATTTATACAGTAACGCAAAAAATCATGAAACAAAGTTGCTACAGTAAAATAGTGACCGCTTTGAATGAAAACTTACAAGAGATCCACTTTACGATATCATTAATTTATGGTGTTACCCACTATATTTAAGGCCCAAACCTATGGCTTAATTATAAACTTTCCTACTAAAAATAAAGATCAACATTGCCTCTAATAGAAATTCAAATATGAGACATTCTACATATGCATATAAAGGGCATTCACGAACATTTGTAGTCATAAAAAATTATATAGCTCCACTTCACTTTGTTCTCAACATTGCTGAATTTTTGGCGAGTTTCGTTTCCTCCTCCCCCATAGCTTTCGTCAGTTCATGTCACCTTTTTGTTATCTGTGCATGCTTACCTTAGGTGTGGAGCTCAAGACATTACGATTTGCTGCTGTATGGTCATGTCTGAACTTATTTTGCATTCTTCATATTTGTACCTACTTCATCTTGTCATGGAAATTTTCGAGTACCTAAGTCTATGTTTGTTCAGTCTAGTGTTGTGTGTGTTTTGTATTCGATATGTAACTCATTTCATTTTGAAATATGTAACTCATATCAGATTATTAAGCAGTAATAAAATTGAAATTACTTATCTTGATGTTGAGTGAAGTAAACTGACAATAGTCGCATCGTGGTGAACCACTGACCTAAAAGACAATTCTACGCTACATCCGGTGCAGTAGATAAAAAATGGTTGCTCTCCAGGATAAGCACGGCGCCGAATTCGTGTGCACCCACAAACCCGACTGGAACTCAAAGTATTTGCCTGAGGACCAAACGAGAATCTTAGAGGAGAAGATTGATGGTTTTTTCTCTGTGTATTTGGAGAAGAAAAGAGAGACCAATTTATAGGATATAAGAAAAAAGCGAGGAGTAACTGATGGTATTAATCAGCCATTAAGAGGTGTAAATTTTCAATTATAAGTGAAGCTAAGCGACCATAAAACGACAAGAAAATTGAATATTTTACTTAATACAATATTGTAACGGCTCTCAATTAACAGGGAAGCCAACGGCTAAAAAAATGAATATTGTAATTAATACAATATTGTAACTAATACAATATTTCAATGTGGGATATTTCAATTTAGCTTTCACTCACTTTCTTTTCACTCTAGAATTTCCAATAGTCCCCCACAGATTCGAAGATGTGAAAAGAAAGAAAGAAAATTGGTCTTTGGGCAAAACAAAACAATTGCATAAATTTCAGTGTCTCGCGACTTGAATTAACACTCAGTGAGCATCAAGCTATGATCTCATTCCTACTAAGTGACCTTCATCTTGAACTTGGTAGGGAGTAAGAGACCTATCACTTAAGCCACACAATTGAACATGTATAATATTCTAAAGTTCCGCGAATAAAGGTGGTGCATTATACTGGCCATACGTCTAAACCTGGATGCTCATAGGTGCTGTAGAGTATCATCCCTCGCAATACTCATAGGAAGTGGCCACACTTCTACACCTACATAGGTGAATTCCATCAAGTGTGAGTTACATCACACCACCAAAAAATGGACATGGGTTCATTAAGAGCCATTTGCTTAACCTCATTCTCATTTGTAGCAAGCGCACAACAAACATCTAGGGATGGAGAAGAAAAAAATTGTGCTTCTGAATTACTATGTAATATTCCATTTGGAACTCATAGTGAGTAGAACTTCATTACTTACAGTTCATACAATGGGCTTTAGCCCCATCCCTTCCGATATTTCCAAAATTAGTTTTTTACATAGGCCTTTAGTTAACGGATCCGCAATATTTTTTTCACACTTTACATAGCTTAGTGATATCATTCTCTCAGACATCAAATATCAGACGGCCATATGCCTCAAACGAATGTGTCTTTTCTTTCCATTTTATGCATGGTTGTTTGCAACAGCAGTTGTAGCTTGACAATCACAATGAAGTGTAACTGAAGGAGTTGGCATTCCCCACAGTGGAACATCAGCAAGCACATTTCTCAGCCATTCTACCTCATGACCTGCCAATTCAAGAGCAATAAATTCTGATTCAATGGTAGACATAGAAGTATAGGATTGTTTACTAGATTTCCAAGATACAGCTCTACCCCCAAGGGTGAAAACCACTAGTGGAGTTAACATAATCGTTGTCGGATACTCAGATAGCATCACAAAAACCCTCCAAAACTTCTGGAAATTTGGAGAACTACAAACCCCAATCCATGGTGCCTTTTAGGTACCGGAGCAACTTCCTTAGTGCGATCCAATTATCATCGTTTGGGTTATGAGTATACTTGCTCAATCTATTAACAGAATAGGCAATGTTAGGTCGCGTGTAATTCGTAAGAAAAATAACACTACCAATAATTCTAGCATATTCAGACTGATAAATTGGATAGCCTTTATTTTTCTTTAGGTGGATACTAGAACCATAAGGAGTCCTAACAGGATCTGCATTAAATGAGTCAAACTTTTTAACAAGTTTTTCAACATAATGTGATTGAGTAAGACATATGTCATTTGGAGTTCTTTTGATTTTCACTACCAAAATCACATTTGCCTTACCCATATCTTTAATTTCAAAATCCAAATTAAAAATTCCTTTGTCTCATTTACTCGATCTAAGTTAGTACCAAATATCAGCGTATCATCCATATAAAGGCAAATAATCACACAATCATGGGTATCAAGTTTGGGATAAATACATGAATCACCTTCATTAACATGAAAACCATTCCCGGTCAAATTTGCCATGCCACTGCTTTGGAGCTTGCTTGAGTTCGTACAATGACTTGACTAATTTACAAACCTTGTTCTCTTGACTTGGAACAATGAACCCTTCAGGTTGAACCATGTAAATCTGTTCTGAAACGACCCAAACTTCCCCATAAAGGAAATCCCGGATTGAGTTGAGAATACGACAAATCAGAACACAAACGATAGAACGTTTCATTGCTTATTACAACAATTACATCAGAGTACAAGAATATAACAAAGTATGAATAATTTATACATCAAAAAAATATCAGAGATTTAAAATACATAACATAGCAGCAGAAAAATAATACATAACACAGCTTAAAGAAATACACGGATACAAAGCATTCCAATTATAACTCTAGCTGTAAACTAGGATCCTGTATAAATAAATCTTCAAAACCAAAACTACTAGCTGCCCATATGGAAAATAAGGGCACCTAGAGTTTAGGTTAAAACAATAAACTCTAGGTCAGTCATGTGACTGGTGTGAGAACCAAAACAGTTATTTACTCTTTACTTTAAAATAAAGAAAATCAAGGGACTACGCCGTATAACACGGAACGAGTTTCCTCCCAAGAATACCAGTGCATAAAACAATCAGCGCAATGATTTTTAGGAAAATGAAGCTATTATAAGACTCGGGTCCCATCACACAATGCAACACAAGCCGGAGGATAGTGTTTTCCCTTATAATAGGTAAACATGCTTGATACGTTTAAAATAAATCATTTGATACTATTATAAGTGCATAGTGTTTAAAACAACTTCAAATATAAATGTATCAATCATAGATGACATGGGTATCATATATCATGTCGCCATACTAGGCTCTACAATTAAAACCAAAATGTCGTATTGGAAATTGGATTCCATCTATGAACCGAGGCAAGGTGTAACGAACACGGAATTTTCGACCCCGAAAATCGACATAAAACACAATGTCGATTATTCAGATATCGAGAATACCGGATCACTAATAGAAAGAAGTTAGAGGGTGAGAAATAGAAAGAAAGAAATTTAGAATAGAAGAATAAGAAGAACATAACTGAACAGAATCAGAGTAAACACGAATCTCATAGCGGAACGAATAAAATATAATATATAACATAACTTTAAAATACAAACTAAAATTGTACTTACATATATCTTCAGAGTACATCATATGTGTATCACAGCGGAAATAAACTCTATATATAATTAGTGTTAAAGCCTCCTACTCTAAGCTCCTCCAAGTATTTGTAAAATCCTAACTACTTGACTGCCCATACAAATTTGGGCACCCAAGAGTTTAGGGAAAACAAAACAAAATAAACTCTGGGTCTCATGGGACTGGTGTGAGTAAACTCCAACCATTCGGTTTAACTTTGAAAAATCCTTTTGAAAGAAAAAGATAATAGTAAGACCAACACACACATAAACATGGATGGTTTTTACCTTACTATAACCCAAAACAATTTCAAAATCAATACTTTTCTGATATTATAATAGTGTCTAATCACAAGTAAATAAAATCTAGTAGAATGTTTGCATCTCACGCTCCACATATATAATATACAATCAAAATTGTGGGCGCTTAATGGAGATTGGATTCCATCTATGACAAGGTATGGATCCACCTACCGATAGTGTATTTCTAGAGAGGAATACACTGGTTCAACAAGAACGTCTTACAACCCGGCCACACATGACCGACCACTCATTTCTCTTGAGTGTACCGAATATATTGTCACCTTATGGTTGCTAGCAACATAACCATTCCCAGGAGATACAGAAGCGAAAAGAAGTAACAAATATGAATATTCTCTAGACGATGACAATATACCCTAATGGGGGCGACCCACATAGCCATGCCGCCTGCCCGATTTTTGTCATCTCCCGGTTGATGAGGCTTGAGGTCATAACGTATCTCTTGACAGATCACACCTTCATTTACTTTGAATGCCACATCGTCAAACCCGCCAAATCACAAATTGATTTCCACAAAAATACCACGGGTATAAAGCTAAGAGAAACGAATTTCTCCGCCACCAAACATGAATACGTTCGAAGAGATCAACTTACGCGATCCATTAGATATACTCTGTCATACATTCGTCCATACAAGTTGCCTTGGGACTGGACAAACCGAGGACACTATTATGTAAATCCATCTTAGGCAATTGCTACGTAAGATTGCCAGAGTATCCCTTGCATAAACTCCGTATTCAATTATCTTCATCGCATTTGATTCGCAATGCTAATGCCCATACAGAGTGGTTTTCAGATAATAAATCTGATCCAGATTTCTCCGTATTGACAATGGAAAAATGGTCAAAAACTTTGATAGCCGGTGATTTAATGAGACGATCCCATTTCCCGTACAGACGGAGACAAGGGTTATCTTTGGAATATAACACAGAAACAGATAATAGCAGAATAGAGTTAAATAAATACACCAGAATGAACAATAGAATATGCTGGATAAACATAATCATCAGAGTTACACAGTATACAGGATCATACTTAGTACAAATACAGTTCAGCTATAAATAAATGTCTACAACGGAAACAAACAAAATATGTACAATAGGAGCTGAACAGCATAAATAGAGATAAATAATAGAATCAATCTTTAGCTCCAGCTATCCAGAAAGAAACAACTAAACCTGAATACAAGGCTGCCCGTGTAGAAAAAAAGGGGCACCCGAGTTTGAAAGTGAAACAAACTACGAGTCAGTCATGGGACTGGTATGAGAAATCTACTCAACACATTTCAAATATGGAAAATCACAGGACCACGCCACTTTCGTGGAACGGGTTTACTCCATTGGATTGCCAGTGCTTTAAAAACAAATCTTTCTTTTAAAACATCGCAATGCTTTTTATAAAAATGAAGCCATTATAAGACTCAGTTCCCATCACACAATGCAACGCAAACCGAAGGATAGAGTTTTTACCTTATAACGGCTAAAATATGCTTGATACGAATAAAACAAAGGCATTTGATATTATTGCTAGTGTTTATATGTTTCAAAAACAGTTTCAAATCATCACTATCAATCATAGACGGCATTAATGCCCCATACCACTATGTCGCCATATATAGGTATACAATCAAAACCGCACAGCCACGTATTTGGAAATTAGATTTCCGTCATGAACTAAGGCAAAAGATAGTCCTTACCGACTTCGAGACAATCTAGCCCATGTCTCCGGAACAACCGCAACTACCCCTTGGAGCGACAGGGCCGGTCCACACGGAGTGGATTATAGTGCCTGAACAATACGTTTCTCCGCCCTTCGGGGCATAAATGAGCCAACGAATGACTCCATCGGACCCGGATCGTCCGATCAAACCGAGACGCCTCGCAACAACAACAACCACACAGGTGAAAAGTATATAAATGTCAGGGCTGGTAGGTCACTGACACCACCCTAGTTAGAAAGAAACGCATGCCCTCCCTGAGGCCCTTCTCCCGTTTCTGGTTCATACCGGGGTGTGAGGCTCGCGAATTCACGTCAAACACAAAGCTACGCCACACAGGCAGTGCTTTGATCATCACCACAAGACTTTGCTTTTCAACAGAAGCCCTGATCATTTGCCACTTAGGCATGCCACACTAGCAATTCATGCCATGCGACTGATGTCCATCGATATACAACCTCTGAGCTCATGCGTTTCAGAGAAGGGCGTTAAGCAAAAGAATAAATTCTCCGCCGCCAAACAGATGTATATTTAATAGAGATCAATCAACACAGAATAAAATCCAATGTCAGACACACAGTCTATTTACAAGTCCGTTCTGGGTCTGAATGAAACCAGAGGCACTAAATACCTCGCAATCCCATCGATCACCACGTACGTCTGGACGATCACCACTCATTATCCATATTTCGGGATGCCTCCCAATCAGGACCTCGGTTACCAACCAGACGAGGTGAAGATCTCCGGTCTTCGACCACCGTCTTCATCTTCGACTTTCAATCGTCGGTCAATTATTTGAAATGAGAATTAACTCGGCCTTTTCAAATAATTCACGTATATTTAGAATTTCAAATCAATTTATTTCAATGATTAAATCATTCGACAACACAAATTTTGTTCTTTAATGTAATTTTCTCACCAAACACATTCAACCATCAAATACCACATAAATCGAGCAAATTCAGTTTATTTCCATTCCATATCATTTATGATATTTTATAACAATTTATCACTATTTTTATTTATTTTAAAATAGCCAATTTATTCAAAACGACGCTTCGGGCCATAACGCGGCCGTGGCGCTGTTTTTCTTCATATTTGATTTACACACATCTGAAAATCTAACAGTTGGATCTTCACAAAATTTACATCATTAGAATGGTCTTTTCAAAACGAATCCAACGGTTCCAGTTTCGGGAAAATCCGACGGTCGGATCTCCCGGTACAATCGTTTGAAGTTTCGATTTCAAAATACGAACTGCAGCGTCGTTATTCGATTAAATATAATTATATTTATATATATATATATAAATATAATCGATTCTGGCGCTGTTTTTCTTCAGATTTGAATTAAACATTCCAGACAATCCAACCGTTGAATTTTTACAAAGTTGGTGCCGTTGGAAAGATATTTCCAAAGCGAACCCAACGGTTGTGGTTTCGGGAAAATCCAATGGTCGGATTTCCCGCACTAGTCGTTTGAAATCACAGTTTTAAAACACGAACTACACGGCCACGTTTCGTTTTCATTTTATTTATATTTATATATTTATATCAATATAGTTCATTCAACAATTTTAATATCGTTTTCACTTCAAATATTTCACTAACGCCTTTAAATTTTGGAAAATTTCGCCATAACCTCCTTTGTACGGGAGGGGCTGGGAAAATTCCCAAATAGCCACACAGGTGTCTCATGTCAAAAAGAAAAAGAAAAAGCCAAGCGGCTAGCCAACAGGCTCATAAAATCATCACCCAAACAAAACAGTAAATGTGTACCTATTTGTCGGGCACAAAATTATATTCCTCTTCTCTAGCCCCTTTGCTATAACATGTTCAATAAATATGCACGTACATATATACAATTTTTATTACTTAACATTTTCCATTCAACTTCATATTTGATTTACTTTGGTTTAAAAACACCATTCATTCTAATGTTGCATGCATAGGCTAAAATCATACCATTAGCTAATTAATGTATATTTCAACTCATGCATATTTTATTTGAACAAGTGGCTATTTTTAACACTTCACATTTCAAAGATGATAATTTTGGCGAACTAAAACACATTTCAATACATGACTATTTTCTTTAGTTCCTATGCTTGTTGAAAATAATATTTCTTCACAAATATTTATTTCAACGTCCGCATATCTTTAGCATATCACATAGATGATAAAAATGATATTTTTATCATTTAAAATATTTATTCGACAGATAGATGTTTTCAACACTTCATAGTTTCAATAAAAATGTAATTTTTATTGTTCGATCTTTTTATTCAACATATGAACTTTTCCACTACACACACTTCTCAACACATGAGCATTTCCACACATGGATATTTTATTTATGTTGTTCATATAAGAAATATAGAAATTTTTGTTGTTGTTGAAACTATTTATATATAAGACGAATATTTTACATACTTCATATGTATTATAAAAATGTGATTTTTATTGTTTAGACACTTCATTCATTCACAAATGAATTTAATTTTCACACATCACTTTTCAACACATGAACATTTCCACACATGGATATAGTTTCAACATATGACTTTAATTTCAACGCATGAAAATAATTTCAACATATGAAAATTATTCTAACACATAAAGATTACTCAAAATTTCGGCAGCATAACGGCAGGGTAGTTAAAACCGGTACCGTCCCTAGTACGGCTCCTCGCTCTACCTTAAAACCTCGCGGTTTTTGACAATGGGGATTCATGCATCTAATTCGTACGTAGGTGGCATGTTTTATTTTTATTTCCACAAATATTTCCAATTCATTTCAATCACCAATGGGTATTTTTCAACCACGATCAACCAATATCAACCACAAACAATCACAACCAACCATTCGCTATCAATCAATTTTCACACCAATCACAATCAATAAATATCGTCCATGGTTTGTGGACGAGGGGCATATATATATATATATTTATATATAGTAATTCACTTCTATTTCAACACATATATAATTTTTACAACGCATATATAACTTATACATCGAACGTACAACTTATACAACGCTTATACATGAGGTGTACAACGCTTATATAACTCATACATCGACTATATAATTTATACATCGTCGTTTTCCATATCGTTATAAATTAGAAATCTCACATTGGGTTCCACTCCACTAAAAATAGCAGAAGGCTCAGAAAAATATGCGGTCTCTTCTAAAATGTAGAAGACGTCCACACGAGTCCACTGTCTCTTGTTTCACTAAATTTCGACCACAAAGCAAAAAGATATGATTTTTACAAGGTTTGCAACGGTTTAAAGGTGTTAAAATCAGTTTTAAATTAAACAGCCGTATACCTCTATTTTTCTTCAAAACTAGGTTTTGATCTTTCGCCCAAACCGTTGCACGATATTGGAATCGGGTTGCATGAGGTCGAAGAGGGAGGAGAGGCGCACAGAACCGTGGGTCCCCCGTTGAACTCGGCGGTCGGAGCTGGGTTCGGCGGCGGCACAAAGTCGCCGACTTCGGGGCTTCAAATCTCGAAGGATACTCAATGAAAAAATCCAAACTTGCTATAGATTTGAAGGTCTTGACTAGCTCTACAAAATCCTCAACAGGATGGAGGTCTAATTTTGAGCGGATTGAGAGAAATCGAGGAGAGAAGGGATTGAAGAAGTTCCGCCTGCTATCGACGACGGGGAGAGAGAAAATAGATTTTCTGACCAATGATATTTTTTTGTTTATTTATATATTTTTAAAAATCCGAAAATACCCTCTTTCACACACGAACTCTAATGCAAACCCAACGACTGTCGTCCCTAGCGTTTTACCCCCATTTCGAACACAATGGGATATGTTTCGTAGGCCCATTCGACTGTTTCAGTCAGTTTCCATTCAAATTAAAATATGTAACATTCAATATTTGATTTCAACGTACATTTCAATTTGCCAGGGCCACAAATTAATTCGAAAAGTTCCAGAAAAATGAATCTAGCTATGTTTTGACGATACGGTTCCAACAAAAATAGTTTCGTCGAATTCTGAGACCGTTTGCAAAAAGGCCCATTTCTGGTCGATCCAATTTAACTGTACTTGACCAAAACACGGTTTCCTTTGCCACGCTCACATACTAGCTTCAAAAATTATGAAATTTGAAACCTAACAATAACTTCACATTCCGGATCCAACAAAAGTGGTTTCGTCGAATTCCGAGGTCATATGCAAAATGGCCAATTTCACGGGCTATATAAATTCCATAGCGACCTTTCTGAAAATTCATTTGGCCATAACTTTTGCTTTCTGCTATGAAAATTCGATTTTTCAGATTCGTTAGAAAGGTATTCACTAACATATTTAAATATTTTTGGTTTCACTCAAATCCGTTTTGTTTTGCACCCGGTACAGTCCGATAAAGTTTGAATTCAATTTTTAAAACTGCAACGCCATTTCAGGCCTTGTTTATAATTAGAATTAGTTATATTCGTTTTCAATTGTCGATTCAACTCACTTTTAATCTCTATTATTTAAAATATTTATTTTAAATATTCAAAATCCATTATTTTAGCCAATTAAAAAAAATTAATTTGGTTCAGATTTTCTGGGTCGTTACAATCTCCCCCACTTAAAACTTTTCGTCCCCGAAAAGGAACAAAGTCGAAAGTGGTTTGATTAATCAACTCTACGCCCGATCTGGCTTCCATTCTCCAACTTTTCAGTTTTTGAGAATTTTCAAATTCTTCAAAAATTTGGCTAACACCCGGAATTTTCGAAAAATTTCGCCATAATTCTATCGTTGATTAAATTAACTATTGTTTCAATAATTTAATTAATCAAATCTACAATCACACAACACAAACAACAATCAATTTGTTTTTAACCTTTCAAAAATATACTAATCAAATCCTATATTCCTTTAAAATCATTCAGACTATAGAATCAAAAGTGCACATCCATGGAATGAAAATAACAACAGAATAGAGAACTAATTGGTAATGCAGAGTATAGCAAATGTACCTTGCACCGGAGTCAATCGGAGATATCCACTCGGCATCTAGGATAGGCTTTCTGAATGCTCTCCTCAGTTTCCCAAGTACAATCTCGCGGATCTCCACTCCATTGCACTTTGACTAAGTGAACCTTCTTGTTCCTCAGCTCTTTGGTTTCTTTGCCGATGATCTTTAGCGGCTCTCTCCTCACAGCTAATTCTGGAGTAATTTCAATATCCTGTTGAGCTACTTCTTCCACGATCAAGTCTGGGTCATGAACGTGCTTTCGAAGTTGGGATATATGAAATACATCATGAACTCCAGGCAACCAATCAGGCAATTTAACCCTATAAGCGAGAGTTCCGATCCGTTCCAGAATAGGAAATGGACCAATAAATTTGGGCGCCAACTTTCCAGTTTTACGGAACCGGATAACTCCCCTCATCGGTGATACTTTCAAATATACGTAGTCGCCAACAACAAAGGATATATCTCTTCTTCTCCTATCGGCATAGCTCTTTTGTCGGCTTTGAGCGGCGAGTAATCGCTTCTTAATAAAATCGACTTTGTCAGCAGCTTCTCGGATTATGTCTGGCCCCAATACAAGCCTATCACCGGGTTCGACCCAACAAGCAGGAGATCGGCACAGTCTACCATACAATGCTTCAAGTGGAGACATTGTCAGGCTCGCTTGGTAGCTGTTGTTATATGAGAATTCAGCCAAATGTAAATGGTCTTCCCATGATCCGCCGAAATCTAGAACACAAGCCCGCAATAGATCTTCTAGTATACGATTCACCCTCTCAGTTTGACCATCTGTCTGAGGATGATAAGCGGTGCTCAAGTTCAACTTCGTTCCCAGCCCTACTTGAAATGCCTCCCAGAATTTGCTAGTAAATATTGTATCTCTATCACTAACTATACTGAGCGGCACTCCATGTAGTATAACAATTTCCCTGAAGTATATCTGTGCCAGACTCTGAGCAGTTCTGTTTGATCTGACAGGTATGAAATGGGCGGTCTTCGTGAAGTGATCTACGATCACCCAAATACTGTCATTTCCTTTTCTGGTTCTGGGCAAACCATCAATGAAATCCATAGAAATATGTTCCCACTTCCAACCAGGAACGTCTAGCGGTTGTAACAATCCAGCCAGTTTCTGTTGGTCGCTCTTGACTAGTTGGCAAGTAGGGCATCGGCTAACGTATATTGAAACATCCCTTTTCAAAGCCTTCCACCAGAATGTTCGCTTGAGATCGTTATACATTTTGGCTACACCAGGATGGATACTCAGCTTGGACTTGTGACACTCGTCTAACACTTCCCTTTTTAACTCTGGGATATCAGGAACACAAATCCTTCCTTTCAACCTCAGGATCTCGTCGTTATCTATTTGAAAACACGAGGGTTCGCCTTTCTGAATCCTTTTAATCATATCCTTAATAAAGTTATCCTCCTTCTGAAGAATAGATATTTTGTCAATCAAGGAAGTCGTGATAATAAAGCTGGCGATCATTACATTCTTTCAACTCAGCGCATCGGCCACGACATTGGCTTTCCCTGGAGTATATATAATTTCAAAGTCATATGCTGCAAGAAACTCTAGCCAACGTTGCTGCCTCAGATTCAGGTCTTTCTGGGTGAACAGATACTTTAGCGACTGTTGATCTGTAAACAGTTCAAATCTCTCACCTAGAAGATAGTGTCTCCAGATTTTCAAAGAGAATATGATAGCCAATAACTCAAGATCATGAGTTACATAGTTTTTCTCGTGCGGCTTCAGTTGACGGCTAGCATAAGCAATCACTTGGCCCCTCTGCATTAACACTGCGCCAAGGCCTTCTCTAGAAGCGTCAGTCCAGACCTTTTAAATCCTGATTGCCATCGATGATGGTTAACACAGGAGCTGTCGTTAATCTTAATTTTGGCTCTTCAAAAGTCACTTCACATTCTGGACTCCACTTGAATTTAAAATGCTTCTTTGTAAGCTTCGTTAAGTGACCAGATATCTTCGAAAAGTCTTTAACGAATTTCCGGTAATAACTAGCCAATCCGAGAAAACTGCGGACTTCAGTGGGGGTACTGGGCTTTTTCCAATTCTGAATAGCTGTGATTTTGCTTGGATCTACAGCAATTCCTTCTTTCGATACGACGTGATCTAGAAATTTCACTTCATCTTGCCAGAAGATGCACTTGGACAGTTTGGCTTTCAATACATTCCGTCTCAGAATTTCCAGAACCTGTTCCAGATGCTTTTTATGTTCGACCTTTGATTTAGAGAAGATTAGAATATTGTCAATGAAAACCATAATGAATTTATCCAAAACCCCTCTGAACACTCTATTCATCAGATCGACGAAGTAAGCAGGAGCATTACATAAGCCGAACAGCATTAATAACCACTCGTAGAATAAGTCGGGACCTCTGAATGCTGTCATTGGAACACACTCTTCGGCAATTCGAAGTTGATGGAAGCCTGTAGCTAGGTCCATTCGTGAAAACACTTGTGCGCCATTTAATCGATCCAACAAATCATCTATTCGCGGCAATGGATATTTGTTCTATATGGTCTGCTTGTTCAAATCACGATAATCCACACATAGCCGTAGAGTACCGTCAGATTTTGGGACAAACACCACTGCTGCTCCCCAATCAGAGAAACTAGGCCTGATCAGACCCTTCCATACTAGCTGTCGTGTTTGATTGTCTAATTCCTTTTTCTCTTTCAAGGACATTCTTCGAATAGCGTGAACTACCGGCCTTGCACTTGGAATTAAATCAATTTTGAAATCTATTTCTCTCTGCGGGGGTAAGCGAACAACTTCTTCGAACACATCCGCATAATTTTTGATGACAAGAATGTCTTTTATGAGGTCAGGAATATTCTCTGTGACTTCTGGGATATTTTCTATTTGAACTGGAGAAACATCCAAAGCTGCCCAGAAGTCCTTTCTATTTGAAGTCGGACCTTCACATGGTATGGTTATATAATTCCCTGATTGGGCCTTTGCTTTAACCACTCTCTCGGCGCATCTAACCTCAGCTTCATATTTGGTTAGCCAATCCAATCCCAGAATAAGATCGAATTCATTAAAATTCATGATGATAGAGATAATAGGGAATTTATAGTAAGAAAAAGAGACAGGTACTGCACAAATCCAACTGAGATTGATGGAACCCCCAACTGGATTTTGGACAATCATTGGCTCTTTGAGCTTCTTCAAATTCAAATCCAGTTTCTTGACTGCACTCTTTGCAATAAAGCTTCGTGACGCGCCTGTGTCAAACAATACTTTAACTGGAATGTTCTTGACATTGAGCGTGCCTTCTAAAACATCAGACCTTTCCTGACTATCTGAGGGTGCTGAGGTTTCTGCCACTTCATTTACCTGAGCCTCCTTGGTTGCCTTTAGCAGCCGGCAATCCTGCTTTACATGGCCAAACCGATGGCAAATGCTGCATTCTCTGATCTCTTGAAACTTGTTCTTTGACTTAGGTCCACTCTTCTTTAGTTTCTTTAAAGATCTGCATTTTCCTTGCAAATGCCCTTGCTTATGGCAATTATTGCATACGGCGGTCGTTACCGGTTCTTTTCTTGGTCTGGCCCTTTTTTGATTGATTTTAGGCTCCTTACTGACTTCAGACATCGTACTGGCCTAAGGACGATCAGTTTCAGACTCAATTTTATTACTAGAGCTGACTTCCTCTTCGTCGCGCAACATGCCTTTCTTATGGAGATCTTCATACTGATAAGGCATATAAATCATTTCTGAAAAAGGAAGCTTCACATGCCCCATTACTTTATTCTGATATTTCCTTTGAAGCCCGTTGATAAATCTCAAATTCTTCCTCTTCGGATTTTGAATTAGATGAAGAGCAAAGTGAGAAAGTTCGTTGAATTTCTTATGATATTCTGGAATTGTCATATCTCCTTGTATCAGATAAGAAAATTCATCGCATAATCGCTCAGTCGCTTCGGGAGGAGTAAATTTTTCCAGGAAAATCACTTTGAATCTATCCCAGGTGATATCACCTTCGGGATTATCTTTAACAACTGAATCCCACCAGAACAAAGCTTCGTCTTTGAGTGCCCAGGAGGCCAGTAATCTTTTCAGGTCATCCCTCAGCTTTAAACCGTCAAAGATCTTTTCAGCAGATTGAATCCAAGCTTGTGTCTTCATAATAGATTCTTCACCAGAGAACGGTATTCCACCCATATTTCGATATTTGATTAATAGGGCTTCAATATCCGGTTCTGCATTCCTTCTGTTTCTGACACTCATTTTCTAGTTCTTCTGCAAACAGCAGATCAAGTGTCAGGTCAACAGAAAAGATATTTCAAAATATAGAGACAAATACTTGAATGTAAATGTGTCTATTTAGGTGTTATTTCATTCTACTACTCATACTAGGATATTACTGATCCTATCTGTATAGAGTTACCCGTCCTAGAACACTACTGGTTCTATGTCTGACGAGCTCATTAATATGTTATATTCCAGAACTAAGCTTAACCAAAGCTCTGATACCACATTGAGACGATCCCATTTCCCGTACAGACGGAGACAAGGGTTATCTTTGGAATATAACACAGAAACAGGTAATAGCATAACAGAGTTAAATAAATACACCAGAATGAACAATAGAATATGCTGGATAAACATAATCATCAGAGTTACACAGTATACAGGATCATACTTAGTACAAATACAGTTCAGCTATACATAAATGTCTACAACGGAAACAAACAAAATATGTACAATAGGAGCTGAACAGCATAAAAAGAGATAAATAATAGAATCCATCTTCAGCTCCAGCTATCCTGAAAGAACCAGCTAAACCTGAATACAAGGCTGCCCGTGTAGAAAAAAAGGGGCACCCGAGTTTGAAAGTGAAACAAACTACGAGTCAGTCATGGGACTGGTATGAGAAATCTACTCAACACATTTCAAATATAGCAAATCACAGGACCACGCCACTTTCATGGAACGGGTTTACTCCATTGGATTGCCAGTGCTTTAAAACAAATCTTTCTTTTAAAACATCGCAATGCTTTTTATAAAAATGACGCCATTATAAGACTCAGTTCCCATCACACAATGCAAAGCAAACCGGAGGATAGAGTTTTTACCTTATAACGGCTAAAATATGCTTGATACGAATAAAACAAAGGCATTTGATATTATTGCTAGTGTTTATATGTTTTAAAAACAGTTTCAAATCATAATTATCAATCATAGACGGCATTAATGCCCCATACCACTATGTCGCCATATATAGGTATACAATCAAAACCGCACAGCCACGTATTTGGAAATTGGATTTCCGTCATGAACCAAGGCAAAAGATAGTCATTACCGACTTCGAGACAATCTAGCCCATGTCTCCGGAACAGCCGCAACTGCCCCTTGGAGCGACAGGGCCGGTCCACACGGAGTGGATTATAGTTCCTGAACAATACGTTTCTCCGCCCTTTGGGGCGTAAATGAGCCAATGAATGACTCCATCGGACACGGATCGTCCGATCAAACCGAGGCGCCTCGCAACAGCAACAACCACACAGGTGAAAAGTATATTAATGTCAAGGCTGGTAGGTCACTGACACCACCCTAGCTAGAAAGAAATGCATGCCCTCCTTGAGGTCCTTCTCCCGTTTCTGGTTCATACCGGGGTGTGAGGCTCGCGAATTCACGTCATACACAAAGCTACGCCACACAGGCGGTGCTTTGATCATCACCACAAGACTTTGCTTTTCAACAGAAGCCCTGATCATTTGCCACTTAGGCATGCCACACTAGCAATTCATGCCATGCGACTGATGTCCATCGATATACAACCTCTGAGCTCATGCGTTTCAGAGAAGGGCGTTAAGCAAAAGAATAAATTCTCCGCCGCCAAACAGATGTATATTTAATAGAGATCAATCAACACAGAATAAAATCCAATGTCAGACACACAGTCCATTTACAAGTCCGTTCTGGGTCTGAACGAAACCGGAGGCACTAAATACCTCGCAATCCCATCGATCACCACGTACGTCTGGACGATCACCACTCATTATCCATATTTCAGGATGCCTCCCAATCAAGACCTCGGTTACCACCCAGACGAGGTGAAGATCTCCGGTCTTCGACCACCGTCTTCATCTTCGACTTTCAATCATCAGTCAATTATTTGAAATGAGAATTAACTCGGCCTTTTCAAATAATTCACGTATATTTAGAATTTCAAATCAATTTATTTCAATGGTTAAATCATTCGACAACACAAATTTTGTTCTTTAATGTAATTTTCACACCAAACACATTCAACCATCAAATACCACATAAATCGGGCAAATTCAGTTTATTTCCATTCCATATCATTTATGATATTTTATAACAATTTATCACTATTTTTATTTATTTTAAAATAGCCAATTTATTCAAAACGACGCTTCGGGCCATAACGCGGCCGTGGCGCTGTTTTTCTTCAGATTTGATTTACACACATCTGAAAATCTAACCGTTGGATCTTCACAAAATTTACATCATTAGAAAGGTCTTTTCAAAACGAATCCAACGGTTCCAGTTTCGGGAAAATCCGACGGTCGGATCTCCCGATACAATCGTTTGAAGTTTCGATTTCAAAATACGAAATGCAGCGTCGTTATTCGATTAAATATAATTATATATATATATATATATATATATATAATCGATTCTGGCGCTGTTTTTCTTCAGATTTGAATTAAACTTTCCAGACAATCCAACCGTTGGATTTTTACAAAGTTGGTGCCGTTGGAAAGATATTTCCAAAGCGAACCCAACGGTTGTGGTTTCGGGAAAATCCAATGGTCGGATTTCCCGCACTAGTCGTTTGAAATCACGGTTTCAAAACACGAACTACACGGCCACGTTTCGTTTTCATTTTATTTATATTTATATATTTATATAAATATAGTTCATTCAACAATTTCAATATCGTTTTCACTTCAAATATTTCACTAACGCCTTTAAATTTTGGAAAATTTCGCCATAACCTCCTTTGTACGGGAGTGGCTGGGAAAATTCCCAAATAGCCACACGGGCGTCTCATGTCAAAAAGAAAAAGAAAAAGCCAAGCGGCTAGCCAACAGGCTCATAAAATCATCACCCAAACAAAACAGTAAATGTGTACCTATTTGTCGGGCACAAAATTTTATTCCTCTTCTCTAGCCCCTTTGCTATAACCTGTTCAATAAATATGCACGTACATATATACGATTTTTATCACTTATCATTTTCCATTCAACTTCATATTTGATTTACTTTGGTTTAAAAACACCATTCATTCTAATGTTGCATGCATAGGCTAAAATCATATCATTAGCTAATTAATGTATATTTCAACTCATGCATATTTTATTTGAACAAGTGGCTATTTTTAACACTTCACATTTCAAAGATGATAATTTTGGCGAACTAAAACACATTTCAATACATGACTATTTTCTTTAGTTCCTATGCATGTTGAAAATAATATTTCTTCACAAATATTTATTTCAACGTCCGCATATCTTTAGCATATCACATAGATGATAGAAATGATATTTTTATCATTTAAAATATTTATTCGACAGATAGATGTTTTCAACACTTCATAGTTTCAATAAAAATGTAATTTTTATTGTTCGATCTTTTTATTCAACACATGAACTTTTCCACTACACACACTTCTCAACACATGAGCATTTCCACACATGGATATTTTATTTATGTTGTTCATATAAGAAATATAGAAATTTTTTTGTTGTTGAAACTATTTATATATAAGACGAATATTTTACATACTTCATATATATTATAAAAATGTGATTTTTATTGTTTAGACACTTCATTCATTCACAAATGAATTTAATTTTCACACATCACTTTTCAACACATGAACATTTCCACACATGGATATAGTTTCAACATATGACTTTAATTTCAACGCATGAAAATAATTTCAACATATGAAAATTATTCTAACACATAAAGATTACTCAAAATTTCGGCAGCATAACGGCAGGGTAGTTAAAACCGGCACCGTCCCTAGTACGGCTCCTTGCTCTACCTTAAAACCTCGCGGTTTTTGACAATGGGGATTCATGCATCTAATTCGCACGTAGGCGGCATGTTTTATTTTTATTTCCACAAATATTTCCAATTCATTTCAATCACCAATGGGTATTTTTCAACCACGATCAACCAATATCAACCACAAACAATCACAACCAACCATTCGCTATCAATCAATTTTCACACCAATCACAATCAATAAATATCGTCCATGGTTTGTGGACGAGGGGCGTATATATATATATTTATATATAGTAATTCACTTCTATTTCAACACATATATAATTTTTACAATGCATATATAACTTATACATCGAACGTACAACTTATACAACGCTTATACATGAAGTGTACAATGCTTATATAACTCATACATCGACTATATAATTTATACATCGTCATTTTCCATATCGTTTATAAATTAGAAATCTCACATTGGGTTCCACTCCACCAAAAATAGCAGAAGGCTCAGAAAAATATGCGGTCTCTTCTAAAATGTAGAAGACGTCCACACGAGTCCACTGTCTCTTGTTTCACTGAATTTCGACCACAAAGCAAAAAGATATGATTTTTACAAGGTTTGCAACGGTTTAAAGGTGTTAAAATCAGTTTTAAATTAAACAGCCGTATACCTCTATTTTTCTTCAAAACTAGGTTTTGATCTTTCGCCCAAACCGTTGCACGATATTGGAATCGGGTTGCATGAGGTCGAAGAGGGAGGAGAGGCGCACATAACCATGGGTCCCACGTCGAACTCGGTGGTCGGAGATGGGTTCGGCGACGGCACAAAGTCGCCGACTTCGGGGCTTCAAATCTCGAAGGATACTCAATTAAAAAATTCAAACTTGCTATGGATTTGAAGGTCTTGACTAGCTCTACAAAATCCTCAACAGGATGGAGGTCTAATTTTAAGCGGATTGAGAGAAATCGAGGAGAGAAGGGATTTAAGAAGTTCCGCCTGCTATCGACGATGGGGAGAGAGAAAATAGATTTTCTGACCAATGATATTTTTTTGTTTATTTATATATTTTTAAAAATCCGAAAATACCCTCTTTCACACACGAACTCTAATCCAAACCCAACGACTGTCGTCTCCAGCGTTTTACCCCCATTCCGAACACAATGGGATATGTTTCATAGGCCCATTCGACTGTTTCAATCAGTTTCCATTCAAATTAAAATATGTAACATTCAATATTTGATTTGAACGTACATTTCAATTTGCCAGGGCCACAAATTAATTCGAAAAATTCCAGAAAAATGAATCTAGCTATGTTTTGACGATACGGTCCCAACAAAACTAGTTTCGTCGAATTCTGAGACCGTTTGCAAAAAGGCCCATTTCTGGTCGATCCAATTTAACTGTACTTACCCAACCCCCGGTTTCCTTTGCCACGCTCACATACTAGCTTCAAAAATTATGAAATTTGAAAACTAGCAATAACTTCACATCTCGGATCCAACAAAAGTGGTTTCGTCGAATTCCGAGGTCATATGCAAAATGGCCAATTTCACGGGCTATATAAATTCCATAGCGACCTTTCTGAAAATTCATTTGGCCATAACTTTTGCTTTCCGCTATGAAAATTCGATTTTTCAGATTCGTTAGAAAGGTATTCACTAACAGATTGAAATATTTTTGGTTTCACTCAAATCCGTTTTGTTTTGCACCCGGTACAGTCCGACAAAGTTTGAATTCAATTTTTAAAACTACAGCGCCATTTCAGGCCTTGTTTATAATTAGAATTAATTATATTCGTTTTCAATTGTCGATTCAACTCACTTTTCATCTCTATTATTTAAAATATTTATTTTAAATATTCAAAATCCATTATTTTAGCCAATTAAAAAAAATTAAATTGGTTCAAATTTTCTGGGTCGTTACATTTAACTATCAAAGGAAAACATATATACATACAACGATCTTATTTCCAAATGGAAATATTACCAATCAATCATTAATTAACACCAAGCCCCTTTTAATTTAATTTATTATTAAATTATCCGTTTTCCCAATTTCCTGTTTCGTATATATTTCTTAAACCGGTTTAACCTTTCAAATCCTCGGATAACTTCTCCATATATTCACGACTCCTTAAAAATATACATTAATTTATATTGGAAACATTTCCAATTTTTATTCACACATTACTATACTTCCCCTTCCATCGGTCCCCAACCGTAGACTAGTAAGGGAACAAATCCCTAAGTATTAACCTCGAAGGCCGAAACAAACATCAGACCGATACTCAGAAAGCCGTCCAACTAAACTAGCCTCCAGTCAGTTTCTTATTTCTTTAATCCAATTTCTTAATTTCTTATCAAAGATTCGGTTTACGAATCTACTTCTTTTACATAAATTATTAAATATAACGATTATAATCCGTGTTCTAAAATATTCAACTTCAAAATAAAATTTCTTATTCTTTACTTTGAATAAATATTAATATTTTATTAACTAAATAAAATAGGTAGTTTTGATTTAAAAACGGAAAGTAGATGGTAACTTTCCTGAATTCGATATAATCGAAATTCAACTTATAACTCCCTTTTGACTCATCTATATTTGATTAACATTCCGAACTCCAGAATAAACTCACTGTTTCAGGTCAATTAAATTTCTAAATTCACTTTTGAATTTTATCACTTTTAACATTTACCAATCTCCTTTTATAGCCAATTTAATATGCAAAATGTTTGGTTTTAAATCATTTTCCATTTTCAACATGAATATCATTCCTTTACATAAATCCGGACTCGTTCTATCAAGTAAATCTTGATTTAAATAATCAATACTAATTACAAGTTAAAATCCCATTTATAAAATTACATTTATATTTCATTTCATATATTCCATTTATAAATTAACTTCTTGTTCAATAAATATCAAATTTATAACTAAATCTTGATTGCCTATTTTATTTTAGTGAAAATTAGGCTCACATCCTTAAAACTAAACTTAATTAGGCTCACATCCTCCCCTTTTGAAACATATAAATTTCATCCCTATTTTTGAATAGCGTCTCTTATTCTTCTAGAACTGCCCTTTTTCCTTAATTAACGTCGTCATTAATCTAATACGAAACACGTATTAGGGTTTTATTTTTTACAGGTTCATATTATTCTGTGTCATGGCGGCGCCGTTCTCATTTATGCATTCTGTCGATCTAAAATTTACGATGCTTAGAATTCTTTCAGTGATTTAATTTGATCCATCGTTGATTTATATAATGAATGTTTATTCTTCAAGGTATTTTATACTTTTTATTATTATTTATTTATACGGGTATCATTTTTTACTCGATCTTTGTTAACTGATTAATTTGATCTTCTTTAATTGTATAGACTTGTCGATGGACATTTTAATTATTGTATATAGTTTTAATGTTATTATAGATCGTACAGATTTATTTGTTAAGTTTGGCAATACATTTGTTCTTATATTCTGAATATGTGTATACAAATATGCATAAGTTGTTAATATTTGTATAAAAATATGCAACTATCGTTATAATTAGTGAAAAGGCCTTTGCATATATTCAAGAAATTTGCGTGTATGTATTTATATATTCTGTATAAATGCATTAGAATATAAAGCTATTTTAAAAATCTATTTGTGTCTATTTGTTGATTAATTATTTACAAAGATGCATATTTTCTTAATATTTGCATATTAAAATGTTTAATATATGCATATATTGTTAATATTTTTAATTTTTGTAAATTTCTGTGTAATGTTATTTGATTACTGGAGATTATATTTATTAATGTTTATTCTTTTCTTCGTAGAACAGTTTTCATGCTGATAATGGTGTATTGGTGTTGTTGATGTTTGGTACTGATAGATGTGGATAAGGATGTTTAAAAGCTGGTACCAGAAAAAATGAAAATGAAGGTATGTTGTGTTAAAGTTTATTTTTTCACTTATAACGTCAATTATTGTGTTTTTAATCATTCATGTATGCAATTTTCCGGAATATATGCATGTCTTCATGAATTTAATATGAAGAGTATAATATTCTTTTGTATATATGCTTTTAATTATGCTTCTTTTGGTTAATACTAGCATGCAATAACGCAAAAATTGTAAACAAATGCATACAATTGTTCGAAATATTGATTTATTTGCATAAAGGTATGTATTTAATCATGCATACTTGATTGCAATTATTATGATTGTACAGATTATTTTCAACTCATATACTTATGTGCATTCATGTATGCAAATATTTTTAGAATCTGAATGCATGTATGCAAATTTGATTAAAAATGGAAAAATAAAACAGAATTGTATGTATGAATGTGATTCTACTGTAAATTTGCGCTGTAGTGTATTAATTATTTGTGCATGTTTTCCTTCATTTTAGTACTATTTGTTTTGTATTTTATTTTATTCTTTTAATATTTTTGTTTATTTTTTTCATAGGTTCTGTATTGTCAACAACTCAAAAACTTTCTGAAAGATGATCGTAGAAGATGACGTGTTCTTCAAAAGACTATTAGATGTTTTTTTGTACTTTTTTTTTAAAAAAAAGTTATATTGTATACTGTTGTGAACATTTACGTTTTGCTTTAAATTTATTTCAGTAATTTAATGTTAAATTCTATGATTCTTATAGTTATTTTTTTAGGCTTATATATACGCAATTATTCAGTATAGTTGCATACATGTATGCAATTATACTGAATATTTGTATCATGTTTTTCTAGTATTTTGCAATGCTGCATAAACGTATGAAACAGTTCATAGTAGTTACATATACATGTACGAAAGTATCTTTATAAATGGCTAATGTATACGAGTATTCTTAATTTTTGCATACACATATGCAATTATTCATATTATGTGCATGCAAGTATTCAAATGTTCAGCTTCTATGCATATCCTCTTTTAATTTTGAAGTTTACTTCACTTTTTTTAATCTTAAAATTATCCTGCATATTTTGTCAATTCAAATATGCCTAACATATAACAATATTTTCATTTAAGCATGCAAGTATTATGAATAACTGTATACAAGAAAGCAACAATTCAAAATATCGTTTAAGAATCAAAGAACTACATTCAGTACATAAACTTCCACAGTAATTCAGTACAGAAAATACATAATAATGCAATAGTAGTTCGAATACAGAAAATCAGTCAACTCATTTGTACAGAAATCTACACACCATTTTTAATAATTTTAATCAGAATGTTTGTTTTCATCTGATAGCAGGAACGCTTGTGTTAGGTCATCATATACAGTCCAACTATAGAATTTGAGCAGTAAGCACAGCTCATTGTAGATTTACAGAATCAGGCTTATATATTCATCATCTTTGTCAACTTGTTTGTCCTCACTTCTCCTTTTCATTATATTTATTACAAACATTTCATAATTGACTCTGCATAAATTGTAAAAAAATTATCAATTTGTTAGAGTTATTCTACTTAGTATGAAAACATGCATAAAAATATGCAAACATTCTCAATATCTGCATTAATATGATAACATTTACTAAACCAGCAAAAAGTACACAAGTCATCATATTTTATGCATACAAGTTTGAAAATATTATGAATTCATGCTCACAAGTATGCACTTATTATGTGTTTACATGCATATTCAACTATTCAAATTATGTGCATAAAATATGCAACTTTTTTTACTATCTGCATCTAAACATGCAAATATTATCAGAATTGCATATAATGTGTTGACAGTTTCAAAATTGCATGCATAGAATTATGCAACAATTATGTAATAAAATCACAATTGCATTTCACAGTTTTGGATAAATGCATATAATTATTCAGCATTCATATAGTAGTTGCACAATTATATGTAAAAATTGTGATTAAATGCATACATTTATGCATGAATCTGCTGATAGTTTCAAATTTGAAAAAGCGATCGTATGGATTTTTTTTTTTTTTTTTTTTTTTTTGCAATCGAAAATATTTTTTCAACCAAATTTGCATGAATATTTGTATGTAATCATATAATTATGCAACAATTTGATGTTAATCCATATTATAATATAAAATATGACAAGATTATCTGTTGTTTTACAGAAAAATAACAAAATTAAATTTTTACCTTCGTTCTCCATATATCATGAAATATTCTGATCAAATCGGCAACGATTTTAGGCTTTCTCACTCGATGGAGATACAAAAACTGAAAATCGACTGGAAAATTTTAATTTTCTTCTTGGATCGCCTGCCCTAATTATGCGCCGCAATAAGTGAAATGATTATTCCTGGAATGACAGAATTTAGGGTTTAAAAGGATAAATCAGAATTTTATTAGCCGATTTTCAAAAATAGGGATGTAATTTATATTCTTTTTATGGCCGGGTTTTTTTTACAATTTAAAAGTTAATAGGGACCTGTAAAAAACACACTCTTTATTTTAAATTATTAGTCTCAACCCAAATATTAATTATCGTGTCAAATCTCAAATTATATGATATATAATTTGTACAAATAAATTAGGATAAATTGACAGGAATAATCCAAAGTTTGACGTGTCTTCTCATATTAATCCGAAGTTTGAATTATTTTTAATTAATCCCAAGTTTGGGGTGTCCCTTCCCATATTGATCCCGATGACTTATTAACTTGTTGTAGTCGGTTATCAAACTTAAATTCGTCTTCCCCAAATTAGTTTCTCACTCTAGAAAAATCGTTTAGGGAAGATAATTTAAGTTTGATAACCAGCTACAACAAATTAATAATCCATCGGGATCAATATGGGAAGGGACCCCCTAAACTTGGGATTATTTAAAAATAATCCAAACTTCGGATTAATATAGGAAGACACGTCAAACTTCGGATTATTCCTGTCAATTAATCCAATAAATTATTCGACATCGTCGAATCCTAATTACAAATACTTATGTATTTGTTTCAATTCTTTTTAAATTTCGAATATTGAAATAATTTTATCGTTTTCCTTTCAAACGATTTTCTCATTTCTCTTTTAAAATTCATCCCTAAATTTATATTTCTAAATTATTTAAAAATAATTATTTCACCTCATTTATAAACGTTTTTTATAAATCAACTACTTGCTTTTATTATTAAAACAGTTATTCCTTTCTAGTCCGTTCGAATCTCTATTTCTATTTAAAAATAGATTTTCCCCTTTTTAAAACCCAATCATTTTCCAATATATCTTACAGTATTTAAATACCAATTTAATTCAGGGTCAATATTATTCAAACATCCCAATCACACAATAATCAGCCATAGATTATTCATCACATAATGTAATGTAATATATGAAAATCTACAATAAAATTGTTGACGAATCCAGTTGGATTCCTCCAACTTCTTTCCCTGCATCCACAGATGTTGATCAACATAATAACACTGATTTCATGTCAGTATGAAATATTAAAATAAATGGAATCAATATTTAACTAACGGTTTATATATAAAATTGTATCTAAAATTTAAACCAATTAATCAGCAAAACAATCAAACAACCATCACACTCAGCATTCAATCATTTTTATCAATATTAAATAACGTATGTAAAATTATAAAACTAGACAGAGTTAGTGAGTTTACTCACTTTGGTCGTTAATCGTTAAATTACGATTAACGTTCGATAGATCTGGACAGATGTTTAATTTTTCCATAATTCGTAGTGATCCCCAAATTACTTCAAATTAGTTCCATTGTGTAGCATGCGATCCTACGATTCCAACGTGACAAACCGTTGGAATTCCTAACTTCGTATGCATGAGATATGAAAATTTTAAGTTAACACCCTATTTTAATTTAATTTAAACTTTATTAAATTTGTCTGGGTCTTACCATAATATACCGGCCCATGTCTTTTCACACCGATCTGTTACTCTATAGTGCCACCTAGTCACATAGTAAATGTAAATGTTACCAAAAACACTTCAGAAAGGCATTATGTAATGTATATTACATCGACCAATTCAATACCACAAATAATTTATTAAGATATTATTAATTTGACGCATAACCTATATATTATCAAAGGCGATACAAAGGACGGTAAACGATGATGTACCCTAATTGACTAGTTGAAAAATACGAAAGGGTAAATGCGAATTTCATGGGTCACTGCTAGGGGTGAGCGTTCGGTCGGTTCGGTTGGTTTGGACGTAAAAATACTCAAACCGAATTAGAACCAAAAATTTCCCAAACCGAACCGAATTAATTTCGGTTAATTCGGTCGGTAACCGAATTAATCGAGCATGAAAGATGTATTATTATCCAAATGATGGATTCACTCGAAGTAAAACATAAATTCATGTTTGGAGAAATTTTACATACTACATTTTATGTTTATGATAAAATTTGATCAGTTTGCAACAAAAGTCTTTGTATTATAAAACTAAACTAATTATTTAAAATACTACAAGACCGTAAAATTAGATGATAAATTAAAAGTTTGGTTAATTCAGTTAAACCGATAACCCAAAAAACAAATATTTTACAAACCGAATTCAAAACGATTTAGTTTTGAAATCAAACCGACCGAAATGAACCAGTTTGGTCGGTTAATTCGTTCGCAACCTCCTGCTATACCAACAACGAACCGCATCCAGTTAGTTCTCTCTCTCTCCCAACAAACATGTTGCAGCTCGGAGACTCCTCCCCTGTCAGAATGGGGTCAATTCTTATGTACCCAACTCTGGTGTTCCCGTGTGCCCGACAAATCACCACTACACATCAACCACACATATTATTAATAATTTAATGAACGGGTCCTACAATCCACTCAAAACCATTAGATTTTGTGCAAATCAATGGATAAGATTGATCCGGCATATGGGAACATCCAATTTGGGTATAGAGTAATTCATCCGTGTCAGAATACGACTTCTCCTGAGCTCCTACAAAACAAAACCCCTCATCCTCCTACAAAACAAAACCCCTCATCCGTGTCAGAATACGATGTTAGCCGGCACATGGGAACATCCAATTTGAGAACTAATATGAAAGCACGCTCCATATTGTTTACTTCCCATGCCATTGCCGATTCCTTGAAGCCTTTCACCTCCCTTGTTTTAAAAACTTCGATACCAGCCCGCGTTCGTTTCCACCATAGCCGGCTATTGGTCCAACCATACTCACTGCCTTTTTCAGCCTCCATCTCACGATACAGCACTGCGCCTCCTCCTCCTTGCCACGTTTTAATCCACTCTTCTTCTGTTTTAAATGAAAACCTGCTTTTTGTATACAAAAACTCCCCTTTACAAACGCAGCAGAGACCACCCCTCTTGCGTTCCATCCTCCCCTCCAAGTACGGGCAACACTCCCCTTTTATTTTTATTTTTATTTTCCTTTTATATTTTGTATATATGCTTTTCTGCCATTAAGGCTTTAGTTCGAAGCTGTCTGAAAGCAGTGAAAAACAAGGGCGAAGTCATTGTATATTTATATCAATAACGACTTGGCGCGCACGTTTGTAGGTGTATAGGGAAGGGTGTGCTTTAAGGACATGCCACAGTCTCACTATGGCGTGAAAAAATAGGATTAGCTTCAAGTTTCCACACATACAGACCGACCTTGATATAGAATTGCAGATGAGTTTTCATTTCGGGTGGCTGTTTCGATTTACTATTTATCGATTGTGAATCCTCTCCTGTCCTTGCTTCTTTAGCTTACAAGTCTAGCTAATTTCCATTGTCACCATATATATTTAAGTATTTAAGGGTCCGTTTGATTTTGAACAGAAAAAAGCATTTGGAAGGAGCATTTGAAGGGGCATTGTTTGAAACAGGGAATGTGTTCTTTTTTACGAAAGGGCATTTTGGAAGGGGCAGAGTTATTATTTTATTGTTTTTTTATATATTGTTTTTAATTGTTCGTGTTTGTGTGTGTTTATTGTTGAACAGATTAGTAGAACGCAGAATACAAATTGCAGAATACAAAAATTATTGAATGCCTCTTGTAGAGCATAAATTGCAGATTACAAAAGCCAATACAACGCATTACAACACCATTTAAAAAAAACATCACAACACAATCACAAACCACAACACATTCAGAAAATAAAACAACAAAACTACAACACCCACATAAAAGAAAATATCACATCTTTCCAGCCCTCGGCTGCGTAACAAAATGAATAACACAAGTCCTAAGCTGTTCGGGCTTGCCAAGCAGAGAATAAAATGGGTTGTGGCCCAATCTGTCATGTGTAGACATAATAACCGACACCTCCCAATCCTGATAGTCATCCTCCTCACGGCGTACAGACATGCATAAATCGATAAGCTCGTCTCGGTCCATGCGCGAAGGAGCTGAACGAGAAGGGCCAGCACCAGACCTGACCGGCCTACAAGTCGGATGACGCGAGATCTCCACATTATCGCCACGAATGGTATCGCCAAAGAGCTGAGCCTCCTTGCAAATGAACTGGTGGAGCATCCGGAATTGCGTACTAACATCTACCGGTATGGATGCATCCTGCAAACATGGAGTCCAACTCCCTGAATCGTGCCGGAGACCCACTCTTGAACTTGCGCATCGGTATTGGCACCGTCGCCCACCAATCATCCGTTCCTGTGATGGTATCCAATTGCTCGTCCCATCCCGCTCCACCAAACTGTAGCAGTCTGTTCCACGGAGCCTAATCTCTTTTCATGTTGTCAAACTTGTTATTCATTTGACCAGCGTTGTAGTCCAACCCGGTCCGCTCGTTAAACGCCTGTGCAATCACCTGGTACCATCCTCCAACATTATGTGCACCCAGTGGCGGCCCAACCGGTTTGCTACCCAAGCCACAAATAAATTTTGTTGCCCTTCAATACAAAAATTCCTTTAAATTCTTTTTTTTTTTATAGAAAATTCCTTTAAACTCTGTATGTATCGCAAATCAAATTGCTTAACCTCCATTTATCCTTTTTCATCAACACATCACCTTTCTCTTTTATTTCTTCATTTCCATCTTCCTACTAAACATATTTCCTTTTACAATAGCGGAAGTGGAAGCTAAAGGAGCATGGGTGCTGTAAACTCATGAGTAGTTGTGTTGTCCTGACACTATTTGGTTGGAATGTAAGAGCATCCATAAAATAAAGGTAGTTTTTATTCTAATCCACGGTTTTAATAAGTTAATCCACCATTTTACTTTAATAAGTTAATCCACAACTATTTTGTAAGTTAATCCATGAGTGGATTAACTTACAGATTTCACCCTATTATATATCTAACAATCGATTTTGTGCTTCTTGTTTCACAATTTTGCGTTATTTCACAATTCTCATATCAGATTAATAACAATAATCCAACTAACCTAAAATATAGATCTCATACCAGATAATTACGTGAAAAAAATACACATTATGAATCTACTGTATGCAACATGTTTCTTATATAAATTTATCAGTCTTGAATAAAACCCTTGATTTCCTGCAATTTCCTTAGTACTGTAACTACCGTCTCCCTCATTAAGATGTAAACGGCTTTTCTTCTTAGACATATTTCTATCAATTTTTCAAGATTCAGAAAATAACTAACTACAATTATATTTGATAATGGTGAAATTAAAAAAAATACAATTTTGTATACAATTAATCAACTTCAATAATAATAATAATTAACAAACTACTTATTATTATGTTGAATTACTCCGCTTATCGCTTAAGCTTGGATTTAGATGCTAGGATTTCAGAACCGAGAAGACGACGGAAAAAACAAGGAAGAAGAAAACGCATGGAAGAGGAAAACGCACAAAAGAAGAAAATGCAGAAGATTGAGAAGAGGGAATACGTACGGTTTTCTTTTTTTGGTGGATGCACTGATTAAAATTTAAATTTTAGTAAAAGTCAAAGATCATATTAAATTGGGTGGATTAACTTACTAATATGGTGGATTAGAATAAAAATTACCAAGAATAAAATGCATAAATTGAAAGAATTAAAGTATAGACTATGCAAAAAATAAAAGTAATTTCTGCCTACCTATTCATTAAACTAACTAAACTACAATTGCGTAGAAATAAGAATTATTAACTAGAAATATTCTTGCACACCACCAACTACATAATCAAACTGTTAAATGGGGATGATACAACTACAAGAAGGAAAACTCTTTCTTTGATGAATGCTGGTAGAGATGTAACATGACAAATGAGCATGACTTCCTCTCCCAAACAGCTTGCGAAATTTTAGCCAAAATAAAACCAAAAATTTGACTTCAGTTTCAAATATGCAGAAAGAGGACTGAAGAGGCATGGCATTATATATTGACGGAGTGCGATCGATGTTATCGGCGTTAACATTGCAAAAGCTAGTATAACCAAGACTTCCTACAAAATTTTAAGAAGTCCAGTTAACATTGCAAAAGCTGCTTCTGGGTTAGTATGAGAGATATCAATCCTTTGGTTGTACCTTGACATTCTTGTAAAGCATATACAGCCACCATGACTAATTCATTGATAGTTTACCTGGTTAAGCAACATAGACAGCCATAAGTAAAGCAAGTAAACAACACATAGAAAACATCAATTGTGTGGCTTTACCTGACAATAAGAGAGAGAGAGAGAGAGAGAGAGAGAGATGATACATGATTCACTTCATATCAATGTTAATTCACTTAAGTACCAATGTAATCAAAGAAAGTGTAGATTGGCAAAAAGTATGCTAAAATTCTGGCATGAACGGTATCAAAACTAGGCACAGCATATGTTGACAGATCTGCCAAAAGGCAACCGAAAAGAAGAGAATAGAAGCAATAGACACATGCAGCATCAAAAGCATATACAAAATTGCAGTACAAAATGGTGCATTTGCCAGATACGAACCCAAGTCAGTCGCACTGCACATTAGTTGTTACCGTTGCACCATCACTTTCATTATTAGCATTTGACATTCACACATATATATCACTCTTTAAACTATTTTTTGCCCTAACCCATTGGACTGCCCCAGCCCGAGGGCATAGCGGGCTTCCCTCTGGGCCAGCCCTGTGTGCACGGGAATTGAGATGTTCCATCCACACATCGATAAAAGTGTTCGTCGTATCGTTGTTCCATTCGGCAATGGAACGAGTAGACGAAGACTGACTTGCGGCCATTCTGGAAAAGAAAAAACCGAAATCATTACGAATAAAATATATATGGAAGTAAAGAAGCAAAAAAATACAAATATAAAAGCAAAAACCTAAGAAGATCGATGAGTAGACGGTGATTAGAGCTGAAATTTTCGGATTTGGTGCTGTTTTGGTGATGGAAGGGGAATGAAATGGAGGAAATATATAGGGAGAGGGAAAGAAATCGGATGTTTTGGAAATTTCGTGGCGTCAGACATGCGTTCGACGTGTCGGACGCAAAAGCCACCTTTTCAACCGTTCGTCTTTAAAGGGCAAAAGTGTGGGACTCACTTTGAACGCGTCCGACGCAGACGCGAACATTAATTGTCTAGTTAACAAATCAAACGCTACCTAAGTTTGATGTAGCATGGACACAACAAGTACTTGTTGCCGGGATGAATTCTTCTGTACCCAACTCTGGTGTTCCCATGTACCTTATCAATCTTATCCATTGATTTGCACAAAATCTAATGGTTTTAAGTGGATTGTAGGACCCGTTCATTAGATTATTAATAACAGGAAAATCGGTTCAAGGAAGAACATCTCGTGTTTTTTAGATTGAAGGACAGTTTTTTTTTTTATACAGTAACGACGCGCTATTCTAAATTTCAGCTGAAGGAAAAAGTTTTACAGAAATTTTGAATAACCGATGTTCTTGTCCAATCTCTATCTTCACTCCTAGCGATCGAAAAAAAAGACAAATCGATCAAATCGTGCGTCTTCTTTCTACATCCGACGCCTTCACTCGACGACGACGACGGCTTCACTGGGTGGCGGCGGTGGCGGCTTCACTCGACGACGACGGCTTCACTCCAGATGACGGCGGTGGCTTCTGATTCATGATTTTGGGAATTAAAAAATTTGTTGCTGTGAGTTTTTTTGAATTATTCTATAAAGTGAAGTTTCAGGCTGTTGTTGAATTTTCTTAGGAGTAATGCTAAATGTATATAGCATTTCATTTTAGTAGTTAATTATTTGTATCATTTGTAAATTTTCTGTCAAATTTGATCGATCCACCTCAAATCGTGTATTTTCTGTTAAATCAAACGAGTGTTTCATTCTTGTTGTGATTTGCGATTTTGAAAGAAAGAAATTATGCTATTGTGATTTGTTTCAACTGGTTTTGGTTTCTGCCCAGGATAATGATATATGAAGCTATCATTCCTGCGTGTGCTCTGAATTTTACTCCATTATATGTACAGTTTAGTTTGATGTCCTTGTATTTTATGCTGATTTGCTTTTTTGTTAGTTTCAGGCTGTTTTTTGAATTTGCTCAAGTGTGATGCAAATATTGTTTGAATTTTATTCTATTTGGTTTTCTCTGTTGATTGTGTTTGTGGTTATATTATCATTTGTTACAGTATAATGCTAGTTGTATATATCTTTTCATTTATATTTCATATTGATTGTATGATGCATGCTGTGTGATTTGTTTTTTTTGATTTACTCTACAGATTGTGTTTGTGGTTTTATTATTCTTCGATTGTGTATATATCATGCTATGTTTGTATATCATTTTTTTTTCAATGTTATGTATGTCTATCATTACTCAAACGCCATATTAAAATGAACTAACATTATAGAATATTAAAAATGATAGATGAACTAGCATGTATATATTATGATGAATGATATCTGAATATAGTGTGCTAAATTATAAATGAATTTAACATTGTATTTTTGAGTTGAGCTGGTAAGCATAAAATTTGATGAATGATAGTTGAATTTAGCATTGCATCTTTTAAAGTGAACTAGCATTATAATAATTATATATGATTATATTAAAAAAAGAACTAGCATGTTTATAGCATTATATTATAAAACTGAATAGAGCATCATGTATAGTAAATTAAATAATGGTTGAATATAGCATTATTAAAAAAAATGAAATAACATGTGTAAAGTATATAATAAATGATAGTTGAATTTAACATTATATTTTTTAAATTGAAATAAGATGCGTAGAATACGTTGCATGACAGTTAAATATATCATTATAATTTTAAAGTGAATAACATGTATAAAATATGAAAAATGATAGTTGTATATAATACAATATTTGTAAAGTGAACTAGCGCATGTATAAAATATGATAAATGATAGTTGAATTTAGCACTTTATTTTTTAAAATGAAATAACGTATGTATAATATGCTAAATGATAGTTGAATATAGCACTGTATTTTTTTAAAGTGAAATAACATATGTACAATATGCTAAATGATAGTTGAATATAACATTGTATTTTTAAAGTGATCTGGCATGTATAAAATATAATAAATGATAGTTGAATTTATCATTCGTATCATTCAAGTGAGTTAACACGTATAGAGTTTGCAAAATAAAGTTTGAATATAGCATTTGTTAGTAAAATGAACTAGCATGTATAGAATATAATAAATGATAGTTGAATTTAGCATTGTGTTTTTTTAAAAGTGAAATAACATATGTTCAGTATGCTAAATGATATTTGAATATAGCATTGTATTTTTAAGGTGAGCTACCATGTATAAAATATAATAAATGATAATTGAATTTATCATTAGTATTTTTGAAGTGAATTAGTACGTGTTGAGTTTGCAAAATAATGTTTGAATATAGCATTATATTAGTAAAATAAATTAGCACGTATAGAATATAATAAATGTAGTTGAATTTAGCATTGTATATTTTTTTAAAGTGGATTAAATGTGTAAAACATTTAAAATAGTTATATACAACATTTGCATTTTTTGTCAAATACATGAGCGTGTGTTGCAAACAAAGAATGTTAAATGAATATAACATTATAATTGTTGAAATATTGCAACATGCATTGTATATGAAGAATGATAGATGCATATACCATTTTAGATTTTGAATTACAAATGCATGCATTTCATATGAAGAATATTAACTGATTTAATTATTTGAATTTTTTACATAAATAGTATGCATTGCATATGTAGAATGATATCTGAATTCTGCATTTGAACTTTTTTAAATACATTAGAATGGATTGCATAAGCAGAATACGAAATCATATGAGAATATAGCATAATATTTATTAAAACAAAAGAAATCAACAACTGCAGCGCGTTTGATGACTTGAATGGCGATGACAATGATAGATACGAGTTGGACGGTGGCGATGGCTAAGCAACGTGGACGACAACGACGACTTGGATCGGCTAGGGCATGAGTTCGGTGACGGAAGTGGAAGGTGAAGGCGGCGGCTTTGGGAGGCGACAACGGCTTGGAAGGCGATAGCTAGGCTTGAGGCGGCGGCGGCTTGGGAAGACAACTATGAAGGGAACGGCGGCTGCGAAGGCGTTGATGGAGACGATTGATTTGGCTGGGAAATTAGATTAGCGATGACGAAGACGATTGCAAAGAGAACGGTGTCCTTTCACCTAATTACTGAAACTTTCGTCCTTAATTTAAAAATTAGATTAATGTTTTTCCTTTAAACTAATTTCCTCTATTAATAATATGTGTGATGGTGATTTATCGGACACACGGGAACATCGGAGTTGGGTACAGAAGAATTGATCCCCATGTTGCCCCAGTAGAAAAGAAGTGCTGACGTTCCTCCATCAGTACAATTGCTAAGTAGATTGAAATACTTGATTTGTTTTTGTTAGGCACGTGCAAAAACATAGGGTATTGCGTCTTGAAAGGGGCGTACTGTACGAAACTTGACCATCAATGATTTCAAATAATACATACTATATGTTATACAGGCTGAAGAAGGGCAACAATTATTTAATTGTACCTCAAAGAGCGGATCTTATAGAGATGCTTGACTGGTACATTTAGCGAGAAAGAAAACCTCACAATAGGTGTAACCGAATGAATACAATATCGTTTGCAATGGCATGGTATGGTATGGTAGTAAGGTTTTTCAGGCGACGTAAAACATTTTAACTGTATTACGTTCCTTGCTTTTGCGCACACAATAACAAAAATAGTTTCTAATTATAAGTTTGTTTGATGTAGTAATTAGTGTAAGGTATGGACTGGTAACTAGTGCTCCCAAAATAAGTGTACGCCATTTCGATGTAATTTCTGTACCAGGGTTTTCAAAATATTCCGCATTGTATTTCATATAGTATGGTATTTATTATGGGCATTCAAAATAAATCTCTAAGTCTTATCGAATGTATATTTAACTGCCTTTCATTGATGTAAAGAAACGAATTTAGTTATAAAATGAATGGTATAATAAACTCCATTAAATAATTTAACATTGAAAATCCAAAACATATATTCGATTTTCAAATCGTTGATTCAGTAATCATTTCATTAAAAGATATATATTATCCAGGTTTATTATGCGCAGCTTACTTGATTATTATATTATTGTCGAGGTAACAACTCTTCTATTCTAATATTACTCAATATTGTCAATCCATATATTTCCGACTACTTTGGAAATTATATTATGATTATCCCATTATTTAAAATAATTAAACATTCAAAATATTTGAATTCAAACAATTTAAATTATTGAACCAATATATTATAATAATTAAATAAATTAACTATTAAATCACAAAAATTCCAGGATGTTACACAAGGGATCGTCCTTATTGATTCAAGACAATCTAGCCTACCATGTCTCGGGATCAGAGCTCGAGTGACCCTTAGGTAACTGCAGGGCCGGTCCACACTAAGTGCAAGGTGGATTCATAATTCTTGAACATGCGTTTCCCTCCCTACGGGGCGTAAATCTGGTCATTGTATCGATCAGAACATCCATGGCCCCATAGTGACCGATATAATCGAGGCGTCTCTCTATCCATCAAGTAATATGAAACATCCACGTGAGTAAAATGTCTGGGCTCCATACCATGACACTACTCCTAGCTAGAAAGAAACGCACTGCCCTCCCTGCAGTCCTACTCCTGTTTATGGTTCACACCGGGGTGTGAGGCTCGCGAATTAATGCTAACAAAGCTATGCCATATTAAAGCCGTGATTTGATCATCAACCACAAGACTATGCTTTTCAACAGAAGCCTTGATCACTACATCTCTGCATGCCACACAGGAAATTCATGTCGTATGACTGATGTCTGTCGATATGTAACCTCTGAGCTCGTACGTCTCAGAGAATGGCGTTAAGCAAGAGAATAAATTCTCCGCTACCAAACAGATATATATTTAATAGAGATCAATCAACACAGAATAAAATCAATGTCAGAAACACATCCATTTACAAGTTCGTTCCGGATCTGAACGAAACCGGAGTTACCTTATTCCTCGTCCCATATGTCCAATATAGGAGAGAGGCCTCGCATATCCGGTCGATCTCCAAGTACGTTTAGACGATCACCACTTATTACCTTGTCTTGGGTGTACAGCCCAATCAAGACATCAGTAATCATCCAAATGATGTGAAGACCTCCAGTCTTCATCGTCGACTCTTGTATCTTATAAACAAGTGCTATAAAAACACAACATACGCCTCATTCCAATCTAGAATATTCTTTTATTCAGATATTCATATCTTTTAGGAAAGGTTCCCATTAATTTTAACAAAGATAAATTCTTTAAATTTATTCTTTAATCTTCCTTTGGATATTAATTCAAATCAAATTAAGGTTTATCCAAACTAGTCGGGATTAGCGACCCTTACCGAAGTAATCATTTTTTTAATTTCCCAATCCCAACTTATTTATCCCATGAAGCAAAACTGGTAATACTCCATATTTAACACCATGGTGTTATCGGTAAATTTAATTACCATTTCACGTTCAAATCTAATTAAAGATTTAACTATCACTTGGAGCAAAACTGGTGATACTCCATTCTCGATCATTTCATGAATTCGATAAATTTAATTATCCCATTCACATTCCAATCTAATTAAAGATTCATTAAAACTCTAGTTCAGTTTTAATCTCAAAAATCATTTCTTAATGATTATTCAAAATCAAGAAATTAATCTTATCTTAAATAGAATTAAAGAACTAATGTCATTTAAAACACAATTCACGATAAACCCAAAATCCCATTCCATTAATTATGGAACCTTCACGGAAAAACAGATCAATATATATAATCGATATAAACTTCCGTATCCAACCAATAATATAAATGGAATAATGACAAAGATTTTTAAATTCCATTTATAGTAACGGTCTACCTCTACAGAAGCTCACTTCGATTATTACCAAATCGAATTCCATTCCATTTCAGTTTATTTTATTTAATTGAAGAACTTTTCTTTGGAAAATTCCCCTAAATCTTCATTAAAATATTTATAAATTCCAAATCATATTTCACTGTTAATCGGGCTAAAGAATGAATGTCGTTAAAACACAGTTCACGATATACCCAATTCACATTCCATATTATTCCAATTACCAAATATAACTGGAAACCCTAATAATCTTAATTAAAAGATTTATTCTTTTCACATGGGGTTTAAGAACAGTTTATTGAAGACACCATTCACGACAAACCCCAAAATCCAATTCTTTTATTTAATTCCAATTAAATTTTAATTAACTGGAAAACTTCACTAAATCTTAATTAAAAGATTTATTTTTTTCTCAAACGGGTTTAAGAACAGTGTTATTAAAGACACCGTTCACGACAAACCAAAAATCCCATTTGATATTAAATACAAGGCTCTGAATAGAAATTATATCAGCTTATATTCAATATTAAATTCTGAAACCAACAAATATCGTATTGGAAATAACGATATAAATATATCTTCCAAATTTCCATAACAAAATTCGTATAATCACGAAATCCAATATCAAAATATTCCGAAGATGATTTCCATTCAAATCCACTCTAATTCATACACTGGAAATTATGGTTATATTAAAACCCATTCTCAATCCAATTTATTTATTTAAAAATAATTGGATTATAATTCTAGTTGATAACTAGTTCATTTCGATAGAATTAAATTTTTATCTTTTCAAATATGGAATTTTTCATTCTAATTCTTTCCAAATCATTTATTATGATTTTACACAAATTATCAATATTTTTAATAATTTTATCATGCCTCGTACAGTCGGTTTCCAATAAGGGCTACCGAACTGCACTTACAACGACCTTTTCCAAATTTGATTTGGACATAATTCGAAATCCAACCATTAGATTTCAAATCTCCTATATCCGTTGGAAAGCCCTTTTCGATAAGAGCCCAATGGTTCCGGTTTTAGGAGAATCCGACGGTCGAATCTCCCGTTACGTCCATTTGAAGTTACTGGTCGAAATTCGCGAACGGCCGCGGCGCGGCGCGTTCTACTCATGCCATTAAATATATATGATATATATTTCATCGATTTCCATTTAAAACGTATTTTATAAATCGTTTTAAAAATGATTTCGACTCCATTTTCAATTTTAAATCAAAATTGAATATTCTATATCATTAACATATAAATGATAATATTTTCAAAATATCAGATTTTTGAAATCATTTCCTTTTCGATATTCGTTATAAAAATGAACAAAATCGATATAAATATCGTTCGAGTCAAAATGGCGCATATTTATTCAACACGGCTTTATATATTTCAATATTTTCGTGTCCATCCCAAATCGAACATCAAAATCATATTTTGATCCATTACTGAATATTATTAGATATTCATTATTTTAAAATATTCTTTATTTCTGAATTGGAATCATATACAGTCAATTACCATATAATGTTATTTATATGGATTTCATGCAACACATGTACATAACATAATCAAACACAGTCAACCATCATCCAGAGTGCATTACACAATTACATAAGCATTAAATATAAATAATTAACGCTTACAACAGTCTGTCAACCAATCGATTGACATACAACTAAATATTGGGATTAGTGTATGTCCTATATCATCCCAATACCCATGTGGGGTTTTTAAACTACAAATACTAATTATTATTTGTGCAGTTGGGCGATGTGTAAAATTTATCGTCCCAATCAATATCAGTCAAATGGGTGTACATAACAAATCGTCTGATTTGTAAATGAATATTTATTTTCAACACATGACCATTTTATATGGTTCATATATTCAATAAAAATTTATATTTATATTTTTCAAATATTTTATTCCATACATGAATATTTTATATATTTTATTCATTCAATAAAAATGATATTTTCATTATCCAAATATTTTATTCCATACATGAATATTTTATATATTTTATTCATTCAATAAAAATGATATTTTTATTATTCAAATATTTTATTCCATACATGAATATTTTATATATTTTTTTGAAAATTTATTTTATATATTTTATTCATTCAATAAAAATGATATTTTTATTGTTCAAATATTTTATTCATACATGAATATTTTATATATTTTATTCATTCAATAAAAATGATATTTTTATTGTTCAAATATTTTATTCCATACATGAATATTTTATATATTTTATTCATTCAACAAAAATTATATTTTTATTGTTCAAATATTTTATTCGACACATGAATATTTTATACTGTTCATATATTCAATAAAAATGATATTTTTATTATTCAAATATTTTATTCAACACATGAATATTTTATACAGTTCATATATTCAATAAAAATGATATTTTTATTATTCAAATATTTTATTCAACACATGAATATTTTATACAGTTCATATATTCAATAAAAATGATATTTTTATTATTCAAATATTTTATTTAACACATGAATATTTTATATAGTTCATATATTCAGTAAAAATGATATTTTTATTATTCAAATATTTTATTTAACCCATTACAATCAACAACCACAATACTGTTCATTCAATCCAAACAAACAACCATGGTTTGTATAATAAATAGTGTTGGGTGCTGCTAAGCACCGTCTCATCCTAATATATATCTTACTGGAAAAAAAATTGAGTGAGAAAGAGTTCTCACAGTCGTTTTCCACTCCGCCAGTTTTATTTTTGAATTTCTGAACGGTTTGGATTTGATTCTGCCTGAAATTCTAACGTGCTCCAAATTGGACCCGGTCAGTTTTGTTGCGAAGCTCTCAGCTTCACGATCGCAACGCAACTGAAAATCGTTGTGTTTGGACCTCGTATGAAAAAGTTATGCTATTTTAAACTTTGGATAATTTTACGAGATAATTAGTTTAATAGTTAAATAAATAAAAGAATTAAACCCTCCTCTTTCCTCTTCGTTCAGCATAACGTTGAATCCATCATTGTCATGCCCAAGGGTTTCAGTTTGTCGCCCGTCAGAGCCGCCGGAGCTCGATTCCTCGCCGCCACCTGGAAGCCGCTGTCTCCCTCCATCATCGCCGAGAGGGCGGGCCCACTCGCACTCCTTCACTGACCGTAATCGTCATTCGAACGGCCAACCTTCAAGCTCGAGTATCATGCAAACTATACCACGATAGTTCATCAAACCCCTACCATATTGAAGCCTTCTCCTAGCTCTCGAATTTCCATTCAAAAATTATCTTCCAATTTCATCTTGATTTGCCGCGATTAAAGGAAGAAGTTTGGGACAATTTCTATCATTCATTTCCTTCTGGCGGCACAGAACATTGAAAGAATTAGGATTAGAAGTTTTCTAGGTTTATATATATATATAATACTAGTGTGAACCCGTGCTACGCACACGGGTATTGCCATATTTTTTGGTGTAACTACGATTGAATCTTATTTTTCCATACAATAATGTTAGTGAACTGTAATAAACACTCTTTTTCCCATGGAAGACCTACACAAATGTTAACGCATACTATGATGTATAAAAGCCACTATGTCAGTTTTAAGATTTTCATATTAAACGAAAGATAAAATAAGTATCAAATCCGTCCATATGTTTACTGACGTAAGGCAGACAGATTAAATCCATATAAAATGCACAATGTAGTACGGTAGCGTTTTAAAGAGTTTTGCACATATAATTGGCAAATTTGTTTGCAAGCTAACGGAAGAAAAAAAAAAGGAAGAAAACAAAAACATGCTAATGAAACCAAGTTAGAAAAGTTGAGGCGTGCATGAAGATAAAGAAAAACATGAGGAAAAAATTGTATTGAAATATAGCATGTACATGTTTGATACATGTTGCCTATTTGAACCAACTGAAAATTACAGTGGCAGGAAAAAAGAGAAACGAAAATAGAACAATAATGAAGAAATAGTTAAAAATAAAGTTGTGACTGCCACCAAAAATTCATGGATATGTAATCAATAAAGGTCTAAATAACATAGCATTCAAAGATCGGTACATTATAACAGGACTGTAGCGAAATAGTATCATACATTTTAAGTAATAGAAAGTTTTTACACTTCTTCTTGTAATGCCTGTAACCTCGAGTACTTCATGTTGTTTCTTCTTGGAGGCAATGCTTCAACCTATAATAAGTTAAATATCAGTAGCCTAGTATGCAATACTCAATTTGTGATGAATAATGTAAACGTTAGCTTGAAGTTGGTACATACACTAATAAATTATTCAGAGTAACTTGCATTAAGAGTGCAACATGCCACAGATCTTCTTCATCATCATCCTTGCATAAATAAAAATTGATTTCCAATCACTAATCCAACATAAGAAATACAATCACACAAAAATATAAATTGTAAGTTACATGAAATATCTAGGTTTGATTTAAGTTATTAGTCAGACATAAAACACAAGTTAAAATGAAATTTCATACCTCAATTGGGATGATTTTTTGACCTTGTTAGCTAATTTTTCTGTCAACTGGGGAAAAAGCACGATGCTACTTAGGGCTTGAAGAAAAGAAAGCAAATAACAACACATAATGTATTTACATAAAAAAATTGAAACATCCAAAGAGGGATACCATTTAGAAAGCAGAAACTAAGAATGATAGACCCAAAACTATAAAACCAAAATGAATAATTCAATCAATAAAAGCATGGGAATTTCCCAATTACGCGGCATGGATGTTGTAGCAATCGAAGCTGAAGAAGTCATCTGAGCTATGGGGGAAGGAAATCAAAAACGATGGTAGATACCCAAGATCAAGAGAAATTTTAAAATTTTCAGTACTAATTTCTAAAGCCTACATACCTATTTTGGTGGACCAAGAGCTATGGCAAGGAGTTGATCTGCATGTGTTGACAACAGGAAATGATAAAAGGTAGAAGAAAACTAATTAACGTGAAGAGGACCAAAATTTATATAAAAATTGTGCATTATTTCAAGATTTTTGTGTAAAAATGGTATGTAGACTTCTGATTTACCAATAGTACTCGAAATTTACAACATTCAAAATTTAGGCAGTAATTAATTGTTCCAAAAAGATACATATGTATTGGAAGAAGATTCAAATGGTTAATTTTTGCATACCATAGGCTTGAAGTTCATGAACTTGTATGATTTTAAAAGTGCTATTTTTTTAATATCATCGAGGAAAGGTGTAAATAATATTTCCATAATGCTACACAATTTTATGGAAGTCGAAACTCATTAGCCAAACATCGTAAAGTTCAAAAAATTTAATGCTAAACTTCAAAGTAATATTTTCATAGCATTAAAAATAGATGTTTATGACATATTTAAGATTAAAAAAATAAGTTTGAACTTTCAGAAACATTATGTTCGTAAAGTTCAAAGCTTGTAGTATTCCATTAACTCAAAAGTACAATTTTCAAACTTAAAGAATTATAAGTTAAGTTTTGCCATTAAAAAATAACAAAACAAACTAAAATTTTCAAGTGTTAAACATATAATTTCGAAACAAAAACTCTATGTAAACTAAATTTAAAATTTCACTATTTTGTGAAACAAATATTGTTTAAGGTGAGAAAAAACCTTTAGTTTGACAATCTGTAATCACAGAAAAATTAAAACTCAAAATACAATCACTTTAAAATTTCATAATTTCAAAATTTAAGATAGGAAACATTTTATATTTGCAAAAAAATTGTCATCATAACGACAGTCATGCTACGTACATGATTTTTAGCTTTATGCATATGCTTAGGCCCTAATGTAAGATGTTTAATACCTATAATTTTGTGAAACAAAGGGATCTAATAACTACAAACTGGTAATATTGAATTCTTGTATAAAAATGAATAAAATACTAAATGTTAGTTGAAGTAAACTTACAGAAAAGTAGATATAAAGAATAAAACAAAACCTAAAATGAAATTATATATCTCAAGAGGGATGATTTTGTACACCTTGCTAGTTAGTTTCCCTGTCATTTGAGGAAAACACAACACTACTTAGGAACTGGAGAAATACATGTAAATAACGGCACATAATGTATTTACATAATAAAGCAGAAACATCCAAAAGAGGGATACCATGTTGAAAGTAGAACTAAAGAACGATAGACCAAAACTACGAAACCAAATTGAACAATCCAGTCGATAAAAGTAGGGGGATTTCCTGATCCCGTAGCAATCGAAGCTGAAGAAGTCAGCCGAGACATGGAGGAAGGAAATCTAAAGCGATGGGAGATACCAAAGATTTAGAGAAAATTTCAATTCTTCAGTACTAAATTCTAAAGCCTGCATAGCTATTTTGGTAGACCGAGAGCTGTGGCTAGGAGTTTATCCGCCTACAGGTTATTGCGACTCCGGGCCATTCTAGAAATTAGGGTTTTGAATTCATCATTGATGTCAAGAAATTCATGCGCTGCAGATCTATGCTCGAATCAGTTGTCGCCGACATTCGTCAACCTCACTAGAGGAAAAGCGAAAGTTGAAGGATGCCTATAAAACCTAATTCAAAGTAGGGCTCCATAGAAGGATGAGCCCCATGTTTATTGTAGAGAACGAACAGACGGATGAGAAAGACAAAAGTACGCGCACCGAGGAAACATGTGACACTTCGTTTTTACCCAGGGATGCTTGAGTGCCCAAATACACGTGGCATAACCTTAGCTGATAAATGGGAGAAGCACTAGGAGCTCACTGATTTCTACTCAGTTTTAATAGTACGGTATAGATTCTTATATACAAAAAGTCTTATGGAACTGACCCTTGAATCCATCAAGAAAACAAATTGAGTTTTATCAGTATTGGGTTTAGTAAATTAACTATTTTGTGGGTTTTCTATTAACAATAGATAACTAATAAAGCTAGAAATTAAAGAATTAATTACCTAAAAAGCAAGAACTCAGATCAGATACATAAATACTTTTAGATAAATAGGAATAATAACTTGCACAGATCTCAATCAAATGTTGTCAATTCAGAATTATCGAACCAAATTTATGATTGATGGAATTATTCAATAGCCTTAAGACTGTTCCTCAACTTATTTGTATAGTTTGAAGCCGAAGCCAACAAACATTCATCAACCAATACTTAATCTCAATGGAAGGTTGTAAAAGCAAATATAAACAACTAATCTTTTTTTTTGGGAATGGCCACTCTGTACCCGTAAGGACCTTGCGTTAAGATTCAGGCAATGTGAACTCTGATCATGGAGCGATAATATTCAAATAAAGTAGAAGAAAAGTTAGATATTCAAATCGAGAAGCAGCAAAAATATATGTTTATAATTTCAAGAAAGAATAGATGAAAAGGAGAAATATTGGCCTTGGGAATGGAAGCTGGCAGTAGTTTTACAATCTTGAAAAAGCTAAATGTAATAAATGTTGTTAGTTGAGAAGCTTGAAAGCTACTAATATAATAATAAAATGCGAAGGGGGATAAATGCTAAAATGGAGCTCAATGTGCTCTTTGTTCCAATGGAAAAAATAAAAACTGTTAGCACACTAAAGATTGTTATTAAATAAACTTTTAAAAATATAAGCGACAATATATGTTGAAATTATTTAATCACGTTTAGGAAAATGAAAAAAAAAACCATTTTAAGGAAAATATACAAATCAAATCGTGTTATGGAATAAAATTTTAAATGAATAAAATAATTTTGTTCGGTTAAACTATGTCATCTTACTGAAGCAAGCTTCAAGCCACTATCAAAAAATTGTTTTGCCTCTCAATATTTGATTTCATTTCATCTTCAATCAGGTCTAGTTTGACCATCTTATTCAAATTTTAGAAAATCATATACCTTTTCCCAACTGCTTCTAAATATGAAATGGTAATGTTCATTTAGAAAAAAACAAAACTATAATGAGAAATAAATGCCTTAAAAAAAAACCAATGTCCAGTTAAGTGAAGGGTTTATAAAAAAATCTATGCCGAATTGGCAGCCATAATCCTAAATACGCGATTTTTAGGTAGTATAGCATTATAGAATGGGAATTAATTATAGGAAGATGTAGTCTCTTATATTATGTCCAAACTACTTATTATGTATACATTATTTTGCACATATCTTTAAAAAAAATAAGTAAAGAAATCTGGAAAATGACATGCGATGTAATGTAATACCAATATGTCAAAAAATAGATTGAATACTATTGTCAGCTCAAATTAATATTGGTTATACCTAAAATAGATGTGCAAATTATATTTACAATGTAAATGCATGTATCAAAACTTAATCTCGCACCTTAATACATGTAGGTAGAAATGTTATTATGTAATAGTTGATTTGAAAACAACTATTTGCTAATTATTTTTAACTCAAATTTAATATTTAACTAAACCATTGGAAAGATGACACGGTATCTACCTAAATAGCTATCTATATATGTACATAAACCTATTTAAAAGAAATTCCATGATTAAAAATAAATCAATAAAAGTTGTGGTAAAATAAATAAATTAGTAAGTAGTCCAATTTTTATGACATAGAATTGACTACATAAATCATCATGATCTTCTATTATCACTTTGCAACAGATGGATTAGATATTTTAATATTTGAGAAGGAATAATTTGAAATGTAAGGGAAAATGTTATTAATTACGATATACTGAAATACTTTGGTAAAATAACATGGAATGGCAATAGAAATCCAAAACGGGGGACATACAAATACATTTACAATGCAACAGTTGTAAGAGAAGCGAATTACCAATCAAAATCTCACATTCTCACAGTCTTTTACAAAATTAAAATGTTTCAGTTAATTACATCTATCATGTTTTATAACTTGTTACAGTGTCATGTAGCTACCTATTCAATGGAATTTTTTTGATGGGGGCTGGTAAAAGCTAGCGGTTAATGTTGCATTTGGACAATATTCACATTTTCCTATCTATCTAAATTTTAAGTAATAAAAGTGGGTAAATATAATGGCCCTTCTCACCCTCAAATTTTGAAATGAACTAATGCATCTTACATGACAGTTGTAAGAAAAGTCCCTTCTTTGATTAATGTCACTTATATTTCATAAGTAATCATAAAACTTTCATAAAAACTATGTTTGTAAGTTCAAGTACGTATATGACTGGCTTTGTGCATGTGACCATCTTCAGTTCCATTATATCATCCACGAATCCAAAAAAAAAAAAAAAAGAACCAGAAAATAAATATGACATGGTCGTATTGATCTTTATTGCTTCATTTAACCCATTTGTAGTTATTTTGTTCTGAACAGAAAACATATAAGTTTTGGAAGGTAATGAATAAATTACATATATAATCATAAAGTACACAGTTGATGAATCTTTTTGCAATCGACATGACCACTATAACAGCCATTTGATCAAATAATTTAGTGTATTACTCTGCCTTTTCATAACTACGGACACATGCAACCTAAGTTGTCAATGTAGTGGGTCTTTCGAATATGTATGTATCTGTCTATCTATGTGTATGTGTGTACATATTTGTGTGTTGGGCCTTATGTAAATATGCTTACATGTGACCTAAGTTATTGATGAAGTATAAGAAATAGCTAACCAATTATATTATGTAATATAAACAAAATCCTGATGAATAATTATAAATAAATTAACATCCCGGGACATGTGTAATCCTCTTTAATGTTTATTTGGAAAATGATAAGGATATAAACTAAAACTAACACTTCGTCCATAAAAAACATAATTTGACAAAAATGAAGAGATAAAACCACTAATGAAGCTAAAGAGTGCCATTATAAATGCACCAGAATGGATTTATATACACATACATATATGCTTACATAATTATATATATTGCACCAGGCAATAGCATGTGATGGATAATATGAAACATATGTAAGAAACAATTATCTTAAAGCATTTAGCTTCACCTAAAATCGGATGACCTACAAATTCTATATGCAAATCCTAGAGGAAAAAATGTAAAAAAAAGTCAGGCCATGTTAGGCACAACTGTAAAACCATTGTTTATATGTTTTGCATGTTTCTAGATTCATGCTTACAAAAATAAATAAAAAATACTAACCTTCTCCAAGTAGTACTTATATTCAAAGAGAAACATGCTCAAGTGAGGCTGACGACCATTCTCATTTGAATAGTAGGATCAAGAAACTTCATTATTCACAACATCACTTTTTTGAGTGACTGCTTGCATATGATTTACATTCTTGTTGGTAGTCCCACAGTGACTTCCAACTACAACAGGGCATACATATTGTTGGTTATAGTTACTCTTGTTCATATTGATACAAAGGTTCAATGAGCTAAGAACAACTCATATATGTAGGTAACATGTATCTGATAGGCTCCTGTAGATATCAATTAACATCTATTATAACTAACAATAAGAATTAGGGCTAACATCAACTACCTCTAACAAATATCAATTATGAAGGATTACATGTGCATTAAAGAAAAATTAAATTTGCATACAAATGTCAATGTTACCAATATTGGTCCACTGCAATAACGCAGATTTTGAATATGCAAGCACTAAATATTTTCCTATGAATACATATATATTTTTTTTACCCAAAATTTGGAACAAAAAAAATATATTGTAAACCAAGCCATACAAAATCATTGAAAGTACCCAAATGTATGACCATGGATATTATGAAGAATAGCAATCCACATATTTGGAACATATCAATGTGAAATAATTTTTTCATTCCTTAATGCAATTAGTCAAACACATAAGTAACCACTGGTTAAACTTAGCACTAACTTTAAAGCTCATAAGTGAAACAATGGTAATAATTTTTAAAATAATAAAATAAGTGTTTCCACAATGATAAATGAAATCTATCAAATAGATAGATTGAATCTAAGCAAATCCATCATGTACTAACTTATTTTCTTCACCTTGATAGTGTTCGTTCATTTATTTTTCTCTTTAATTTTAGTGGGTCGATCGAAACAAACAATGACCTATTGAAAAAATAGGTAATAAATTTTGACATTATAAATACAGGAAATGCTGGTATAAATTTATTAGTGAGTCATAGTAGGAATTGCCCAATTCATATAAAAACACAAAATAATCATCCTGAGTTATGTGGTTGTGATGCGGCATTCATGCAACAAAGCTTTTTATTTTTTTTAAATATATTAACCTATTCGTATGGTTATGTGCAGTGTTTATTAAAATGAAGGTTAAAATATTATAAGGACAAATACTGAATTATTAGTTTTGTCAAATGAGGCCTTTTATCTCAAAAGATAGATTAATGTTTGCGTAAATTAGTGTCAACTTAAACAAAACTCCAAACAAATCTGTGGATAGTCTGATTAATCATATGTTACTAAATGGATGGCATGATCTAATTGAGAATTGTCAACTTAAAATAAAAAATATAAGCAATATTTTGTTCTTTCTGTTATGTGTATCAAATAAAGGCAAAATTTAAGATCACAAGTTCTAACTCCAATAAAAAAACGTATGATGTAGCCTGTAGCTTACCATAACTCAAAATGAAAGGGCTAGCTTTTGGTCAATTCTGTGAACATCAAAGAATCAAAATCAGTGCATAAAATTTAGTATTTAATGACATCTAGAGAAATAACAGCAAAAGCAAGTATATTCACCTCAAATGAAAGAAAATTACTGACAGAATCCACCGAGCGTACGCAGTGGTGATGAGAAAACAAACAAAGGCCATCAACGAATTCTTAAGGTTGAAATTTCTAAGAAATTGGCATCATTTTCTTGTAAAAATTGATAAAAGGAAAGGATAAAAACAAATTAAAATTCAGTTTACATCTAAAATTAAGAATTAAGATGAAAATCAATCTAAAAATAATTCTATGAGGAAAAAACAAAATGGACGAAAAAGGAGGCGTTGAGGTAGGACCGAAAGACAAATTGGAAGCAAAAAAATAATTTATTAAACCATAATGAAAGAGGCGCAAGAACAGCAATCGGGAGGAACACTGTCACAGTTTGGTAGGATAAATCAAATGAAAATAGAGTCTAATTAGAGTAGGGTTCAACGGCTAAAGGAGTAAGGAATTGATCTTTTATTTCTGGAGGAGCAGATTTATTTTAGGGGAAAATGAAATGACCACTTGTGTATTAGCAAATCAATGTCTCAGAAAGTCCTTTGAGCTTACAAACACACGTGTGCATATTTTATTGGTAAACGTGTGAAGGCTTGAGAAAGCAGAAAACTTAACTCAGCTTTAATAGTATAGTATAGATTTAAATAGTACTTTATTCCAATTTTACTATTTATCGCTACAAACTCCAACCGAACCCCAACGACTATCGACCACTGCTAAATACCCCCATTCCGGACACAATGGGATATGTTTCATAAGCTAATTTGACTGTTTTGATTAGTTTTTATCAAAATTAAAATATAAATCAATATATATTGGATTTGAACGCATATTTTAATTTACCGGGGCCACATATTGATTTCAAAATTTCCTGAAAAATAAATCTAGCTATGTTTTGATGATACGGTCCTAACAAAACTAATTTCATCGAATTTGGAGACCGTTTGAAAAATGGTCATTTTCTAGTCGATCCAATTCAAAATTAAATTACCAAACACATTTAAATTTACTGCGCTCATATATTAATTCCAAAAATTATGAAAATTGGAATCTAGCATTAATTTGACATTCCGGATCCAACAAAAGTGGTTTCGTCGAAAACAGAGATCGTTTGCAAAATGGCTATTTTTAAGGGCTATATATTATATTAAAATATATATAAATTTCATAGCGACTATTTAAAATTTTAAACTGGTCATAACTTTCACATTATGTTATGAAATCCGGATTTATTTTGATTCCTGTACATTTAATTGAACTTAGAAATCAAATTTTCAAACTGCGGCGCCATTTCAGGCTTATTATATAACTAAAATAAATTTATTCGTTTTAAATAAATTTTTAGTTGTTATTATTTAAAATAAATCATTTTAAATATTCAAAATTCATTAAAATAGCTAAAATAAAAATTTTAAATTGGTTCTGATTTTCTGGGTTGTTACAATCTCCCCCACTTAAAATCTTTTCGTCCTCGAACGGAGCTTAAAGTTATTTAACTAACCAACTCAACTTTCTTTTGGGCTTTCACTCTTCAACTCTTCAGTTTCTAAGAATTTTCTAATTTTTCAAAAATTTGGCTAACTCCCTAAATTTTCGAAAAATTTCGTCATAACCTCCTCTGTACGGGGGGACATTTAAAACCGCAACTAGCCATGCATGGCCCTCATCAATCCAAAAGAAAAGGAAAAGGTCAAGCGGCTAGCCAATCGGCTCACAAAATCATCAAAACCCAATAAATTAGTAAACATGTACCTATTTGTCGGGCATACAATTTTATTCCTCTTCTTAGCTTCCATGCTATGACCTGTTCACACATATATATGTATATATATGCAATTTCGAACAATTTTCAGTTCAGTTCAAAATTTGATTCGATTTGGCTAATTTTACCTTTCGTTTTCATATTGGTTTAATTAATTATCATTCCAATATTTTATTAGTTACACTAATAATCGAACAACACAACCAGCAATCAATTTGTGAATTAGCTTTTCAAACATATATTTTTAATATACATAGTCAAAAATCATATTTTTGATGCCAAATCACAACAATATATTCTAGCTATATTTTGGTTCTCACATCAGTCAATTGAAAATATATAGATATCACACTTTCGAAACTCGAGAACAGATGTTAATGATGTGGCCACATCATCAGAATCATCCCCGGGCGACTAGAGTGTGATTCTATATCCATCCAATATATTTGAGGCTTCTAATACACGTGAATCAGACGAATATTAAAATCTCCATATACTCGATTGTCCACATCAATTTAAAATAAAATATTCAAATACGTAGAGCTAGGTTCAAAATTTCAGAACATTTTTTTTCAATTTTATTTTAAAAAATAACCTGCTTCGGACTCATTTTAGGATACTACTGATCCCATCTCTAACGAGACATTCTCATTGGATATTACTAATCCAATCTCTGATAAATTCTTTCGTTTGGTTCTAATATGTCTTTTTCTTGAGCTCTGTAAACCAAAGCGTTGATACCAACTAAATTGACCCAAATTTCCCCGTAATGGAAAGCCCGAATTGAGTTGAGAACACGACAAATCAGAACACAAACGAATGAACATTTCATTGCTTATTATAACAATTACATCAGTGTATAAGAATATAACAAAGTATGAATAATGTATACATCATAAAAATATCAAAGATTTAAAATACATAACATAGCAGTGGAAAAATAATACATAACACAGCTTAAAGAAATACACGGATACAGAGCGTTTCGAATGTAGCTCCAGCTGTAAACCAGGATCCTGTATAAATAAATCTGCAAAACCAAAACTACTAGCTGCCCGTGAGGAAAATAGGGGCACCCAGAGTTTAGGCTAAAACAATAAACTCCAGGTCAGTCATGTGACTGGTGTGAGAACTAAAACAGTTATTAAATCTTTACTTTAAAATGAAGTAAATCAATAGACCACGCCGTATAACACGGAACGGGATTCCGCCCAAGAATACCAGTGCATAAAACAATCAGCGCAATGCTTTTTGGAAAAATGAAGCTATTATAAGGCTCAGGTCCCATCACACAATGCAACGCAAGCCGGAGGATAGAGTTTTCCCTTATGATAGCCAAACATGCTTGGTACGTTTAAAACAAATCATTTGATACTATTATAAGTGCATAGTGTTTAAAACAACTTCAATTATAAATGTATCAATCATAGACGGCATGGGTACCATATATCATGTCGCCATACAAGGCTCTACAATTAAAACCAAAATGTCGTATTGGAAATTGGATTCCATCTGTGAACCGAGGTAAGGGATCGTCCTCACCGATTGGAGACAATCTAACCTACCATGTCTCAGGATCAGAGCTCGAGTAACCCTTAGGTAACTGCAAGGCCGGTCCACACTAAGTGCAAGGTGGATTCATAACTCCTGAACATACATTTCCCTGTCCTATGGGGCGTAAATCTGGTCAGTATGTCGACCAGAACATCCATAGGCCCCGTAGTGACCGATATAATCAAGGCACCTCTTTATCCATCAAGTAATATACAACATCCACATGAGTAAAATGTCTGGGCTCCATACCATGACACTACTCCTAGCCGAAAAGAAACGAACTGTCCTCCCTGTACTCCTTCTCCCGTTTCTGGTTCACACTGGGGTGTGAGGCTCGCGAATTAACGCTACACAAATCTATGCTATGTTAAAGCCTTGCTTTGATCATCAACCACAAGACTTTGATTTTAAAAAAAAGCCTTGAACACTGCATCTCTGCATGCCACACAGGCAATTAATTCCATGTGACTGATGTCCATCGATATGTAACCTCTGAGCTTGTACGTTTCAAAGAAGGGCGTTAAGCAAGAGAATAAATTCTCTGCTGCCAAACAGATATATATTTAATAGAGATCAATAAACATAGAATAAAATCCAATGTCAGACACACACCCATTTACAAGTTCGTTCTGGGTCTGAACGAAACAAGAGGCACCTTATTCCTCGTCCCATATGTCCAATACAGGAGAAAGGCCCTCGCATATCCGGTCGATCTCCAAGTACGTCTAGACGATCACCGCTTATTACCTTGTCTTGGGTGTACAACCCAATCAAGACATCAGTAATCATCCAAACAATGTAAAGACCTTCGGTCCTCAACCACCGTCTTCATCGTCGACTTACCATCGTATCAATTATTCAGAATGGGATAAACCCGATCTTTCTGAATAACTCTCATATCTTATAAACAACTGCTATAAGAACACAACATACGCCTCATTCGAATCTAGAATATTCTTTTATTCAAATATTCATATCTTTTGGGAAAGGTTCCCACTAATTTTATCAAAGATAAATTCTTTAAATTTATTCTTTAATCTTCCATTGGATATTACTTCAAACTAAATTAAGGTTTATCCAAACTAGTCGGGATTAGCGACCCTTACCGAAGTAATCATTTATTTTATTTCCCAATCCCAACCTATTCATCCCATGAAGCAAAACTGGTAATACTCCATATCTAACACAACGGTGTTATCGGTAAATTTAATTACTGTTTCATGTTCAAATCTAATTAAAGATTTAACTATCGCTTGGAGCAAAACTGGTGAACCTCCATTCTCGATCATTTCATGAATTCAATAAAGTTAATTATCCCATTCACATTCTAATCTAATTAAAGATTCATTAAAACTCTAATTCAGTTCTAATCTCAAATATCATTTCTAATGATTATTCAAAGTCAAGAAATTAATCTTATCTTTAACTGGGTTAAAGAACTAATGTCATTTAAAACACAATTCACGATAAACCAAAAATCCCATTCCATTAATTATGCAACCTTCACGGAAAAACATATCAATATATATAATCGATATAAACTTCCATATCCAACCAATAATGTAAATGGAATAATGACAAAGCTTTTTAAATTCCAATTATAGTAACGATCTTCCTTCGCAGAAGCTCACTTCGATTATTAACAAATCGAATTCCATTCCATTCCAATTTATTTTATTAAATTGGAAAACATTTCTTTGGAAAATTCCCCTAAATCTTAATTAAAAGTTATAAATTCTAAATCATATTTCACTGTTAATCGAGTTAAAGAACGAATGTCGTTAAAACACAGTTCACGATAAACCCAGTTCACGTTCCATTTTATTCCAATTACAAAATATAACTGGAAACCCTAATAATCTTAATTAAAAGATTTATTCTTTTCACATGGGGTTTAAGAACAGTGTTATTGAAGACACCATTCACGACAAACCCCAACATCCAATTCTTTTATTCAATTCCAATTAAATTTTAATTAACTGGAAAACTTCACAAAATCTTAATTAAAAGATTTATTCTTTTCTCAACTGGGTTTAAGAACAGTGTTATTAAAGACACCATTCACGACAAACCCAAAATCCCATTTGATATTAAATACAAGGCTCTGAATAGAAATTATATCAGCTTATATTCAATATTAAATTCTAAAACCAACAAATATCATATTGGAAATAACGATATAAATATATCTTCCAAATTTCCATAACAATATCCGTATAATCACGAAATCCAATATTGAAATATTCCGAAGATGATTTCCATTCAAATCCACTCCAATACATATATTGGAAATTCTGGTTATATTAAAACCCATTCTCAATCCAATTTATTTATTTAAAAATAATTGGATTATAATTCTAGTTGATAACTAGTTCATTTTGATAAAAAAATATTTTTATCTTTTCAAACATGGAATTTTTTATCCTAATTCTTTCTAAATCATTTATTATGATTTTACACAAATTATCAATATTTTTAATAATTTTATCAAGGCCCGTACAGTCAGTTTCCAATAACGGCCACCGAACTGCACTTACAACGACATCTTCTAAATTTGATTTGGACATAATTCCAAATCCAACCATTAGATTTCAATTCACTTATATCCTTTGGAAAGCTCTTTTCGATACGAACCCAATGGTTCCGGTTTTAGGAGAATCCGACGGTCCGATCTCCCGTTACTTCCATTTGAAGTTAAGGGTCGAAATTCGCGAACGGCCGTGGCGTGGCGCGTTCTATTCTGGCCATTAAATATATACAATATATATATTATATATATATTTCGTCGATTTACATTTAAAACGTATTTTATAAATCGTTTTAAATTCATTTTAAAAATGATTTCAACTCCATTTTCAATTTTAAATCAAAATTGAATATTCTATATCATTAATATGTAAATGATAATATTTTCAAAATATCAAAATTTTGAAATCATTTCCATTTCGATATTCATTATAAAAATGAATAAAATCAATATAAATATCGTTCGCGTCAAAATGGCGCATATCTATTCAACACGGCTTTATATATTTCAATATTTTCGTGTCCATCCCAAAGTGGACATCAAAATCATATTTTGATCCATTATTGAATATTATTTTAAAATATTCGTTATTTTAAAATATTCGTTGTTTTAAAATATTCTTTATTTCTGAATTGGAATCATATACAGTCAATTACCATATAATGTTATTTATATGGATTTCATACAACACATGTACATAACAATAATCAAACACAGTCAACCATCATCCAGAGTGCATTACACAACTACATAAGCATTAAATATAAATAATTAACCTTACAACAGTATGTCAACCAATCGATTGACATATAACTAAATATTGGGATTAATGTATGTCCAATATCATCCCAATACCCGTGTGGGGTTTTCAAACAACAAATACTAATTATTATTTGTGCAGTTGGGCGATGTGTAAAATTTATCATCCCAATCAATATCAGTCAAATGGGTGTACATAAACAAATCGTTTGATTTGTAAATGAATATTTAATTTCAACACATGACCATTTTATATGGTTCATATATTCAATAAAAATTTATATTTACATTTTTCAAATATTTTATTCCATTCATGAATATTTTATATATTTATTCATTCAATAAAAATGATATTTTTATTATTCAAATATTTTATTCCATACATGAATATTTTACATATTTTATTCATTTAATAAAAATGATATTTTTATTACCGAAATATTTTATTCCATACATGAATATTTTATATATTTTATTCATTCAATAAAAATGATATTTTTATTATTCAAATATTTCATTCCATACATGAATATTTTATATATTTTATTCATTCAATAAAATGATATTTTTATTGTTTAAATATTTTATTCCATAATGAACATTTTATATATTTTATTCGTTCAATAAAAATGATATTTTTATTGTTCAAATATTTTATTCCACACATGAATATTTTATATATTTTATTCATTCAATAAAAATGATACTTTTATTGTTCAAATATTTTATTCAACACATGAATATTTTATACAGTTCAAATATTCAATAAAAATGATATTTATATTATTTAAGTATTTTATTCAACACATGAATATTTTATACAGTTCATATATTCAATAAAAATGATACTTTTATTATTCAAATATTTTATTCAACACATGAATACTTTATGCAGTTCATGTATTCAATAAAAATGATATATCTATTATTCAAATATTTTATTCAACCTAATACAATCAACAACCACAATAGTTCAATCCAAACAAACAACCATGTTTTGTACAATAAATAGTGTCGGGTGCTGCTAAGCACCGTCTGCATCCCAGTATATATTTTACTAGGAAATAAATTGAGTGAGAAAGAGTTCTCACAGTCAGTTTCCACTCCTCTAGTTTATTTTTGAATTTCTGAACGGTTTGGATTTGATTCTACCTGAAATTCTAACGTGCTCCAAATTGTACTCGGTCAATTTTGTTGTGAAGCTCTCGGCTCCACGATCGCAACGCAACTGAAATCGTTGCGTTTGGACCTCGTATGAAAAAGTTATACTATTTTAAACTTTGTATAATTTTACGAGGTAATTAGTTTAATAATTAAATAAATAAAATAATTAAACCCTCCTCTTTCCTCTTCGTTCAGCAAAACGCTGAACCCATCATCGTCATGCCCTAGGGTTTCAGTTCGCCGCCCGTCAGAGCTGTCGGAGCTCGATCCCTCGCCGCCACTTGGAAGCCACCATCGCCCTCCATCACCGCCGAGAGGGAGGACCCACTCGCACCCCTTCCCTGACCATAATCGTCGTTCGAACGGCCAACCTTTAAGCTCGATTATCGAGCAAACTATACCACCATAGTTCATCAAATCCCTACCATATTGAAACATTCTCCTAGCTCTCAAACTTCCATTCAAAAATTACCTTTCAATTTCGTCTAGATTTGCCGCGATTAAAGGAAGAAGTTTGGGACAATTTCTACTGTTCATTTCCTTCTGGCGGCTCAGAATGTTGAAAGAATTAGGGTTAGAAATTTTCTAGGTTTACATATATAATATTTAAAAAATATTTTATTCCAATTTTACTGTTTATCGCTACGAACTCCAAATGAACCCCAACGATTGTCGCCCCTAGCTACATACCCCCATTCCAGACATATTGGGATATGTTTCATAAGCCAATTCGACTGTTTTGATCAGTTTTTATCAAAATTAAAATATAAATCAATATATATTGGATTTGAACACACATTTTAATTTACCGGGGCCACATATCGATTCCAAAAATTCCAGAAAAATAAATCTAGCTATGTTTTATGATACGGTCCTAAGAAACAAATTTGGAGACCATTCGAAAAATGGTCATTTTCTGGTCAATCCAATTCAAATTTAAATTACCAAACACATTTAAATTTACTGCGCTCACATATTAATTCCAAAAATTATGAAAATTGGAATCTAGCAATAATTTGACATTCTGGATCCAACAAAAGTGGTTTCGTCGAAAATGGAGGTCATTTGCAAAATGGCTATTTTTAAGGGCTATATATTATATTAAAATATATATAAATTTCATAGAGACTATTTTAAATTTTAAACTGGACATAACTTTCACGTTATATTATGAAATCTGGATTTATTTTGAATCCTATACATTCAATTGAAATTTGAAATCGAATTTTTAAACTGCCGCGCCATTTCAGGCTCGTTATATAATTAAAATAAATTTATACGTTTTAACTTCGATTTAAATAAATTTTTAGTCATTATTATTTAAAATAATTCATTTTAAATATTCAAAATTCATTAAAAATAGCTAAAATAAAATTTGTAAATTGGTTCTGATTTTCCGGGTTGTTACAAAATCTCTTCATCCAAGTAACCATTCAAAAATGTAGTTTTCACATCCATTTGATGCACAACAAGATCAAAAATGCAAGTAAGAGCAATTAAAGTTCTAATGGCTGTAATTCTGGTGACAGGGGAGTAAGTATCAAAATAATCAATGCCATATTTTTGAGTATAACCCCTCACTACATTTCTAGCCTTATACTTATCTATGGATCCATCGGCTTTCTGTTTTTTCCTAAAAATCCATTTACAAGTAATGGGCTTACAACCTCTAGGAAGGTAAACCAATTCCCAAGTGTTATTATAGAGAATTGATTCTAACTCGCTGTTTATTGCTTCCTTCAAAAAAAAAAATAGCATCAACTGACTTCACTGCCTCATCATTGGTTTGTGGATCATCTTCCAATATAAAGATATGAAAAAAAATCATCATCTATTATGACAGATTCAGATAAAAAACAGTAATAAAATATGATCCAAGACTATTATCCTTTCATGCCCTTTTGCTTCTCCTTGGTTCCAAAACAGAATTATCATTAGTAACAGAGGGAGCAACAGGTAAACTAGCAAAACTTCTAACATATGATAAATTATCATAAGATTGAGATATTTTCCAAGGAAAAATATTTTCAAAAAAATCAGCATATCTTGCCTCAATAATTTTACCACTTGCATAATAGTTGTTAGCCTCTTTAACAAGAAAACGATAATAGGCACTTTGATATGCATAGGCAATAAAAATAGAATAAATAGTTTTATGACCAATTTTATCCCTTTTAAAACTGGGTAATCCAACCTTTGCTAGGTATCCACACACTTTCAAGTATTTCAGATTTGAAACTCGACCTTTCCATAGCTCATATGGGGTCTTATCGAGCTTCTTGTGAGGATCTTGTTCAAAACTGGACAAGCAGAAAGAATAGCTTCCCCCATATATTATCAGGAAATCCAAAATTAATAAGCATAGAATTTATCATATTCTTTAAGGTTCTATTTTTTCTTTCAGCTATACTGTTTTGTTCAGGTGTATATAAGGCTGTAGTTTCGTGAACTATACAATTTTTCTCATAGAATGCCTTAAGAGTGTTAGGCATACACACCACCCCTATCGCTCCTAAGTGCCATAAAACACTCAAAAAATGTTTTGCGTCCATGTAAGAGTTAAAAATTCCAGAGCAAAACACTTATTGTAGCATAAAATGTGTTAGTCATAGCTATTTTAATCTTTTTCTTTAGGTATGTGGCTATATGCATGTCATTCCCTTAATAAATATGATACAATTCATCATAAATAAATCACATAACAAATATCATAAATTAATTCCATATAAAAAAATTACATATAAATGACACAGCAAATGCCATGTTAAGTAACAATAATGAACATAATAGCTATGATGTATATCTAACCATAGTATAGCTACATAAAATGCTACTATGTCATTTTCCTTTGGTTTATTATTGGAATACTTAAATAAGCCATAAATGATGCAGTTTAGATAAACATGCAAACTACTACTTCTTTTATTTTTTGCTGACCAAAACATGAAAGTTCAACATATCTTTCACATGCGCCGTACATATAAAATATATGTATCCATTTAACATAAATGCATTAAATAAAGAAATGTCTTATTTTATTCCTAATAGAAACAAGTTCAATTATTTAGTTTCCATAACCAAAGCATTTAATGCATTAGCATAACAACCACATTTAATGCATTTATAACAAAATAATGCAATGGACCGTTGTGTGGAAAAAAAATTAAACCAAAATTACAACAAGTTGGTTTGATTGCAAATATATATAAAACAGTGAAACAAAATCATTTCATCTGAAATCTAGGCATGCGTAAATATCTCAAAAGGAGCATACTTGATTCAAAATTTCTAAAATATCTCAAATACCATATATATATATATAACTGTATGTCCAAATTACTTAAATCAAGGATCTAGATTTATATTTCCTTGCATAAATGGCGCTAGATTATTCAAAACATTATATACCGTCAATAAACAAAAGAAGGAAAACGACTGTTCATAAGATATTCAAACTGTTCTTTCATATTGAAATCATAAGTAATTAAAAATAATATGCAACAACTTGTGATTTTATGAATAACAAAAGTTGTTTTCCAAATTAGAGCGATTCAGATTATTTTCTAAAAAAAACTAATGACTTATAAATTTTAATCACTTAGATCTATCTTTCTTAGCATGGTTAAAACTCATTTAAATATCCAATAAAGAATTTGACATATGATGCAACAACATTCATTTACAGGTCATATCATCCTTAACAAATTTCAGTTCAGATTTGGACAGGTTATCCTTATCGTTAGTTTTAATAATTTCATCAAGCATATACGCAACATCAATTTGTTCTAAATAAAAGCGCATCCTAACAGCCCAACGTTTATAATTTTTACCATCAAGAGGTTCCATTTTGGACATGTCAGAAATAAGAAATTTGGAAGCCACAATTATCTTTTAGTTTGTCGTATTATTAAGCAGTAATAAAATTGAAATTACTTATCTTGATGTTGAGTGAAATAAACTGACAATACCGTGTTGCGGTGAACCATTGACTTAAAAAACAATTCTGCGCTACCTCCGGTGCAGTAGATAAGAAGCGCTTGCCCTCCAAGATAAGCACGGCGCCAGAATTTGTGTGCACCCACAAACCCGACTGGAACTCAGAATATTTTCCTAAAGACCAAAGGAGAATTTTAGAGGAGAAGATGGATGGTTTTTTTTTGTGTATTTGGAGAAGAAAAGAGGAGTCAATTTATAGGCTGTAAGAAAAAACAAAGTGAGGAGTAACTGATGGTATTAATCATCCATTAAGAGATGTAAATTCTCAATTAATAGTGAAGCTAAACGGTCATAAAACAGCTAGAAAATTGAATATTGTAATTAATACAATATCGTAGTGGTTCTCAATTAATAGAGAAGCCAACGGTTAGAAAAATTGAATACATTTTTTTTTGGCAAGGTCAATCGATTTTTAAGATGACCGAAAACACCTTTTGTTATAACTAATAACAAAATACATGATAGATCAAGTGATTGTAGTTATCAGTCAACTACTTACGGAATTTATGTTGTTCCGTCCACATAACCTACAGGCTTACAGCATAAGACCTAGCCTTTAATAACTAAACTACAATTGAAAACATAAAACAGGTGTGAGAATGTGTCTCGACTACTAATGACATGGACCATTCCTCACATCAGAGGAGGAATTAACTTTGGGAGCTAGTAGTCTCTGGACCACAGATCAGCATGTAACCAGCAAAGAGGGAGACTAAGTCAGGATCATACGCAATGTAATCCTTACTATAAAAGAACTTTCTATCCCAGGTATCATCTGCAAACTCTTCTTTGTTTTTCTCACCATAAAATACGATATCAGAAAGTACGAGTTCATTTTCAATGGCAATATAATGTAGATGTCTTTTCTCTTTAGCAGTCCCACTGATATACTTGAAGAAACCTTCACCAGACGGATCATAAAACATTTCTGTAGCATGATGATGCCATACTAGCTCATGGGAACACCACAAAATGTCAGGAGTGGTATCTGGTGGCACTAAAGCAGAATCATCAACAGGTATTGTGAGGGGAGGCATCGAAACTGCAGCATCAGCAGGAGTAGGTAAAATAACGGTAAAGGAGACTATACCTTTTGCTTTAGGTACTCACCTTCTAGACGGCGGGCGAGATAGTGGAATTTTGGTGGTGTCAGCAATACGAAGTTTCTTAGGAAGAATCACTTAGGAAATCACTTAGGAAGAATCCAACAAGAAAATCAGACCAAAATTCAAAGCCAGCATTGGCTACATCCTCAGGCAGTTCCATAGGAAAACTGAATGGGAACGTAGTCGCCAGCAATACGAAGTTTCTTCTCAAATAAGGAGAACCACATCGGTTTACTGGTGGCCACAACTTGACTAATGTGACAATCCGAATCACAAACAATAGCTTTTAGAGCTGACACAGAGACAACGTTACTAGGTATAGAATGGTGAATTTCACCTGAACATGGTTTATTACCCAATGCTTCAGTCGCAGGTAAATTAGGATCTTTCACCAAACCATTCAAGGGACTCTGTCCACGTCAATTGCATTTTCCGGAGTACCCTCATCATCAATTCTAACATTCAGACTTTTCCATCGATTCTCGGAAACGTCCAGCAGTGCTGAAACAGGAGAGGAGGAAATTTACCTATGTCAGACAGAGGAGTCACAGGCAGAGTAACTAGCGCATTTTGAAGGACATTGAAGGGGTCCTTGATAGGAACGTTGGCAGATCCACGAAGAGGTGGGAAATCAATGTTGGAGTCAACCTGCGACGAAGCAACTGATTTAGGTTTAATATTGGAGTGAATCTGCCAGAACGAGTTGCTCACATTTGATCGGTGGAGCGTCGGGACGACATGAAGGGGTGGAGAGAAGACGATAGCAGGAAGAGAAGAGAGGAATGGAAAGGATGAAGTGAAAAGGAAATTAGGGAAAGCCGCTAGAGGATAGGTCGCCATTGTTTCGAGAAAACATATAATTGATTCGCTGAAAAAAAAGTGAAAATTGAATATTGCAATAAATACAATATTGTAACTGATACAATATTTTCAATGTGGGATATTTTATTTTAGCTTTCACTCACTCTCTTTTCACTCTAGAATTTTCAACAATTCATACTCTCACTACGTGGAGAGTCAAGTCGAATTATGATGTAATTATAGCAGTCTAGTAAGTAAGCTAGCTCCTATACTGTAATCTTGATTAGATACTGTGGACGCCACAATAAACGCCGTAGACGGTGGAAAGACCACCTTAAAAACCGAATTGTAGTATGTTAGCAACCACCAACCTCCTGTTATATTTGTATTTATTATTGGTAGTAATAAAAGTGTTTGCTGTCACTTTAAAAACCAGTCGGATTTGCCAAACAATATATGCAATTGTCATAAAATAAATAGACAAAAGAGGAGAAGTCATTAGAAAGAACATAAGATATTAGGGAGAAACTTTCCATTGATTCAGGTGTCCAAACAATGTAAACAGTCTCTCTATTTATTGAGTCTGTATGTCATGTAAATTACAGTAAAGTTCTTTAGCATATTTACCCTTATTACTTTTACATATTACAATAGAAATAAGATAATATGAAAGAAAGAAAAAATCTTTTTTACATTGTAACTTGAATAAGTAGACAATGCAGTAATGGAATAACATTTAGATGATTACGGTACAAAATTATCAATTAAGCTCATTAATACAAATCCAAAAAATTTAGACGAAGTACAACAAAGAGTGCGTTCTTTTTTGAACTGAAAGGGGTAAATGAATGGTGAACATTGAAGGGACTGAGAATGGATAAGTTCATGAAAGAAGAGTGAATTCTTCCAATGAAAAGGACAACGCGAAAGAAGGAAAATGGGAAGAAAAGGGAAGAGAAAAGAATGACGAAGAAAAGGGAACAAAATGGCCAAATTTCCCGTTCATTTTAAATGATTAGTTCAGTGGAGTCCACGCTGGACGCGTTGGACACGAACGCTAACATGAACTGCTTAATTTTAAAAAATCACTATCTGAGGGTGCATCCTTTTTTGAAACCGAAAGGGACAAATAAAACAGAAATATCGAAGGGGCTGGAGAAGGGGGCAAGTTCATAAAAAGGGAATGCGTTCTTCTAAAGGAATGGGTAACAGGAAAGGAGAAGGGAAATGAGAATAAAATGGAAAGGGGAACGAAAAAGCTAAACTTTCAATTTGAGTTCCAGTGGGATTCATGCCCGACGCGCGGACATCAACGTGAACTGCCCAATTTTGAAAATAAAGAATACCTAAGATAATTCAAACTGTTTGCACTACTTAAATTACAAGGCCCAGTTAGGTAACGTCCAACTTTTCCGTACAATTTAAGCTGACCCTTAACTACCACAGTCAACCCAAATTATACAGAAAAGCAGAAAGTTAAGAGGAAGAAATTAGAGGGTGAGAGAGAAAGAAAGAAATATTAGAATAGAAGAAAGAAGAAGAACATCAGAATCTCACAGCGGAACGAATAATATATAATATACACAAAAGGAACTATATATATGTATATATATATATGCATACCAATCATCAGAGTATAACATGCATCAGATACAGCGAAACAAACTTTAAAATAACTAACGGTGAAGCCTCCTGCTTCTAACTCCTGAAACTCCGAACGAAAACTAACCTGGAAAATACGTTCGGTCTGACCCGAAGCAAAGCATCAGTCTGGAGTACTTTTAGTGCTAATTTCACATCAACAATTGGCTTAACTTTAGAAAACCCTTTTGAAAGAAAGGATAATAGTAAGACCAAACCACACATAAGCACGAACAATTTTTACCTTACAATAACCCAAAAAAATTGATACATCAAAATCTGGTGATATTATAATAGTGTCTATTGAATCACAAATAAATAACCGTCTAGCAGAACGCTTGCATCTGATGCTCTATATACATAGTATATAATGAAAAATCGCATGGATCTTATTGGAGAACGGATTCCAAGTATGGCAAGGTATAGGACCACACCTTCCCGATCATTGTACTTGATCGACGCTTTCTAAGAACTAGAAAAGCGTGAATTTTGTAATAATAACTGCAAGTGCGCGTATCGTATAATATGCAGGTCGAATACACGGAGGAATTTTAAATTTTATTATTTATATATTTCTTGGGCGAGTTAGACAAATCTTGGAGGTTGGTTTTGAAAACAAATAAAATTGAAACTGCAATAGAACTATTATTGAATTGAATCAGATCTAAATCTAATCAAATCTATATTTAATCCAATGTGACCTAGGAAAGAAATAAAAAGGACATGAATTAAAATTGTAGAAATTAAATAACAAACAGAAAATAAATTAGATTTACCACTGGATCTAATCAGACGGTCAATCACTAATGAAAATAAGTGAAAATACAAATAGTGCTCTACCAAATCTAATTGTGTAGACAACACTAATTACTATGAAAATAAAAATGCAGAAAAAAGAAAAGAAGAAAATTAGATTAATGGCAGAAAAATTACAGCAGAAAGGTATCTCTTTACAATGGGTATACATGTGTATTTATAGGTGAGATCGGCCAACCCTAATCAAATATATGAATATATGGGCCTTTTTATCCAAGAGTTATTGTCATATACCATGTCTTTTCTTGACTAAGTTTGTTTGGAAATAATCTTGAGGATATCTGAGCATATCATGGTGAATATCTTCCATATCTTTCATATGGCTAATTGATTGACAGAATATTTTCAAAGATCTTTTCTTCCAATCTCTTTCAAAAAAAATATGCTAGCCCAATGTGAACACAATTAGCCTCTAATGACAGCTTCTTATGCAATTCTTCATGTATATGGCATCAGTTCTTCACTTTATGACTGTAAAAGCTTGAACAACTCATCTGTAAAAACAACAAAATAGTACCCAATGTAATATTTATTTGTATACAAAAGATAACACATAAGAGCATAAAATAAACACATTTCTATGCTAATCAAATACCCCTGCACTTATCTTTTACTCATCCTCAAGTAAAACAAAAATAAACAACTAACTAGATAGGTCACACTTTCGTAGGAAACACAATTGCATTGAGCGTATGCAACAAGCTGTTAAACCTCTAGATGTTCGTAGTACGGCGAGTGGTGTCTCGTGAGGGTTTTCAGCGGATACTACCCACAAAATCTTAATGCAGTATGTTTTGGTTCTAATGCAACTACATGAATGCAATGGACATATGCAAATGAAAACACGACTTGTTTCAGAAAAGTGGTACAACAAATTAAGTTAACAATTTCTAGTCAGTTGATTTTATTTTAGATACCTCGACTTGTCACAAATTATCAACACAACTCAAGTTCCCAAATGTTAAATTCTAGTTTGATCATTGGTTCGGTTGATAACATAGTGCAGCCATGAAATAAATTCTTAGTTTGCTTGTCACAGTTCACAAAGTGGTATTCTAATTTCCTTGTGTATGGCTAGTCAAATCAATAAGGTCAAGAAGTGCTTGAGCATTATCGCTTATTCACCATCTTTATAAATATTAAAATTTACAATTAACTACACACACCTAACTTAAATACCAAGGTGTACCACACATGGACTGCCTCGCGGACTGACGGAGAGTTGGGAAAGAGCTTGGTGGATTGTGCTGACTGACACTGACTTTATCAACAACATGTCGGTAATCCTTAGGTGTCCAACTCATAAAATGAGACCAAGATATATCAACGCTGATTTTGTCAACAACATGTCGGGTAGAGCTTGGCGGGTTGCACACCAACGCTAGATTTACAAGCAATGTTGGATAACCTTGGATTACTATTATTATTAAAAAAAATATAAGAACATGAGAGAGTTATGCGAATTTAGCTTAACACAACTAAGTTTTAAAGATTCGAAAAGCCAATATAAGTATTTTAAAGTTCTCCACTCATTAAACAAAGACTACAGTTTGGAATATATTTCATGGCCATCACATAAGAATCTCCCTATGTATCGGTTATACTATTATCGCTTGTAATTCAAATTTTCATTATATTTCTTATTTGATTTTAGTTGAGAGAAAAAAATACTATCAACTGATTAAAAATCGTTAACTTATTTTGTTGTGACAATCTAAAATGAGTCTTATTTAAAAAAACAAATATGGTATGTTACTATGATATAAAATGTACGATGGTCCTATCTAACTGCATGAAATTGAAAATAAAATAAATAAAAATAAAAAGGATGCAATGCAAAATCCCCCCACACTAGAACTAAACAGTGTCCACACTGTAAACATGTTTCCTAAATTTGAAAGATCGTACCCAAAGGTGAATGAGTTGCAAGATTATTTTTAGAATGAAATGCAGTTTAACTATATGTAAGAATGGATCATATGTACAATGATACATGTGCTTGCAATGCATATGATGCAAATAATGCCACCAACTTTTCCCCCACACTTGGTTCTAGCCCGATGAATCTCGTTCCCACTATGTATAAGCATGTTTTCTAATAAATAAAGGTTTTTAAAAACCACCTCATCTTTATACCCAGATTTATAGTCCAGTAGATAAACATCCAATGTCAACCTAACCCGAAATTTTCCTACAGAAATAATGTTTCCAAAATGATTCATGTGTTCCACAAATTTATCAGTGTAATTATCCAAAAATTTGTGATCATATATAAACTCAGTTGCAATCGTGAAATTTAAATTCTGAGTGTTGTTCAAAATTATGTGATAGTATATAAACTCAGTTGCAATCGTATATAAACTTAATTGCAATCGTGAAATTTAAATTCTTCCTCATACAACCCAAAAAATTCATGTTCATTAAAATCCTTCTCCAATTTTGAGATTTTGAAAAATTCAACATTTTTATTCTGTTCAATTTCTAAAATTTCAAGTTTCGCGCAACTTGAAAGAGAAATATCAAAATCCGAGCTTAAATCTTTTTCTTGAAAAGAATCAAATTCCAAATCATTTATTGGATTTTTAACAATTTCATTTAGATCGTTATTCTCAATTTCCAAAGTTGTTATTTGAAAAATTTCACTGTCAGTAAAGAATGGATTTTTTCTGATTCATCACATGTGCGAATTTGATTTTGTTGCTCGTGTTAATCTGCAAAAGTTTTCATTAAACAAAGAAGTTCATCCATCTTTTTATCTAGCCTTTCTTCCCTCTCTCTAAGAATGTAAAGATGATATTCCTCAAATTCGTTGATTTGGGAGGTCTCATTTTGGATTCTTTGATTCTCAAAATTATAGTTCATATCAATTTCACGATCAATATTATTTCTAATGTGGTGATTGTTTGAATTTTCAGAAAAATGTCAATGAAATTGGAAATCATTTTGATCATAAAAATTATTTTTGTAACCACAATTGTTGAAATTCGAGGGAAAATTGCAATTTTGGTTATTTTCAAGATGTTGATATGGGCTAAAATTTTGAAAATTTTGGTTTACAACCCCATATTGATGTGGATCAAAGTTATATTGGGATTAAGAGCTATTTTGATGTGGATGTGGCCCATAATCGAAATTATATAAATTTGAATTGAAACCACAATTTCGATCATTTCTATGATTTTGAAAATGTTGGTCAGTTGGAATTTTTTTAAAATTGTTGGCGTTGGACACACGAAATTTCAGAAAATTTTGCCTCATGAGTTGTAATTCATACTCACACACTTCTAGGGAACGTCTTCTTAGGTTATTATCATACATTTGTTTAAGGGATTTTTTTTGAATTAGACATTTTAATGAAACCAAAGCAAGATAGAAATTATTCTCACTTCAAAATAGTATAAAATTCTGAGTTGTGCTCTATTAATTAACCGACTCAATTAGAAGGGGGAAGAGGGTCTTATGGCCATTCACGTATGTTATAAATGCTAAGGGATACGACCAATGTTTTACGGGTTGTATGCAACCTCTTTTGCTAATATTTCAGTAAATTGAACTACTATATATTCGCGATCCAGTTATACGAGACAGTCAACTTCACAAAACACCACTTTTCAATTATATTACGAGCTCATATTTTCCTAGAATCAACGTTTAACGAATTTTTAAGTTGAAATCCAATCATAGTGATAATTTAAGTTATGGAAATTAATTCCTAACAAATGGATTCAGAAATTTCGATCAACATAGCAATCAGACAAGAATATTTGCATAAATAAAACGAATTGTACAAGCAAGTCGCTACCCCAACAAATTTTTTTTACAAGCAACGTCTATATTTTTTTCTTTGCAGTAGAGCACCTGTAGAGTTTAGAAAATTTACAGTGGGGTATGGCAGTCCGTCAATAAAATTTGAGTAGTGCTCACGTTTTAAATTCCACTTTATGCGTACTGATTGACCTCTGAATTTCTTGTCCTTTTGCTTGAACCTGTTCCTTCTCTTTGGCCTTGATTTGTTCTGGAGATTTCACTCTTTTTTTTTCTTTTCTTTTTTTTGAAATAATAGGAAAAAGGAAAAAAGAAAAAGAGAAAATGGAAACTTAAAAAAAGAAAAGAAAACTAACTAAAGCCAGCTAAAAAATAAAAATAAACAGAGGTTTAAACTAAACAAAAATAAGACAATGCTCAAAAGTAAACAAAACAAAGAACTTGCACTAAAAAAATGGCTTGAGTTGAGCACCTGTACACCCGTAACCCATTCCTCACATGTTTAAATGAACCCAATGACCCTCTCAAAGTAAAATAAAAGACTCAGACAGTCGCTTCTTCAGAAGAAAAAAAAAACAACGCAAACAAGGTCGACTTGCTTTCCCAAAATCCAGATCAAAGAGAAACAAAAAATATTGATTGGCTCGAATTGGATTGTTCTATTTTGAAGTTGTGATTGCGATAGTGGTAAGATGTGGTGGATTGAACTTTGGGTACTGGTGGGTTTCGAAAGCAAAAATAGGGTTTCTGAATCGAATGTTCGAATTGGTTTTTTGGAGTTCACGAGTTTGCGATTTGTGGTGAATCGGTGAACTGTGGTTTGGGTTTGAGATCCAATTTCACACAGTAATTGTTTGATTTCTATGAGTGGGATTGGGTTTATGGAAGGGAAAATTTGGATTTTTCGAAATTGAACTGGGGATATACGGGTTGATGTCGGACTGCGTGACTGGTGGGCGGTTGTTAATGGAGAGATTGTGGATAATGACTGCAGTGGAGAACGACAGGCTTGGGTATGGTGATGTGGTTTGTGGAAGGGTTCAGGAAGGCTTGAATTGTGTTGGAGGAGATGTGCTTTGCTGAAAGGAGATGTGGTCTTGGATTTGTGGTGGAAGGATTTTTACACAAAGGGGGTGATGGTTGTTGAAGTGTAGTTGGGTATGATGCTTGCGATTGGAGTTTATGATTGAGGCAGTGATGGACCGCTGTCGATGTTGAACTTTGGCAGAGAGGAAGTTTTGCTGGTTATTGTGGTATGAGAGTTGAATTTCCTGGCTGAGGATGGAAGATTTTGGCAATATGGCAGTGGGGATTTGAGACAAAAGTAATACAATCAAAAGAGGGAAAGGTATCAGTCTGTTCAATGTGGGTGGGTTGTGTGATTTATGGTTTTGTAGTTGATGCGTGATGGTTCGGGCAGTGTTGATATTCGGTGATGAAGAAATTTATGGTGAGGTATGGTTGTTTGTTTTGATGAAGATGGAGGGTGGCAGATTGGTGATGGTCTGAAGGGGGTGTGAGGTTGTTCAAACGTTTTGAATTTTCGGTTTGGTTTTGATTGAATTCGGACTTGACTATGGTGAAGGTAGCAACTATTGTTGAAGCGAAGATGTTAGGTGAGGTGGTGATGATCGGATGTAAACTTAGTTTCTGGGCATGTAGAATATGGTGAAAAGAAATTTTTGCAAAAGAATTTTGCGCCCTCCTTTTTTTCTAATTGAAATTTGTAAAAATAAAGAGTTGTATAAAGGGAAGAAATATGAGAAAAAAGAAGAGACTTAGGCAGAGGAGAAAACAGGCAGAGAATAAAATAGGAAGGAAGAAAATTTATTGTTTTTTTATTTTGTAAAAGGAAAGCAATGAAAAGAAAATAGCAAGGAAATCGAAGATGTCAAAATTAGAAAGGTGAAAGAAAGATGGAAAGAAATTTGAGAAAATTTGGCAATTTTTTTCTCTTGCTTAGTTCATGATAATACCAATGTAATTGATACACCACATTACCAATCAAGATTTTCTTTCTATATATACAAGAAGACAAAAGGAAAAAAATAAATAAAATAAAAAATAAAACGAATCAGAAATTAAATAAATAATAAAATTTAATTGTTACCTCCCCAGCGACGGCGCCAAAAACTTGATCGACGCTTTCTAAGAACTAGAAAAGCGTGAATTTTATAATAATATCTGCAAGCGCACAAATTGTGTAATATGCAGGTCGAATACAGGGAGGAATTTTAAATTTTATTATTTATATATTTGTTGGGCGAGTTAGACAAATCTTGGAGTTTGGTTTTGAAAACAAACAAAATTGAAACTGTAATAAAACTATTATTGAATTGAATCAGATATAAATCTAATCAATTCTATATTTAATCCAATATGACCTAGGAAGGCAATAAAAAGGAGAGAAATTAAATAACAAACAGAAAATAAATTAGGATTACCATTGGATCTAATTAGACAGTCAATCATTAATGAAAATAAGTGAAAAATACAAATAGTGCTCTACCAAATCTAATTGTGTAATTGCTAAGAAAATAAAAATGCAGAAAAGAGAAAAGAAGAAAATTAAATCAATGGCAGAAAAATTACAGCAGAAAAGTATCTCTTTACAATGGGTATACATGTGTATTTATATGTGAGATTGGCCAACCCTAATCAAATATATGAATATATGGGCTTTTTTATCGAAGAGTTATTGTCATATCCCATGCCTTTTCTTGACTAAGTTTGTTTGGAAATAATCTAGAGGATATCTGAGTATATCATGGTGAATATCTTCCATATCTTCCATATGGCTCATTGATTGACAGAATATTTCAAAGATCTTTTCTTCCAGTCTCTTTCAAAAGCAAATATGCTAGCCCAATTTGAACACAATTAGCCTCCAGTGACAGATTCTTATGCAATTCTTCATGTATATGGCATCAATTCTTCATTTTAAGGCTGTATAAGGCTTGAGCAACTCATCTGTAAAAACAACAAAATAATACCTAATGTAATATTTATTTATATACGAAAGATAAGATATAAGAGAATAATATAAACGCATTTCTATGCTAATCAATACACTACATGGAAATACACCGGGGTTCAACAAAAACATCTTGCAACCTAGGCTAAACATGACCAGTCACTCATTCAGCTTGAGTGGACCGAATGTTTTATCACATATAGTTGGGATCAGCACCTGTTCCCGCGCGACAACATCGAAAGATTAAAGAAGGAAATGGAATCTCTAGATGGTGATAATACACCCTGCTTGGGGGCGATCCAACTAGTCATGCGACCTACCCGATTTTCGCCATTTCCCAGTTGATGAGGCTTGAGATCAATTTTAACTTTTGAACATCACATCAAATTCACTTTGAATGCCACATCATCAGATCCGTCAAATCACTAATTGACGTTCACAAATATACTCTGGGTGTTAAGATAGAGAATTTCTCCTCCACCAAACTTGGTATATATGTACATATCAACGTACATGACCCTTGGAAAATACTTTGTCATATATTCGTCCATACAGGTCATCCAGGAACATGATGAACCAAAGGAACCCTCCTACCGCATCCTAGGAATCACCATACAGACCAGTAGCGAGTAGTCCTTGCAAAATCAATAGATTTCAATCACGACAGAACCACAATATATCTTTGGCTGTAGACCAGAGATTATAAGCGGTTCTTCTATTATGTGAAGAAGACCTACAGTCTTCAATTGCTCCATCTTTTTTTCCTACAAGTTTGTTTCGATTACAATGTTGATTCTAAGTGGTTTTGGGTCTAGTTCTCATCCCAGTCTCTTCAAAACAACATGTCAAAATGTAACGACCCGGGAAAATCTCGACGCTCGAATTTTCGACAATAATATATAAACCCATATCACTTACCAAAAACCCAAGTATCGAATCCCAGATTGTTTATAGAAAAAAATTAGAGGGTGAGAAAAGAAAGAAAGAATATTAGAATAGAAGAAAGAAGAAGAACACCACATCAGAATCTCACAGCGGAATGAATAAAATATAATATAACAAATCTCTTTATACAGAAGAAACCATATATACATACCAATCATCAGAGTACAACAGATATCAGTCACAGCGGAAAATAACTTTATATAACTAGCGGTGAAGTCGCCTGCTTCCAACTTCTGAACTCCAAGCGTAACCTGACCTGGAACATACTCGGTCTGACTCGAGCACATTTGAAGCAAAGCAGAATACACTGGGTCAGTCTGGAATACATTCAATGATAAATTCACAGAACACACAACTTGTTTAACTTTGGAAAATCCTTTCTGAAATCAAAGGATAATAGTAAGACCAGTCCACACATAAACACGGATGGTTTTTACCTTACTATAACCCAAACCATTTTTGAAATCATAACTTATTCTGATATTATCGTAGTGTCTAAATACAAATAAATAACAATCTAGCGGAACGCTTGCATCTCACGCTCCACATATATAGTATACAAACCAAATCTACTTGCGCTTATTGGATATCGGATTCCAACCTTGACAACGTATGGACCACCTGCCGATAGTGTATCTCTAGAGGCGAGTACACTGGGTTCAACAAGAACGTCTTGCAACTCAGCCCACACATGACCGACCACTCATTTCACTTGAGTGTATCGAATATATATCACCGACGGTTGGGATCAGCAACAGCCTCCCGAAAAGGGACAACATCGAAAATAGATTAAAGAAGCAAATGGAATTTCTCTAGATAGGTGATTATACACCAAAATGGGAGCGACCCACATAGCCATGCTGCCTGCCCGATTTTGTTCATTTCCCGGTTGATGAGGCTTGAGGCTAGAACTTAACTTTAAAACTTCTGGTCATCATTCACTTTGAATGCCACATTGTCAGATCCGTCAAATCACTATTTGACGTCCACAAATATACTCTGGGTATAAAAGAAGTGCCCCTCTTTGCCACCAACTCAGTATGTTTGTAAAAATCAGTGTACGTGGTTTTAAGGAAATACTCTGTCAGATATTTGTCCATACAAGTCATCCAGGAACAGGATGAACCGAAGGTACCCTCCTACCGCATCCTTATATAGGAATCACCCCAAGGATCAGTAGCGAGTAGTCCTTGCAAATCCGTAGATCTCAACCACGACAGAATCACAAGCCACATAACTCTGGTTGCAAGCTAGAGAAATTCGACAAGTAGTCCTTCTGCTTATGAAGATCCATGGTCTTCACCTGCTCCGTCTTTAATTGACGTCTTCACGTATTTGTTGGTCAGAATGGTTTTCGAATATACATTCGATCCCGGTCTTTCTATACCAACGATCGTATTGTTCAGGTTTGATAGTCGGTGATTTAACTATCAAATAACAAATATGTGAATAAAACGAGTTTGTTGATTCGATACTTGGCACTACTTGGCCTATTTAAAATAAATAAATGGAAAATCAACCTTTAATTCTTATTTACCTGGTAACCAACATTTATATTCAAAAATCTCGTACTCATTTCAATATTTCTCGCATGGGACACTTTGCACCCACCACAAACGAATATCATTCCTCGATAATAGTGAAGCCGTTCAAGTTGGGGTATTTTATTTACCTCTCAGACCTTGATCGACAACATTCTTACCTTAGAATAATATTAGTTTATCACTTAACCACTGATCTTAAAATCTCTATTACGACCTTGATTTCAAACCTGGTTTTATAAACTATTTCTTATATTTGAAATCTTCTTTTAATATTACCTCTTTACTTAATTTGTTTGATTTAGGAAAATCCTCATTCAAAACACAACCTTTAACTAATCATTTTGGTTTAAAAAACTTTTCAAAACTCCACTTGGATTTCTTCTTAAATACTTATACACGTCCAATTATCCTCTTTTCACCAATTTGATTTCAATTTAAAACCATTACCATATTCTGGTCCATTATTAACCTATAAATCATCTTCTTTAATCATTTCATTTGAATTGAATCTTCTTTACTTAATTTGGCAATTAAGTAAAAATCTTATTTAGATCTCCCCATTCACTTGTCAATTCTATTTGTAAATCTTGTTTTGATAACTTAGATTATAAATCCCTTTATCACACTCTTATCGCCCTTTGATCAAACTTATCGTCACTTACTCACTTCTACATTGAAGTCCAAATTAAAATCATCGCTTTATTTATTATTAATTAAAATAATAATTTTAATATTAAAAATGGTTGACCTTGCTATTAATAAGATCGTTATCGTTTTTAAAAGCTTATTTAATAATAATCAGCTTCATTAACATAATTCAATAATTTCCTTAATTTATAGTTAATCAAAGATTAACCAATTACTTTTCACCACTTGTTAAACTTTAACGAATATTCAAAATATTTAAATCAAATTACTTCGATTATCAATTCCAAATAAAGGCGGTTGATTTTGTCGACCGTACAACTGTCTTAGCAGTTAACTGGTTATCCTTTTGTCATTTCCCCTTTTTAAGTTAATCAAATAACTTAATTACTTTAAAGTCACTATTTAATTGTTTAAAAACAACTATTCTATTTTTCCAACCCATATGTAAATCTTTGGGTTTCTGCTACCTTTAACTTGCATAAACCATTTCAATAATTTCTCTTATAAACTCGATTAAATTATTTATTTATAAATTTCTACTTTAATTATTTATATAAAATGACTGAAGAGCTTCAGTCCAGTTACAAAATAATTTATAACTTTAAAACTGCGTCGTTTCACCGAACGGTAAACCGACGTATGAAACAACACATTTTAGGCCATTCACTGCCAATTATCAAATCAACACTGTCGGTTGATTTTAAACACAACATAGGTTAATATTAATTCATCCATCATGCTCTAACGGGTTTTTCTACCGTATGGGTTCAATCAGTTCAAATATCAACAATATAAAACAAACAAACAATATATATAATATTTGAGGAATCCGGTCGGATCCCTCCAACCTGTTCTTCCTTGCACCACAGCTCGTTATACATTTCATAATAGTATATGAAATAAATTTCAATGACCTACTATTTAAAAACGATAAAATATAAATGACAGCAACCAAACAGACAATAAACAACCAATAGCAACCAATCAACCAATTTATATTTTAAAGGTAAATTATATTTTAATATGAAGTTACCACATCACAGGATTCCAGAAGGTGTGAGAATTAACTCACCAGATTGTTTCGGTCGACGGTTGACGCGTTTATTCCTTTTTATTTCAGTCGAGCGTTCAAAAATAGATGAAATTTCAACTGTGTTTGATCAGTGCCTAGTCAGTGCCATCGTCTAGGCCTCGTCCCTGCGATCCCAACGGATCCTGTTTCGTCAGATTTCGTTAACATATGTGAAAGTTACACTAATTTAAAGTTTATATAATTTAAACGATAATTAACTAAGCTAATTATCTATTTATTAATTAAATAATTTAGTAACTATTTTAAATAAAGTTGTCCACATCAGCAGCGTTATTCTAGAAAAACGCGTTTTCTATTTTTGACCTTCCTTCTTCCTGGTTACCCTTTGGCCTTAAATCTGATACTCCACCATTTACCAGACCTTGTCTCCTTCAGCTTGACCGTGTCGCCTGTCCAGCCCCCCGAGGCGCTGACCTGAAACCTTCCCGACACCACCTGAACGTCGGTCACAAACGCAAGGCACCCCGACCCACATCCATGCCCCGATCATCCAGAAATCAACCTCGACCGGTTTCCGTTCAAACGCCCAGACCCGCCGCCACACGTAACTGCAAGCCACCGCACCACCTCAAATCGATCCACCACGTACCCCTCTTCATTTCACCTTCGAGGACCCCCTCCTTCCATCACCCGCTTCCGCCGGAAACTGGTGATTTCTGATTTGAGCTTCACAAAGAAAACCCAAAATTGTCACCCACGTTCAACTCGCCACCGCGACTTCCTCCGACCACCAGATGACCTCAGACCAGTGCCAAAATAATGCTGAAACTCCCCTCTTCAATTCCCCCAAGGTCCCATCACCTCAAATCGATCCAATCTCCTTAATTTCTAAAAAGAACGGAACTGTCCAGTTTGGGTTTTTGGATGATTCCGACTACCACAGTCCACCGATCCACCCCAACTTTTTGGTGTAAGTAGCCACTGACCCGATCTACAACTTTCGTTCAGGTTGCCATAACAAATTCACAACGGATTGAGAGAAATAAATAGATTTGTGTTTGTGGGCTTTTCTACAAAATTGTTGAACGGAAATGAATTTCTGAAATTAGGGTTCTGATTATAGGTGTTTATATAGGGTGGAAATAATATATTTTAAGTTGATTTGACGAACGATGTTGACTAACGATTTTTATTTCATGTCTAATTTTAAACAGTGTTTATTGGCTCCTGTGCTCACATACAACCCCCATTCGTGATGCGAATGGACGCCATAGTATAATTTGACGTTATAGTCCTAATGAAACTTGTTTCATCGAATTCCGAGGCCGTTTGCTCAAATGGCGTCGTTCACGTCCAAATGGTCGCTTTATTTGCATTTTATTTTGCCACGCTCACAAATTAACACCAATTGACGCGCAACTTGAAATCTAGCAATAATTAACTGTTACGGTCTCAATAAAATTTGTTTCATCGAAAACGAAGGCCGTTTGAATAAAGGCCCTTTTATAACTGCCCAATTCAAATAAAATAAACCAATTTAAAAGTACCTCAATATAAAAATAATAAAATATCAAAAATAGCCATACACGGTCAGAATATCGTATACTACCAAAATAAAATAACTCGGGTTGAAATTGGAGCCAAATCGATATTATAAAAATTTAAAAACCCTTTATTCAATATAAATAAACGTTGAAATATATAACGAAATTCCATAGCGACTATTTCAAAATTTGATTTGGACATAAAATAAAATCTACAACACGAAAACTCGATTTTTCTCTTCCATTAGAAAAATATTATCCAACAGATTCGGGCATTTCTTGTTTCGAGAAAATCCGACTCATTTTGGGCTATGTACAACCGTTTAAAGTTCAAAACGCCAAATTTCGAACTGTCGCGCCGCTGCAGCTCGTTTTATAATTAGATTATAAATTAAACGCTATAATGTCGTTTTAAAATGAAATCGCCACTAAAATTTCAATACAAATCATATTTAACCATTTTAAGTTGTCCGCTCACTCTATACTGCGAATTCAACATTTTTCCAATACTTCGAAAATTAAAATATTATTATATTATTAATATAATTTAAATATTCACATTAAAATGATCAAAATCGATTATTTAAATTCAAACCAATATTTAAAATAAATAAAATATTTCAATAAAATGGACAGAAAATACAGGACATTACATTCCTTCCCCCTTAAAATAATTTCGTCCTCGAAATTGCTAAGGTAGAAAGAACGTCATAACCAATTATCTTTATAAAATAATAATAAAATTTAAAACTCAATTTTATTACCAAAACAAATCTAATTGGTCGTAAAACCAAATTAACTCAAATAAAAGAAGTTCCCAAAAATCTTCAAAAATTTCTAACACCTTAAATTTTGGAAAATTTTTGGCAGAGTCTCCCCTGCACAGAGGACATCTGCAATATCGCAGGTTCAAGAAATATATATACCTCAACCAACACGGTCAGAAAAATTCAAAATCCATATTCAAAACCCAAATAAAAACCAAAATTTCATATTCTGCGTAAGCGTACCTTTTTGCGAGCGTTATTACGCGATTAGCAATATTTTATATTCGAGCTTGCTTAATTATTTTGCAGCTCTATTCAAACTGGATTCAATTAACTCCAAAATTTTCTCTTGGATAGATTTTAAAGTTGAATTGGCACTTCAGCACCTGTTCTCAACTCAAATGAATTCATTAGTCATCGAAACATAATCAATTAGTTTCAAATATCCGTATCATTCATCTCAACTAATTATACACACAATTCAATCCATTCGAGATTATAATTATTTATAATCACTTCATTTATTCTTATAACTATCCATTCGGATTTATTAAATTTGGATTATTTATCCAACTTATTTATTTCATATTGGTTTTTAACCAAGTCGATTCATGTTCAGGTTCATATTCCTGAAATCGAACACACAATCCAAACATATCATTCACATTAACATTAACAAATCTAAATGATTTGCCTACATTATAATAATTCGTGAAAATCCCTACTTTTATTATTTTATACAATAAATTGGGCAAAACAAATTTCAAAAATAATTTTATATCAAATCACAAATACGTGCTCTCATATATATACTCAAACTCAATATAGGGTATTGCTAACCCCATCTCTATTGAGTCACGCCACAGAGCTAAGGTTATCACTAAAGCAACAGCTCTGATACCAGTGTAATGACCCGGGAAAATCTCGACGCTCGAACTTTCGACAATAATATATAAACCGATATCACTTGCCAAAAACACAAGTATCGAATCCCAGACTGTTTATAGAAAGAAATTAGAGGGTGAGAAAAGAAAGAAAGAATATTAGAATAGAAGAAAGACGAAGAACACCACATCAGAATCTCACAACGGAACGAATAAAATATAATATAACAACTCTGTTTATACAGAAGAAACTGTATATACATACCAACCATCAGAGTACAACAGATATCAGTCACAGCGGAAAATAACTTTATATAACTAGCGGTGAAGCCGCTTGTTTCCAACATCTGAACTCCAAGCGAAACCTAACCTGGAACATACTCGGTCTGACCCGAGCACATTTGAAGCAAAGCAAATACACCGGGTAGGTCTGGAATATTTTCAGTGACACATTCATAGAACACGCAACTTGTTTAACTCTGGAAAATCCTTTCTGAAATCAAAGGATAATAGTAAGACCAGTCCACACATAAACACGGATGGTTTATACCTTACTATAACCCAAACCATTTTTGAAATCATAACTTACTCTGATATTATCATAATGTCTAAATACAAGTAAATAACAATCTAGCGGAACGCTTGCATCTCACGCTCCACATATATAGTATACAAACCAAATCTGCGGGCGCTTATTGGATATTGGATTCCAACCTTGACAAGGTATGGGACCACCTGCCGATAGTGTATCTCTAGAGGCGAATACACTGGGTTCAACAAGAACGTCTTGCAACCCGGCCCACACATGACCGACCACTCATTTCGCTTGAGTGCATCGAATGTATATCACCCACAGTTGGGATCAGCAACCACCTCCCGAAAAGGGACAGCGTCTAATATAGATTAAAGAAGCAAATGGAATTTCTCTAGATAGGTGATTATACACCCTAACGGGAGCGACCCACATAGCCATGCTGCCCGCCCGATTTTTGTCATTTCCCGGTTGATGAGGCTTGAGGCTAGAACTTAACTTTAAAACTTCTGGTCATCATTCACCTTGAATGCCACATTGTTGAATCCGTCAAATCACTAATTGACGTCCACAAATATACTCTGGGTACAAAAGAAGTGCCCCTCTTTGCCACCAACTTAGTATATTTGTAAAAATCAACGTACATAGTTTTAAGGAAATACTCTATCAGACATTCGTCCATACAAGTCACCCAGGAACAGGATGAACCGAAGGTACCCTCTGTGAAAACCCGTAACTTCCCCGTAAAGGAAAGCGGCGGATAGTTCGAGAACAAGCCACAACAGAACGCATACAAAAGAACATTTCATTGTATATAACAACAATGCATCAGATTACAAGAATATACAGAGTATGAATGAATAAACACAGAAATATCAGAGATTTAAATTACATTTAAATACATAGCAGCGGAAAATAATACAATACACAACTAGAAGTAGATATGCGGATACAAAGCTTTCCGGATATCATTCCGGCTGTAAAACCAGGATCCTGTGAATATAAATCTGCAAAACCAAAACTACTAGCTGCCCGTGTCAAAATAGGGGCACCCAGAGTTTAGGTTAAAACAATAAACTCCAGGTCAGTCATGTGACTGGTGTGAGAACTAAAACAGTTATTAATCTTTATTTTTAAAGTTAGGCAAAACAAGGGACCACGCCGTATAACACGGAACGGGTTTCCTCCCAAGAATACCAGTGCATAAAAACAACAGCGCAATGCTAAATAAAGAAAAATGAAGCTGTTATAAGACCCAGGTCCTATCACACAATGCAACGCAAGCCGGGGGATAGGGTTTTCCCTTATAACAGCCAAAGAATGCTTGATACGTTTAAAACAAATCATTTGATACTATTATAAGTGTATAGTGTATAAAACAACTTCAAATCATAAGTATCAATCCTAGGCGGCATGAATGCCCCATAACACTATGTTGCCATATATAAGTTTACAATCAAAACCGCAAGACGTCGTATTGGAAGTTGGGTTATCATTTATGGTATGAACTGAGGCTAGGGGCAAGATCCTCACTTATTCGAGACTGCCTAGCCCGAGTCTCAGGATCAGAACGCATCGACCCTTGAATCGTCAGGGCCGGTCCACCGATGTGGATTATTATACTTGAGCACTACGTTTCGCCGCCCTTTGGGGCGTAAGCGAGCCAACTAAATGACTCCATCGGTCCGAGAACGACCGATCAATCCGAGGCGCCTCGCAACAGCAACAACCACATAAGTCAAACTCGTCAGGGCGTGTAAAACCACTGACGCCACTTTTAGCTAGGAGGAAACGTAGGCCCTCCCTGAGGTCCGTCTCCCGTTTTTGGTTCATACCGGGTGTGAAACTCGCGAATCAACGTTACACAAAGCTACGCCACAAAGGCCGTGCTTTGATCATCAACCACAAGACTTTGCTTTTCAACAGAAGCCTTGATCAATTGCCACTTAGGCGTGCCACACAGGCAATTCACTCCATGCGATTGATATCCATCAATACATAACCCCTGAGCTCGTACGTCTCAGAGAAGGGCGTTAAGCAAGAGAATAAATTCTCCGCCGCCAAACAGATATATATTTAATAGAGATCAATCACACGGACTAAAATCCAATGTCAGACACACAGTCCATTTACAAGTCCATTCTGGGTCTGAACGAAACCGGAGGCACCTAGTACCTCGCATATCCATCGATCTCCAAGTACGTCTGGACGATCACTAACTGTTTCCATCTTCTTGGGTGTACAACCCAATCAAGATCATCAGTAATTACCCAAACGACGTGAAGACTTCCGGTCTTCGACCACCGTCTTCATCTTCGACTTATCGTCGTATCAGTTATTCAGAATGGGATAAACCCGGTCTTCCCGAATAACTCGCGTATATTTTAAATAAGTGTTACACAAACACAACATACGCCTCATTCCAATTCATCAGTCGCTAACCGTAAATTAATCAAGAGAATAATTCCCCAAATATTAACCCCGAAGGCCGAAACCAACATCAGATCAATATCCAGAAAACCATTCTGCTTAGCTAACCAACAGTTAGTTTCTGAATTTTACATTCATAGGGAAAGGTTCCCATTAATTTTATCCAAGATAAATTCCTTGAATTTATTCTTTAATCTACTTTTGAAAATCAATTCAAACTAGTCGGGATTAACGAACTTTACCGAAGTAATTATTTGTTTTAATTTCCCCATCCCAACCTATTCATCCCATGAAGTAAAACTGGTAATACTTCATATCTAACACCACGGTGTTATCGGTAAATTCAATTACCATTTCACGTTCAAATCTAATTAAAGATTTAACTATCGCCTGGAGCAAAACTGGTGGTACTCCATTTTCGATCTTTTCAATCTAATTAAAGATTCATTAAAACTCCACTTAGTTTTAATCTTTAACTGGGTTAAAGAATCAGTGTCATTTAAAAACACAGTTCACAATAAACCCAAAATCACATTCATTAATTATCGGGTTAAAGAACGAGTGTTGTTTAAAACACTTTTCACGATAAACCCAAAAACCAATATCAATTCAATTCCAATTAAATATTATTTAATTGGTACACTTCATTAAATCTAAATAAAAAGATTTAATCTTTTCTCAACTGGGTTCAAGAACAGTGTTAGTGAAGACACCATTCACGACAAACCCAAATCACATTTGATATTCAGTATAAGGCTCTGAGTAGAAAATATATCGGCTTATATTCAATATCAAATTCTACGATTCACAAATGTCGTATTGGAAATAACGATATAAATATATATCTTTCAAATTTCCATAACATCCGTATAATCACGAATTCCAACATCGAAATATTCCGAAGACAATTTCGATTCAATTCCACTCCAATGCAATCATTGGAAATTCTGGTTATTTTTAAAACCCCTTTCGAATTCAATTTATTCATAAAATAAATAGAATTATAATTCTAGTTCAAAACTAGTTCATTTCAATAAAATCTATTTTTATCTTTTCAAATATGGAGTTTTTCATCCCGATTCTTTCTAAATCATTTCTTATGATTTTACACAAATTATTACTATTTTTAATAATTTTATCAAGGCCCGTACAGTCGATTTCCAACAATGGCCATCGAACTGCACTTACAGCGACCTTTTTCGAATTTGATTTGGACGTATCTCCAAATCCAACCGTTAGATTTTGAATTTCTAATATTCGTTAGAAAGCTCTTTTCGATACGAACCCAACGGTTCCGGTTTTAGGAGAATCCGACGGTCGGATCTCCCGTAATGTCCGATTTGAAATAAATGGTCGACATTCACGAACTGCCGCGGCGCGGCGCGTTCTATTCAGGCCATTTTATTATATATATAATATATATAATATATATTTCATCGATTTCTATTTAAAACGAATTTTATAATTAGTTTTAAAATCGTTTCAAAAGCAATTTCAACTTTCTTTTCAATTCAAATCAAAATTGAATTCTTCTTTATAAATTCGTTTTAAAATTCATTTCTATTCAATTCAAATTTCCATTCAATTTGAATTCATTTCAATTCACTTTCAATTCAATTTGAATTCGTTTTCAATTCAATTCATTTCGAAATCGTTTTCAATTCATTTCGAAATTGTTTTCAATTCAATTCATTTCGAAATCGTTTTATATTCAATTCATTTCGAAATCGTTTTATATTCAATTCATTTCGAAATCGTTTTATATTCAATATAAATATCGTTCACGTCAAAATGGCGTCAAACTAATCAACACGGCTTCAAAAATTTCTATTTTCAAATATTCTATTTCAAATATTTCTTTTTCAAAATAGTTGTTATTATCAACATATTTCGTTCAACACATGACCAATCTCAATGGATGAGTACTGTCAACACATGAACTTTTATTTTATATCGATAAAGATGTAAATTTTATTACTAAAATATTTCGTTCAACACATGACCAATCTCAATGGATGAGTACTGTCAACACATGAACTTTTATTTTATATCGATAAAGATGTAAATTTTATTACTAAAATATTTCGTTCAACACATGACCAATCTCAATGGATGAGTACTGTCAACACATGAACTTTTATTTTATATTGTTCTTTATTTTCTAAATTGGAATGAGGCCCAATCAATCACCATATAATGTTAATTATATGGATTTTCATACATTACACACATATAATAGCATTGAAAAATAATCAACCATCAACCAAAGTGCACTATACTGTATAAGCATTAAATATAGATATCTAACGCTTATAACAGCCTGTCAATCAATCGATCGACATATTTAATCAATCAGGATGAGTGAACTTCATATTTCATCCCAACACCCGTGTGGGGTTTCAAACAATCAAATGCATATTTTATCTGTGCAGTTGGGCGATGTGTAAAATTTATCGACCCAATCAATGTCCTTCAAATAGGTGTACATAAACAAACCGTCTGGTTTGTAAATGAATATTTATTTATTCACATTCACGTTAAAAATTATATTTTTAACGACAAAACATTCTATTCCAACATATGAATTTCTATTCAGTTCATTCTTTAAATAAAATGATATTTTTATTTTCTAACTTATTTTAGAAAATTTCGGCGGCATAACGGCACGATACTAGAAACGGGACAAGGCCTAGCCTTATCCCCGGTCTAGTGAAGGCCCACGCCATTCACACATCAATCAAATCAATTTCATTTCACCAAACAATTTCCATTCAATCAAATATTCTAACTAACTACTCAACCAAACAATTTAACAAACAAGCCATCCATGGTCTGTGGATGACGGGTGTCGGGTGCTACTAAACACCGTCTACATCCTAGTATATATATATAACTAGAAAAAGAATTTTGAGTGAGAAGTTCTCACCGATAGCTATCCTATCATCTTGACTCTTCATTTAGAGAAATCTTCAACGTCATCGCATCTTCGTTGCCCGCTTTCACTACCTATGTAAAAATCGAATTTTTACTTCGCTATCCAATATATAAAAATCATATTTTTATTTAGAAGTTCAATATATAAAAATCATATTTTTAATTCGAAGTTCAATATATAAAAATCATATTTTTAATTCGAAGTTCAATATATAAAAATCACATTTTTAATTCGAAGTTCAATATATAAAAATCACATTTTTAATTCGAAGTTCAATATATAAAAATCACATTTTTAATTCGAAGTTCAATATATAAAAATCACATTTTTAATTCGAAGTTCAATATATAAAAATCACATTTTTAATTCGAAGTTCAATATATAAAAATCATATTTTTAATTCGAAGTTCAATATATAAAAATCACATTTTTAATTCGAAGTTCAATATATAAAAATCACATTTTTAATTCGAAGTTCAATATATAAAAATCGCATTTTTAATTCGAAGTTCAATATATAAAAATCATATTTTTAATTCGAAGTTCAATATATAAAAATCACATTTTTAATTCGAAGTTCAATATATAAAAATCACATTTTTAATTCGAAGTTCAATATATAAAAATCATATTTTTAATTCGAAGTTCAATATATAAAAATCATATTTTTAATTCGAAGTTCAATATATAAAAATCATATTTTTAATTCGAAGTTCAATATATAAAAATCACATTTTTAATTCGAAGTTCAATATATAAAAATCATATTTTTAATTCGAAGTTCAATATATAAAAATCATATTTTTAATTCGAAGTTCAATATATAAAAATCATATTTTTAATTCGAAGTTCAATATATAAAAATCATATTTTTAATTCGAAGTTCAATATATAAAAATCACATTTTTTTCTTTCTAAACAAAGACACTTTTACTAACAATGCTATTCTTATTTGGAAAAACAACCTATTTTGAAAACTAATTTCATTTTTGAACCATACTGATTTTGCCTTTAAATAAAAATGCTAAAATTTTATATTTTGAAAAGCAAAGTATATTTTATATTTTCTATTTCATTTTCTTTTTTAAAAACTGAAAAGAAACAATGCAATCGTTTTTTTTTCCAAAACATTGTATATTTTCATTTTAAAAGCCATGTCGAATTTTCATTTCAAAACATATTAAAAAAAAATGTTATTATAAAAAAACTGAATTTTTAACTATGTTTTTTTTTTTAAAATCAGATTACATATTTTTAATTATCAAAGTAATTAGACAAATTACATAGTTTAAAATATTACCCTGTCTTCTCCTTGAATTGCCTGGGGACCGAACGCAGAAACCCTCACGAGCTCGAATGGAAAATCCACCTGTAGCCGCCACCAGGAACCGTCGGACAGCGATCAGCTCCTCCCCCGCCACGCGCCTACGTGGTGCGCACCCCCGCCTCGAGCCCTGCGCCTTGCGGTGGCCCCCATCTCCTCAAAAATCGACCCAACGTCGGGCCCTTTCAGGCGAAATCCTGGCTTCGTCGGCAAAGGTTAGTCCATCTCCACCATTGATTGGGTGGAGCTCGTTGAGGGCTACGAATTCCCTTTGAAAAATTTGAATTTCATAGATTAGATTTAGAGATCGGGAAGGAAGAAGTTTTGAAGGATAATAGCCGTTCGTTTCACCTTTAGCGGCTGCGTTTCTCGTTTGGGAAAAAGCCAAGGGTTTTGACCCTTTAAACATGAATAAATATATAATTAAATATTATTTTAATTCTAATTTTTCTTGTTTATCAATCTGTATTTCAATTTAATTCCAACGACTGTCGTCCCTAGCGTTTTACCCCCATTTCGAGCACAATGGGATATGCCCCGTTAGCCAATTCGACCGTTTCGATCAGTTTCTATTTAAATTAAAATATAAATCTTTATATATTCAATTCAACCACACATTTCAATTTACCGGGACTACATACGGATCCCAAAAATTACAGAAAAATTATTTCTAGCTTCGTATTGACGATACGGTACTAACAAAACTAATTTCGTCGAATTCTGAGACCGTTAGAAAAATGGCCATTTTCCAGTCGATTAAAATCAACTGAAACTGGTCAAACGTGTTTTCCTTCGCCACGCTCACATATTGATTCGAAAATTTTTGAAATTTGGAATCTAGCAATAACTTAACATCACGGACCCAACAAAACTGGTTTCGTCGAAATCCGAGGTCGTTTGCAAAATTGCTATTTTTAAGGGCCTTATATATATAAAAATATATATAAATTCCACAGCGACTATTTCTAATTTTAAACTGGACATATCTTATCATTTCTAAGATGAAATCTCAGTTTGTTAACTTCGTTACAAAGATATAGTTATACAGATTCAAATATTTCTTGTTTCGTTCAATTCTGACTTATATTGAATTCTGTATATTCATTTGAAATTAGAAATCGAATTTTCGAACTACCGCGCCATTTTCAATTCCTTTTATAATTATATATAATTATTATATATTCTAACGATGACGTATATAATACATACGTTCAAATTATATTCAAAATAAATTTCTCGTCGATATTATTTAAAATAATCTATTTTAAATATTCAAAATTCGCTAAAATGGCCAAAATAAAAATTTCAAACTGGCTCGCATTTTACGGGTTGTTACACCCTCCTGCCGCATCCTTATATAGGAATCACCCCAAGGATCAGTAGCGAGTAGTCCTTGCAAATCCGTAGATCTCAACCATGACAGAATCACAGGCCACATAACTCTGGTTGTAAGCCAGAGAAATTCAACAAGTAGTCCTTCTGCTTATGAAGATCCACGGTCTTTACTTGCTCCGTCTTCAATTGACGTCTTCACGTATTTGTTGACCGGAATTGTTTTCGAATATACATTTGATCCCGGTCTTTCCATACCAAAAATCGTATTGGTCAGGTTTGATAATCGGTGATTTAACTATCAAATAACAAATGTGTGAATAAAACAAGTTTGCTAATTCGGTACTTGGCACTACTTGGCCTATTTAAAATAAATAAATGGAAAATCAACCTTTAATTCTTATTTACCTGGTAACCAACATTTATATTCAAAAACCCCGTACTCATTTCAATATTTCTCGCATGGGACACTTTGCACCCACCACAAACGAATATCATTCCTCGATAATAGTGAAGCCGTTCAAGTTGGGGTATTTTATTTACCTCTCAGACCTTAATCGACGACGTTCTTACCTTAGAATAATATTAGTTTATCACTTGACCACTGATCTTAAAATCTCGATTACCATATTGATTTCAAACCTGTTTTTAAAAATTGTTTCTTATATTTGATCTTCTTTTAATATTACCTCTTTACTTAATTTGTTTGATTTAGGAAAAACCTCATTCAAACACAACCTTTAACTTATCATTTTGGCTTAAAAACCTTTTCAAAACTCCGCTTGGATATCTTCTTAAGTACTTATACACGTCCAATTATCCTTTTTCCACCAATTTGATTTCAATCCAAAACCATTACCATATTCTAGTCCATTATTAACCTATAAATCATCTTCTTTAATCATTTCATTTGAATTGAATCTTCTTTACTTAATTTGGCAATTAAGTAAAAAATCTTATTTAGATCTCCCCATTCACTTATCAATTCTATTCGTAAATCTTGTTTTGATAACTTAGATTATAAATCCCTTTATCACACTCTTATCGCCCTTTGATCAAACTTATCGTCACTTACTCACTTCTACATTGAAGTCCAAATTAAAATCATCGCTTTATTTATTATTAATTAAAATAATAATTTTAATATTAAAAATGGTTGACCTTTCTATTAATAAGATCATTATCATTTTTAAAAGCTTATTTAGTAATAATCTGGTTCATTAACATAATTCAGTAATTTCCTTAATTTATAGTTAATCAAAGATTAACTAATTACTTTTCACCACTCATTAAACTTTAACGAATATTCAAAATATTTAAATCAAATTACTTCGATTATCAATTCCAAATAACGACGGTTGATTTTTGTCAACCGTACAACTCTCTTAGCAGTTAACTGGTTATTCTTTTGTCATTTCCCCTTTTTAAGTTAATCAAATAACTTAATTACTTTAAATCGCTATTTAATTGTTTAAAAACAACTATTCTATTTTTCCAACCCGTATATAAATCTTTGGGTTTCTACTACCTTTAACTTGCATAAACCATTTCAATAATTTCTCTTATAAACTCAATTAAATTATTTATTTATAAATTTCTACTTTAATTATTTATATAAAATGACTGGAGAGCTTCAGTCCAGTTACAAAATAATTTATAACTTTAAAACTGAGTCGTTTCACCGAACGATAAACCGACGTCTGAAACAACAAATTTTAGGCCATTCACTGCCAATTATCAAATCAACATTATCGGTTGATTTTAAACACAACACATGTGAATATTAATTCATCCATCACGCTCAAACAGGTTTTTCTACCATATGGGTTCAATCAGTTCAAATATCAATAATATAAAACAAACAAACAATGTATATAATATTTGAGGAATCCGGTTGGATCCCTCCAACCTGTTCTTCCCTGCACCACAGCTCGTTATACATTTCATAATAATATATGAAATAAATTTCAATGATCTACTATTTAAAAACGATAAAATATAAATGACAGCAACAAAACAGACAATAAACAACCAATAGCAACTAATCAACCAATTTATATTTTAAAGGTAAATTATATTTTAATATGAATTTACCACATCACATGATTCCAGAAGGTGTGAGAATTAACTCACCGGATTGTTTCGATCGACGGTTGATGCGTTTATTACTTTTTATTTCAGTCGAGCGTTCAAAAATAGCTGAAATTTCAACTGCGTCAGATCAGTGCCTAGTCAGTGCCATCGTCTAGGCATCGTCCCTGCGATTCCAACGGATCCTGTTTCGTCAGATTTCGTTAACGTATGTGAAAGTTACACTAATTTAAAGTTTATATAATTTAAACAATAATTAACTAAGATAATTATATATTTATTAATTAAATAATTAAGTAACTACCTTAAATAAAGTTGTCTATGTCAGCAGCGTTATTCTAGAAAAACGCATTTTCAATTTTTGAGCTTCCTTCTTCCCGATTACCCTTTGGCCTTAAATCTGATACTCCACCATTTACTAGACCTCGTCTCCTTCAGCTCGACTGTGCCGCCTGTCTAGCCCCCCGAGGCGCTGACCTGAAACCTTCCCCGACACCGCCTGAACGTCGGTCTCAAATGCCAGGCACCTCGATCCGCGTCCGTGCTCCGATCATCTAGAAATCAACCTCGACCGTTTTCCGTTCAAACGCCCAGACCCGCCGCCACACGTAACTGCAAGCCACCGCACCACCTCAAATCGATCCACCACGTACCCCTCTTCATTTCACCTTTGAGGACCCCCTCCTTCCATCGCCCGCTTCCGCCGAAAATTGGTGATTTCTGATTTGAGCTTCACAAAGAAAACCCAAAACTGTCACCCACGTTCAACTCGCCACCGCGACTTCCTCCGACCACCAGACGACCTCAGACCAGTGCCAAAATGACGCTGAAACTCCCCCCTTCAGTTCCCCCAAGGTCCCATCACCTCAAATCGATCCAACCTCCTTAATTTTTGAAAAGAACGGAACTGTTCAGTTTGGGTTTTTGGACGATTCCGACCACCACAGTCCACCGATCCACCCCAACTTTTTGCTGCAAGTAGCCACTGACCCGATCTACAACTTTCGTTGAGGTTGCCATAACAAATTCACAACGGATTGAGAGAAATAAATAGATTTTTGTTTGAGGGCTTTTCTGCAAAATTGTTGAACGGAAATGAATTTCTGAAATTAGGGTTTTGATTATAGGTGTTTATATAGTGTGGTAATAATATATTTTAACTTGATTTGACGAACGATGTTGACTAACGATTTTTATTCCGTGTCTATCGCAAATTTTAAACGGTGTTTATTAGCTCCTATGCTCACATACAAACCCCGTTCATGATGCAAATGGACACCATAGTATAATTTGACGTTATGGTCCTAATGAAACTTGTTCCGTCGAATTCTAAGGCCTTTTGCTCAAATGGCGCTCGTTCACGTCCAAATGGTCACTTTATTTGCATTTTATTTTGCCACTCTCACAAATTAACCCTGATTGACGTGCAACTTGAAATCTACCAATAATTAACTGTTACGGTCTCAATAAAATTTGTTTCGTCGAAAACGAAGGTCGTTTGAATAAAGGCCCTTTTATAACTGCCCAATTCAAATAAAATAAACCAATTTTAAAGTACCTCAATACAAAAATAATAAAATATCAAAATTGGCCATACACGACCAGAATATCGTCTACTACCAAAATAAAATAACTCCGATTGAAATTGGAGCCAAATCGATATTATAAAAATTTAAAAACCCTTTATTCAATATAAATAAACGTTATAATATATAACGAAATTCCATAGCGACTATTTCAAAATTTGATTTGGACATAAAATAAAATCTACAACATGAAAACTCGATTTTCTCTTCCATTAGAAAAATATTATCCAACAGATTCGGATGTTTCTTGTTTCGAGAAAATCCGACTCATTTTGGGCCCTGTACAGCCGTTTAAAGTTCAAAACGCCAAATTACAAACTATTGCGCCGCTGCAGCTCGTTTTATAATTAAATTATAAATTAAACGTTATAACATCGTTTTAAAATGAAATCGCCACTAAAATTTCAATACAAACCATATTTAACCATTTTAAGTTGTCCGCTCACTCTATTCTGTGAATTCAACATTTTTCCAATACTTCAGAAATTAAAATATTATTATATTATTAATATAATTTAAATATTCACATTAAAATGGTCAAAATCGATTATTTAAATTCAAACCAATATTTTAAATAAATAAAATATTTCAATAAAATGACCAGAAAACACGGGACATTACACAAACGGTCCATTAAGATATTCGTTGATAGTTGGGTTTTTAAATATCAACTCACAACAATACAGTCAAGTATCTTGGCAACCCAGACCCTTATTGTTAAAAATCATTCATTAAAATCATTTATTGAACCATGAAAAACATTTCATTGGTTCCATTTACATATCCAAACATCTCGTCTTTTGTTTCGTCTTTTGGAAACAATTTCTCCCCTTTGTTCACTCTCTGCTTTATCTCCTTAAATCCAATTTTTTTTTATATTTTCATAAACCATTTATTTCCTTAAATTTGGAAATGTCGTTATATCATTTAACTCATAATCCAATTGCCCATTTCTTATGCGCCAAAACCCATGTTAAACGACATATGCTCTCTTATTAAAATTCAATGGCTTTTACTTCACTTCCGCTTGAAGATTTTACAGAAATTTGCTTAAATTCCAAATGTTTATTTCCAGTCCTAAATTAATATAACCCTTCCATTTCTAACTAAATAAGTATATTTCACTCATATTACCTCCATTATCTAGAAAACAGTGCCATATAAATAACCAAAAGGTATAAATAAAACTTTATATTTCAACTCGGCTAAACTATATTAATTTGCCCATTGTTGAGTTTCAAACTCATTATGATAAATTACATTTCAACCCTTGCAAATGAATTGCAAATGTTTTACGAAAATAACCACTCATTACAACCTCCTTTACCATTACAAACTAATATCATTCCTTGATAATAGTGAAGTCGTTAAAGTTGGGGTATTCTTTTTACCTCTCAGACCTTAATCGACAACGTTCTTATCTCAGAATAGATAGAAGTTCGTAACCCCAAACCCATATTCTTATAATATTAGTCAGTTCTTATTTTCTATTTTTATTTAAACCATTGTTTTATAAACCTTATCTTTTCTTTTGAAAATCTCAATTGATTATAACCATTTTAATTAATACATTATTAAGTAAATCATTTACTCAAATATTAGCCTATTGCTTCAAGATTTCTGTACATTATTTTATTCATAACTTTTACAATATTCTATCCAAAAATCTTTTAGCATCATTAAAAGCAATAGTTGGATTTTATAACCAAAACCTTTTATTAACTCCTTTACTCAAATCGATAAGTATTTCCATTTGCATGTTTGCCAATCTTCTCTTCTATTCTAACTTGAATAGAACCCTTATTTCAAACTCAAATTCCTTTTATAACCCATTTATGAAATTCAGATTATAAAATCCCTTTCCATAAGCTTCTTTCAAATTTACTAAATCTCGTTGCATATTCGATTACTGTCTTGAATGAATTCTATTTAAAAAGTAATTAATAATAATTAACTTCATCATTCAATGAAGTAAAACCCTTTACTTCTTCATTAATCGAAATAGTTAGTTACCTCCCTTAATAAGTTATTAAGCTAATAGTTTATTTTATAAATAGTAAACTATCCAATAATTACCTTAAATGTATTTAAATTAAGGTCAAAAGCTTTTTATAATTAATCATTAAGTTTGATTAATTATCCACTGAAACTATACTTTATTAAGTTAATTGAAAAATACAATTAATTTAAACAAAAGTTAACTTAATTGTTTCTCTTAGAACAATTATTTAAAATGATTAACTTTCTCATTAATCTCAGGCTCCCTTAGGTATTAAAACACAAGATATTGCTATATAAATTATTTTAACAATTTCTGTATTAAACAAAGTCATAAATATCAATTTATTAAAATTCTCTATTCAAATGCTAAAATAAAATTAAAACTTCGATTTAGTTATAAAAATAAATTTTATAACCTAAGATATGTCAACTCGCCTTACGGCGAATTAATGTCTTAACAAAATGGATTTAGACCACCTGCTGCCAATTACTTAATCAGTACTATCTATTGATTAAAACATGACAATTAAATTCAACCATCAAGATTCATTCAACCATCTATATCTGAACAGGGTATAATATAAATTAGAATAAATAATTCATATGAAACAACAAATAATATACAATTTATTTGAGGAATCCGGTTGGATTCCTCCAACCTGTTCTTCCTTGCACAACAGTTTATAATATTGTTTGTCACTAGCATATTAAATGAGAAATTTAATACAATGCATTTGAATGACCAATATAGACAAACAATCAACCAATAAACAAATATAAATCATCCATAGCATCCATTTAACTAATTTATACTTATTAATGATAAATATTAATAATATGAATTTTACACATCACAACATTTCAGAAGTATGAGAATTAACTCACCTTTTTATTTCAATCAGACGATTTCAACGAAATTTCATATTTTTTAAACAAGCATTTAAAATATATGAAATTCCAGTTGCTTCCATTACCAACCATTCCTGCGCGACTGCGTAGTATTCCTTGTTGTGATTCCAACATGACTTGTTTCACTGAATTCTGGTTAAAGCCAAACAACTTATCGCGGTTACAACTTTATATTAAAATGAAGTAGTTTTAACTTTAATTAAAATAAATAATTAGCTTAATAAGGATCAATTACCGTTAATCATAAATAATCGACGTCATTAGTCAAATGAGTCAATGCAGTTTTCCTTTCTTCTGGAATAAAACCCGATGCCATCCTCCATCAAAACCCGATAACTGTTCTTCCTTTTCACCGAAAACAACACCTACAATGGTGAACTTCATGTAATAACCCAAACTTCCCCGTGAAGAAAAGCCCGAATTGCTTTGAGGACAAGACACATCAGAACACAAACAGAAGAACATTTCATTGCTTATTACAACAATTCCATCAGAATACAAGAATATACAGAGTATGAATCAATATTACACATCATAAAATATCAGAGATTACAATTCATTACATAGCAGCGGAAAATAATACAAAACACAACCGAAGGAGATATACGAATACAAAGCTTTCCGGATATCATTCCAGCTGTAAACCAGAATCCTGTGAATATAAATCTGCAAAACAAAAACTAATAGCTGCCTGTGTCGAAAATAAGGGCACCCAGAGTGTAACGACCCAGAAAATCTGAACCAATTAAAAAATTTTAAATTGGCTAAAATAATGGATTTTAAATATTTAAAATAAATATTTTAAATAATGGCGATGAAAACTGAGCTTGAATCGACATTTGAAAACGAATATAATTAATTATAATTATATATAGAATTGAAAATGGCGCGGTAGTTCGATAATTCGATTTCAAACTTCAATTGAATATACCGGGTGCAAAACAATCCGGATTTTAGTGAAACCAAAAATATTTAAATATGTTAGTGAATATCTTTCTAACGAATCCGACCAATCGAAATTTGATAGCGGGAATCAAAAGATATGTCCAGTTGAAAATTCTGAATAGTCGCTATGGAATTCAGGCCCTTAAAAATGGATATTTTGCAAAGGACCTCGGATTTCGACGAAACCACTTTTGTTGGATCCGCAGGGTCAAGTTATTGTTAGGTTTCAAATTTCATAATTTTTCGAATCAATATGTGAGCGTAGCATAGGAAAACGCATTTGATCAGTTTCCGTTGATTTTAATCGAATGGAAATTGGCCATTTTTCAAACGGTCTCAGAATTCGACGAAACTAGTTTTGTTAGGACCGTATCGTCAATACGAAGCTAGAAAATATTTTTCTGGAATTTTTCTAGTCAGTATGTGGCCCCGGTAATTTGAAATGTACGTTTAAAATTCAATATAGTGATTTAAATGTAAATTCAAAGGAAACTGATTGTAACAAGCAAATCAGCTTGCGATACATATCCCATTGTGTTCGGAATGGGGGTAAAACGCTATGGGCGACAGGCGGTGGGCCTCGTTTCGAGGTCATATGTAAAAGTCAACCTTTTGCGAAATTTAATAATTAAATAATAATAAAAAAAAATATCTACTTTCCCTCCTTATCTCCCGCTTGGCCCCCCCCCCCGTTCATTTGATTACAACCAGAAAAAAAAAAAGAAAAAAAAAACAAACCCTAGCGATCAATCGACGAAGAGCCGCCCCCCCGTCTCGACGCCGACGAAGAGCCCCCCCCCCCCCCCCACCTCGTCTCGACGCCGACGAAGAACCCTACCCCCCTCCATCGATCGAAGCATCGCGACACCGATTAGCCCCCCCCCCCCCCCCCCCCGTCGAATCCCATCGCGAAGCCACCAAACCCCGAGCCGCCCAGTTCGAGACATCGGTGAACCCCCCCTGTAAGTATTTTAGTATTTTATTTTATAGTAATTTAAAAAATGTGTTTTTAATTAGGAATTTAAATGTGTTTTTAATTAGGAATTTAAAACTGATTTTATAATGATTTAAAAAACTGTTTTTTTTTTAATTTAAAACTGAATGTTTAAAAGATTATTAAACTGTTCTTTTTAAAAGTTTAAAAACTGTTTTATGTTAAAAGTTTAAAAACTGTTTTATGTTTAAAGTTTAAAACTGAAATTTTTAAAAGCATAAAACTGGTTTTTTTTAAAAAAGAAAGTAAAAACAGAATTTTATAAAGGAATTTTTAAACTGAATTTTTATATAGTTAAAAACCGATTTTGTTTTAAAATAAAAACTGATTTAGTTTTAAAGGTAAAAGCTTTAAATAGGAAGAAAGATTTGAACTTTCAAGAGAAGTAAAAATCATATTTTTATATATCGAAAGTCGAAGTAAAAAAAAATCATATATTTATATATTGAATAGCATCGTAAAAATTTGATTTTTACATGTGTAGAGAATACGGGTGAAAGCGACAAATAGGCGAAGATTTCTATTAAGAAGTGTCGTGCAGTTGGATAGCTATTGGTGAGATTTCTGATTTAAAATTTATATATATATGTGTTGAAAGTAAAAGTGAATTGCTATATATAAATAAATATATATCTATATATATATATATATATATATACGCCCCTTCGTCCACAAACCATGGACGATATTTATTGGTTGAAATTGTGGTGAAAATTGAATGATTGTTTGGGATTGTTTGTGATTGATATTGGTTGATTGTGGTTGAAAAATACCCGTTTGTGGTTGTGAAATATTTGGTTGAAACCACTTAGGATTAGTTTGTGGAAATGAAATAAATATATACATGCCGCCTGCGTGCGAACTAGATGCATGATTCCCATTGTCAAAAACCGCGAGGTTTTAAGGTAGAGCGAGGAGCCGTACTAGGGACGGTGCCGGTGTAACTACCCTACCGTTATGCTGCCGAAATTTTGAATAATATTTGTGTGTTTGAATTATTTTCATATGCTTAAACTATATTTATTCATTGTATAGAAAACATTCATGTGTTGAATTGATATTCATTCGTTGTTTAGAAACTCATGTGTTGAATGGTATTCATATTTTGAAATAAATTGTTCGATAATAAAAATCACATTTTTATCTATATATAAAAAAACTATTGAAAACATTCATGTGTTGAATTGATATTCATTCGTTGTTTAGAAATTCATGTGTTGAATGGTATTCATATTTTGAAATAAATCGTTTGATGATAAAAATCACATTTTTATCTATATATAAAGACTATTGAAAACATTCATGTGTTGAATTGATATTCATTCGTTGTTTAGAAATTCATGTGTTGAATGGTATTCATATTTTGAAATAAATTGTTCGATAATAAAAATCACATTTTTATCTATATATAAAAACTATTGAAAACATTCATGTGTTGAATTGATATTCATTCGTTGTTTAGAAATTCATGTGTTGAATGGTATTCATATTTTGAAATAAATTGTTTTATGATAAAAATCCCATTTTTATCACCAACTTGAACTATATAGAAAAATAGTGTTTTGAAAAGAATTGTTTTACAATAAAAATCACATTTTTATTGTATGTAAGGAATCGTTAAAATGTGAAGTGTTAAAAATAGCCACTTGTTCAAAATAAACATATATGAGTTGAAATATTCATTAATTAGCTAATGAAATGATTTGCACCTATTTATGTAGCATTAGAATGAATGGTGTTTTTAAACCAAATAGAAATCAAATATGAAGTTGAATAGAAAATGAAAAATGATATGAACTGTATATATATGTACATGCATATTCATTGAACAGGTTATAGCAAAGGGGCTAGAGAAGAGGAATAAAATTTTGTGCCCGACAAATAGGTACACATTTACTGATTTGTTTGGGTGATGATTTTGAGCCTGTTGGCTAGCCGCTTGGCTTTTTCTTTTTCTTTTTGAGATTAGAAGGACCGGGACGCTATTTGCGATTTCCCGACGCTCCCGGTGCAGGGGAGGTTATGGCGAAATTTTTCCAAAATTTAAGGAGTTAGAAAAATATTTGAAGGGAAAACGATATTGAAATGGTTGAATGAACTATATTTATATAAATATATAAATATAAATAAAATTAAAACGAAACGAGGCCGTGCAGTTCGTATTTTGAAACCGTGATTTCAAACGACTAGTGCGGGAAATCCGACCATTGGATTTTCCCGAAATCTCAACCGTCGGGTTCGCCTTGGAATAATCTTTCCAACGGCACCAACCTTGTAAAAATCCAACGGTTGGATTGTCTGGAATGTTTAATTCAAATCTGAAGAAAAACAGCGCCAGAAACGATTATATTTATTTATATATATAAATATAATTATATTTAATCGAATAACGACGCTGCAGTTCGTATTTTGAAGTCGAAAATTCAAACGATTGTACCGGGAGATCCGACCGTCGGATTTTCCCGAAACTGGAACCGTTGGATTCGTTTTGAAAAGACCTTTCTAATGATGTAAATTTTGTGAAGATCCAACGGTTAGATTTTCAGATATGTGTAAATCAAATATGAAGAAAAACAGCGCCACGGCCACGTTATGGCCCGAAACGTCGTTTTAAATATAATAGCTATTTTAAAATAAATAAAAATAGCGATAAATAGTTATAAAATATCGTAAGCGATATGGAATGGAAATAAACTGAATTTGCTTGATTTATGTGGGATGTGTTTGGTGTGAAAATTACATTAAAGAACACAATTGGTGTTGTCGAATAATTTAACAATTGAAATAAATCGATTTGAAATTCTAAATATACGTGAATTATTTGAAAAGGCCGAATTAATTCTCATTTCGAATAATCGACCGACGATTGAAATTCGAAGATGAAGACGACGGTCGAAGACCGGAGATCTTCACCTCGTTTGGATGGTAACCGAGGTCCTGATTGGGAGGCATCCCGAAATATGGATAATGAGTGGTGATCGTCCAGACGTACGTGGTGATCGAAGGGTTTGCGAGGTATTTAGTGCCTCCGGTTTCGTTCAGACCCAGAACGGACTTGTAAATGGACTGTGTGTCTGACATAGGATTTATTCTGTGTGGCATGCTAAGATGCAGTGATCAGGGCTTCTGTTGAAAAGCAAAGTCTTGTGGTGATGATCAAAGCACCGCCTGTGTGGCGTAGCTTTGTGTATAACGTGAATTCGCGAGCCTCACACCCCGGTATGAACCAGAAACGGGAGAAAGGACCTCAGGGAGGGCCTACGTTTCCTCCTAGCTAAAAGTGGCGTCAGTGGTTTTACAAGCCCTGACGAGTTTGACTTATGTGGTTGTTGCTGTTGCGAGGCACCTCGGTTAGATTGGACGATCCGGGTCCGATGGAGTCACTTGTTGGCTCGCTTACGCCCCAAAGGGCGGCGAAACGTAGTGCTCAGGCATTTTAATCCACTCCGTGTGGACCGGCCCTGTCGCTCCTAGGGTCACTCGAGCTCTGACCCTGAGACTCGGGCTAGGCAGTCTCGAATTCGGTAAGGACTATCTTTTGCCTTGGTTCGTGACGGAAATCCAATTTCCAAATACGTGATCGTGCGGTTTTGATTGCATATATATATGGCGACATGATATATGGTACCCATGCCGTCTATGATTGATAGTTATGATTTGAAATTGTTTCAAAACATATAAACACTAGCAATAATATCAAATGCCTTTGATTTATTCGTATCAATCATATTTTGGCCATTATAAGGTAAAACTCTATCCTCCGGTTTGCGTTGCATTGTGTGATGGGAACTGAGTCTTATAATGGCTTCATTTTTATAAAAAGCATAGCGATGTTTAAAAGAAAGATTTGTTTAAAGCACTGGCAATCCAATGGAGTAAACCCGTTCCACGAAAGTGGCGTGGTCCTGTGATTAGCCAATTATATATATGTGTTGAGTGGATTTCTCATACCAGTCCCATGACTGACTCGTAGTTTGTTTCACTCTCAAACTCGGGTGCCCCTTTTTCTACACGGGCAGCCTTGTATTCAGGTTTAGCTGGTTCTTTCTGGATAGCTGGAGCTGAAGATGGATTCTATCATTTATTTCTTTTTATGCTGTTCAGCTCCTATTGTACATATTTTGTTTATTTCCGCTGTAGACATTTATGTATAGCTGAACTGTATTTGTACTAAGTAAGATCCTGTATACTGTGTAACTCTGATGATTACTTTTATCCAGTATATTTTGTTGTTCATTCTGGTGTATTTATTTAATTCTGTTCTGCTATTATATGTTTCTGTGTTATATTCCAAAGATAACCTTGTTTCCGTGAGAACGGGAATTCGGGTCGTCTCAACGTGGTATCAGAGCTTTGGTTAAGCTTAGTTCTGGAATATAACATTTGAACGAACTCGTCAGAAATAGAACCAGTAGTGTTCTAGGACGGGTAACTCTATACAGATAGGATCAGTAATATCCTAGTATGAGTAAAGCAGAATGAAATTACACCTTGATAGACACATTTACATTGAAGTATGTGTTTCTATGTTTTAAAGTACCTTTTCTGTGACCTGACACTTGATCTGCTAATTGCAGAAGTACTAGAAAAATGAGTGCCAGAAACAGAAGGAATACAGAACCCGATCTAGAGGCTCTATTAAAGAAATATCGAAATCTGAACGGAGCGCAATTCTCGGGCAATGAATCTATTATTCAAACTCAAGCTTGGTTGAGTTCTGTCGAAAGAATCTTTGAGCACATCCAGCTGAGAGATGACCAGAAACGGTTAGTAGCATCTTGGGCGCTCAAAGAAGAAGCTTTAATCTGGTGGGAAACAATCATCAAAGATAATCCAGAAGGTGATATCACCTGGGACAGATTCAAAGTGATTTTCCTAGAGAGATTTACTCCTCCCGAAGTAACCGAGAGATTATGTGATGAATTTTCTTATCTAATACAAGGTGATATGACCATTCCCGAATATCATAAGAAATTCAATGAACTTGCTCACTTTGCTCCTCATCTAATTCAAAATCCGAAGAGGAAAAATATGAGATTTATTCACGGGCTTCAAAGGAAATACCAGAATAAGGTATTGGGGCATGTGAAGCTTCCTTTTTCTGAAATGATTTACATGGCTTATCAGTATGAAGACCTCCATAAGAAAGGAATGTTGCGCGACGAAGAAGAAGTCTGTTCTAGTGACAAAGCAGAGTCGGAAACTGATATTCCAGAAGCCAGTAAGAGGTCTGAGGTCAGTAACAAGCCCGAGGCAGACCGGAAGAGGGCCAGATCCGAAAAAGAACCGGCAACGACTGCCACATGTTCTAACTGCAATAAACAGGGGCATCTGACCAGGAAGTGTAAAACCTCGAGGAAACGAAAGAGAGGGTCTAAACCCGATAACCAGTTTAAAGAGAATAGAAAGTGCAGTCAATGCCATCAGTTCGGTCATCTTTCAAAGGCCTGCCCGCTATTCAGAAAACCTAAAGCAGTACATGTAAATGAAGTGGTAGAAGTACCGACCTCCTCGTCTGTTCAGGAAAGATCTGATGTTTTAGAAGGCACGCTCAATGTCAAAAACATTCCAGTTAAAGTACTGTTTGATACTGGCGCGTCGCGAAGCTTTATTGCAAAGAGTGCAGTCAAGAAACTGGATTTGAATTTGAAAAAGCTCAAAGAGCCAATGACTGTCCAAAATCCAGTTGGAGGTTCCATCAATCTCAGTTGGATTTGTGCCGTACCTGTCTCTTTTTCTTGCTATAAATTCCCTATTATCTCTATCATCATGAATTTTAATGAATTCGATCTTATTCTGGGATTGGATTGGTTAACTAGATATGAAGCTGAAGTTAAATGCGCCGAGAGAGTGGTTAAAGCAAAGGCCCAATCGGGGAATTATATAACCATACCATGTGAAGGCCCGACTTCAAATAGAAAAGATTTCTGGTCAGCTCTCGATGTTTCTCCAGCCCAAATAGAAAATGTTCCTGAAATCGCAGAGAATATTCCTGACCTCATTAAAGATATTCCTGTCGTCAAGAATTATGCGGATGTGTTTGAGGAAGTCGTTCGCTTACCTCCGCAGAGAGAAATAGATTTCAAGATTACTTTGATTCCCAATGCAAGGCCGGTAGTTCACGCTATTCGAAGAATGTCCTTGAAAGAGAAGGAGGAATTAGACAATCAAACACGACAGCTAGTGTGGAAGGGTCTAATCAGGCCTAGTTTCTCTGATTGGGGTGCAGCAGTGGTATTTGTCCCAAAATCTGACGGTACTCTACGTCTATGTGTGGATTATCGTGATCTGAACAAACAGACAATAAAGAATAAATATCCATTGCCGCGAATAGATGATTTGTTGGATCGATTAAATGGAGCACAAGTATTCTCACGAATGGACCTAGCTACAGGATTCCATCAACTTCGAATTGCCGAAGAGTGTGTTCCAATGACAGCGTTCAGAGGCCCTGACTTATTCTACGAGTGGTTAGTAATGCCGTTCGGCTTATGTAATGCTCCCGCTTATTTCGTCGATCTAATGAACAGAGTATTCAGAGGAGTATTGAATAAATTTGTTCTGGTTTTCATTGACGATATTCTAATCTTCTCTAAATCAAAGGCCGAACATGAAAAGCATCTGGAACAGGTTCTAGAAATTCTGAGAAGGAATGTATTAAAAGCCAAGTTTTCCAAATGTATATTCTGGCAAGATGAAGTGAAATTTCTGGGCCATGTCGTATCGAAAGATGGAATCGCTGTGGATCCAAGCAAAATCACAGCTATTCAAAATTGGAAACAGCCCAGTACTCCCACTGAAGTCCGCAGTTTTCTCGGATTGGCTAGCTATTACCGGAAGTTCGTTAAAGACTTTTCGAAGATATCTGGTCACTTAACAAAGCTTACAAAGAAGCATTCTAAATTTAAATGGACTCAAGAGAGTGAGGAGGCTTTCGAAGAGCTGAAGTTGAGATTAACGACAGCTCCAGTGTTAACCATCATTGATGGCAACCAGGATTTAAAAGTCTGGACTGATGCGTCTAGAGAAGGCCTTGGAGCAGTGTTAATGCAAAGAGGCCAAGTAATTGCTTATGCTAGCCGTCAACTGAAACCGCACGAGAAAAACTATGTAACTCATGATCTTGAGTTATTGGCTATCATATTCTCTTTGAAAATCTGGAGACACTATCTTCTGGGCGAGAGATTTGAACTGTTTACAGATCACCAGTCGTTAAAGTATCTGTTCACTCAGAAGGACCTGAATCTGAGACAGCAACGTTGGCTGGAGTTTCTTGCAGCATATGACTTTGAAATTATATATACTCCAGGAAAAGCCAATGTCGTGGCTGATGCATTAAGCAGAAAGAATGTAATGATCGCCAGTTTTATTATCACGACTTCATTACTAGATAAGATATCTGCTCTTCAGGAGGATGATCGCTTCATTCAGAAGATCAGAGGGATAATTCAACAAGGCGAGCCCTCGAGTTTTCAAGTAGACAATGAGGGGATTCTAAGGCTCAAAGGTCGAATATGCGTTCCTAACATTCCTGAACTTCGAAAGGAAGTACTGGATGAATGCCACAAGTCAAAACTCAGTATCCATCCGGGAGTAAGCAAAATGTATAATGACATCAAACGCACTTTCTGGTGGAAGTCGATGAAAAGGGACATTTCCTTATATGTTAGCCGATGCCCTACTTGCCAGCTAGTCAAGAGTGACCAACAGAAATTGGCTGGATTATTACAACCGCTAGAAGTTCCTGGTTGGAAGTGGGAGCATATCTCCATGGATTTCATTGATGGTCTGCCCAGAACAAGAAAAGGGAATGACAGTATTTGGGTGATCGTAGATCGTTTCACGAAGACCGCCCATTTTATACCTGTCAGATCAAACAGAACAGCTCAGAGTCTGGCGCAGATATACGTCAGGGAAATAGTTAGACTACATGGAGTGCCACTCAGTATAGTCAGTGATAGGGATACAATATTCACTAGCAAATTCTGGGAAGCATTTCAAGTCGAGCTGGGAACGAAGTTAAACCTAAGCACCGCTTATCATCCTCAGACAGACGGTCAGACTGAGAGGGTGAATCGCATTCTGGAAGATCTATTGCGGGCTTGTGTTATAGATTTCGGTGGATCATGGGAAGACAATCTACATTTGGCTGAGTTCTCTTATAACAACAGCTACCAGGCGAGTCTGACAATGTCGCCATTCGAAGCATTGTATGGTAGACCGTGCCGATCTCCTGCTTGTTGGGTCGAGCCAGGAAATAGACTTGTGTTGGGTCCTGATATGATTCGCGAAGCTGCTGACAAAGTCGATTTTATTAAGAAGCGATTACTCGCCGCTCAAAGCCGACAAAAGAGCTATGCCGATAGAAGAAGAAGAGATATATCATTTGAAGTTGGCGACTACGTATATTTGAAAGTATCGCCGATGAGAGGAGTTATCCGGTTCGGTAAAACTGGAAAGTTGGCACCTAAATTCATTGGTCCGTTTCCTATTCTGGAACGGATCGGAACTCTCGCATATAGGGTCAAACTGCCTGACTGGTTGCCTGGAGTTCATGATGTATTTCATATATCTCAACTTCGAAAGCACGTTCATGATCCAGACTTGATCGTGGAAGAAGCAGCTCAGCAGGACATTGAAATTACTCCAGAATTAGCTGTGAGGCGTGAGCCGCTAAAGATTATCGGCAAAGAAACCAAAGAGCTGAGGAACAAGAAGGTTCACTTAGTCAAAGTGCAATGGAGTGGAGATCCGCGAGATTGTACTTGGGAAACTGAGGAGAGCATTCAGAAAACTTATCCTAGATGCCGAGTAGATATCTCTGATTGACTCTGGTGCAAGGTACATTTAACCTACCTTGCATTACCATTTAATTCTCTATTCTGTTGCTATTTTCTTCCCATGGATGTGCATTGTTTATTCTATACTCTGAATATTAGAAACAAATTGGTTGTTGTATTGTGGGGTTGTAGATTTATCAGACCACTTTCGACTTTATTCCTTTTCGGGGACGAAAAGTTTTAAGTGGGGGAGATTGTAACGACCCAGAAAATCTGAACCAATTAAAAATTTTTAAATTGGCTAAAATAATGGATTTTAAATATTTAAAATAAATATTTTAAATAATGGCGATGAAAACTGAGCTTGAATCGACATTTGAAAACGAATATAATTAATTATAATTATATATAGAATTGAAAATGGCGCGGTAGTTCGATAATTCGATTTCAAACTTCAATTGAATATACCGGGTGCAAAACAATCCGGATTTTAGTGAAACCAAAAATATTTAAATATGTTAGTGAATATCTTTCTAACGAATCCGACCAAACGAAATTTGATAGCGGGAATCAAAAGATATGTCCAGTTGAAAATTCTGAATAGTCGCTAAGGAATTCAGGCCCTTAAAAATGGATATTTTGCAAAGGACCTCGGATTTCGACGAAACCACTTTTGTTGGATCCGCAGGGTCAAGTTATTGTTAGGTTTCAAATTTCATAATTTTTCGAATCAATATGTGAGCGTGGCATAGGAAAACGCGTTTGATCAGTTTCCGTTGATTTTAATCGAATGGAAATTGGCCATTTTTCAAACGGTCTCAGAATTCGACGAAACTAGTTTTGTTAGGACCGTATCGTCAATACGAAGCTAGAAAATATTTTTCTGGAATTTTTCTAGTCAGTATGTGGCCCCGGTAATTTGAAATGTACGTTTAAAATTCAATATAGTGATTTAAATGTAAATTCAAAGGAAACTGATTGTAACAAGCAAATCAGCTTGCGATACATATCCCATTGTGTTCGGAATGGGGGTAAAACGCTATGGGCGACAGGCGTTGGGCCTCGTTTCGAGGTCATATGTAAAAGTCAACCTTTTGCGAAATTTAATAATTAAATAATAATATAAAAAAATATCTACTTTCCCTCCTTATCTCCCGCTTGGCCCCCCCCCCGTTCATTTGATTACAACCAGAAAAAAAAAACAAACCCTAGCGATCAATCGACGAAGAGCCCCCCCCCCCCCCGTCTCGACGCCGACGAAGAGCCGCCCCCCCCCCCCCCCCACCTCGTCTCGACGCCGACGAAGAACCCTACCCCCCCCCCCCCATCGATCGAAGCATCGCGACACCGATTAGCCCCCCCCTCCCCCCGTCGAATCCCATCGCGAAGCCACCAAACCCCGAGCCGCCCAGTTCGAGACATCGGTGAACCCCCCTGTAAGTATTTTAGTATTTTATTTTATAGTAATTTAAAAACTGTGTTTTTAATTAGGAATTTAAATGTGTTTTTAATTAGGAATTTAAAACTGATTTTATAATGATTTAAAAAACTGTTTTTTTTTTAATTTAAAACTGAATGTTTAAAAGATTATTAAACTGTTCTTTTTAAAAGTTTAAAAACTGTTTTATGTTAAAAGTTTAAAAACTGTTTTATGTTTAAAGTTTAAAACTGAAATTTTTAAAAGCATAAAACTGGTTTTTTTTTTTAAAAAGAAAGTAAAAACAGATTTTTATAAAGGAATTTTTAAACTGAATTTTTATATAGTTAAAAACCGATTTTGTTTTAAAATAAAAACTGATTTAGTTTTAAAGGTAAAAGCTTTAAATAGGAAGAAAGATTTGAACTTTCAAGAGAAGTAAAAATCATATTTTTATATATCGAAAGTCGAAGTAAAAAAAAATCATATATTTATATATTGAATAGCATCGTAAAAATTTGATTTTTACATGTGTAGAGAATACGGGTGAAAGCGACAAATAGGCGAAGATTTCTATTAAGAAGTGTCGTGCAGTTGGATAGCTATTGGTGAGATTTCTGATTTAAAATTTATATATATATGTGTTGAAAGTAAAAGTGAATTGCTATATATAAATAAATATATATCTATATATATATATATATATACGCCCCTTCGTCCACAAACCATGGACGATATTTATTGGTTGAAATTGTGGTGAAAATTGAATGATTGTTTGGGATTGTTTGTGATTGATATTGGTTGATTGTGGTTGAAAAATACCCGTTTGTGGTTGTGAAATATTTGGTTGAAACCACTTAGGATTAGTTTGTGGAAATGAAATAAATATATACATGCCGCCTGCGTGCGAACTAGATGCATGATTCCCATTGTCAAAAACCGCGAGGTTTTAAGGTAGAGCGAGGAGCCGTACTAGGGACGGTGCCGGTGTAACTACCCTACCGTTATGCTGCCGAAATTTTGAATAATATTTGTGTGTTTGAATTATTTTCATATGCTTAAACTATATTTATTCATTGTATAGAAAACATTCATGTGTTGAATTGATATTCATTCGTTGTTTAGAAACTCATGTGTTGAATGGTATTCATATTTTGAAATAAATTGTTCGATAATAAAAATCACATTTTTATCTATATATAAAAAAACTATTGAAAACATTCATGTGTTGAATTGATATTCATTCGTTGTTTAGAAATTCATGTGTTGAATGGTATTCATATTTTGAAATAAATCGTTTGATGATAAAAATCACATTTTTATCTATATATAAAGACTATTGAAAACATTCATGTGTTGAATTGATATTCATTCGTTGTTTAGAAATTCATGTGTTGAATGGTATTCATATTTTGAAATAAATTGTTCGATAATAAAAATCACATTTTTATCTATATATAAAAACTATTGAAAACATTCATGTGTTGAATTGATATTCATTCGTTGTTTAGAAATTCATGTGTTGAATGGTATTCATATTTTGAAATAAATTGTTTTATGATAAAAATCCCATTTTTATCACCAACTTGAACTATATAGAAAAATAGTGTTTTGAAAAGAATTGTTTTACAATAAAAATCACATTTTTATTGTATGTAAGGAATCGTTAAAATGTGAAGTGTTAAAAATAGCCACTTGTTCAAAATAAACATATATGAGTTGAAATATTCATTAATTAGCTAATGAAATGATTTGCACCTATTTATGTAGCATTAGAATGAATGGTGTTTTTAAACCAAATAGAAATCAAATATGAAGTTGAATAGAAAATGAAAAATGATATGAACTGTATATATATGTACATGCATATTCATTGAACAGGTTATAGCAAAGGGGCTAGAGAAGAGGAATAAAATTTTGTGCCCGACAAATAGGTACACATTTACTGATTTGTTTGGGTGATGATTTTGAGCCTGTTGGCTAGCCGCTTGGCTTTTTCTTTTTCTTTTTGAGATTAGAAGGACCGGGACGCTATTTGCGATTTCCCGACGCTCCCGGTGCAGGGGAGGTTATGGCGAAATTTTTCCAAAATTTAAGGAGTTAGAAAAATATTTGAAGGGAAAACGATATTGAAATGGTTGAATGAACTATATTTATATAAATATATAAATATAAATAAAATTAAAACGAAACGAGGCCGTGCAGTTCGTATTTTGAAACCGTGATTTCAAACGACTAGTGCGGGAAATCCGACCATTGGATTTTCCCGAAATCTCAACCGTCGGGTTCGCCTTGGAATAATCTTTCCAACGGCACCAACCTTGTAAAAATCCAACGGTTGGATTGTCTGGAATGTTTAATTCAAATCTGAAGAAAAACAGCGCCAGAAACGATTATATTTATTTATATATATAAATATAATTATATTTAATCGAATAACGACGCTGCAGTTCGTATTTTGAAGTCGAAAATTCAAACGATTGTACCGGGAGATCCGACCGTCGGATTTTCCCGAAACTGGAACCGTTGGATTCGTTTTGAAAAGACCTTTCTAATGATGTAAATTTTGTGAAGATCCAACGGTTAGATTTTCAGATATGTGTAAATCAAATATGAAGAAAAACAGCGCCACGGCCACGTTATGGCCCGAAACGTCGTTTTAAATATAATAGCTATTTTAAAATAAATAAAAATAGCGATAAATAGTTATAAAATATCGTAAGCGATATGGAATGGAAATAAACTGAATTTGCTTGATTTATGTGGGATGTGTTTGGTGTGAAAATTACATTAAAGAACACAATTGGTGTTGTCGAATAATTTAACCATTGAAATAAATCGATTTGAAATTCTAAATATACGTGAATTATTTGAAAAGGCCGAATTAATTCTCATTTCGAATAATCGACCGACGATTGAAATTCGAAGATGAAGACGACGGTCGAAGACCGGAGATCTTCACCTCGTTTGGATGGTAACCGAGGTCCTGATTGGGAGGCATCCCGAAATATGGATAATGAGTGGTGATCGTCCAGACGTACGTGGTGATCGAAGGGTTTGCGAGGTATTTAGTGCCTCCGGTTTCGTTCAGACCCAGAACGGACTTGTAAATGGACTGTGTGTCTGACATAGGATTTATTCTGTGTGGCATGCTAAGATGCAGTGATCAGGGCTTCTATTGAAAAGCAAAGTCTTGTGGTGATGATCAAAGCACCGCCTGTGTGGTGTAGCTTTGTGTATAACGTGAATTCGCGAGCCTCACACCCCGGTATGAACCAGAAACGGGAGAAAGGACCTCAGGGAGGGCCTACGTTTCCTCCTAGCTAAAAGTGGCGTCAGTGGTTTTACACGCCCTGACGAGTTTGACTTATGTGGTTGTTGCTGTTGCGAGGCGCCTCGGTTAGATTGGACGATCCGGGTCCGATGGAGTCACTTGTTGGCTCGCTTACGCCCCAAAGGGCGGCGAAACGTAGTGCTCAGGCATTTTAATCCACTCCGTGTGGACCGGCCATGTCGCTCCTAGGGTCACTCGAGCTCTGACCCTGAGACTCGGGCTAGGCAGTCTCGAATTCGGTAAGGACTATCTTTTGCCTTGGTTCATGACGGAAATCCAATTTCCAAATACGTGATCGTGCGGTTTTGATTGTATATATATATGGCGACATGATATATGGTACCCATGCCGTCTATGATTGATAGTTATGATTTGAAATTGTTTCAAAACATATAAACACTAGCAATAATATCAAATGCCTTTGATTTATTCGTATCAATCATATTTTGGCCATTATAAGGTAAAACTCTATCCTCCGGTTTGCGTTGCATTGTGTGATGGGAACTGAGTCTTATAATGGCTTCATTTTTATAAAAAGCATAGCGATGTTTAAAAGAAAGATTTGTTTTAAAGCACTGGCAATCCAATGGAGTAAACCCGTTCCACGAAAGTGGCGTGGTCCTGTGATTAGCCAATTATATATATGTGTTGAGTGGATTTCTCATACCAGTCGCATGACTGACTCGTAGTTTGTTTCACTCTCAAACTCGGGTGCCCCTTTTTCTACACGGGCAGCCTTGTATTCAGGTTTAGCTGGTTCTTTCTGGATAGCTGGAGCTGAAGATGGATTCTATCATTTATTTCTTTTTATGCTGTTCAGCTCCTATTGTACATATTTTGTTTATTTCCGCTGTAGACATTTATGTATAGCTGAACTGTATTTGTACTAAGTAAGATCCTGTATACTGTGTAACTCTGATGATTACTTTTATCCAGTATATTTTGTTGTTCATTCTGGTGTATTTATTTAATTCTGTTCTGCTATTATATGTTTCTGTGTTATATTCCAAAGATAACCTTGTTTCCGTGAGAACGGGAATTCGGGTCGTCTCACAGAGTTTAGGTTAAAACAATGAACTCCAGGTCAGTCATGTGACTGGTGTGAGAACTAAAACAGTTATTAATCTTTATTTTTAGAGTTTGGTAAATCGAGGGACCATGCCGTATAACACGGAACGGGTTTCCTCCCAAGAATACCAGTGCATAAAACAACAGCGAAATGCTAAATAAAGAACAATGTAGCTATTATAAGACCCAGGTCCCATAACACAATGCAACACAAGCCGGAGGATAGGGCTTTACCTTATAATTGCCAAAGAATGCTTGATACACTAAATTTCATTTTTTATTATTACTATAAGTGCATAGTGTCAAAACAATTTCAATCATAAGTATCAATCATAGACGACATAAGCACCCTATACCACTATGTCGCCATATATAGGTTTACAACTAAAACCGCAAAATGTCATATTGGAAGTTGGATTTCCATCTGTGAACCGAGGCAATGGATCGTCCTCACCGCTTCAAGACTCTCTAGCCCGAGCCTTAGGATCAGAGCTCGAGTGACCCTTGGATCGTCAGGGTCGGTCCACTGATGTGGATTAAAATGCTTGAACACTGCGTTTCCCCACCCTTTGGGGCGTAAATGAGTCCTATGACTCCAACGGCTCCACATAGTCACTGATATATCCGAGGTGCCTCACAATCCAACAACCACACAGGTGAAAATAATATAAATGTCAGGGATGGTAGGTAACTGACATCACCCTAGCTAGAAGGAAACGCATGCCCTCCCTGAGGTCCTCTCCTGTTTCTGGTTCACACCGGGGTGTGAGGCTTGCGAATTAAAGCTACACAAAGCTACGCCACAAAGGTCGTGCTTTGATCATCAACCACAAGACTTTGCTTTTCAACAAAAGCCTTGATCATTTGCATCTTAGCACGCCACACAGGCAAACCACTCCATGCAACCGATATCCATCAATCACACAGAATGATATCCAATGTCAGACACACAGTCCATTTACAAGTCCGTTCTAGGTCTAAACGAAACCGGAGGCACCTTATACCTCGCATATCCATCGATCTCCAAGTACGTCTGGACGATCACCAACTGATTCCCTCCTCTTGGGTGTACAACCCAATAAAGATCATCAGTAATTATCCAAACGATGTGAAGACCTCCGGTCTTCGACCACCATCTTCATCCTCGACACATCGTCGAATCAGTTATTCAGAATGGGATAAACTCGGTCTTTCTGAATAACTCGCGTATATAATCAACAAGTGTTACACAAACACAACATACGCCTCATTCCAATTCAGAATATTCTTTTATTCAAATATTCTTATACTTTGGGAAAGGTTCCCAATAATTTTATCAAAGATAAATTGTTTAAATTTAGCCTTTAATCTTCTTTTGAATATCAATTCAAACCAAATTATGGTTTATCCAAACTAGTCGGGATTAGGAACCTTACCGAAGTAATCACTTGTTAAATTTCCCAACCCCAACCTATTCATCCCATGAAGTAAAACTGGTCATACTTCATATCTAACACCACGGTGTTATCGGTAAATTCAATCACCATTTCACGTTCAAATCTAATTAAAGATTTAACTATCACCTGGAGCAAAACCGGTGATACTCCATTCTCGATTTTCTTAACTCCGTTGGGTCTAAGGTCAGATTCCATTTACAATGTAATCTTCATGGAAAACAAATCGATATATATAATTAATATAAACTTCCATATCCGACTAATAATATCAATGGAATAATGGAAAAGCCTTTTAAATTCCAGATATATTAGTTGTCTTCCTCCACAGAAATTTACTTTGATTATTACCAAATCGAATTCCATTCCATTCCAATTTATTTTATTAAATTGGAAAACTTTATTTTGGAAAATCTCCTTTAAATCTTAACAAAAGATTTATAAATTCCAAATCACATTTCATTGTAAATCGGGTTAAAGAACGAATGTCGTTAAAACACAGTTCACGGTAAGCCCAATCCACATTCCATTAATTATCGGGTTAAAGAACAAGTGTTTTTTAAAACATCGCTCACGATAAACCGAAAAATCAATTCAAATTCAATTCCAATTAAATACTGTTTAATTGGTATACTTCATTAAATCTAAATAAAAAGATTTAATCTTTTTCTCAACTGGGTTTGAGAACAGTGTTAATGAAGACACCATTCACGACAAACACAAATTCCATTTGATATTAAATACGAGGCTCTGAATAGAAAATATATCGGCTTATATTCAATATCAAATTCTACGACCAACAAATATCGTATTGGAAATAACGATATAAATATATCTTTTAAATTCCCACAATAATATCTGTAATTATGAAATCCAACAATGAAATACTTCGAAGACAATTTCGATTCAAATCCATTCCATGCCCGATACAATTCGTTTTAAAAGGACGACCATAATCTTTTTAAGGACACACTTTGCTTCAAACGAACGCTAGAATTGGGATATCGAGAAAGAGGGTAGTCTCAGGGAGGGAGGATTCAACAAAGAAAAGCAGCCAAGTACAAACGTTTCTTTCCTCCCTACATTTATATATTAGAACTTCTGGTTATTTTTAAAACCATTTCAAATCCAATTTATTTATTTTAAAAATAAATGGATTATAATTCTTGTTCAAAACTAGTTCATTTCGATAAAAATGTATTTTTATCTTTTCAAATATGGAATTTTTCATCCTAATTCTTTCCAAATCATTTCTTATGATTTTACACAAATTATTGCTATTTTTAATAATTTTATCAAGGCCCGTACAGTCGATTTCCATAAACAACTATCGAACTGCACTTATAGCGGCCTTTTCCAAATTTGATTTGGACATAATTCCAAATCCAACTGTTAGATTTCAAATATATAATATTCGTTAGAAAGCTCTTTTCGATACGAACCCAAGATTCTGGTTTTAGGAGAATCCGACAGTCGGATCTCCCGTAATGTCCATTCGAAGTCAATGGTCGAAATTCGCGAATTGCCGCAGTGCGGCGCGTTCTATTCAGGCCATTATATATAATATATATATATTATATATATTTCGTCGATTTCCTTTCAAAACGTATTTTATAAATCATTTTAAATTCGTTTTCAAAACGATTTCAACTTCATATTCAATTTCAGATCAAAATTGAATATTCCATATCATTAATATATAAATGATAATATTTTCAAAACGTTATATTTTGAAATCACTTCCTTTTCTATATTCATTATAAAAACGAATATAATCGATATAAATATCGTTCGTGTCAAAATGGCGCATATCTAATCAACACGGCTTTATATATTTCAATAACTTCGTTATTCTATTCAACAAATGAATATTTTCTTCAACACATGAATATATATTTTATTCAACACATGAATATTTATTAATTCTTACTTACAATAAAAATGTGAACTTTATTGTATAAATATTTCGTTCAACACATGAATTTTCCTTTATTCAACACATGAATATATATTTTATTCAACACATGAATTTTCTTTTATTCAACACATGAATATTCCTTTATTCAACACATGAATTTATATTTTATTCAACACATGAATTTTCTTTTATTCAACACATGAATATTCTTTTATTCAACACACGAATTTTCATTTATTCAACATATTAATTTTCTTTAATTCAACACATGAATATTCTTTTATTCAACACATGAATTTTCATTTTATAATATACTTAATTTTCCAAATTGGAATGAGGCCCAACCAATTTCCATATAATGTTAATTATATGGATTCCCTACAACACATGTATATAATAGCAACGATAAATAATCAACCATCATCCAGAGTGCACCACACAACTGCATAAGCATAAAGTGTAAATACTTAACGCTTATAACAGCCTGTCAGTCAATCGATCGACTTACAGCTAATTATTGGAACTAGTGTATGTCCAATTTCATCCCAACGCCCGTGTGGAGTTTTCAAACAATCAAACACAGATTTTATTTGTACAGTTGGGCGATGTGTAAAATTTATCGTCATAATCCATATCAGTCAAATGTGTGTACATAAACAAATCGTCCGATTTGGTTATAAATATTTATTTTACATACACGTTAAAAATTATATTTTTAACCATAAAATAATTTATTCCATTCCACATTACACAATCAATACTCACCACAAACAACAAACAAGTCGTCCATGGTTTGAGGACAACGGGTGTCGGGTGCTGCTAAGCACCATCTGCATCCTATTACATACATCAACTAGAAAACAAATTAAAAGTGAGAAGTTCTCACCTTGGGGTTCCACTCCGCCGTTTCATTTCTGAATTGCTTGGATTTGCCTGACATTCCAACTCAACAATTTCACGCTGTTTACAATAAAAATCACATTTCTATTTTTGAACTGTTCATATAAAAATCACATTTTTATTCTTCTCCTTATATAAAAATCATATTTTTATTCTCTACATTATATAAAAATCAAATTTTTATCTTCACTTCATATATACAAAAATCGAATTTTTATATTCTCTATTATATAAAAATACTATTTTCAATCCGCTACTTATACAAAGATCGAATTTTTATTTCGCTTCATATATAAAAATCCCGCCTTTCTATATATAAAAACATCGTCTTTACTATGATAAAAATATCGTCTTTGCTATGATAAAAATCTCGTCTTTTATTTTTAAAAAAATGTCATATTTATTTATAAAAGAAACTGAAATTCAAACACAATGTTAATTTTATTTCGACCATGCTTTTAAATGAAATTAAACTGATTATGCAAAATGAATTGAAATAAAACTTATAGCGGAGTTCGAGGTGGGAATGGCGGCTCCGTAGCATGCAGGTGGAGGGGAATAACGTGTTGGCGTCGAGGGTGGTGGTAGGAGGTTAGGGCAGGTGGCGGTAGGCTTGGATGGGTGGCGGCGGCCTTTTCTTTGGCAGTTGGAGGTTTTTAGGGGGGGCGTAGGGTATAGGGTTGCGGTTTTCAGTGGAGGAGGAGGAGTGGGGAAGAAAAAGGGGAGGCGCGCGCTGTCAAAGGTGGCGACGGACGAGCCGATGGGGGGGCGAAGGCGAGGGCATCGGCGGTTGCCATTTTTGATTTGTAGAGAGGGGCTCGATTGAAAAAGAAACTGAACGAGGGGGGTATTGGCAAAAGGAAAGAAGTTTTATATATTATAATTATTTATTTATTTAATTTACTCCACGAAAAGTTGACTTTTCATCTGAACCCCGATTCGAACCCAACGACTGTCGTCCCTAGCTAATTACCCCCATTCCGAACACAATGGGATATGTATCGTGAGCTGATTCGGCTGTTACAATCAGTTTCCGTTCAAATTAAAATATAAATGAATATATATTGAATTTGAACGCACATTTCAATTTACTGGGACCACATACGAACCCCAAAAATTCCAGAAAAATAATTTCTAGCTTCGTATTAATGATACGCCCTAACAAAACTAATTTTGTCGATTTCTGAGACCGTTAGAAAAATGGTCATTTTCTGGTCGATCAAAATTGACTGAAACTATTAGAACACATTTTCTTTCGCCACGCTCACATACTGCTTTCAAAAATTATGAATTTTGAAATCTGTCCATAACTTGACATCCCGGATCCAACAAAAGTGGTTTCGTCGAAAACAGAGATCGTTTGCAAAATTCCCATTTTTAAAGGCCAGAATTCCATAGCGATTATTCTGAATTTTCAACTGAACATAACTTTTTATCCCTGCTATGAAATTTCAATTTTTTGGATTCTTGGAAAGACCTTTTCAAATAGATTAAAATATTTTTGGTTTCACTAAAATCTGGTTTATTTTGAATCCTGTACATTCATTTGAACTTTGAAATCGAATTTTCAAACTACCGCGCCATTTTCAATTCCTTTTATAATTTAAAATAAATATTTATATTCTAATGACGATTCAAATAAATATATACGTTCTAATTCTATTCAAAATAAATTTCTCGTCGTTGTTATTTAAAATAATTCATTTTAAATATTCAAAATTCATTAAAATTGCCAGAATAAAAAATTTAAATTGGCCCAGATTTCCGGTTTATTACAATCTCCCCCATTTAAAACTTTTCGTCCCCGAAAAGGAACGAAGCTGAAAGTTGTTTAACTAACCAACTCAACTTTCATTCTTTTCCTTATGGCTTAAGTTCTTCAACTTTTCAGTTTCTAAGAACTTTTCAAATTCTTCAAAAATTTGGCTAACACCCTAAATTTTTGAAAAAATTCGCCATAACCTCCCCTGCACGGGAGCACCGGGAAAATCCCGAAATTGCCATACAAGCCTCTCCAATCCAAAAAGAAAAAGAAACAGCCAAGCGGCTAGCCAATCGGCTCATAGAATCATCCAAAACCCAAGAAATACAATAAACATGTACCTATTTGTCGGGCAAACAATTTTATTCCTCTGCACTAGCCTCCTTGCTATGGCCTGTTCAATGGATATACATGTATATGCATGCAATTTCAAACAATTTTTAATTCAGTTCAACATTTGATTCAATTTGGCCTAATTCACCTTTCATCCACATGTTGGTTTAAATGAATAATCATACAACACAACCATCAATCAATTAGTTGATTAGTTTTTCAAATTCATAATTTTGATATATAGTCAAAATCACATTTTTGATGCCAAATCACAACAATAGACCCTATCTAATTTTGGTTCTCACACCAGTCAATTGGAAATATATAGAAATTCCACTTTCGACACTCGAATATAAACACTGATGATGGCGCGCCATCATCAAAATCAAACCCGGGCGACTAGATGTGATCCTATATCTATCCAGTATATTAAAACTTCAAATACACGTGGATCAGACGTATATGCAAAGTCTTTATATATTGGATTGTCCAAATCAATACAAATAAATATACAAATACGAATAATTGAATTGAATTATTTTTTCAAAACAAATTTTGTTTTCATTTTTCATTTTAAAAACAACACTCTTCACACTAGTTCTAGGATACTACTGATCCCATCTCTAACGAGTCATTCTTATTGGATATTACTAATCCAATCTCTGATGAATCCTCTCGTTTGGTTCTAACATGTCTTATTCTCCGAGCTCTGTAAACCAAAGTTCTGATACCAAAATGTAACGACCTGAACTTCCCCGTGAAGGAAACCCCGGAGTGCTTTGAGGACAAGACACATCGGAACACAAACAGAAGAACATTTCATTGCTTATTACAACAATTCCATCATAATACAAGAATATACAGAGTATGAATCAATATTACACATCATAAAATATTAGAGATTACAATTCATTACACAGCAGCGAAAAATAATACAAAACACAACTGAAGGAGATATACATATACAAAGCTTTCTGGATATCATTCCAGCTGTAAACCAGGATCCTGTGAATATAAATCTGCAAAACCAAAACTACTAGCTGCCCGTGTCAAAAATAAGGGCACCCAGAGTTTAGGTTAAAACAATAAACTCCAGGTCAGTCATGTGACTGGTGTGAGAACTAAGACAGTTATTATCCTTTATTTTTAATGTTCAGTAAATCGAGGGACCACACCGTATAACACGGAACGGGTTTCCTCCTAAGAACACCAGTGCATAAAACAACATCGCAGTACTAAATAAAGAACAATGAAGCTATTATAAGACCCAGGTCGCATCACACAATGCAACACAAGCCGGAGGATAGGGCTTTACCTTATAATAGCCAAAGAATGCTTGACACACTAAATTTCATCTTTTATTATTACTATAAGTGTATAGTGTCAAAACAATTTGAATCATAAGTATCAATCATAGACGACATAAGTGCCCCATACCACTATGTCGCCATATATAGGTTTACAACTAAAATAGCAAAATGTCGTATGGGAAGTTGGATTTCCATTTGTGAACCGAGGCAAGGGATCGTCCTCACCGCTTCAAGACTCTCTAGCCCGAGTCTCAGGATCAGAGCTCGAGTGACCCTTGGATCGTCAGGGCTGGTCCACCGATGTGGATTAAAATGCCTGAACACTGTGTTTCCTCGCCCTTTGAGGCGTAAATGAGTCCTATGACTCCATCGGCTCCACGTAGTCACCGATATATCTGAGGCGCCTCGCAATCCAACAACCACACAGGTGAAAATAATATAAATGTCAAGGCTGGTAGGTCACTAACTACACCCTATCAAGAAGAAACGCATGCCCTCCCTGAGGTCCTCTCCCGTTTCTGGTTCACACCGGGGTGTGAGGCTCGCGAATTAACGCTACACAAAGCTACGCCGCAAAGGTCGTGCTTTGATCATCAACCACAAGACTTTGCTTTTCAACAAAATCCTTGATCATTTGCATCTTAGCATGCCACACAGGCAAACCAGTCCATGCAACCGATATCCATCAATCACACAGAATGATATCCAATGTCAGACACACAGTCCATTTACAAGTACGTTCTGGGTCTGAACGAAACCGAAGGCACCTTGTACCTCGCATATCCATCGATCTCCAAGTACGTCTGGACGATCACCAACTGATTCCCTCCCCTTGGGTGTACAGCCCAATCAAGTTCATCAGTAATTATCCAAACGATGTGAAGACCTCCGGTCTTCGACCACCGTCTTCATCCTCAACACATCGTCGAATAAGTTATTCGGAATGGGATAAACCTGGTCTTTCTGAATAACTCGCGTATATAATCAAAAAGTGTTACACAAACACAACATATGCCTCATTCCAATTCAGAATATTCTTTTATTCAAATATTCTTATATTTTGGGAAAGGTTCCCATTAATTTTATCAAAGATAAATTCTTTAAACCTAGTCTTTAATCTTCTTTTGAATATCAATTCAAACCAAGTTATGGTTTGTCCAAACTAGTCGGGATTAGCGAACCTTACCGAAGTAATCACTTGTTAGATTTCCCAACCCCAACCTATTCATCCCATGAAGTAAAACTGGTCATACTTCATATCTAACACCACGGTGTTATCGGTAAATTCAATTACCATTTCATGTTCAAATCTGATTAAAGATTTAACTATCGCCTGGAGCAAAACTGGTAATACTCCATTCACGATTTTCTTAACTTCGTTGGGTCTGAGAACAGTATTATTAAAGATACCGTTCACAACAGCCCAAAATCACATTCCATTTACAATGGAATCTTCATGGAAAACAAATCGATATATATAATCGATATAAACTTCCATATCCGACTAATAATATAAATGGAATAACGGCAAACCCTTTTAAATTCCAGATATATTATTTGTCTTCCTCCACAGAAAATCACTTCGATTATTACCAAATCAAATTCCATTCCATTCCAATTTATTTTATTAAATTGGAAAACTTTACTTTGGAAAATCTCCTTTAAATCTTAACAAAAGATTTATAAATTCCAAATCACATTTCACTGTAAATCGGGTTAAAGAACGAATGTCATTAAAACACAGTTCACGGTAAACCCAATTCACATTCCATTAATTATCGGGTTAAAGAACAAGTGTTATTTAAAACACCGTTCACGATAAACCCAAAAATCAATTCAAATTCAATTCCAATTAAATACCATTTAATTGGTATACTTCATTAAATCTAAATAAAAAGATTTAATCTTTTTCTCAACTGGGTTTAAGAACAGTGTTAATGAAGACACCATTCACGACAAACCCAAATCCCATTTGATATTAAATACAAGGTTCTGAATAGAAAATATATCGGCTTATATTCAATATCAAATTCTATGACCAACAAATATCGTATTGGAAATAACAATATAAATATATCTTTCAAATCCCCACAACAATATCTATAATCACGAAATCCAACATCGAAATACTCCGAAGACAATTTCGATTCAAATCCATTCCAATTTATATATTGGAACTTCTGGTTATTTTTAAAACCATTTCAAATCCAATTTATTTATTTTAAAAATAAATGGATTATAATTCTTGTTCAAAACTAGTTCATTTCGATAAAAATGTATTTTTATCTTTTCAAATATGAAATTTTTCATCCTAATTCTTTCCAAATCATTTCTTATGATTTTACACAAATTATTGCTATTTTTAATAATTTTATCAAGACCCATACAGTCGATTTCCATAAACGGCCATCGAACTTCACTTGCAGCGACCTTTTCCCAATTTGATTTGGACATAATTCCAAATCCAACCATTAGATTTAAAATCTCTAATATTTGTTAGAAAGATTTTATGATACGAACGCAACGGTTTCGGTTTTAGGAGAATCTGACTGCCGGATCTCCCGTAATGTCCATTCGAAGTCAATGGTCGAAATTCGCGAACTGCCGCAGCGCGACGCGTTCTATTTAGGTCATTATATATATAATATATATATTATATATATATTATCGATTTCCTTTCAAAACTTATTTTATAAATCGTTTTAAATTCGTTTTCAAAACGATTTCAACTTCTTATTCAATTTCAGATCAAAATTGAATATTCCATATCATTAATATACAAATTATAATATTTTCAAAACGTTATATTTTGAAATCACTTCCTTTTCTATATTCATTATAAAAACGAATATAATCGATATTTATATCGTTCGCGTCAAAATGACGCATATCTAATCAACACGGCTTTATATATTTCAAAAATTTCGTTATTCTATTCAACAAATGAATATTTTCTTCAACACATGAATATATATTTTATTCAACACATGAATATTTATTAATTCTTACTTACAATAAAAATGTGAACTTTATTGTATAAATATTTCGTTCAACACTTGAATTTTCTTTTATTCAACGCATGAATATATATTTTATTCGACACATGAATTTTCTGTTATTCAACACATGAATATTCCCTTATTCTACACATGAATTTATATTTTATTCAACACATGAATTTTCTTTTATTCAACGCATGAATATTCTTTTATTCAACACACGAATTTTCATTTATTCAACACATGAATTTTCTTTTATTCAACACATGAATATTCTTTTATTCAACACATGAATTTTCATTTTATAATATTCTTTATTTTCCAAATTGGAATGAGGCCCAATCAGTTACCATATAATGTTAATTATATGGATTTCCTACAACACATGTATGTAATAGCAACGATAAATAATCAACCATCATCCAGAGTGCACCACACAACTGCATAAGCATTAAGTATAAATATTTAACGCTTATAACAGCATGTCAATCAATCGATCGACATACAGCTAATTATTGGGACTAGTGTATGTCCAGTTTCATCCCAACACCCGTGTGGGGTTTTCAAACAATCAAACACAGGTTTTATTTATGCAGTTGGGCGATCTGTAAAATTTATCGTCCTAATCCATATCGGTCAAATGTGTATACATAAACAAATCGTCCGATTTGTTTATAAATATTTATTTTATATACACGTTAAAAATTATATTTTTAACCATAAAATAATTTATTCCATTCCACATCACACAATCAATATTTACACCACAAACAACAAATAAACAAGTCGTCCATGGTCTGTGGACAAAGGGTGTCAGGTGGTGCTAAGCACCGTCTGCATCCTAGTATATACTTCAACTAGAAAACAAATTAAAAGTGAAAAGTTCTCACCTTGGGGTTCCACTCCGCCGTTTCAATTCTGAATGCCTTGGATTTGCCCAACATTCCAACTCAACCATTTCACGCTGTTTACAATAAAAATCACATTTTATTTTTGAACTGTTCATATAAAAATCACATTTTTATTCTTCTCCTTATATAAAAATCATATTTTTATTCTATACATTATATAAAAAACAAATTTTTATCTTCACTTCATATATATAAAAATCAAATTTTCATATTCTCTATTATATAAAAATACTATTTTCAAATCGCTATTTATACAAAGATCGAATTTTTATTTCGCTTCATATATAAAAATCCCGCCTTTCTATATATAAAAACATCGTCTTTACTATGATAAAAATATCATCTTTGCTATGATAAAAATCTCATCTTTTATTTTTAAAACAATGTCATATTTATTGATAAAAGAAACTGAAATTCAAACATAATGTTAATTTTATTTAAACCGTGCTTTTAAATGAAATTAAACTGATTATGCAAAATGAATTGAAATAAAACTTACAGCGGAGTTCGAGGTGGGAAGGGCGGCTCTGTAGCACGCAGGTGGCGGGGAATGACGTGCTGGCGTCGAGGGTGGTGGCAGGAGGTTAGGGCAGGCGGCGGTAGGTTTGGATGGGTTGCGGCGGCCTTTTCTCTGGTGGTGGGAGGTTGTGGGGGGCGTAGGGTATAGGGTTGCGGTTTTTTGTGGAGGAGGAGTGGGGAAGAAGAAGGGGAGGCGCGCGCTGTCAGAGGTGGCGGCGGACGAGCGGAGGGGGACGAAGGCGAGGGCATCGGCGGTTGCAATTTTTGATTTGCAGAGAGGGGCTCGATTGAAAAAGAAACCGAACGTGGGAGGGGGTATTGGCAAAAGGAAAGAAGTTTTGTATATTATAATTATTTATTTATTTAATTTACTCCACCAAAAGTTGACATTTCATCTGAACCCCGATTCGAACCCAACGACTACCGTCCCTAGCTAATTACCCCCATTTCGAACACAATAGGATATGTATCGTGAGCTGGTTGGGTTATTACGATCAGTTTCCTTCAAATTAAAATATAAATGAATATACATTGAATTTGAACGGACGTTTCAATTTACTGGGCCACATACGAACCCCAAAAATTCCAGAAAAATAATCTCTAGCTTCGTATTGACGATACGATCCTAACAAAACTAATTTCGTCGAATTATGAGACCGTTAGAAAAACGGTCATTTTTTGGTCGATCAAAATTGAGTGAAACTGTTAGAACACGTTTTCTTTCGCCACGCTCACATACTGCTTTCAAAAATTATGAATTTTGAAACCTAGCCATAACTTGACATCCCGGATCCAACAAAAGTAGTTTCGTCGAAAACAGAGATCATTTGCAAAATTCCCATTTTTAAGGGCCAGGATTCCATAGCGACTATTCTGAATTTTCAACTGGACATAACTTTTTATTCCCGCTATGAAATTTCAATTTTTTGGATTCATTGGAAAGACCTTTTAAAATAGATTCAAATATGTTTTGTTTCACTAAAATCCGGTTTATTTTGAATCCTGTACATTCATTTGAACTTTGAAATCGAATTTTCAAACTACAGCGCCATTTTCAATTCCTTTTATAATTTAAAATAAATATTTATATTCTAACGACAATCCAAATAAATATATACGTTCTAATTCTATTCAAAATAAATTTCTCGTCGTTGTTATTTAAAATAATTCATTTTAAATATTCAAAATTCATTAAAATTGCCAAAATAAAATTTTTAGATTGGCCTAGATTTCCGTGTTATTACACTTCAGGCTGCCGCAACCTCCACCTCTGGCGCGCCACTGACACAACCACCACCCCTGACCCATGGTGCTCTATAGTTTGACCCCACTCCACAAAAATTCGAACCCAACTTCACAACACTGTTCGAACGAGGAATGCAACTCCATCAACCCACCGCCCCTTCCATCTGCGTCGACCAAAGCTCCGCCTCTAACTACCCATGTTAGCGCTACAACCCCAGCCCTACTTTGCCACCCGGTCCACCATGATTAATTCCCTGTATGACAAGAAAACTCCATTTAAACTCATGTCATTCATCCTTGAACTGCTCCACCTCCTGTTTGATGGAGATCACCACCGTGACAACCCACATCCTCTTGGTTTCGACCCCTGACAGGCCCATGCCCTCTGACATCACCAGCAACGAGTGTGCGGGCCAACATTTCGCTGATTAAAATATCGGTTCCAGGAAAAAGAAGACATCGAGTGGAATGAAGTATATACGAGCTAAAAGATCTTACTCAGATGATCCCAACGAATTAAACCCAACATATTTTATTTGCTTTACTTGGGTTTCTGAAGATGCGAAGAAGGGCTATAGGAAAGGGAAGAAAAATAAACAAACGGGAAGAACGAAGACTTGGGAAATTTGAGATAGGGAACGAGTGAATATACAAGTAATCTATATTATTATATTATAACGTGACTGACGATTTTTATTGACAAGACTAGCGATTTTTATTTGTATCTATCGCAATTTCTGAACAATGTTTATTGATTACTGTGGTCACATACAAATTCCAATTGTAACGAAAATGGACATCTTGGTATAATTCGACGTTACGGTCCTAATGAATCTTGTTTCGTCGAATTCCGAGTCCATTGGCAAAAATGGTGCTCGTTCGAGTTCAAATGGTAGATTTATTTGCATTTTATTTTGCCACGCTCACGGAATAACTCCGTTTTGCGTGAAACTTGAAATCTAACAATAATTAGTTGTTACGGTCTTAACAAAATTTGTTTTGTTGAAAATGGAGATCATTTGAATAAAGTCCCTTTTTAAGGGTCCAATTTAAATTAAAATTAATCAATTTCAAAATACCTCAATATAATAATATTAAAATATTACATCGGACATACCTGAGCAGAATTACGCATATATTCAAAATAAAATACTCCGGGTTGAATCCCAAGTCAAAATGATATTTAATAAATTAAAAACCCATTATTTTTATATAATAAATCGTTATAATATATTAATGAATTTCATAGCGACTATTTGAAAATTAGATTTGGACATAAGACAAAATCTACAATACGAAAACTTGATTTTTCTACTTCATTAGAAAATTATTATCAAATAGATTCGAATGTTTCTTGTTTCGAAGAAATCTGACTTATACTGGATCCTGTATGTTCAAATAAAGTTCAAAACGTAATATTACGAACTACTACGCCGTTGTAGCTCATTTTATAATTAAATTACAAATTAAACGTAATCGTTTATAGTCGAAATCGCTAATAAAATTAAATATAAATTTAAATTAATCTTCTTATATTACCAAATCATAAAATATTGCAAATTCAGCCAATTTCAACTATTTCAAAATTAAATTATTATTTTATTATTTAAAATAATAAAATATTCAAAATTATTAAATTTAGACCATTAAAAATCCAAATCAACATTTAAAATAAATTTTAAAAAACAAAATTAAACGGTTAAAAATTTGGGTCGTTACATTCCTTCCCGCTTAAAAAATTTTCGTTCCCGAAATTACTAAGATAAGAAGAATGCTACAAACCCATATTTTTTTTGAAAATATATTTTAGTTAAAATCCACACTTTCTAAATTTTTAATTTAAAATTAATCCAAATAGTTTTAGTCGAAAACAAATTCATTCTTATTAACAAAAATTTCCAAAAAGATTTGAAATTTTTCTAACACCTTAAATTTTAGCAGAGTCTCCCCTGTACGGAGGGACATCTGCAATATTTCAGGAACAATAAAAATATATTCATCGACCCAAACGGTCGAAAAAAGAAAAAATCCAATTCAAAATTCGAATCAAAAAACTTAAATTCTTATTTTGCGTAGGCGTACCTTTTTCAAGCACTATTACACGATAAACGATAAGAAGTAAGTGAGCCTGCTCAATAGCCAAACTCGATCAAATTATCTTCAGCACATGTTCTCAACTTATATAAAATTTATTATAATCATGCAAATTGTACTATACTTTTATCAGCAATCATCCATATCACATTCACATAATATATAAGTTTAAATATTCAGGTTATCCGCTTTGATTTATTTCATATATTATTACTCAATTCACATGACACTCTAAGCGAAAACTAACACTAGAAATTATATTCGGTCTGACCTGAGCATATTTTGAAGAAAAGAAAACCACTCGGATCAGTCTGGAATACTTTCAGTGCCAAATTCACATCAAAAATCGGCTTAACTTTAGAAAACGCTTTTGAAAGAAAGGATAATAATAAGACCAGTCCATATATAAACAAGGACGGTTTTTACCTTACTATAACCCAAAACATATTTGATGTATCAAAATCCGGTGATATTATAATAGTGTCTATCAAATCACAAATAAATAATCATCTAGCAGAACACTTGCATCTCACGCTCTACATACATAGTATATAATCAAAAACCACATGGCGCTTATTGGAGATTGGATTCCAACTATGGCAAGGTATAGGACCGCACCTTCCCGATCAGCGTACTCTAGAGGGAAATACACTAGGGTTCAAAAAGAACATATTGCAACCCAGGCTAAACATGATTGGCCACTCATTCAGCTTCAGTGGACCGAATGTATTATCAACCACGGTTAGGATCAGCAACTGTTCCCGCGGGACAACATCAAAAGTTTAAAGAAGGAAATGGAATCTCTAGATGGTGATAATACACCCTGCTTGGGGCCGATTCAACTAGTTATGTGACCTACCCGATTTTTTCCATTTCCCGGTTGATGAAGCTTGAGGTCTCGTTTTCCTTTTGATTATAACATCAAATTCACTTTGAATGTCACAACATCAGATCCGTCAAATCACTAATTGACGCTCACAAATATACTTTGGGTGTTAAGCAAGAGAAATTTTCCGCCACCATAATTGTAAAAGTCAACGTACATGACCCTCGGGAAATACTCTATTAGACATTCGTCCATACAAGTCATCCAAAAACAGGATGAACCGAAGGCACCCTCCTACCGTATTCTAGTTATCACCCTAAAGATCAGCAGCGATTAGTCCTTGAAAATCCGTAGATTTCAATCACAACAGAACCACAGTATATCTTTAGCTGCAGACTAGAGATTATAAGTAGTACTTCCATTGTATGAAGATCTACGATCTTCAATTGCTCCATCCTTATTTCCTGCGAGTTAGTTTCGATCGCAACGTTGATTCGAAGTGGTTTTCGGTCTAGTTCCCATCCCGGCCTCTTCAAAACAACATGTAACACTCTGCATCTTATGACAATAAAATATTTAATGGTGCATATATGTATATATATGCATAGACATAAATATATAGAAGAAGAATAAAATGATAAATTATGCACAAAAGTACATATATGCATGGAACATTTAATGTTAAGAAAATTTAGATATGTGCAAGAAAATGAAGAAAGGATTAATATAATAAAATGTGTGCAATACATGCATTAAAAAGAAAATTTATAAAAAGAAATGTATGTAGTGCATGCAATGCAATTAAATTGCATGCAGACATCAATGAGGAAAATTAATGCCAAATTTTAAAAGATAATGCATGTGATAGAGGAAGTAATTAATATGTGAATACATGCAATAATGTTAAAAGGAGAATGCATTTATAAAGAGAATAAGAGAGCACATGCAAATAAATAAGAAGGGGAAATAAGCAATGAAAATAGTAAAAAGTGAATTAATGGGATTAATTGCCTGCAATAATAGAAGAAGTATACATTTACAACAATGACAATGGAATGATTGAATAAATTACATTAAATAAAAAGATAAGGCATGCATGAATTTCACAAATAAAGCAGACGTATGTATAACTTTTGAAATTCAATTGCATGCAACGGAGAATTGAAGACAAAAGTAGACATACGCATGAAAACATGCAATCAATTAGAGAAGGAAAAGAGGCACACATTTAATTTAAATGGAGCAAAATAAGAAAGCAATTAAATGTTCAAAACAAAAAACGTTAGAAATAATCAAAACAGGAAGCAAAGGCAAGAATGCGCCGTTGGACCCAATTGGGTCGACACGGGATTGGATGGGTCGACCCAAGGAGCATCCAACGAGCGTTCGTGACGTATTTTGACTGAGTTGTACGTTCCGAATTTTGATATCTTGAAATCTGATGGACCTCGTTCTTCTGGTACCCCTATAAATATGTTAGCAGAGCCTAGTCTTATTATGATAAATTCTGAAATAATGTCCATGCTCTGCATTCTTCTTCCTCAAATATCTTCAGAAAATATAATAGCTAGTTCTATGAAGTTCCGATCTAGCAATTTGAGGAAAAGAATGCATATCTGCAAATAGGAGTCCAGAGTTCTAGTCAAAGTATGGTAAATTCTTGAATCTGGTTAATTTGAATTTCTCTTTTCTTTTCCCTTTTTCTAGTAGTTTGAGAATTATGAATCCATGGTTGTTTAGATTCTAAATCCAGTAGAAGAGCCATGGAATGCTAGGCCTAAACCAGATTCATGAATTGGAAAGATAATAGGTAACTGGATTTAAGTTATACTTTTTTATAATGGTATATTTATCGTTTGACATTCCTCGTTAATATGCATATTATATCTACTGGAATGATTAATCTGTTGAAATGTAAATCTGCTGAAATGTATACACCTATTAAAATAGGTGGAAACGATTACAGTTGTATACATACTTGTTCTAATTACATGTTAATCAATGGCTTATTATGTACTTGAACCCTTAACTATAAAAATTGGGATAATTACAAGTTAATTTGTTAGATTGGAATAATTACATGATTGGATGATTATAAGTTATTCTTTTAAATTGGAGTTAATTACATGTTAGGAAGAACATGCGACATGACAATCAGAAAATGGACTTAATATGATATTAAGTATGACATGTAAAAATAGTTTGCAGCAAAATTTGGAAGAAGTCTATCCAGAACCGCCTGGCAAATCCTGCATCCACAAGTGGTTAATTTTATGTGATGGGTCTAGTGCGTAAACACACATATAACCGTGCTAAGACATGAGGTTAAGTCCAACTTATGGTAGAAGTCTGTCCAGAACCGCCTGACAAATCCAGCATCAACAAGTGGTCGGCCTAATGTGAGAGGTCTGGTTCATAAACATATATATGAAAATATGTACATAACAGGATAGAAATAAATGGCAGTGATTGTAATTAGTGGAAATGACGGAAAGTTATAACAGAAAAAGAATTGGAATGAACAGGGAATGATAATAACTTATTATGAATAAATTTGAAAGGGAAAAAGAAAAGCTAATAGGTAGGCTTGTCCTAGGGACAAGTGGAAATTATAACTTAGGTTATAATAAACGATAAAGGGAAGGTGATAACTTATGTAATGAAATAAGTTGTACTTAATTATAAATTAAGTAATCTGTAAACTTGAGAATCTAAATCTTACTGATAAGAAGAACATGTTATCTGTAAACTTGAGAATCTGAAATCTGCTGATAAGAATAACATGTTAAAGGCTTATTAATGAACTTAAATGGGTTGAGTTATATAATTGAAATTAATATGCAAGAGGAACTTGGTAAATTGAATAAGAAGTCAATACGACTTGAAATAACCAAGTTAAATGGAAATCCGAAGAAGGTAGAGCAAGCACGTAAGTAAATGATTACACATGGGGTCTGACAACACATTAACCCGAGGCGCTTGGACCAGTCTGTACGTTCTAAAGGTGAATAACCCAACGGGGTAGATCATCGTAGTGTCATGAGGCACGAGGGGAGCGCACATCCATCTGATTATTCAGCCTGTTCTGTTGGCTTCGAAGGACTGAAAGGGGAAGCACGCGGCTTCCTGGGACGTGGGGATACTCTGGGTAGTTCTATTTGCGGTGACAGAATTTAGGCTGTGCTTGCAGAGGTTAGATCTGCGTGTTACTACCCGGTGAGTATACCTTGACTGCCACAATAGGGGAAAGTCAAAAGGCTGTAGAGTGGCATAGGTGAGGTTACGACCATTTTATCTGTTTGCTTTTGGGTGGGTCTTACCATCTGTTTGGTAGCAGTCGTCGGGTACCAACCATCAACAGTTAGCTTGATGCATGAAGCGTGATGCTGAAAGACAGAGAGCTAAACCTATAGGTCATCGACCTTTCGCTATCAAGGCTTTGGTTGTGGGACAGGACAATTAGGATGTTGTTTGTTGTTTTTCTGGACCACGTCACTAGCTCTCAATTTTGTTTGTCTTTCACTAGTTGAGGAAGGGGTCGGGTGGTACCATAGCCACTGAAAATGCAGACCATAGCATCTGTGTATACAGATTTCTAGAAAAGCTCTTGACCAAGTTTCGTGTTTCTTGTAGAGACGTGTTACAAAACTCGGTGCACAGTAAATAATACGTGCAGTTAAGGCATCGAGTATGATTGAAGATACATAAGTGAGAAAGTCTAGATACAAGCATGTCTGCTCTGGGTGATGTATCGTAGGCTCTACGGCATCTCTCTGTGTTGGAATCTGATCCGATCGAATGGTTCAAAGGTGTCAGTCTGTACGCATACATAGCATGGCGATGGAAGTTCTATGTGGGACGTAGCATTGTTATGTAGAGATCCGTACGTTACTCGGCGTAGGATGAGCGACTGCATATATTTCTGGAGCGTTATAGCGGAGACCGTGCGAGTAGGATACCATGAGATGTACCTTAATATTGGGGGTAGTTACATACACTACAACAAAAACACCATATTACAATATTTTACAACGGTGGTAAATGCACCGTTGTAATAAATGTTTTTTACAACTTTTTTCCAGAAAAGTTGTAATAAACTTATTTTTAACAACTGTGTTATTTTGACTGTTGTAATAAAAGCCTATCACAACTTTTATTTTTTGACTGTTGTAATATATGACTATATTTTAGTACAATTAACAACTAATAATTAATATTTAATACATTTATATTGATTATTTATAATTAGTAACTAATAATTACTATTAATAATCAATTAGGAAGTAATAATTTATGATCAATCTGTAATATTTAATACTTAGCAATTAAGAAGAATAATTAAAAAATATAGTTAGTATTACATAATTATTAATATTTATTAATATTTGATAATCATTAATGATAATAATTTCTAACGAAAATAATACATAATAATATATACTCGATATTAACACTTAAGAGTCATAATTAATCAAAACATTAATACTTTTGAAGTGATATTTAGTGTTTAATAATTAATTTTAAATGATTAATATTTAGAATTAATAATCAATAACTAATAAAATATTTAATAATTTAGAATTAACAAGAGATATTAACAATTAAGAAGTAACATTTTGTATTTAGTATTTCGTAATTATAGTTAGCAAATGTTTTAATATTTAATATTTAAAAAGTTAAAATTTTGAAAATAATAAATAACAATTTCGGTTTAATATTTAATTTTTTTTAGAAATTAACGATTTGTAATTAGAAAATCAATAAGGGCCAACATTAATTTTTGTTGCCTCTTTGAAAATGGCATTGCTTCTGTTATTGTTGTGCCAACAAAATAAAATACATGCTTATATGGTCTCAAATAAGCTCACACTCTCTAAATCAAAAATTTAGGCGGCCAAATCGTAAATTTAGGCGGGCCAACTGTCCAGTACTGCACCCTAACTAAAAATAATGTTTCATCCAGACAGCTCCCCACTTCCTTCTCCACTTTCTCCCCTAAATCGAAAATAATGTTGCACATGAAATCAAAAAGGGCGATTTGATTTTCGCCCCCTTTTTCTCCGCCTCTACCAATTAACCAGTTCTTCATCCAACTTCCTTCTCCACTTCCGGTCCTCACTCCCCTCTTCTCCTCACCTCTTAACCGCACTCCAGCTTTCGCTAGAGAGGAAGTCTGCTTCAAACCCTAACCTTTACCCAATCCCTTCGCTTTCTTGAGATCCAGCCTTCCTTTCTCTTCGCACGACTAGATCTGGCCTTCACTTGATCTATACTTGCGGTGTACTCTTTCGTCTCTGGCTTCTGACTTTATTCGCGACTCCATCTCCTCTCTCGCTCCATCTCAGATTGCTAGGTAGCTCCCGAAAGGCAGACCGTTCATCGGTTGTTGATTGATTCTCGTCGACGTGCTGGTGAGTTCCCTGCTCTTCTGGATCTTGGGTGAGTTTGTGTTTTCATCGACGTGCTGATGATTATTCTAAACATGCACCAAACAATTGTATGTACAGTACAATTACACAGGTATATCGAATAGCTTTGTTTTTCTTTTAGTATATATACAAAATATAATAGTAATAATCGTTTATTTGGTCACTGGGTTTATTAAAACAAAGAACGACCATGACTTTCCTCCGCTTTAATCCACTTGTAAAAAGAAAATTTAACTCCAAGTTGATTAACATAAGAAAGTCGTCCATGTTCTCCTTTTGTTTATTGCTAATTTACCCATTTTAAATCAGTGATTGTCTGTTTGTTTAGTTTTTGGTGAAGGATTTGAAACAGACTTCTTTTATACCAAACATAAGAGGATGCAAGGATTTTCCAAATCTATTTACACTGACGTCATATGTTTAACATGGAATGTATAAGTTGTATCTCATATGAATTGGCACTAGAAATTATCATATATGCAAATCTAGTATATTAGATCTTGCTTGTATATTTGGTGTACTATGCAAATATCAAATACGAGATAATACCACTAAATGATAGCAACTACATGCCATGGACAATTGTTCGTTATCTGTTTACTTGTTTTGGTTTAGCTTGTGTTATTTATGGAATGCAGTAGTAAAGGAGCTTTTTTGAGAGGAATGTAAGTAAGGCGACTGATAGTAGGGGTATATGAACATGAAGAATGAAGGATAATTTTTGGAGTTTACATGCTACTGTTTTAGTTTGGCAATGTTTCATTCACAGATTAGAAAGTTTGGATTAAATGACTACTTTGTTTATTAATGGATTTAGCTACCATGTCAATATTATCATCTGTTAATTTGTTTTCTGAAAGTCCAAGTGTAGATGCTCTTTTTTTAGAAGTTGTGCAACATCTAAGTGTTTAAAAAGGAGCTTTGGACCACATGCAGTTCATGCTATCAGGTACGTTAAGCATTATTGTTAAATTTTCTTCTTAAATCATAGAGAACGATTTGTTCGGTTCTTATATATATATATATATATATATATATATATATGTGTGTGGGGGGGGGGGAGGGGGGTATGTGTGTATGTGTTTTGTAGCTTGTGTATAGAATGCTAGTTATGTTTGAAGCTATTAAGATTTGGTATTGTTGGCTTAAAAAAAATACTTTTTGTTCTTTTTTCTAATAACAAACGTATTCTTATGCAACAAGTTTGATCATTACAGTGAACTTGCACCAAATTGATAAATGGTGTAAAGATTTCGTTGTCTTTGATCAGTGTACTCCCATAGGATATGCATTTTTTTGTGGATAACTTGTGCTTGTACTAAGTTGCTTTGTAACAGTCAAATATGTAATAATGCATGAAATGTTGTCTAAAACTTACTATTTGTAATATTGAATATTTGAGTATTTTAATAAATTAATTTGCAAATAACTGTAATATCAGATTTGCTTATGGATTATTGTTATATTTAGTGTATTGTTCTTTTCAGTTGTAAAAGTTATCTATTTTTTTAAAACCCAAATGTCAATCACAACGGTGCATAACAGGTGTAATAGATATTATTACAACGGTGCATAACTGTTGTAATAAAGTTTATTACAACAGTGGAAAAAAGTTGTAAAATATACATATTACAACGAGGTTGCAATAGTGCAGAAAAGTTGTAAAAGATTTTTGTCTATTACAACTTCTTAATACACGACGGTTAGCCCACCGTTGTAAAATGTATATTACAACGGCCGTTGTAATATGGTCATTTTGTTGTAATGATATACACTGAATCCACTGGGAAGTAGATGGGTACGACGTGTGTGTAAACCTTAAGTGTTGTTAACCCTAGTACCTAATAAATAAGAAAATGTTACTGAACATTATATGTAGGGTTATCCAAAATGTGTAGTTTAAATCCAGTCATCAGAACTTGTGTTTGGACCCTCTCCTCATAACATACTTGCAGGTTAGATTTGTGGCAGAGATATGATTGCTTTGGATACTAGTTAGGCAGTATTATTATCAGGATAAGGCTATATTTTGATTATATTATATTTTATTTCATTCCGCTGTGAGATGTTTTCTGAGCTTTGTTATGTTTATTATCTCTGTCTTTTTTACAGGATACCAGATAAACCAACACGGGTTTCGATAGATTAGACTTTTGAAAAAAATGCGGTCTGTCAAAATTCAGGTTGTTACATCTGGTATCAGAGCTTAGGTTTAGGTTTCCTGTATAGATAGTGAGTGAACGTATTTGTATTTTTTAAATATAAATATATTATATATAAATACCTAAATCCATAGAGGAACCTACTAAATAGAAAGAGCATAATATGGTGTGAACGTGATATCTGTTTTGTACACTAAGGGGACGAATATGTAAATATGAGAACCTTAGGTAATTTGGGTGGGAAGTATACAATATGTTTTGTAATAGAGAAAGACAGATCCCATATGTTAATATTTCGGATTAGTAGGTTTGGCAGTAGAACCTTATAATTTGAAAAAGGTTAAAAAGAGAAGAATGGATTAGGAATATATATGGTGAGAGAATTTACTTTGAGGCAGAGTCTAGGAAAGTCTAGGTAAGTTGGAAACCCACTTTGTGTCCAACCCCATTGTTAACTTTTAAGAACTTGAAAATGTAAAAGCTTTTGGAACATGGTTTATGGTATTTTCAAGTTTTATTCTCAATATTGTTTTTGATGTTTAAAAATATGTAAAGAACATATTTGAAGAAGTACATATTGGGATTTGAAGTAAAATGGAGTATATTTTGGAAATAGTGATTTCTCGTGAAAATTTTTGTCTAGAATAAAATTCCCTTAGTAAAAGGTGCATATAGCATGTATAGCTCGCTAGTTTTCAAGTTATATGGTACGAAAAAGTGTTGCATTTTATTGAAAACTATAATTTTCAGTAAAGAAAGTTTTGAAATCTATATTTTTTTAACAATCATTTTTTATAATTGTTTTGACATAAAAATTTTGTTGGGTAGACAAAATAAGTTGTAGAAATTAAGAATAGAGTAGATGTTTGCGCCTAGTTGTAAGTAACTGAACTGACATAGTAAGTAAAAGCAGTTGTCAATCTGATTGAGAAATAGTTGTCCCTGCCTACTCTAGCTTTTGTGATTTGGAAAAAAAATGTTTTGCATTTTTATGAAATGACATGTTTTTATGGTTTGGCAAAAATAAGTTTTCTTGAGGAAAATGAAGTTTTGGTATTTTTTAACATTTGGAAGAGAAGTGAAATGAAAAAGGCCAAACCATGTTTTAAAAAGTGTGAAGTAGGTAAGGATTAGTGCCTAGGGAAGATGGGTAAAGTTTTGAGGCAATGAAGTATATAGCGAGAATTATCTTCAAATAATGATAAGTTCCCGTAGAATGCATATGCATTAAGAAGACTAGGGTGTTGCTTGAAAATGACTATTGTTACACATCTAGGACTAGTGGCGACTACTAGATAGTGAAGGGCAAGTAAGTGTTCAGATCATATTGCTAATTTTCTTGTTAGGGGTAAAACCCGTTATTACATTTCTGTTGGGATCATTTTGTTATTTTTTTCTTGTTGGGTAGTTAGGGTAACACCTAAACCTGTCATTGATCCCGTGGTATAAACTTTTACGTCTAGGGGGGACTATAACGTCCCAGAACTTTAGTGATTTAATAATTAATTAATTTAATTATTTTAATATAATGGTTTGGGAATTTAAATGGTTTGAATTTAAATATTTTGAATATTTGATTAGTATAATATTTAATGGGATAATATAATTATTTCTGAAATAGTCGGAAATGGTTGGATTTACAATGTTGTGTAATTTGGATAGTATACAATATTTAATTTAGTTTATATTCGAGTTATAACAACGAATATATTATTTAAACGATAGTTAAATGTATTAATTATAATATAAATTATAATCGAGCTTGTAACGTTGCAGCAGTTCGTAATATTACGATTTGAACTTCAACTGAGTATACCGGATTCGTTAGAAGTCGCATTTGTTGTGTAATTTGATAATATACAATATTTAATTTAGTTTATATTCGAGTTATAACAACGAATATATTATTTAAACGATATTTAAATGTATTAATTATAATATAAATTATAATCGAGCTCGTAACGTTGCAGCAGTTCGTAATATTACAATTTGAACTTCAACTGAGTATATCGGATTTGTTTGAAGTCGCATTTCTTAGATACAAGAAATACTAGAATTTATTGAGTTATATTTTTCTAATGGAAGTGAAAAATCGAGATTTCGTCTCGTAGATTGTGAGTTATGTCCAAATCAAATTTAAAAATAGTTGTTATGGAATTATTTATAAACCATTAAAATTTATTTAATTATAATTAAATATTGATTTCGAATTTGGACAAGATTTTTGAGACGTATACTTACTTTAACTTATAGAATTTTTCTGTAACTTTTATTTTGAAAAAAAAGCAACTTTTGTGTAATGTATTTTACACCCTATATCGATATTTTGGAATTTCATAGAATAAGCTAACTTGTCTATATTTTTATACTTTTGGGATCGTCAAACATTACTCGTCACAATGGTATTTTTTTTTTTTCGATAGCGGTCTTTAAATAATAAAAATTCATATAGCACAATATCCTAAAATTTAATATTTACTATATATACACATATATTTGTATTCTTCACTCCTAAGCTTCGTACGCCCATCCATCCCTTTTCAAAACACGCAGGCTACCACATCAAACTTAAATGAAAACACATGTCACCTCCCTATTTCATGTCGATTATCATACGCAATACTTAGCCATGAAGGTTCTAAATTCTATAAATACTGGAGCCTGTGTTCTCTTGTTTATTTTTTTGAAATAAAAACAATAAAGAAGGATAGCAGAAAATTGGATCCAAAATGTATTCCAACTTCAATTCTCCACCTTTAATTGCAAAATATATATTTCTAAAATGCTTATGATTCGCTCTTTCTCCTGGTATTAGCGTTGGGAGGTGCGACATCATTTTTCAAAACATAGAAAAATCAACAGTGGAGTTGGGGCGTACGACATAAAAGGACTTGGGTTTTGATTGCAAATCGAAGGATGTAGCCGTGACCGTGAGGGCATTTAGAACCATAAAGCAAGTTTTTGTGAAAGTTCATGTTCCATGATGTCACGGCGTATACTATGCATACGCGAGAGAGAGTTTGCATCTTCTTTTGGCTGAGTGGGGAAGATGGAGGGGATAAAGGTGCGCACTATTTCTGTATGTTACCAGTTGTACCGAATGACGTACGAGGCCAGAATGGTGGACTATAGCATGTAGGTGCTCGCGGTCTTGGTAAATAGAAGGTGAATGCTTTTCGTATGAAGCAAGAGGAGGGACGCAAGATGTGATTTTTTTTAGGAAGAGTGGAAAGGTGATGAATGTGATGTCAAGGAAGTGGAAGAATTCGGGAAGAGGAGGAAAAAGAAGTGGAATGTGTAAATAATAAGGGCTTGCGGGTTTTTTTTCATGGATGGAAGAACGTGAGGGTAACGGAGGGTAACAGGTTGAGAATACACTGGAGTGGGAATAAGAAAGCAACTGTTCAGTGTTCATATAGAGGGGGGTCTGGATTTTCTACAAATGCGAGGTGGGCCAAGATAAATGTGAGGCCCAATATTTGTTTTAATGTTTAATTTTATCGTCCAAATTCAAAACGTGAAGGATGGACAGTTTTATATGGTGCATTTGTAAAGGAGTATGTATCACACGAAGGAGGTACTGCTGTTTTGGGTTGGTTATTTAAAGTACATGGGTTTAACTCTAAAAAAACAAATCAATCAAGGTAGAATTCTTTCTGTGTATAGTATGGCTGGGGCAAACAATGGTGATTGGGTGGCAAGTTAATGGACATGAGCCATATTTAAGTGGTGAGACCCAAAGGTTTAATCAAAATTATGTTTATTTGATTTAAAATGGTATATAATTTTAGTTTAATTTATATCTTAACTTGTAAATTTAATATCCTGTACATACGATATTATAATTTCGAACAGTCAGTCACGTTGGAATCGTTGATCACAGGCTACGTATTGGAACAGGTATGGAGCGATTTGGAGCTCGTTGGGATTTTAGGCAAAATAAAATGGCTGATATAATCAACTAACGTTAATCATTATTTAATGATTAACAACCAAAGTGAGTAAACTCACTAACTCTGTCCAGTTCTATAATTTGATAAACGTAATTTAATATTGATAAAAATGATTGAATGCTGTGTGCGATGATTGTTTGGATGAGTTGCTAATTAATTGGTTAAAGTAATATATATAGTTATATATAAATCATTAATTGAATACCGATTCCATTTATTAAAATATTTCATGATATGAAATAAATGTTATTTATGTGGGTTAACATCTGCGGATGCAGAGAAACAGGTTAGAGGGATCCATTCCTCACCAATTTTATTATTGATTTTCAAATATTGCTTTATATGATGTGACAAATAATCTGATGTTGATTATTGTGTGTTTTGGGATGTTGGAACAACATTGACCTGAAATAATTGGTATATCAATACGGTAAAATATATTCGAATGTACTGGAAAAGAAAATCGGGGTTTTTAAAAAGAATAATCTATTTTTAAATAGAAATTGAATTTCGAATGAACTAGAATATAATAACTTGTTTTAATTATATTAAAACAAGTAGTTTGATGATAGAAATAAAAATTAAATAATTTGTAAATATAAGAATGAAAATTAGAAAGGGAAATGGAAATCATTTTCAAAAGAAAACGATGAAAATTATTTCAATGTTTGAAATGTGAATAGAACTAAATAAAACTATAAGGATTTGTAATTATAATTCAACGATGTCGAATGTTATTAAAATAATTAATTTTTAGAAATTATATAATATATAATTTGGAATTTGACGAGATAATTAAGGTTCCATTTGAAACCAATAAATTATAATAGAATATGAAGTCGAGATTTAATTATAAACTTGATTTATAGTTAATGAGAGGTTTACTTATAAATGGAATTTGTGAAATGGAATATGAATGTAAATTTATAAAATAACTCAATAGATGGGATATTAACTTGTAACTAGTATTGACAATTAAATCAAGATTTATTGGATAAAACGAGTCTAGTTTTCTGTAAAGGAATAATATTCAAGTTTAAAGTGGATAAGGATTTAAAAGCAAACGTTTTGCAGATTAAATTGGTTATAAAAAGGGATTAGTAGATGTTGGAAGTAATAAATTCAAAGGTGAATCTAGAATTCAAGTTAACCTAAAATGGTGAGTATATTCCCAAGTGCAGAACATTAATCGAATAAATAGAGTTATATGTTGAGATTCGATTATATCGAATCCAGGAAAGTATTATTTACTTTCCTCTTCCAACCAAGATTTGTTTATTTATTTAATTGTTAAATATCATTATTTTACCCAAGATAAAGAATCAAGTTATATTAAATTGGAATATTTTGGAAACGTTTTCCAAATAAAATCAGAGATGTTTCTAAGTATAGAAAAATGAGATTCGTTGATTATAAATTAAGGAATGGAGTTAAAGAAATTAGAAATTGACTAGAGATTAGTTAAGTTGATTGGTTTCATAAGTATCGATCTGATGTTGGTTTCAACCTTCGGGATTAGTACTTAAGAAGTCGTTCACTTACTAGTTCACGGTCAGGAACTAATAAAGGTGGGAGAATAGTAATACGTGAATGGGAAATGGAAATGTTTTCCAATATTACTAGCGTATATTTTCTAAATATAGAAAATAAGAACTCGTGGGTATATGGAAATGTTTCTCCGAGAATTGTGAAAGGCTAAACGGTTTTAAAGAATATTGGGAAAGGAAAATTGGTAAATGGAATAATTATTGATAAATCTATTTAAAGGGGCTCAGTGTTGATTCATGATTGATCGGTAAGATTTCCATTTAGGAATACGGCCATTGTTCGTTTGTATGTTTTCGTTTGATAGTTAAATAACTGACTATCAAAGGTTTTGATTATTTTTCCATTGTTAATACGGAGAGACCGGGATCAGGTATATTATCTGAATACCACTCTGTATGGCATTAGCGTGGCAAATCAAATATGATTAAAGACTAAATATAATTGAAGACGGATAGTATGCAAGAGCTGTTCTATGAATCTTAGGTAGAAATTTCCTAAGACGGTTTTACATAATAGTGCCTTTGGTTTGTTCAGTCTGAGGACAACGTATATGGACGAATGTCTGACAGAGTATATCTAATAGACCGCGTAAGTTGACCTCTTCAAACGTATTTACATTTGTGGCAGAGGAATTCGTTTCTCTTAGATTTATACCCATAGTATTTTTGGAGAAATCAATTTGTGATTTGGCGGGTATGATGTTGTGACATTTAAAGTATATGAAGATGTGATCTGAATAATGGTACGTTATGACCTCAAGCCTTATCAATCGAGAAATGATAAAAATCGGGCAGGTAGCATGGCTAAGTGGGTCGCACCTAATTAGGGCACATTGCCACCATTCAGAGAATATTCATATTTGTTGCTTCTTTAAATTATGTATCTCTCGGGAATGGTTATGTTGGTATACCAATTATAAGGTGGCAATATATTCGGATCATTCAAGCAAACTGAATAGCCGGTCATGTGTGGCTGAGTTGCAAGATGTTCTCATTGAACTCCAGTGCATCTCCTCTAAAGTACACTAATAGGAATGTGGTTCCATACCTTGTCATAGTTGGAAATCCATTACCCAATAAGAACCTGCAGTTTTTGAAAATATATGTAGAACGTGAGATGTAAGCGTTCTGCTAGATTGTTATTTACATGATTTAGACACTACTATAATATTGGAATAATATTGTTTTAGAAGAATGTTTTGGGTTATCATGAGGTAAAAACCATCCGTGTTTTTGTGTGGGTCGGTCTTACGATTATCATTTCTTTGAAAAGGATTTTTGAAAAGTTAAACCGAAATGGTTGGAGTTTACTCACACCAGTCCTATGACTGACCCATAGTTTATTTTGTTTTGTTTTACCCTAACTCTTGGGTGCCAAATTTGTATGGGCAGTCAAGTAGTCAGGATTTTTCAGATATACTTGGAGGAGCTTGGAGCAGGAAGCTTCAATTTTAGATATATATAGGGTTTATCTCCACTGTGATACTTTATGTATTGTACTCTGATGATATATATAAGTAAAAATAAAGTTTTGTACTTCAAAGTTGTTATATAACATATTTTATTCATTCCACTGTGGGATTTGTTTTTTACTTTGATTCTGGTCAGTTGTGTTTTTCTTCTTCTTCTATTCTAACTTTCTTTCTATTTCTCACCCTCTAACTTCTTTCTGTTAATGATCTGGTATTTCCGATGCTTGAATAGTCGACATGGTGTTTTATATTGATTTTCAAGGTCGAAAATCCTAGTTCGTTACAGTGGTATCAGAGCGAGGTTAAATGATTACTTTGGCTCTGTGTCGTAACTCAGTAGAGATGGGGTTAGCGATACCCTAGATTGAGTTATGTGTATATATACGAAAGAGCGTATTTGTAGATTTATATAAAAATTGTTTTATATTGTGGAGATTTATTGATTGAGTGGCTTATGAATTCTGGTCGATAGTGGGGCACCACAATATCGATAGGGATTTCTAAACACTTGAATACGATGAACCAACACAATATGCTTTGAAAAAAGGGTAAATGAAATAATTTTACCCAAATTACATTTTTATATAGAAGAAGTATATATCTTGGAATTTTTATAGTATAGGATATGTTGGTTGTTATTATTCTTGAATAAGATTATAATTGAAATGGTTATAAATAACCAATAAGAATTCGTATAATGTAATGTATAAAATCGGATTAATTAAATCTGAATATAAGTCAGATTTTGAATTAAAATTCTGGAAACTAGAAAATATTTGAAAATGAATTTTGGATTAAATATATGGAAATTTCAAGATACTAGGAAATTTTTAAAATGTTTTCCACACAGTATGAAGTATATTTTGAAAAAAAATCAAAATGGAAGTGTCCAAGAATTGTTTGAAAGTGATATAGTATTAAACTCACTTCGATTGCTGGGAAATAATTTTGATGATGACTGCAGCATCATCAGTGTTCATTTTCGAGTTTCTAAGTGATGGATTACTACCAATGATTTTGGCCTTGAATTGTTTTAAGGAAATAAGTTGTTCAGAAATTCAAATGTTTTGAATTGCTATTATTATATGTAAATATTATATGATTTCAAACTGATTTGAAATAAAACCCAGGAATTTGAATTCTGAAATTTAAAATTTAACTGATAAAGTTAAGAATATTTAAATGGTAAAAGTGAATAAATGAATTAGAATTTAACTTAAACTTAGTTAAATAAAAAATTGATTGGATCTGGTAGATTGAAATTTGGAATTGAATTGAATTGATAAGTTAAGGATCTGGAATTTGGATTGGAACCGGAGTTTGAAATGGAATTCGGTTTGAATAAAAGAGAATGATTGAATTGAGAATAAATTGATTGGAGATCAACTGCAAATGCTTAGAAATATGTTGAATTGATAATAGATGGAAGACACATAGTTGAATGCCTAACAAAAAGGTACAAGATTATATTTTAATTGGGTATGGGATTTTTATGAGCTTGTTTGGCCAGCCATTTGGCTGCTTGAATTTCTTTTGGATTGGAGAAGGCCTAGATAGGCAAGTTGTGGTGGTACCGATTGAGCCGTGCAAATGAGACGCTGGCGAATTTTTTTGAAATTTAAGATGTTAGAAATTTTTTGAAAATTTACGTTAGTTGGAATAAATTAAGATTTTAATCGGAATAAATTGGTCCAGTTGAAATTGAAGTTAATAAGTAAAACAAATTATTTTTAACCTTGTTATAATATGGTTTGTAGCATTTTCTTACCTTTGTAATTTCGGGGACGAAATTCTTTTAAGGAAAAGAAACGTAACGTGTCGGAATTTTAGTGATTCAATAGTTAATTAATTTAATTATTTTAATAAAATGGTTTGGGAATTTAAATGCTTTGATGTTAAATATTTTGAATATTTGATTAATATAATATTTAACGGGATAATATAATTATTTCTGAAATAGTCGGAAATGGTTGCATTTACAATATTGCGTAATTTGGATAATATATGATATTTAATTTAGTTTATACTCGAGTTATAACAACGAATATATTATTTAAATGATAGTGGAACATATTAATTATAATATAAATTATGATCGAGCTCGTAATGTCGCGATAGTTCGTAATATTACGTTTGAATTTCAACTGAGTTTACAGGATTTGTTAAAAGTCAGATTTCTTCGAAACAAGAAACATTGGAATCTATTGAGTTATATTTTTCTAATAGAAATGAAAATCGAGATTTTGTCTCGTAGATTGTGAGTTATGTCCAACTCAAATTTCCAATTAGTCTTTATGGTATCATCTATAAACCATAACGATTTATTTAATTATAATTAAATATTGATTTCGAATTTGGACAAGATTTTTGTGACTTATACTTAGTTTAATTTATAGAATTTCTATGTAATTTTTATTCTGAAAAATAAGCAACTTTTCGTTTAACATATTTTACACCCTATATCGCCATTTTGGAATTTCAGAGAATAAGCTAACTTGTCTATATTTTTATAATTTTGGGATCATGGCACATTACTCATCACAATGGTATTTTTATTTTTATCGATAACTGTCTTTAAATAATAAAAATTCATATAGCACAGTACCCTAAAATTTAAAATTTACTATACATATATATTTTATTCTTCACTACTAAGCTTCGTACGCCCATCCCATCCCTTTTCAAAACACGCAGGCGACCACATCAAACTTAAATGAAAACACATGCCTCCTCCCTATTTCATGCCGACTATCGTACTGCAATACTTAGCCATGAAGATTCTAAATTATATAAATATTGGCCGGTGTTCTCTTGTTTATTTTCGTGAAACAAAAACAGTAAAGAAGGATAGCAAAAAATCAGATCTAAAATATATTCCAACTTCAATTCTCCACCTTTAATTGCAAGATATATATTTCTGAAATGCTTATGATTTGCTCTTTCTCCTGGTATTAACGTTAATAGGTGCGACATCGTTTTTCAAAACAGAGAAAAATCAACAGTGGAGTTGGGGGCTTACGACATTGAAGGACTTGGGTTTCGATTTGCAAATCAAAGGATGTAGTTGTGACCGTGAGGGCATTCAACACCATAGAGCAAGTTTTGTGGAAGTTCGTGTTCTATGATGTTGCGGCGTATAATGTGCATATGCGAGAGAGAGTTTGCGTCTTCTTTTAGCTGAGTGGGGAAGATAGAGGGGATAAAGTTGCACACTATTTTTGTATGTTACCAGTTCTACTGAATGACGTGCAAGGCCAGAATGGTGGACAATTGCATGTAGGTACTCGCGGTCTTGGTAAATAGAAGGTGAATGCTTTTCGTATGAAGCAGGCAGAGGGACGCGAGATGTTATTTTTTCCTAAGAAGAGTGGAAAGGTGATACATGTGATGTCAATGAAGTGGAAGAATGTGGGAAGAGTAGGACAAGAGGAGTGGAACGAGCAAATAATAAGGGCTTGCAGGTTTGTTTTTCATGGATGGAAGAATGTGGGGGCAATGGAGGATAACGGGTTGGAGAATACACCGGAGTGGGAATAAGAAAGCAACTGTTTAGTGTTATATAGAGACGGGTCTGGGTTTTCTACAAACGTGAGGTGGGCCAAGATAAATGTGAGGCCCAATATTTGTTTTATTGTTTAATTTTATCGTTCAAATTTAAACATGAAGGATGAACAATATTATATGGTTTTGTACAGGGTATGTATCACACAAAGGAGGTACTGCTGTTTTGGGTCGGGTATTTAAAGTACACGGGTTTAACTCTAAAACAAAAATTCAATCAAGACAGAATTCTTTCTAAGTATAGTATGGCAAGGGCAGACAATGGTGAAGCCATGAGGATATTTGGGTGGCGGGTTGATGGACATGGGTCGTATTTAAGTGGTGAGACCTAAAGGTTTAATTAAAATTATGTTTATTTGATTTAAAATGGTATATAAGTTTAATGTAATTTATATCTTAATTTGTAAATTTAATATCTTGTACATACAATATCAGAATTTCGAACGGTCGGTCACTTTGGAATCGTGTGATCGTAGGCTACGTATCGGAACAGGTCCGGAGCGATTTGAAGCTCGATGGAATTTTAGGCAAAATAAAACAACTGATATAATCAACCAACATTAATCTTTATTTAACGATTAACAACCAAAGTGAGTAAACTCACTAACTCTGTCCGGATCTATAATTTTATAATCGTAATTTAATATTGATAAAAATGATTGAATGTTGTGTGTGATGATTGTTTGGATGATTTGCTAATTAATTGGTTAAAATAGTATATAATTATATATAAATCGTTAATTGGATACTGATTCCATTTATTAAAATATTTCATATTGATACGAAATAAATGTTATTTCTGTTGACTAACATATGTGGATGCAGGGAAACAGGCTGGAGGAATCCAACTAGATTCCTCAACAATTTTATTATTGATTTCCATATATTGCTTTATATGATGTGACAAATAATCTGATGTTGATTATTGTGTGTTTTGGAATGTTGGAACAACATTGACCTGAAATAATTGGCATATCAATATGGTAAATTGAAAAGAAAATTGAGGTTTTAAAAAGAATAATCTATTTTTTAATAGAAATTGAATTTCGAATGAACTAGAATATAATAACTTGTTTTAATTATATTAAAATAAGTATTTTGATGTTAGAAATAAAATGGATTAATTATTATTAAATAATTTGTAAATATATTAGAAAGGGAAATGGAAATCGTTTTCAAAAGAAAACGATGAAAATTATTTCAATGTTCAAAACATGAATATAACTAAATAAAACTATAAGGATTTGTAATTATAATTCGACGATGTCGAATGTTATTAAAATAATATATTTTAGAAATTATATAATATATAATTTGGAATTTGACGAGATAATTAAGGTTTGGTTTGAAACCAATAAACTATAATAGAATATGAAGTCAAGATTTAATTATAAACTTGATTTATAATTAATGAGAGGTTTACTTATAAATGGAATTTGTGAATTGAAATATGAATGTAGATTTATAAAATAACTCAATAGATGGGATTTTAACTTGTAACTAGTATTGACTATTAAATCAAGATTTATTGGATAAAACGAGTCCAGTTTTCTGTAAAGGAATAATATTCATGTTTAATGTGGATAAGGATTTAAAAGCAAACGTTTTACAGATTAAATTGGTTATAAAAAGGGCATAGTAAATTTGGAAGTAATAAATTCAAAGGTGAATTTAGAAATCGATTTAACCTAAAATGGTGAGTATATTCCCAAATTTGGAACATTAATCGAATAGAGAGTTTTCGAAACAGAGTTATATGTTGAGATGCAATTATATCGTATCCTAGAAATTATTATTTACTTTCCGCATTTAATCAAGATTTGTTTATTTATTTAATTAGTTAAATATCATTATTTTACCCACGATAAAGAATCAAGTTATATTAAATTGGAATAATTTGGAATAGTTTTCCAAATAAAATCAGAGATGTTTCTAAGTATAGAAAAATGAGATTCGTTGATTAGAAATTAAGGAATGGAGTTAACGAAATTAGAAATTGACTAGATATTAGTTAAGTTGAATGGTTTCATAAGTATCGATCTGATGTTGGTTTCAACCTTTGGGATTGGTACTTAAGAAGTCGTTCACTTACTAATTTACGGTCGGAACTAATAAAGGTGGGAGAATAGTAATGTGTGAATGGGAAATGGAAATGTTTTCCAATATTAATAGCGTATATTTTCTAAATATAGAAAAAAGAACTCCTAGTTATATGTAAATTTTTCTCGGAGAATTGTGAAAGGCTAAACGGTTTTTAAGAATACTAGGAAAGGAAAACTGGGAAATGAAATAATTATTGATAAACCTATTTAAAGGGGCTCAGTGTTGATTGATGAGTGACCGATAAGATTTCCATTTAGAAATATGATCGTTGTTTGTTTGTATGTTTTCCTTTAATAGTTAAATAACCAACTATCAAAGTTTTTGACCATTTTTCCGTTGTCAATACGGAGAGACCGGGATCAGATTTATTATCTGAAAACCACTCTGTATAGCATTAGCGTTGCGAATCAAATATGATTGAAGAAGGGGAGTATGCAAGGGTTGTTCTGTGAATCCTAGGTAGAAATTGCCTAAGATGGATTTATAGAATAGTGCCTTCGGTTTACTCAGTCTTAGGACAACGTATATGGACGAACGTCTGACAGATTATATCTAATAGATCGCGTAAGTTGACCTCTTCGAACGTATTTACATTGGTGGCAAAGGAATTCGTTTCTCCTAGCTTTATACCTGTGGAATTTCAAGAGAAATCAATTTGTGATTTGGTGGGTATGATGATGTGACATTCAAAGTATATGAAGATGTGATCTGAATAATGGTACGTTATGACCTCAAGCCTCATCAACCAGGAAATGATGAAAATCTATTAGGCAGCATGGCTAAGTGGGTCATACCCAATTAGGATATATTGTCACCAACTAGAGAATATTCATATTTGTTACTTCTTTAAATTATGTATCTCCTATGGAGGGCTGCACAAAGTATGGGTTGGGTTAGATCAAATCCTTCATCTGTCCCGCATAGGTATGGGTTTAGTATAGTTCAACCCGCATCCGACCCTATATGTGGTTGGATATGGGTTGAAGTATGAGTTGGGTCGGGTTTAGTAGGGTTGGGTCGTGTTTAGTATGGTTGGGTTGGGTTGCTTGAATGTTTTAAAAAATGAGAGTACAGGGAAACTTTTAAAAAATAATATTAAAATGTTTAGCATAATATATCAAGTTTTAGCCAATATAATGCATTTAAAATAACTGATTCATTATAAGACATTTTTTATTAAAATTTCATTGTAAAACACATCGTAATGAATTAATTTAGTAAATAGTAGAACAAGTATTTCATTTTAAAATACATTAAAATGCTCTTTAAAATATATTTGCCAAATTCTATCTACTTTGGATTGACATGAAATATTCTTTTTTGTATATTTAATATAGAATACATAAAACATTATTCTAGGATTATACTATTCTAATTTTAAACGGACTGAAATTAAATTAGTTTTTTAATATAGGGTTGGGTTGGGTTAAAATAAGGTTGGGTTGAACAAAATATTTAACCCGAACCATATATAGTATGGGTTACAAATTGTAACCCATATCTGACCTGAACTAAGAAGGGCTGGTTTGGGTTTATGTGGGTTGAGTCGGGTTGGTGGGTTGGGTCGGATTGAATATGGGTTGTGTGCAGCCCTACTTCTGGAAACGGCTATGTTGGTATAACAACCGTAAGGTGACAAGATATTTGGAACATTCAAGCGAAATGAATGGCCGGTCATGCGTGGTTGAGTTGCAAGATGTTCTTTTTGAACTCCAGTTTATCTCCTACACTGATCGAAAGGTGGTTCCATACCTTGTCGTAGTTGGAAATCCATTACCCAATAGGAACCCGCGGTTTTTGATTATATACGTAGAATGTGAGATGCAAGCGTTCAGCTGATTGCTATTTACTTGATTTAGACACTATTACAATATTAGAATAATATTGTTTTAAAAGAATGTTTTGGGTTATCGTAAGGTAAAACCCATTTGTTTTTATGTATAGTTATGCCTTACGATTATCATTTCTTTTAAAAGAATTTTGAAAAGTTAAACCAAAATGATTGGAGTTTACTCATACGACTGACCCAGAGTTTATTTTGTTTTTACCCAAACTCTTGGGTGCCCAAATTTGTACGGGCAGTCAAGTAGTCAAGATTTTTTAGATATTCTTGGAGGAGCTTGAAGTAGGAAGCTTCAATGTTATATATATATATATATACAGAATTTGTCTCCGCTATGATACGTTATGTATTGTACTCTGATGATATATGTAAGTACAAATACAGTTTTGTATTTCAAAGTTGTTATATAACATACTTTATTCGTTCCGCTATGAGATTCGTGTTTACTCTGATTATGTTCAGTTGTGTTTTTCTTCTTCTTCTATTCTAATTTTTTTCTTTCTATTTCTCACCCTCTAACTTCTTTCTATTAATGATACGGTATTTTCGATACTTGAATAGTCGACATGGTGTTTTATGTTGATTTTTAGGGTCGAAAATCCTGATTCATTACAAGGACATAGTCATGAGATTCTTGTCCCTTAGTAGTAGCTATGTAGAGCGTCTGTTTTCCTGTTTTAGTTGAAGGACTAAAAGGCTTATTTGAAACTAAACTTAGATCAGAGGACTAAGTTAAATAAGCCAAGAAAAAGAGTAATGGTACAACTAGATAGGGAAAAAAATTTCAGTAAAGCAACAAACATGACAGTTGAAGAAAAATGAAAATTCTAAGAAAAGGTGAACAAGAATAAATTTTTCCAAGATAAGATGAAAAAGAAAATCTGTAACAAAGAAAGTTTTCTTATGTGGGTTGTGATTGGATAAAAAATAGGGAATCTTTGTATAATAGTTACAGAAAATCCAAGTACAAGTAAAAAGGGTAACTAAAAGAAAAATGGAGGATGTGAAATTTTCCGTTTTCTAACTTTTAGTAACATAAGAAATCGAATTTAGAAAATTAGATTTTTTCTGAAATTCAAAAAACTAAAGTTGCTTGGTAGCGTTTCGGATGCAAAAATTGGATGAACTACACTCTTTCTTAGTAAGAGTGCGGGCAAAATTGGACGAAAAAGTATTTTGATTTTCAAAATTTTGCATTCATGTAGAAATGCTAGAATATTTAGGATGTATGCATCATGTTTTAAAAGAATTTTTGAAAAATTTGCATACATATAGGAGGTACCACTTAGGCATACATGTATTATTATGTTGTATTACACTTTGCATAAGTGCACAATGTTTGCAAAATTGAATGCACACATGATGGTCGTATATTATGCGAAGGGTTATTTAATTTTACCCTTATCAAATTTCGGGGACGAAATTTTCTAAGGGTGGGAGAATGTAACACCCCGCATTTTATGACAATTAAATATTTAATGGTGCATATATATGTGTCTATGTGTGTGTGTATATAATATATATATATATATATATATATATAGGGAAAGTCTATTTTGACACAATTTAATGACACAATTGGTGACACAATGAATTCTCATCATTGGATTGCCCCCTGAATTCCACATTCCCATGTAAAGACAAAAAGATCCAATGGTGCAGATCTTTTGTGTCATCATTTGTGTCATCAAATTGTGTCAAAATAGACGCTCCCATATATATATACATATACATACATATATATATATATATATATAGGCATAGACATAAATATATAAAAGAAGAATAAAATGATAAATTATGCATAAAAGTACATATATGCATGGAACATTTAATGTTAAGAAAAATTAAATATATGCAAGAAAATGAAGAAAGGATTAATATAATAAAATGCGTGCAATACATGCTCTAAAAAGAAAATTTATAAAAAGAAATGCATGTAATGCAATTATATTGCATGCAGACATCAATGAGGAAAATTAATGCCATAATATAAAAGATAATGCATGCGGTAGAGAAAGCAATTAATATGTGAATACAAGCAATAATGTTTAAAAGAGAATGCATTAATAAAGAGAACAAGAGAGCACATGCAAATATATGAGAATGGGAAATAAGCAATGAAAATAGTAAAAAGTCAATTAGTGGGATTAATTGCATGCAATAATAGAAGAAGTATACGTTTATAACAATGACGGTGGAATGATTGAATAAATTGCATTAAAGAAAAAGATAAGCATGCATGCATTTCACAAATAAAGGAGACGTATGTATAACGTTTGAAACTCAATTGCATGCAATGAAGAATTGAAGACAAAAATAGACACACGCATGAAAACGTGCAATCAATTAGAGAAGGAAAGAGGCACACATTTAATTTAAAAGAAGCAAAACAAGAAAGCAATTAAACGTTTAAAATTAATAAATGTTAGAAGTAATCAAACAGGAAGCAACGACCAGAATGCGCCGTTGGACCCGATTGGGTCGACCCAAGAAGGGTCTAGCGAGCATTCGTGGCGTGGTTTTAAATGAGTTGTACGTTCCGGATTTTGATATCTTGAAATCCGATGGACCTCGTTCTTATGGTACCCCTATAAATATGTTAGCAGAGCTTAGTCTTATTCTGATAAATTCTAAAATAATGCCTAGTCTCTGCCATTCTTCTTCCTCAAATATCTTCAGAAAATAGAATAACTAGTTCTAGGAAGTTCTGATCAAGGAATTGGAGGAAAAGAATGCATATCTGCAAATAGGAGTCCAGAGTTATAGTCAAAGTACGGTAAATTCTTGAATCTGGTTAATTTGAATTTCTCTTTTCTTTTCCCTTTTTCTGTTAGTCTGAGAATTATGAATCCATGGTTGTTTTTTGGATTCTAAATCCAGTAGAAAAGCCATGGAATGCTAGGCCTATACCAGATTCATGAATTGGAAAGTTATTAGGTGAGTGGATTTAAGTTATGCCTTTTTAATGATGGTATATATATCGTTTGAAATTCCCCGTTAATATGCATATTAAATCTGCTGGAATGATTAATCTATTGAAATGTAAATCAGCTGAAATGTATAAACCCATTAAAATAGGTGGAAATGATTACTGTTGTATACATATATGTTCTAATTACATGTTAATCTGTGCCATATTATTTACTTGAACCTTTAACTGTAAAAATTGGGATAATTACATGTTAATTTGTTAGATTGGTATTATTACATGATTCGAAGATTACATGTTATTTTTTTAAAATGGAGTTAATTACATATTAAGAAGAACATGTGACATGATAACCAGAAAATGGACTTGATATGATATTAAGTATGACATCTAAAAATAGATTACAGTAAAATTTGGTTGAACGGATATGCCTAAATTTATAGTAAATAGAAAATTGTAACCGCGCTTAGACACGAGGTTAAATTCTACTTGTGGTAGAAGTCTGACCAGAACCGCCCAGCAATCCAGCATCCATAAGTGGCTAATTAAATGTGAGGGGTATAGTGCGTAAACACACATATAACGGTGCTAAGACACGAGGTTAGGTACAACTTGTGGTAGAATTCTGCCCTAATCCGCCCGACAAATCCAGCATTCACAAGTGGTCGGCTTAATGTGAGAGGTCTATTGCATAAACATATATATCAAAATATTTATATGACAGGATATAAATAAATGGCGTTGATTGTAATTAGTGAAAATGACGGAAAGTTACAATAGGAAAAGAATTGGAATGAACGGAGAATGATAATAACCTATTATGAATAAACTTGAAAGGGAAATGTAACAGCCCGCCATTTTGACCGCCCCAAGTCGGAGATTAAACCAACTCGAAGCATTCAAAACGTCGGATTGTTATTGACTTACAGGATTTAAAAATTGGATTAACACTGAATTGAAAACACAGAAAACAACAGTATCTCACAAAAGAATTTTATATATAAAATTTTATCAGAGTTAATACAACATTTATGTTTTATATACAGCGGAAGATTAAATTATACATATATTAATTAAGTAACAACATAAACGGATGAACGAACCAAACCGAGCACGTCTTTATGTGCTTCAAATCTAGTCCAATCATCTTTATACCTGCTACATAACTACATGCGGTAAACTAGAACAATAATAGATTTAAATACAAGCAAAAATGCAAATTTATTTAAATTTTATTCGCCTCTGAATTTTGGTGTGTTTCTCATAAATTTTTTTCATGACTTGATCTGATTTAGATATCCATCTATCTTGGCCTAGACAGCTTGTGATATTCACAGTGATACACTGTAAATACCACAAGACAGATAGTATGTATGTATATACACATATTACAGTGCAGGAACAGGAAAACTATTCTGAGTGGCTGCATATACACACGTGTATAAATATACACGCGTGCACTGTCTCGCCAATCAAAATGTAGCATAGCATCTGAGGAGCAGCCACGTAGACCAACTCGACTAAGTGCAACACTCAAGAAACAAAACAGTGAAGACATTCAACATGATCAAAGCATAAGTGATTTAGTCAACACTACTACATGGTGTGCACATGCACAAGGTCAAAACAGGATGGAGCAAATCCATGAACAATTCGACATATCAAGCATGAACACAGCAAAGAAGGGAAATCATGGTACAGCAAGATGGTATCTATGTACACAAACTGGATCAATTATTCATCGTTCAGGAGAACTTTTAAACAACAAGCTCTAACTGGTTATATATATATATATATATATATATATATATATATATATATATGGTACAATTTGGTACATGGTCTGATTTGAACAAATATTCATGTACATGCAAATCAAGGATGTTTTCAATACAAGTATACACAGGACCAGTTAACAAAGAATGGAGCATGGCATGTATACACATGAACATAGGCACACACATGCAATGAGACATGCTATAAATGGCAACTGCAAGTAATGAAGTCAAGACAAGTAAAGCTAACATGTTCAGTATCATACAAGTGTGTCAAAGCTCAAAATATTTCAGCAAAATAGTGTGTGGGTTTAACATGTACATGGCCAAAGCAAACAGCATGGAAATTATGGATAAGTGAAGAACATGGATGTGTCTATGTTCATTTACAGTGAACACATGAGTTAAGATTAGAGAGAGTGCATACACTTTGGTGAGACAGAAAATATTATGATGCAAGCTTGTCAACATGGATGTGCACAAGGCAGTTGCACATATATGTGTACATTGTTTCATTTGTGTAGTCAGTTTAAAGTTCAGGATCACATAAATATGCATTAGCAGCAGAAATTTACATGTGACTTTTGACAAAGCAAGGATCATATTCATGCAGCAATAATGGTTTGAGCAAGCATTGCCACGACAAAGCCAAACATGCATGTACATAAGCATGCAAGCAAGATTCAGTAAATGGAAATCATGCATGTAACATCTGACAAAAACATATAAAGCTTTCCTGATTTTTGCTAATTAATGTTTGGATTTCACTTTGAAATGAGATTCCAGAAATGTTTCAAATATCATTCTTGGCAACATATTCAATCCTATTTTATTCCAGAATTAATGATGGATAAATTCATTTCTGCTCAATCAGTTTAGGCAAGAAAATTACAATGTCATATTTGGGAAGAGATCAATGCCCCAGATCAATGCAGCATTTTTTATTTTTTATTTTGGAAAAGGTTTCAGTTTTAAATCTGTTTTAATTGGCACAACACTGTATTTGGCAAGTGTTAATTTGCAAGCAATTCAAGGCAAGAAAATTGCTCAACAATTTCAACTATTTTTTTTTCCAAATTTTCCTTAATCAATCTCGGTAATACTTATTTCCAGAAACTCGTTCAAGCAACAATCGAAAGGGGCAAATTAGAGATTCATTGAAGTCCAGAATAACATCCAAGTTCATCAATTAACTCACGCCAGCATTTCAATCGAGGGAACAAAAGGGGAAAGCAACGCAAATCAGTACAGATCATATAACGAAATCAAAGTGATTAGGCATCGATTATCCCTATTTAAACACCCTATCATCACTGGTTTTTAATTCATCCAAGTTCAAACAAACCAAAGCAAAAATTCGAATTAAAATTCGTACCATAAAAAGGAGATTACTTGGACCCAAATCAGCGCTCATCAACTCAATAGAAGAAGAGATTTTCACTGGAAACTCGAGATCATCACGCGAGAGAGCGGCGGCTTCTGATATAAGAGGAATCGAATCTCTAAATCGCCATCGCCTTTTCCAATTTTCCCCGAGACAGAAGGGCATCAAGTCGACCAAATTTTATTTCCGAATCATCTAAGGGACCAGACGCGAAGCCCCAATAACGGAAGGAATCCCCCTAAAATAGAATGACCCGAATAATCCAGAAACATGGAGATCGTGAAATCAAAGAACGAATGGTACAACAGAAAAAAAATACACATATTGAAAACTCAGAAGAAGTTAAACAAGTAGCAACAAAATTCAGCTAACTTACCAAGTGGCAACCCCCCCCCCCCCCCCCAACCAAAAAAAAAAAAAAAACTTTTTCTAAGTGTACACACATTTATTTATAATAGTATACAATGCAATACTAGTATATACAACCAAAATTTCAAATGCATACTTTAAATTAAAGATCAAAAGCAACTAACCAAATATACAATTTCTCAAACAATAAATTTAATAATCTTAATAACGAAAAATTTAACAAAACAAATTTAAATACCAATATAAAATTTTAAATTTAGATTAAAGTTCCCAAAATATATTTATAATCTCTCAACACTATATATAAATTAGTTTAAAATACTAATACCATAAAAATAGAACAAAACAAATTTAAATTCGCACTACTTTCAACACTGACCCATGTGCGAAGCACGGGTTCCAAACTAGTATTATTAATAACGTTAACTTGGGCAAAATGTTTACATTGAGGTTACAAAATCAATTTCATTTTAAAAATTAATACTACATTCAAAAATTGATCGACGTCCAAATCCAAATACAAAAATTTAATTTTAACGATTAAATCTTAATGTAATTTATTTTTAAATGCCAAAACTTTCTAAGCTATTATAACCCCTTCCAAATATCCGGGTTGTTATAGACTGCCCCTTAAAGAAATTGCGTCCTCGCAATTTACACGGGTAAAAATACAACATTACGAAATACCAACGTCGCATCTTAACTTGTCCCAACTTATTTGGATTGTAATATAAGGATATCTCAAGCTTGATTACTCAACTTTTGTAGAAATTGTAATTCTTATCCCAAATAAAATACGTATATTAGGATACCCACTCACCGTTTTAATATAAAGGTATCATATGTAAATCAATACGATTCTACTAATAAGAACTTTATAAAATATGATAAAATTAGACCAAATATCATATATAAATCAATAAGGTACTCATAACACTTTTCATATATAAAACAATATGATCAATAAAGGGAGTACCCCGCTCCAAGACGTATAAATCTCACAATATGATGGATTAGAAATCCAAATGCACTCTGCAAATGTGCGATCATCCCGATAGAGTTAAAATCATCAAACCCAACTTATAAAAGAAATCATAAGAAACGTGTGTGTGCAATAATAATAAAGCCCATCCTGAGCTATAATGTTGCTCATCTTGAGCAATAGCTAAGTATAGCAAATGAAAATCACCAACATCAAATCATAACATAAAAATCATCATAGATAACATGCACGTGCTATTAAGTAAATTATAGCCTACCTCGAGTTGTAGTATTGCTCATCCCGAGCAATAGCCATGTATTATCGAATGAAAATCATCAAAATCATCATATAACTCGAATGAGTCAAATATCACGAAAGGAACATCACACTCCAACATAGGTAATCACAAAATATTTATGTAAATTTAAAACCCAATAATCTTCAATGTATGATCGTATAGATCAAATCACAAAATATCATCACAATATGGATCCATTATATATAATTATGCATGTGCAATCACATGATAATATAGCTCCCCCCGAGCTTAGCTCAGTACTTATACGTATTCAAGTTAGAAACCTGTCACTGCGATCCCCCTAGCCAAGTGTATCTTGACCCTCCCCCCCCCCCGGTCAAGTGAATATGTGACTCCCCCCCGATTCTCGGCTTCCACTGCGACCCCCTCTCCCTGGCCGAGTGTATCTTGACCCCCCTCCCCTTGGTCAAGTGAATACGTATACGCGACTCCCCCCGAGTCTCATCTTCCCCCCGAAGCAAAGTACTGGCTCAAAAAACACAATATGTGTCACTGTCTCACAGTCAGTAACTTAAGTAGTGGTAACAGTGCGTCCCATACCACTCGTTCTCACAACTGGTTCACTAGTTGTTTATCAACTTCGCAATGGAAAACATCGAAAACACTAAATCATCATTAATAAATCATCAGCTTCAATCTAACTATACTCGAATTAACCGACTTCGTAGACTTCTGTGTCCCATACCACGGAGTGTACAATGTCATTTAAAATCCAATATCTTGAAGGGTGCAAGATTGTGTAGTTTATATAAGAAAATACTTGATTTCGAAACAAGTTATGAAATATTTCATGAAACCAATAAAATCCATAAATTTATGAAAATAACTTTATACTAATGTTTTGAGGCTGTTAAGCGTGAGAACTAAAATTATAAAACTCTTTTAACCTTAAAACTATAACGGAAACTTAATTTATATGTATATCAGAAAACTAGTTTAAATCGCGCAATGTGTGCCCAAAACTCATCACTAAGTACATAAAACCCAAATTAAACAACCAAAACCAATATTTAAATCTAATTATCAAATAGTAAATAAGAACAAGCCTATTATAGGCCTACTCATAAAATGTGGTGGTTTAACTTCTCAAATCAAGTCACACTAGTTGTGATATGGAATAAAAGTATCATCATACAAATGACGTAAATACATGTCAACTAAAAATGTCCCAAAAATATTTCAATTCAAAAATTAATGGATACTTCCAACATTAATTATTTAAATATAACATAAGCTTCCTATATCACATTGTGTTAAATATTTATAGTAAGGAAGCATGTCGCACAACTGAAAATACAAAACAAACAATCGTTCCATATGAAAAGTCAAGACAGTATCAGAAAAGTGTTACCAAACGCCCCATACCGTCTGGTATTACTAATCCATTTACTCAAAATCCTCATCATACAGAATTTCACATAAAAATCTCAATGAAAATTGTACTCAATTCAAACCATATGTTTGTCAAAGAAAAATAACTAATTTACTTTTAGTTGTTTGCATTAATGGTTTATTATCACCGGTGTTCTTACTCTGAGCCAATTTCAAAATTGATTCAATTCTTTTTTATCAACCATTTTCAAATCGGACATCGCTCGATCCCGTTTTGTCAAATTCGAAGTATTTCCAAAATCCCATACTTATTTTCCATCTTCATTTTTAACCAAAATCTCCTTTTTAAAACAGGTTATATATATATATATATATATATATATATATATATATATATACACACACACACACACACACACACACACACACACACACACTCTCCTTTTTTTTTCATGTTGCCTGGATAAAAGTAGAAAAAACAGGTGCCCCTTCGTTCTCTTTCCTTCATGGGTGTTGGCAAATGCCATATAATTGAATGCATAGGAAATAAAAAAAATTGACCGACGTTAGTGGACAAAAGGCAAGAAAGAGAATGAATTTCCCTCCTTCAGGTTCTTATGCAAACAAGCTTTTTTTATTTTTATTTTTATTATTTATTTATTTTATTATTCTTCCTCTTGTGTACATGACATGCACGCAAAGGCTTATGTACATACAAATCTACATCCTCTAATACATATGATTCAATGGAGGACCAAAGATGTGGTTTTGACATACAAGAAGAAATGAAAAGAGAGTTACTGTGGCCATTTTTTTTTTCTTTTCGTTGGGTGGAGAACCCCATGAATGCTTACTGTGTTGCGCTACTAAAGGATAGAAAAAAATGGGAAGATGTAAAAAAGACCTCCCCCCCACCCCCCCCCCCTTCATTTCTATGTTGCATTTATTTTTTCCTTCGTTGAGTCTGGAGTAGAAAAGGCAAAACAAGAATGTATTGCCAGGGAAAAAATGTGAAAAATGAATGTGTGCATTTTTCTTCATGGCTCTGTAACTTAAAAGAAAGGCTAAACAAAAGTAAACAGAAAAGGGAACGTGCACCTGTAGCCTATCTGGTCCATCATTTCTCTATTGCTTGAACTTTGGGAAGACCCAGAATTTAGTAGTTTTGTGCACCCTACTGGCATGTTTCTGTTAAAGCACACCGCAAATTCAAGCGGGACAAGGAATCAGATATGTAAACTCAGAATTCGAATACATATAATTGCTATTAAGCTATATTTTCCAATGAAGATCAAAGTTATGAACTTCTTTAAGTATATGATTTCACTATAGTAGCATTAATACGGTGCGCAATCCATTGTCGAACAAGAAGCAAACAATGAGAAGTCCATGTCTGCCTGACATCTTCTCTTGCACTTCGCACCATTTACAGAACCTTACTGCAGTGTCCTAGTTTGCTTACCACTCATATTTCTTAATATTTAAGCCATGTACATTCTGACATTGAGAAACAAATTCCCTACAATTACAAACTACATGACTGCCCTATATGCGCAGCATGGTCACTCACCAGCATCTATAATAAATATTAGTGTTTATCACGATTAATAATAATATCATCATTTTTAGCTATACAGCAAAAAATATTAGAGTTGGTTTTTTTTCCTGATTTCACTTGCAAGCTATATGTATAAAACTTGTCAAACTGACTTAACAAAAACAACATAAAATAAACCTCTAATTCATCTTTATATTCTTTGAGAATCTTAGCCGCACCTAGCAGCATCGATACATGACCATCATGGCCATATGCATGCATTGATTCAAATCCAGTCCAATCATCTTCATAACTGTCACAGAACTACATGTGGTAAACTGGAACAAGAATTGATTTAAATACAAGCAAAAATGCAAATTTATTTAAATTTTATTCGCCTCAGAATTTTGCTGTGTTTTTCATAATTTTTTTCATGACTTGAGCTGATTTAAATATCCATCTATCTGTGTCTAGACAGCTTGTGATATTCACAGTGATACACTGTAAATACCACAAGGCAGACAGTATGTATATACACATATTACAGTGCAGGGAAAGGGAAACTATTCTGAGTGGATGCATATAAACACATGTATAAATATACACGCGTGCACTGCCTCGCCAATCAAAATGCAGTATAGCATCTGAGGAGGAGTCACGTGGACCAACTCGACTCAGTGCAACACTCAAGCAACAAAATAGTGAAGACATTCAACATAATCAAAGCATAAGCGATTCAATCAACACTACTGCATGGTGTGCACATGGACAAGGTTAAAACAGGATGGAGCAAATCCTGAACAACTCAACATATCAAGCATGAACACAGCATAGAAGGGAAATCATGGTACAACAAGATGGTATCTATGTATACAAATTGGATCAATTATGCATGGTTCGGGAAAACTTTTAAACAACAAGCTCTAACTAGTTGCATATATATATATATATATATATATATGTGTGTGTGTGTGTGTGTGTGTGTGTGTGTGTGTGTGTGTGTGTGTGTTACAATTTGGTACATGGTCAGATTTGAACAAATATTCATGTACATGCAAATCAAGGATGTTTTCAATACACGTATAAACATGATCAGTTAACAAAGAATGGAGCATGGCATGTATACACATGAACACAGGTATACATTTGCAATGAGACATGCTATAAATGGCAACTGAAAGTAATGAAGTCAAGACAAGTGAAGCTAACATGTTAAGTATCACACAAGTGTGTTAAAGCTCAAAATATTTTAGCAAAACAGTGTGTGGGTTCAACATGTACATGGCCAAAGCAAACAACATGGAAATCATGGATAAGTGAAGAACATGGATGTGTCTATGTTCAATTACAGTGAACAACATGAGTTAAGATAAGAGAGTGCATACACTATGGTGAGACAGAAAATAATATGATGCAAGCTTATCAACATGGATGTGCACAAGGCAGCTGCATATATATGTGTGCACCGTTTCATTTGTGAAGTCAGTTTAAAGTTCAGGATCACATAAACATGCATCAGCAGCAGAAATTTACATGTGACTTTTGACAAAACAAGGATCATATTCATGCAGTAGTAATGGTTTGAGCAAGCATGGCCACGACAAAGCCAGACATGCATGTACATAAGCATGCAAGCAAGATTCAATAAATGGATATCATGCATGTAACATTTGACAAAAGCACATAAAGCTTCCTAGATTTTTGTTAATTAATGTTTGGCTTTCAGTTTGAAATTAGATTCCAGAAATATTTCAAATATCATTCTTGTCAACATATTCAATCCTATTTGATTCCAGAATTAATGATAGATAAAATCATTTCTGCTCAATCCGTTTAGGAAAGAAAATTACTATGTCATATCAGGTAAGAGATCAATGCAGCAAATTTTTTTTTTTTTTTTTTTGGAAAAGGTTTCAGTTTTAAATCAGTTTTAAATCAGTTTTAATTGGCACAACACTGTATTTGGCAAGTATTAATTTGCAAACAATTCAAGGCAAGAAATTTGCTTAACAATTTCAAGTTTTTTCCTAAATTTTCCTCAATCAATCTCGGCAAGATTTATTTCCAGAAATTCGTTCAAGCAACAATCGAAAGGGGAAAATTAGAGATTCATTGAAGTCCAGTTAACATCCAAGTTCATCGATTAACTCACATCAGCATTTCAGTCGAGGGAACAAAAAGGGGAAAGCAACACAAATCAGCATAAATCATATAACAAAATCAAAGTGATTAGGGTATCGATTATCCCTATTTAAACATCCTATCATCACTGGCTTTTAATTCATCCAAGTTCGAACAAACCAAAGCAAAAATTCGAATTAAAATTCATGCCATAAAAACGGAGATTACTTGGATCCAAATCAATGCTCATCAACTCAATAGAAGAAGAGATTATCACTGGAAATTCGAGATCATCACGCGAGAGAGCGGCGACTTCTGATACAAGAGGAATCGAATCCCTAGATCGCCATCGCCTTTTCCAATTTTCCCTGAGATAGAAGGATATCAGGCCGACCAAATTTTATTTTCGAATCATCCAAGGGAACAGACGCGAAGCTCGAATAACGGAAGGAATCCCCCTAAAATAGAGTGACCCGAATAATCCAGAAACATGGAGATCATGAAGTCAAAGAAGGAACGACACAACAGAAAAAAAGACATATTGAAAACTCAGAAGAAGTTAAACAAGTAGCAACAAAATTCAGCTAACTTGACAAGTGGCAACCCAAAAATGAAAAAAAAAATCTTTTTCTAAGTGTACACACATTTATTTATAGTAGTATACAATGCAATACTAGTATATACAATCAAAATTTCAAATGCACACTTTAAATTAAAGATCAAATGCAACTAACCAAATATAAAATTTCGCAAACAATAAATTCAATAATGTTAATAATGAAAAATTTAACAAAACAAATTTAAATACCGATATAAAATTTTAAATTTAGATTAGAATTCCCAAAATATATTTATAGTTTCAAATTTATAATCTCTCAACACTATATATAAATTAGTTTTAAATACTGATACCATAAAAATCTAGGTGGATACCCAGTGCCAAAGGCTCCCGTACTCAAGCGCGAGGACTTCCCAGGTCAGTCTCCCGTCCTGGTACCATTCACGGCTTCCTGGGCTCTGGGGGTGGTCGATTAGTGCGCGCAGCCTTTCCCTCACATTATGTGAAGAGGCCGAGGCTTGAACCTGTGCGCTCCAGATTACCAGCCGGGTAACCTTACCGTTGCGCCAGGCACCACCTTGATACCATAAAAATCTAACAAAACAAATTTAAATTCACACTGCTTTCAACACTGACCCGTGTGCGAAGCACGAGTTCCAAACTAGTATTGTTAATAACGTTAACTTGGGCAAAATGTTTACACTGAGGTTACAAAATCATTTTCATTTTAAAAATTAATACTACATTCAAAATTGATCGACGTCCAAATCCCAAATACAAACATTTAATTTCAACGATTAAATCTTAATTTAATTTATTTCAAACGCCAAAACTTTCTAATCTATTACAACCCCTTCCGAAAATCCGGGCTGTTACAGGAAAAAGGAAAGATAATAGGTTGACTTGTCCTTTGGACAAGTGGAAATTATAACTTAGGTTATAATAAACGATAGAAGGACTTATGTAATGAAATAAGTTGTACTTAATTTTAAATTAAGTTGTAAACTTGAGAATCTGAATCCTGCTGATAAGAAGAACACGTTATCTGTAAACTTGAGAACCTGAAATCTACTGATAAGAATAACATGTTAAAGCTTATTAATGAACTTAAGTGGGTTGGGTTATATAACTGAAATTAATAAGCAAGAGGAACTTGGTAGCTTGAATAAGAAGTCAATACGACTTGAAAAATAACCAAGCTAAATGGAAATCTGAAAAAGGTAGAGCAAGCGCATAAGTAAATGATTAGACATAGGGTCTAATAATACATTAACCCAAGGCGTTTGGACCAGTTCGTACGTTCTAAAGGTGAATAACCCAACGGGATAGAACATCGTGGTGTCATGAGGCACGAGGGGAGCACACGTCCATCTGATTATTCTGCCTGATCTATCGGCTCCGAAGGACTGGAAGGGGAAGCAACGGCTTCCTAAAATGCGGTGGTACTCCTGGTAGTCCTCTGTGCGGTGACAGCATTATGCTGTGCTCGCAGAGGTTAGAACTATGTGTTACTACTTGGTGAGTATACCTTGACTGCCGCAATAGGGAGCAGTCAGAAGGCTGTAAGGTGGCGTTGGTGATTCGGCGATCCAATTGCCTTGTGACTAGGCGGGTTACAACCATTTTATCTGTTTGCCTTTGGGCGGGTCTAACCATCTGTTTGGCAGCAGTCGCCCGGTACCAACCATCGATAGTCAGTGTAACGCGTGATGCGGAAAGACAGAGAGCTAAACCTACAGATCATCGACCTTTCGCTATCACGGCTTTGGTTGCGGGACAGGCCAATTACAATATTGTTTGTTGTTTTTCTGGGCCACGTCACTAGTTCTCAATTTTGTTTGTCTTTCACTAGTTGTGGGAGGGGCTGGGTGGGACCATAGCCACTGAAAATGTAGACCACAGCATCTGTGTATACAGATATCTGAAAAAGCTCTCGACCGAGTTTCATGTTTCTTGTACAGCCCTGTTACGGAACACGGTGCACAGTAGATAGTACATGTGGTTAAGGCATCGAGTAAGATTGACGGTACGCACGTGAGAATGTCTAGATACATGCATGTCTGCTCTGGGTGGTGTATCGTAGGCTCTAGGGCATCTCTCTGTGTTGGAATCTGATCCGATTGAATGGTTCAAAGGAGGTAGTCCGTACGCTTACATAGCATGGCGATGGCAGTTTTACGCGGAATGTAGCGTTGTTTTATAGAGATCCGTACGTCGCTCTGACATAGGATGAGGGACTACGTATATTTATGAGGCGTTACGGCGAAGACCTTGCGAGTGGGGTACCATGGGGTGTACCTTAATATTGGGGGTAGTTACATATACACTGTATTAGGTTAATCTACTGGGAAGTGGATGGGTACAACGTGTGTGTAAACCTTGAGTGTTGTTCACCCTAGTAACATAATAAATAAGAAAATGTAATTGATCAGTATATGTAGGGTTATCCAAAATGTGTAGCTTGAATCAAGTCACCAAAACTTGTGTTCTAACCCCCTCCTCATAACATACTCGCAGGTTAAATTTGTGGCAGAGATATGATAGCTTTGGATACTGGTTAGGCAGTATTACTATCATGGTAAGGCTATATTTTGATTATATTATATTTTATTCATTTCCGTTGTGAGATGTTTTTCTGAGCTCTGATATGTTTATTATCACTGCCTTTTCTTCAGGATACCAGACAAACCAACATGGTTTTCGATAGATTAGACTTTTGAAAAAAAAATCGGTCTGTTGGAATTCAGGTTGTTACACAACATATCAAAAGGTCCAATAAGATATTCGTTAATAGTTGGGTTTTTAACTATCAACTCACGACAGTACGGTCAAGTATATTGGCAGCTCAGGCCCTCATTGTTAAAAACCATTCATTAAAATCCTTTATCGAACCTTTGAAAGACATTCCATTGATTCCATTTACATATCCTGACATCTCATCTTTTGTTTCGTCATTTGGAAATAATATCTCCCCTTTATTCACTTTCTTCTTTATTCTCCTTAAATCCAAAAAATATTTCTATATTTTCATAACCATTTATTTCCTTAAATTTGGAAAGTTTGATATATCGTTAATTCAAAAGTATAATCCAATTACCCGTTTCTTATGCGTCAGAACCCATGTTAAACGACATACGCTCTCTTATTAAAACTCAATGGCTTTTACTTCACTTCCACTTGAAGATTTTATGGAAATCTGCTTAAATTCTAAATGTTTATTTCCATTCCCTAATTAATATAACCCTTCCATTTCTAATAACTTACTATTTCAAATAAATATATTTCACGCATACTACCCCCATTATTTGGAAAATAGTGCCATATAAATAGCCTAAAGGTATAAATAAAACTTTATATTTCAACTTGGCTAAACCATATTAAATTGCCAATTGTTTAATTTCAAACTCATTATATTAAATTACATTTCAACCCTTGCAAATGAATTGCAAATGTTTTACTAAAATAACAACTCATTACAACCTCCTTTACCATTATAAACTAATATCATTCCTCGATAATAGTGAAATCGTTTAAGTTGGGGTATTCTATTTACCTCTCAGACCTTAATCGACAACGTTCTTATCTCAGAATAGATAGAAGTTTGTAACTCCAAACCCATATTCTTATAATATCAGTTAGATCTTATTTTCTATTTTTATTTAAACCATGGTTTTATAAACCATATCTTTTCTTTTAAAAATCTCAATCGATTATAACCATTTTACTCAATACATTATTAAGTAAATCATCCACCCAAATATTAACCTTTTGCTTCAAAACTTCTGCACACTATTTTATTGATAACTTGGATCCATTTAACGTATTTTATCCAAAACTCTTTTAGCATCATTAAAACTAATAGTTGGATTTTATAACGAAACCTTTTATTAACTCCTTTACTCAAACCGATAAGTATTTCCATTTGCATGTTTGCAAATCTTCTCTTTTATTCCAACTCGAATAGAATCCTTATTTCAAACTCAAATTCCTTTCATAACCCATTTATGAAATTCAGATTTAAATCCCTTTCCATAAGCTTCTTTCAAATTTATTAAATCTCAATGCATATTTGATTACTGTCTCAATAAAATTCTATTTGAAAAGTAATTAATAATAATTAATTTCGTCATTCACTAATGTAAAACTCTTTACTTCTTCATTAACCAAAATAGGTTAGTTACCTCCCTTAATAAGCTATTAAGCTAATAGTTTGTTTTATAAATAGTAAACCATCCAATAGTTACCTTAAATGTATTTAAATTGAGGTTAAAAGCTTTTTATATTTAATCATTAAGTTTGATTAATTATCTATTGAAACTATACTTTATTAAGTTAATTGACAAATACAATTAATTTAAACAAAAGCTCATTTAATTGTTTCTCTTGGAACAATTATTCCAAATGATTAACTTTCTCATTAATCTCAGGATCGTTTATGTATTAAAACACAAGATAGTACTATATAAATTATTTTAACAATTTCTGTATAAAACAAAGTCATAAATATCAATTTATTAAAATTCTCTATTTGAATAACTGAAATAAAATTAAAACTTCGATTCAGTTATAAAAATAAATTTTATAACTTAACATACGTCAACTCGCCTTACAGAGAAGTAATGTCTCAAAACGATGGATTTAGACCATCTACTGCCAATTACTTAAGCGATACTGCCTATTGATTAAAACACGACGATTAAATTCAACCGTCAACATTCATTCAGCTATCGATATCTAAACAGGATATAATATAAATTAGAATAAACAATCCATATGAAACAACAAATAATATACAATTTATTTGAGGAATCTGGTTGGATTCCTCCAACCTGTTCTTCCCTGCACAACTTCACTACACACTTCGAACGAGGAACGTGACTCCATCAACCTACCATCACTTCCATCTACGTCGACCAGAGCTCCGCCTCTGACCACCTGTGCTAGTGCCGCAACCCCGACCCCCTTTGCCACCGGGCCCACCTTGATTAATACCCTGTATGACCAGAAAACTCCATTTAAACTCCCATTGTTCATCTTTGAACTACTCCACCTCCTGTTTGTCGGAGATCACCGGACTACCACCGTGATGACCCCCATCCTCTTGGCTTCGACCCCTGATAGGCCCACGCCGTCTGACATCACCAGTGACGAGAGTGCGGGCCAACGTCTCGCTAATGGAAATTTCAGTTCCAGGAGAAAAAGACATCGAGCTGAATGAAGTATATACGAGCTGAAAGCTCTTACTTAGGTGATCCCAATGAATTAAACCCAACCGATTTTATTTGATTTAATCGGATTTTTGAAGATGTGAAGAATGGTTGTAGGAAAGGAAAGAAAAATAAAACAAACAAGAAGGAAGATTTGGGAAATTAGAGATAGGGAACGACTGAATATACAAGTAAAATATATATTATTATATTGTGACATGATTGATGATTTTTAACGACAAGACTAGCAATTTTTATTCATACCTATCGCAATTTTTGAACATTGTTTATTGATTATTATGGTCACACACAAACTCCAATTGTAACGAAAATGGACATCATGGTTAATTCGACATTACGGTCCTAATGAATCTTGTTTCATTGAATTCCGAGTCCATTAGAAAAAAGGTGCTCGTTCGCAAAAACAGTGCTCGTTCAAGTCCAAATGGTCGATTTATTTGCATTTTATTTTGCCATGCTCACAGAATAACTCTATTTTGCGTGAAACTTTAAACCTAGCAATAATTAGCAGTTACGGTTTTAATAAAATTTGTTTTGTTGAAAATGGAGATCGTTGGAATAAAGTCCCTTTATAATGGTCCAATTTAAATTAAAATAAATCAATTTTAAAATACCTCAATATAATAATATTAAAATATTACAATTGGACATATCTGAGTAGAATTTCACATATATTCAAAATAAAATACTCCGGGTTGAATCCCTAGCCAAAACGATATTTAATAAATTAAAAAACCTTTATTTTTTATAATAAATCGTTATAATATATAATTAAACGAATTCCATAACGACTATTTGAAAATTTGATTTGGACATAAAACAAAATCTACAATACGAAAACTTGATTTTCCTGCTTCATTAGAAAATTATTATCAAATAGATTCAGATGTTTCTTGTTTCGAAAAAATCTGACTTATATTGGATCCTATATGTTCAAATGAAGTTCAAAACGTAATATTACGAACTACCGCACCGTTGCAGCTCGTTTTATAATTAAATTATAAATTAAACATTCAAATGTCGTTTACAGTCGAAATCGTTAATAAAATTTAATATAAACTTAAATAAATCTTCTTATATTACCAAATTATGAAATATTGCAAATTCAGCTAATTTTGACTATTTCTAAATTAAATTATTATTTTATTATCTAAACTAATAAAATAATCAAAATTATTAAATTTAAACCATTAAAAATACAAAATAACATTTAAAATAAATTTTTAAAAATTAAATTAAACGGTTAAAAATATGGGCCGTTACAAGTGAAGCAAACAATATTGCATAATGGATATATTTTGAACATCTAATATATTTATATCACTAATGCATGAAATTTATCATTTTACAAATATAAGCTAAATTATTTTAAATACTAAAACACTTCGACACCTCCATAACGATTATCATATGGTGGATGTTGCTTGAAGGGGTGAGCATTCGGTCGGTTCGGTTGGTTTTGAGAAAAAAAAACTCAAACCGAATTAAAACTGAAATTTTTCCAAACCGAACCGAACCAAAATAATTTCGGTTAATTCGGTAGGTAACCGATTCAACCAAACTTGAAGGATTTGTGATGCGTCCACAAGCATGGATACACCAACCGTAACATATGGAAGACCCAAATGAATGACTCACAGGCCAAAGAGGTACATGGAATAAACAATTAGAAGATTCTGGAATCATCCAAGGTTGTTGCAGGAACGTGCACTTTTCCTTTTCTTTATTTTCTTTATATTCTTTAATTGAATTCGGTTATAACTTGTATGCAAATGGATATAGAGTGACAGCCGTAAAGGTAGTAACGCCTTGGCTATAAGAGAATGGATGTAAGGATCAACTGGTTATGAAAAAGTAATATTGAATTTCTCACTTTCTTTTCCTCCTTCTTCTAGTTTTATTCCTCTAAATCTGCTCATGGTTGTAGCGAAGTGTATCATTTGGTGCTTTCATTCTTAAACTCACCTCCTTCCTCTCCCGATTAATCCAACATCACTGCCATCATAACCAAAATAGATGACGCCATTAACCAATTAGCCCACCATCAATCCGCCATTACTGAAATCCAAAATAACCAACCCTCAATTCAAAACACTCAAAACAACCATAGTGCCCTCCTCGAATCACAAAACGCTGATATCCTTGATATCAAATCGGCCATCCAAACCCTTACTCAATCCATGTCGGATTTAACCCACAAGATTGACAACCGATCTCCATCTTCTCCCACACCGATCGTTTCTTCATCAATCAATCAAACCACTGTCACACGACAGCCTCCACTCCTACCCACTCCAAACCAACAACGTAACCCAAAAGTTACCTTAATAACCTTCGACGGATCCAACCCTCATGACTGGATTTTTCAAGCTGATAGATATTTTACGTATTATGCCACACCAAAAGATCAAAGGGTGGAACTAGCTAGTTTCCACATGCAAGGTCAAGCTCTGACTTGGTTTCAGTTGATGCATCGGAATAAGCAAATCTCTTCATTGCTAGCGTTGTCAAAGGCAGTGGAAAAGTGATTCGGGACGCCAACGTTCTTGAATCCACAAGCAACTCTGTTTAAGCTGAAGCAAGTCACCATGGTGGAGAATTATCAAGGTACTTTTGAGACGTTATGCAACCGTATCACTACTTTAAACCCATATTTGATCCTTCAATGTTTCATTTCTGGCCTTAAGCCTCAAATCCAGAATGAACTCATGTTGTTAAAACACCCTACACTGTCTAATGCCATCGATACAACTAAATTGATTGAAAGAAAACTTTCAGATATACCCATATACCCATTTACTCGAACAAACCCACTGTTTACCAAACAAAATCCACAAAACTCTTCTCAAGCAATTACTCAAACACCTACCACGAACACAACCAAAACAACAATACCCATCAAATAACTATCTCAGGTAGAAATGAATTCTCGAAAACAACAAGGACTGTGTTTTAATTGCAATGAGAAGTACCAATTTGGTCATCGCTATAAACCAACACATATATTGATGATTCTTTCCGACTCACAATCCGAAGAACCACCAGAACTTGATGAACCATTGACTTCCACTGAACCTACAACCGATCCTAATACAAACCCTGACATTCCTCAAGAAATTTCATTCCAAGTACTTACCGGATCATCTCACCCCGCGAGCACTGCGATTACCAGCAGTTATAAATGGAAACTCTATCTCGATTTTAGTTGACACTGGACCACTCACAACTACATCCATCCAAAATCCGCTAAATATTTGGAAGTGGAAATTACGTGGAGTAATTCTTTCATCCTCACCGTTGGGAATGGCGAAAAATTACAGAGCGACGGTTTTTGTTCAAAAGTTAAGGTGGAAATTCAGGGGGCCGAGTTTTCTATGGATTTTCATCTGCTTGAAATAGTTGGCTCAGATGCGGTTTGTGGAATCCAATGGATGGAAGAGCTTGGGCCTGTAACTATGGATCACAAAGCATTAACAATGGCTCTCCACTTTAATAATAAGCGTATTTCCTTACACGAGCTTGGGCTATCAGTTAGGCCCACACTTATATCATTGCAGCAATTAAAACGCATGGACTCAAATGCGTCCATCTCCAATTTTCTCTATCTTCACATCCAACCAACTCCAGATCAGCAAGACCATCCAGCTCAACCCAACATCGATCCGCAACTACAACAACTATTAGCCACATTCAACCATCTCTTCCAAAAGCCCAACACCTTACCTCCTACCCGACAACTTAACCACCATATCAACCTCCTTCCCAACTCTAATCCAATAAACACAAAACCGTATCGTTACCCGTATTTTCAAAAAAAACGAAATAGAGCGCCAAATTCAAGACATGCTTACCACAAAACTCATCCAATCATCTACTAGCTCTTTTTCATCACGGGTTCTCTTAGTAAAAAAAAAAAAGACGGTTCATGGAGATTTTGTGTTGACTATAGAGCTCTTAATACTATCACCGTCAAAAACCGTTTTCCAATACTAACGGTGGACGAATTATTGGACGAACTATACGGTGCAATTTTTTTTCCAAACTTGATCTTTGAAGTGGTTATTTTCAAATTAGAGTTCATCCTCCCAACATACCAAAAACGGCTTTTCGTACACACGAGGGCCACTACGAATTCATCGTCATGCCATTTGGCTTAACAAATGCCCCGTCAACCTTTTAAGCCACTATGAACACCATTTTCCACCCTCATTTAAGGAAGTTCATACTTGTTTTCTTCGACGATATACTTGTCTATAGCCAAACATGGAGCGCTCACTTATCACATCTACAAACAACCTTACAAAGTTTGGATACGAATAAATTTTTCGCAAATATTGCTAAGTGTAACTTCGGCTTGACAACATTATCATACTTAGGTCATATCACCTCCAATAAGGGCGTCAGTGTCAACCATTTGAAAGTTGCTGCAATGGTCAATTGGCCCACTCCTCAAAATGTTACAGCTGTTAGAGGCTTTTTGGGCCTTACGGGCGACTTCAGACGCTTCATTCAACATTATGCACATGTAGCAAGCCCTTTAACGGACCTATTAAAGAAGGGTGTTGCTAAATGCAAATGAAAATTACTCAATGCAAATCGAGAAAATTACACTATTGTTCTTCCTACTTTTTTGTGCAAATATTAAATACTGTACAAATATTAATGAAATTAAATGTTTGGAAAATTAAAACATAAAAGAACAAGTGATGGTTGGCTCTTTGCACAAAAAAATAGGAAGGATAATAGTGTAATTTTCTCGATTTGCATTGAGTAATTTTGATTTGCATTTAGCAATCATGTTAAAGAAAGATCAATTTGCTTGGACCCAGAAAGCCCAATCCGCCTTTGATACCCTCAAAGTCGTCGTCACACAAACACCAATTCTAACCCTACCGAACTTCAATTAGGCCTTCACCGTCACCGTTGATGCATCAGCTACAGCCGTCGGAGCAGTGTTATCTCAAAACAATCACTCTATTTCTTTCTTTAGTTTAAAATTACCTTCTCCTCTTCAAAAATCTTCTACTTACTCTCGTGAAATGTTTGCAATAACTTCAGCCATTAAAAAATGGCGTCATTATTTATTAGGTAGAATCTTTAAAAAAATTACAGATCATCAAAGTTTGCGGCAGCTCGTCTCATAGACCATTCAAACTCCGGAGCAGCAACGATGGTTGAACAAATTGCTAGGATTCGACTTCACTATTCATTACAAACCGGGGAAGCTCAACGTGGTAGCTGACGGTCTTTCCAGATTTACAGCAGAGGCAACGATGAATGCAATCTCCAATCCAACGTTTCCACTATTGGAAGATATCAGCAAGGCAGTACGCAATGACCCGGAAGCACAGTCAATTATCTCACAGCTGAAATCAGGTACTTGCCAGCATTCTAAGTTTCAATTGAAGAATGAATTGTTGTTTTGGGAAAACAGGCTATATCTTCCGGCAATAGATGATATGCGCACAAAGTTAATAGAGGAATTTCATTCATCCAAAATGGTCTGGTATCAAAGCAATGACTGCAAGGGTTGCGAGCAATTTTTATTGGCCAAAATTGGCCGATTCGGTTCAGAATTTTGTGAGACATTGCACCACTTGTTTGCAACAAAAACCGGACAATACGCCATACAAAGGCCTTCTTCATCCACTACCTATACCTGATCAAGTGTAGAGTGATATAGCAATGGACTTCCTCACCCATTTAACACCATCAGGAGGCAAGACTACAATCTGGGTCATCGTCGACAGATTATCCAAATACGCACATTTTTGTGCCTTACCAGACTCATTCACAGCTTCAAAGTTAGCTTCCCATTTTCTTCAAGAATATGTCCGACTTCATGGATTTCCAAGCTCAATTGTCTCGGATCGTGACCCCTTGTTTACCAGTCAGTTCTGGAAGGAACTATTTCGATTACACGGTACTCAATTGAAAATGAGCAGTGCATATCATCCACAAACGGATGGACAATCTGAGGTACTTAACCGATGCTTGGAGACGTATTTACGATCTGTTGTAGGAGATGTACCAAACAAGTGGGTACAGTGCTTGCCTTGGGCTGAATTGTGGTATAACACAACTAAACATTCTTCTCTGGGGATGTCTCCTTTTCAAGCTTTTTATGGACGAGCTCCTCTAGTCATTTCCAGTTACCTACCCAACAGCAATAAGCTACCTAATCTTGCAACTTGGGCTGCTAACAGAGATGAATTGCTACAGTTGATAAAGAACAATTTACGGAAAGCTAAATCACGTATGAAGAACCATGCTGATCAAAAGCGCACTGACAAAGAGTTCTCGGTGGGATCATGGGTATTTGTTAAGCTTCAGTCGTATCGTCAGTTATCTATCAGGAACAGTCACAACAAATTCTCAAAAAAATATTATGGTCCATTCAAAATCAGTGAACGAGTTGGTCCAGTAGCTTATAAACTTCTTTTGCCTTCAGAATCGCGTATACATCCAGTATTTCATGTGTCCTTACTTAAATTCTGCCCAACACCACCCACTGAAGTTCAAGCACACATCCCACCTGAGATTAAAGCTAACAACCTTGAGGACAAGGTTGATCTTGAAGGGGTAGGTAGTGATGCGCCCACAAGCATGGAAACACCAACCGTTACATATGGAAGACCCAAACGAATGACTCACAGGCCAAAGAGGTACATGGAATAAACAATTAGAAGATTCTGGAATCATCCAAGGTTGTTGCAGGAACGTGCACTTTTTCTTTTCTTTATTTTCTTTAATTTATTTCGGTTATAACTTGTATGTAAATGGATATAGAGTGACAACTGTAAAGGTAGTAACGCCTTGGCTATAAGAGAATGGATGTAAGGATCAACTGGTTATGAAAAAGTAATATTGAATTTCTCACTTTCTTTTCCTCCTTCTTCTTCTAGTTTTATTCCTTTAAATCTGCTCATGCCTGTACCGAAGTATATCAATTTGTTATTATTTAAACGATGAATTAACTTAAAGTAAATATAAATTCATGTTTGGAGAAATTTTGTATAGTAAATTTTATGTTTATAATGAAATTTGAACTATTTGCAGCACATGTCTTTGTATTTTATCATCAAAATAATTATTCAAAGTGCTACGACGCCGTAAAATTAGATAGTAAATCAAAAGTTCGATTAATTCGGTTAAATCGATAACCAAAGAAAAAATTACAAACCGAAGTCAAACCGATTTAGTTTTAAAACCGAACCAAACCGACCAAAATGAACTGATTTTGTTGATTACTTCGGTTTGAACCGAATATTGCTCACCCCTAGTTGCTCGTGGAATTTGTGTGCTGTTGGTTGCTAAGTATTTCGAATTAAAGTTCGGTTATGTTATTGGCAGTGCGCTAGTGGACATTGGGGAATACTTGGTATCTTATTTGTCTGAAATCATTGTTTTCTTTGTTTTGCAAGTCAAACGACTAGTTTGCAATACCCATGGAATTTAAGGGTGTTTTTTGTTAGGTATTAGGGTCCGCTTGGTAGCTTTGGGGTATCGTTTATGAAGGGTTTTGAGAGTATCGATTTTGATTTTTAATTATCGCAGCGGTTTTGATTGATCTATATGAAATGTTTTATAACCGATAAATGTGTACTTTAGATTTTAGTATATACCGGTTTTGAAGTTTTTTCACAAAAATAACATGACACTTATTCCCTATATTTATTTTTTTGTTTTATGAAAAGTATTTTTATATTACAATTAGTGGGGGCATAAATGAAAAAGGTTATAACTCCTCAAAAGCACCCTGATTTGATGGGTTGAATATTGATACTAAAATTAGACTACATTGGTTTTCATTGGTTTTATAACCAACAACAACCGATGTGAGAAAACTTGCAAGTGTTATAATAATACCTAAAATACATAACCATCTAGAACCGCTAAAAACCAATATAAAATAAACTGCCAAGCGGAGCCTTAGGCTTTAACCAATGTAGTTGCTGAGTAACAATGACTTACACCTTTATGATTTTATTTATGTAGCAGCTGGGCCACTTAAAAATCACAATTGCTGATAGTTTTCTTCCTCGCGCCTGTAACTAGAGTTGTCAATGGATAACCGAAAAATCCAAAATTCGCCTGCATCCACATCTGAAAAGTGGAAAAATATTAGATATTTAAAAGAACGGATATAAGCACATCTACATTCGAAAATTATTCGTCTGTTTTTTTTCATGATTAGCTTAAATTATATATTTTTTAGCATAATGTAATACACTAACTTATTATTCAATTAAGTTGAAAATATATATTATACATATTAAAACACATAATAATTGCTTAAAATCGTTTATTATTATCATATTTATTTATTTCTAGCATTTTAATAGTTAATTGAATTGTAAAAATGTTATGTTAAATTGAAATTTTACATTTATGTTTCTTAATTTATCGGTCGTTGGTGAATTGGATAATTATTCAATATCCATCCGTATCTGCAAATGCGGATATTCGATACCTGAAAATGATTTCAAATGCGAATATGGCACTATCTCGATCCGAACGAATGAACGCATCTGTTGACAGCTTTACCTATAACAATTTATAAAAACGGTACGGTTACTGCAATCTAGTTTGCCTGTACAAAATCAAAATGTATTGTCTTGCCTGCAAAAAACGAATTGTCAAGGACCACTAGGAAACTAGTACGATGCTTGAAACTCGGGATGTAAAGTTACAGGTTTGAATGCATAGGACATCGAAATAAGTACAATGCTTGAATAAGCTTAAGCATCCCTCTTACTATCAAATAACATAACGAACTGAGCTGAAGGAAGGAGGATGCATGGTCCAAAACGCAATGTACCATTCACGCAAGGGCACCCTAGAAAAATAGTACTTGATCCACTTAGTAGTATAATACAACAAATTTTTACAAGCAAAATTTAAGAACGATGGCATTCTGCGAAAAAAGAGGAAGGAACCGCTTCACATTTTTTACAGAATAACAAGGAAACAATACATACCCTGGATAAAAAGGGAGACTGCCACAGTAAGGAACATGAGGCGTTTACAAGCAGGTATCTGAAACAGAATTTTCATGTTAGAGCATCATCCCAAAAACCAATCTTCCTTTGGCACCAATGCCACGAACATAACAGAAGATATATCATAACAACGACCACATACTGAGAGGATGAATAATCCAAGAACAGGCAAACGTATAAACAAATAAACAGACCATTACAGAGGCCTACAAAAACAAAAACAAAATTCCCATTAAAAAAGGACGATAAGATTATTAATTCTTTCTTTTCTTTTTCTTTTTTCCTTTCTTCTAACTGTGATATCAGTAACGAAGTATAAGATGAGGCAACATGGTAACACTGAAGCCACTGTAATTAACTGGCCTGAAGGTCGTTGGTCTTCTTCAGAAACCAAAGCAAGTTTCTACTCTTGACTGGAGTAATTTTAGTTTTGGCTTCTGCACAGGGTATAACTTCAGTCTCAGCTTCTGCACTGGGAACAACTTTGGTCTCGGCTTCTGTGCAGGGAACAAGTTTGGTCTCAGCATCTGCTGCGCAGGGTATAAAATTAGTTTTAGCTTCCGCGCAGGGAACGACTTTGGTCTCAACTTCTGCACAGGGAACGATTTTGGTCTCAGCTTCTGTACTGGGAACGATACAGGGAATAAGTTTAGTTTCAGCTTCTGCACAAGGAACGACTTTGGTCTCAGCTTCCGTACGGGGAACGATACAGGGAATAAGTTTAGTTTCTGCTTCTGCACAGGGAACGACTTTGGACTCAGCTTCTGTACAAGGAACAAGTTCAGTTCCAGCTTCTGCACAGGGAACGATTTTAGTTGATTCTACACGTTTAGAGCGATCTTCAAGTACATTTCTTTCGATGTATTCTCTTATCTTCTTATAGCTTGGTCTTATACCACCAAAAGGCTCATCAATCGGACTTCTCTCCAGAGATGAGGAGATCGATTTCCTATGTGTACTCCTTTCAAGCTTCTTTGGTTCTTTAACTGATTCCGTAAAACTTTTACGCTTCATAGTAACACTAGAATTCAAAGAAAGACGTGAGAAAACGCTGGTCCTTTTTACCCCAATGTCAGACTGGAGCTTGGACTTTATAACGGGTGGATAACAGTCTTTTGATTTGTCGTATACAATGTATGTTGAGTCGTTCATGTCTGACTTATGATTTTCCTTTGTGTTGCTGTTGTGTTCTTCTTCATACTTTGATTCTTGAATGAAACCGATTTTAGGATCGGTTGGGTCATAACGGTCGAAGATTGCATCAGCTGCATCAGAACAGGCATTGAAAATAGGGTCCTCATATGAAGGGGAAATTTCCAAACCGGATGCGTCTTGGAGAGCATTTGGATGCAAATCAAGTTCACGCTTGCCAAAATGAGGTTTCCGATTTTTTTCAGGCCTTGAGCCTTTACGGTTGTTGCCATAATCATTCTGAAACATTATGATGATCTTGTTTGGATCATAGTGTAGATCTTGTTTTAGGTTTATTCTTTTTATGTGAAACAGTTGTACAAGCTTGAACACCTGTAAATTGAACAGGTATCAGTGTAACAATAACATGTGCTAAATTTATAAATACAGCAAATTATATTGGTTAAAAGATATTATACTTATACAAGGAAAGGAGAAACCTGATCATATGATAAATCAAAGTTGAACTTTTTGGGGGAATAGTAGTTATCTATGATTGCATGACTGAACTCGTCCTCACATAATGGCCTACACATCCAAACCCTCCGGAAAAGAACCTGAATGTACAAGACATACTATGTAAATCAATCGCCTTACAGAGTAAATTAAAGACTGGGATACCTTTGTATTATAAGAGGACCAAAGTACTTGATCCATACAGCGAGATAAATGCATAAAATGTGGAAAAGAAAATGATCTCACCGTAGTTGTACAAATAACCATTTGGATGCCAAATATCTCGAGTCGCATGATTAGATGAATGTTTTTAATGAATTGGTTTGAACAAGATTAATGTTTTCAAAAACACATTATAAAGTTTTGTATCTTACATTTCTAATTCATGAGTTATCCCACAAACCAAACCAGATACATATAGAGAACCATGGGATATGGCAAAATTGAGCAGTATACATCAAACATACACGTCCAGTAACTTTAAGGACATACCTGTGCAGGGAACAATTTACCCTGAGATTGAAATGCATCTGGTAATATATTCATTGCACCGTCGCTAGTAGCTTCAAATACTCCATAAAGCTTTCTCTCCTCATATTCGAAGAGAAACAATAGCATACCGGCTTTTATTCTTTCGGTAAAGTTGATCATATTAGGTGGAAGCCCGAAAATCTTTTTTGCAAGACATTCTTGCTTTGTAGCTTGATTCGACATCATTATTGCACCCTCCATTTTGCATCGAGGATCAAAGTCCTTTTGCAGCTTGTGTATCTTTTTATGGCCCATTGACCAAAATTCCTAGAGGATCATCATAACAAAAGATGTGAGTTGGAAGACAAAATCTGCACAAAAAAGCCTAATATTTATGCAAGTAATAATCGTACATTTTTTAATGAAGCTAAGCTTCTGCTGAATACATACATGCCTAAAATTTATTTTGGCTTTTTTTTTTTTTTTAACAGTGCTGAATGCTAACTTTCAGAATGCTTGTTAGGGATTGAGATGTTGTTGTTGATGATGATTTTAAAGACAACAACCTTGCTTCAAATATTATTGCTATAAAATATATATATACTAACATTATTCTCTATAGTGTGTGTGTGTAATGTGTGTGTGTGCGCGCGCGCGTACAGAAAATATATGCGGGTATTAATTATTGAAGACTTTACAGTTTAAAGATTCAAGATTTCAAAGAAAAAGAGTTCAAGATAGAAGACTCATGTGTAACAAGAGTTCAAAAAATAAAAAATAATAGAGTCTAGATTTTTGTTGTTAAAACACTGAAATAGCACTAAATCCTTATTTCAATCTTCCTCATCTTATTTTCAAACTGATTTCAAAATTACTTCCCTATCTTAAATCTATATTTCTTAATTTTTAAATTTATTTTATCTCCTGATTTTATATATCTTTTATTTCTTAAAAACAGTTTAACTCCTAATTCAAATATTTATTATATTTGGTTATATTTAATTATTTAAGTTTTATTTCCTTTACTTATATATTAAATTCTAAGTATTTCTTATGTTTATATTCATAGTAGTATATATGTTTTTTTAATATCATTTTATATAGTTTTTAAATCATTCATGTATATGCTTTTAATATGTTTTTTTTTTAACTTCAAATACACTATTTTTATATGGAGGGAGGTTCCAGGGCAACTTGCCCCTCATTATAATCCATTCATTTATATTTAAATAAGTTGTGTTGAGGGAGAGTTAGTGGGAAGAGAGAGAGAGAGAGAGAAACGGAAATGTACGGTGGAAATCAATAAGCTATTGAGGTGTTACACTCTTTGGGGTGCTTTTGATCCTATCTCTTTTATATATAGAAATATAGTTTGTTTTAATTTAAGAATCGCTGGAATTTATTTAATCATTACATGCCTTCTTAATTTGAAAAAAAATCCTTTTATTTTCAAAATTTACAAAGGTATAGTGACATAGGTAACCCCCCATGTCGACATGGTAACCGTTGAATTTCGAATAGTCGTGTCTTTTCATTTCAAGTCTTTTCAAAAAGGTTTCGACAGTTGGGAGACTATAAATAGACTTTTAGAAAACAAATTTTTAATCTAATTTTATTATTTTCTTCCTCTTTTATCTAATCTCCATAAAAACTCTTAATTTCTTAAATTCTATACTTATACTCTGCCAAATTTCAAAGAGAATCACATCAAACTTCTTCTATTTTGATTCTCTACCACTTTTTCAAAGGTTCAAGTGCTACTCAAGAATTATGGGCTTTTTGTAATCAAAGATCACAAGATCAAGTTCTATCGAGTCTATCTACCAAAACTGATACTGAAAAAGATGTGGTTGTAGTTCAATCAAATCAACTAGGCGTGATTGTAGCCCGTAAACCAATTAGGTGATCTTATAGTCTGGTTAAATCAAGAGAGCTCCCTGTGCTTGAAAGCAGGTGGTGGTGGACCTCATGGCCATTGAAATCGAGAATTGTAATTGAAGATTACTATTGAAAAGAAATCTGCATCAACTCAGAGTTATGTGGGACTGGATGCAGGGTAACTCCGAACATGTATAAAATTTTGGTATGTTCTTTCCTTTTATTGCTTTTTATTTATTATTATATGCAAATGTGATTATCTCTTATCTATGATTTGTATTTCAATCTGAATAATTTTAAAAGACAACGAGAAATTTATAAAATTCATTAAACACTATTCACCTCCATCTAGTGTTTGGTTTGCCTTAAGATTCTTAATCCACATTCCCCAACAATGCTGACTCTTTATTAAGAGTTGAAGGCAGACTTTTGAAAATTAAAGCAGTTATTTGTTTACATCTTTTAAAATTTTAAATATATATATTCTTTTGTCAAAATTAAAAATATTTTTTACAATATTACCTTGCCCTATAAATAAATATATAAATTCTTTGCTAACTAATGTCATTCAAAAATAAAGTAGAACATTCAAAAAGCGAAATCATATTTTGATGAAATGTAGGAAAATAATATGAATTTCGATTAACCAAAATCTTCTCCTTCAAAGTATATATTAAATTATAAGAAAATTGACGACGATTTATTGAAACTCGAAAAAAAAAACTAATAAAAAATTGTAATAAGAGTGGAAAAAAAGTAAGGGAAATATATCCATAATCATTCAGTGCCTCTCTTTTAACAAACAACTAAGCCATAAATCTCAAACAAGTTGGAGTTGGCTAGAGATAGAACTCGAAACCAAAAGACAAAATCAATTAAAATGTAATAATAATAACAAGAGATTTAAAGATGAAAGCATAGATAAAGATAAAATAAAATTTAAAACAATTAAACAAATAATAATAGTAATAGTAATGAATGAAAAAAGTTCTTGAAAATCTATTGCGGCGGCCCCACTCTCATCGAAATTTTCTTTATAGCTGAGGAGCTTAGTAGGCAGCTGTTTGGACTGGAGATTGATATTTGCTTTAGAGCTTTTTGTGTGTGCGGATTCAAAGTTTTTTTTTTTGATGTTCTGTATCTTTTTTGTTGTATTTTGCTTGGAGTGACTAGTTTTGTATTGGAGTAGATATACTTCACTATCGGTTGGTGGCTTTGCCGAAATTCGATATTGAGGTATGATGGACGGTGGTTTATCCAAAGCTCATCTATCTACTTTCCTTTACATTCATATAGTCATATATTGTATTGCTTTTATCTCCTTTTGGTTCTGTAGTTGGATATTGTAGCATTTTTGTTTTTATTATATATGTGTGCTCTCTGCTTTTTTAGAAGATCACACATTTTTATTTTCAAAAAAATAATAGTAATGAATAAATAAACCATGAAGCCGATAGTTATGAAGAAAATAATAATACTAGTAGTAATAGATAATGAAGACCAACACTACGTCTTATGCCTTATACACTAGTCCTATCATCTAAAATTAAAAGCACTTTCTGACTACCCAACATCTCAAGTACATGTATCGCTAACTTCCACCTGTTTGACACCGGCTCTTCAGATATACTCCAATTTCTGAAGTCTCTTTTAATTATCTCCTCTCATAGCATTCTTGGTCGACCTTTACATCTCTTTCTAAGTGTGAGCGTTCGGTCGGTTCGGTTGGTTTTGAGGTAAGAAAACTCAAACCGAATTGAAACCGAAAATTTTCCAAACCAAATCGAATTGGAACCGAATTAATTTCGGTTAATTCGGTTGATAATCGATTTAACCGAACTTGAAGGATATACTATCATTCAACCGACGAGTACACAGTAAAATATGAATTCATATTTGAAGAAAATTTATATAGAAAATTTTATGCTTATAATAAAAATTCGATCTATTTGCAACAAATGACTTTGTATTATATCAGTAAACTAACTATTTAAAGTACTATAATACCGTAAAATTAGATAATAAATCAAAAGTTTGGGTAATTCAGTTAGAACGATAATAAAAAAATACAAATCGAATTCAAACCGATTTAGTTTTGAACCGAACAGACCAAAATAAATCGGTTTGATCGGTTATTTGGTATAAACCGAATATTATTCACCCATATCTCTTTCCACATGTGATGCGGTCTATAATTCCAACACGCACAGATGCATCGCGCGATCTGCGTCGGAGGTGTTCAAACCATCTTAAGCGGAGTTGGACTAACTTCCCTTCAATATGTGCAATTCCAATGTTATCTCGAATATCATCATTTATAATTCGATCATGTATGGTATGCTCACAACTCTATCGCAGTCTACGCATCTTTGTTACATTTATTTTCTGAGTGTGTTGCCTTTTAGTAAACCAACATTCTACATCAAATAACATTGCAAGCCTAGTTGATGTCTTATAGAACTTTCCTTTAAACTTCTTAGGAATCTTCCTATCACAAAAAAGGCCACATACTGGTTGTCATTTCATCCATCATGCTCGAATTTTAACATTAACATCTTCATCAATCTCACCATCAAATTACAACATAGATCCTAAATATCGAAAAGATTCCTAGTTGGATACTATTTGACCAGCCAGGGTGACCTCTCTGTCATCAGATCTAACACCGTTGAACTCACACTTCATATACTTTGTTTTAATTTTGCTAAGTCCGAAACCCTTTGATTTCAAAATTTTCCTCCACGACTTCAGTTGTCTATTAACCTCTTTTTCCTACTTTCATCAATCAACACAATGTCATCAACAAAAAGCATATATCAGGGAATCTCACTTTGTATATCCTTCGTGACTTCATCCATTACGAAGGTAAAAATATAAAGGCTCAATGACGACCCTTGATGTAATCCTATGTTAATGGGAAAGTCACGGTTTCTACTGTCATGTGTTAATGATAAAGGTAATGTACTTTATTGGTACCTTCTTCTTTTTTCAGCGTCGTCCTCATAACATTTCTCAATACTGTCATAAGCTTTCTCCAAATCGATAAATACCATATATAGATCTTTATTTTGTTCTCTAGATCTCTCCATAAGTTGCCTTATCAAGAAAATCGCCTCAATGGTTGATCTTCCAAACATGAAATCAAATTGATTTTTTGAAACACTTATTAACCTCCTCAAACGATGTTCGCACTCTCTCCCAAAGCTTCATTGTATGACTCATAAGCTCGATTCCTCTATATTTTTTGTAACTTCGAATATGTCATTTATTCTTGAAGATTGGAACTAAAATGCTTTTTATCCACTCATCTGGCATCTTATAAACCAAAAATAAAATTATGATTCATCCAAAATCATTACTGAGAAACTAATCATTCACCGGAGTTATAATAATCATTAATATATCACTTAGTGAAAATCAAACTGAAAGTTTTGAACACTTACTGTAAACAATCTGCAAATATTCTCATGGCTTATGTTGTCCTTATTAAATACCACATATTGCAAAAAAAAGGCACCATTTGTTCTATTGCAAAGTTAGCTCTTTAAGAATTATATGATTTTCATTGTATATGCTGAAAAATAACTATTTAATTTTGTTGTAAATGTTGTTTTTGTATGCACTAGTATGATTATTCATAAGAAACTTAATACGGTTGTGCAATTAAAGAAAAGGAATATTATTTTTGATGTTAAGTGTTGTTTTTGTAGTATATTGGATGAGAGTGTTGATCATTCATTTTTCTCTTGTACTAAAACCTTTTATATTTTAAATATGGTTTTAAGAATTTTTGTTATTAACTGTTTCAATACTTTTAGAAACTGTGATTATTATTGGAATTGTTTTAGATTTGATTTTAATTTAAAACACAGATATGTGCTAGATTCTTTAGTTACTATTATTAGTTGGTTTATTTGGTTTGAAAGAAATCAGAGAATAATTCAATCTAATTTTGTTTCTATAGATAAATTAATCATTAAGATTGTTACTTTTAGTCTGGTTTGGATGTCTAACCCTCACTATAAGTTATATAGGGATACTATTTTTGAGAGATATCTGATTAAGGCTAGAATTAATTTGAGCTTGTTTATTAGAATAAATAAGTATTTTAGTCATAATAGGATTTGCATTTGCTATTGATATCCGATTTAATGAGTTTTTTTTTTTTTTTTTTGCTTGTCTCCATTTTTCTATGGTTTTCTTTCATTTACACACACACACATATATATATATATATACATATATATGTGTGTGTGTGTGTATATATATATATATTTATATATATGCATTGATATATACATACACACACACACAAACATATATGTGATGGTAGCTTATGGTTGGCTAGTCTATTTCAGGTAACAGGTACTTAAGCTGAGGAACTTTATTGGAGAGCGGATTTGGAGTGTAGTTGATATATGCAATGGAGCTTATTAGAGTGCAGTTCTGGAGAGGTTTTTATTTTTAAGATGTTTTGATCACTTTTTTTTTTTTTTTTTTTTTTTTGGGAGAGACTAGTGTATTGCATAGGAGTAGATATACTTCACTGTTGGATGGTGGCCGTGCCGGAACTCGATTTTGAAGTATGATGGGCGGTGGTTTATTCGCAGCTCATCTATCTACCATTCTATACATACATTTAGTCATAACTCGAGTAGTTTTTTTTTTCTTGTTCCTGCCAGGCATGTAGTCAGTTTTTGTAGACTATATATTTCTTTATATATATGTGTGTGTGCGCTCTCTTCTTTTTAGAAGACCACACATTTTCGCTTTCAAAAAAAAAAAAAAAAAATCATTGAAACGTGTTTTTTCTCTTGCCCGTCTTCAGAGGAAAAAAACATGAAAGATTATGCACTGCACTCTAATTAAAACACCAGAGTTGGGTTTATTTATGACTGAAGTTAGACCATCATATAAATCAATACAGCCTTTTCGAGTTTAGCCCCTTCTAGAATTTCATGATGATGTAAGAGAGGGAAAAAGATGAAGTATGGGAGCGTATCATGGAATTCATCCATTTATTCCCCCAGTACAATGGTTGCAAACAAAAGGATTCATAAAGACTAAACTTGAAGGGTCTATGCAGGGCCAACCCTGAACCTAGGTTGATATGGCGATGGCAAAGGGCCCAATTTAAAGGGAAGGCCCAACTTTAGAAAATTAATTATAAAGAACATGGCATAGTGGATATTAGTAAGAATCGTCGGTGGTTTGTGTGGTATGCTCTGGTGAACTATTTATGCAAGGTTGAAGACCATTGATCACCAACTTTATTACTAATGCATTATTATTGTTGTTTTTGGCACTTACTTTCCATTACCATGGCCTAGGACTTCATCCATCCTTAATACTCCTTCTATCTTACTAATAAGATAGAGATTTTTTTTTTATTAAAGATAAATAGCTTATTATAAGTTCGCCGCTCTAACTAAACTAATTCAACCCAAAACATAATTGCATAGTAAATATTACATGAATATCTAGTATGTTTAAAATATTTACTTGCATGAAATAAATATAATATAATATATATATATATATATATATATATATATACATACATACATATACACACACACACACATTATGCAAGTTATTTTAGAAAAAGCATACAAATTTAAAACTATTATGCACCTTGCATATAAAAATGCAATCACCGAAATCGGTAGTAGGTAGGTTGTGCTTCAAAAAGATATACCATAGAATCAAAGCAATCAGAATTACACAAACATACATACTATTCCAAATATATTTAGCTTATAAAGATTATCTTATTATCTGTGTTATATATACATATATATGAGGATGGCTATTTGAACACAATTAGACACAAACATATAAATACAAAGCCACGACCGTTGGATCTTATTGTCTTTATGTGGAGGAGTGGAATTCAATGGACGATCCAATGGTGAACATCAATTGTATCTAAATAGACTTCCCCTACATATATATATATATATATATATATATATATATATATATATATATATATATAGAGAGAGAGAGAGAGAGAGAGAGAGACATATATACATACACACACATGTACATATGTGTGTGTTATTTTAATTTAATTGCACAATGGAAGATTTTATTTTTTATTTCTTTGTAAAAATAAATAAATTCAACAGTTCCAGCAGATTGCATCATAATTCGTAGAAGTGCAAAGTAAAATGAAATCATCTGATACATATTTGTATTCCTATGTGTTTGTATAAGTGAATACGCAATATCCAGAACTCTGCATATGTAAATTTTAATTTAGGTGCTCCAAACTAAAAAGGCTCAGGCTGTACCAGTTTTGCAAGGTTTCAAATCTTGAATTTCGAAGCAAATCTCAGGCTAATATCTCAATGAAGGAGATTTAAAACAGTAATAACTAACAAAGCTGTTAAATGTCGGGTTTTGGGTAAATATCGGATTTCTATCTCGGGTGAGATGAGGGAGATTTATAACCTTGAATTTTTTATGATGGCACACTGAAACACTGACAATTAAATGATCACATGAATTTGAACCATTAGGCTTTCGAGCTATGGGTCATGCAAACTTAAAACAATACTACAAAATTTACGTGTAACAATCGGGGTAGAGTAAAAAAGGGACAGAGCAGGTTACAAAGCGGCGAGGCTTTAACTTTGATGTGAAGAAAATTAAATTTTCAGTATTCAAATACCTAATATTAAACAAAGTATTCAGCATTGAAGTAAAGCTAATTAAACATGCAAAACTTATTCTCTGAACTAAATACCAAAAATATAATGAGTTAATTTTGATATGCTGCTTTTCCAGATTATTTACGCTTTGAAACTTGTTAGAAGGTTTATTTTAGAGACTTTTGCTCCTGTGCATCCAAAATAAGTGCAACGCATGTAGAGTGGAAGAAGTTAGCCCTAAAAACTTCTTCAATAGATGAAACTCCACCAATCTTTACTCGATCAGAAAGCCAGAAATAAATTTTAATGTTATACTGGCCAAACAGCAAGAAAAATTACGAACTTGAGCATATATGCATGATTCCACATGTAAAAACAATATGAACATTTCCATGATCACAGTAAAGGTGTGCTGTTAATAATGGTAAAAAGAAAACACTGTCTGTGACAATACTCGTGCATATGATCATTCCCAACGGATATGACGTTAGTGATAAAATGATCAGCTTTGATAACACAGAAAAGTTAGTAACTTGTTAGGAACTACATAATAATTTAGACTTCAGATTATCAAGTTTCGCCACCATTATTTTTACAACACTTCCGTAGTTTAAGAGCATAAATTGCGAGTATATTAGAATTACACATATAGTGAAGAAAATGCGAACAAATGTTGGAATAAACTATACATCTAAGGTTAAGCATTGCCATCATCACAATTTGAAGTTTCAAATAAAAAAAAATAACAGTTGTATTGGTTTGATTAGCTCAAAGTAATTGTGCAAAAAATGAGTCAACAGAAAATGTAATTCAAACAAGCAATTCAAATGTTTTTACTTGTTTACTTTATTTATTTGTTTGCTAATGAAGCACGATCATGAACATCCATTAATGACTTTTATGTGAGCATTACACTGTTTAACAAACACAAAATTAGCTTTAAATTTGATTCATACCTGGAGCATGAAACCAAATACCAAAAGTCATGTTTCTTAGTTTCTATATTGTCCCTGATTTGTGTCTTGAATGAAATAATCATAATATATGTTGTAAGAATAAGAACTTTTTACATTCCATAAAGCCCTACTGAATGAGAAGACTTTGTTTCTTCAACACACGAGGTATCGGGTCAGATAGTCCCTCCCTTGGCATTACGCTCCCAAAAAAAAACAAAAAAACAAAAAAAAACAAAAACTGAACCAAACTAGCTGATATATTTCGAAACCGAAACCAACCAGATTGAAAATAATTAGTTCAAAGTGGTTGGTTTAATCGTTGGTTGTTTATATAAGATAGATTTCTAGAGATAAATTACCCTTCTTATAATCGTATTAATGTTATCTGAAAGAAAACTAAAATTGTTAAGAATTATAATAATATTTATATATTCATTGACAATTAAGGTCTGATTTGAGTTTCTGTCGGTTTAGCTAGTTGGTTCTGATTTGCAGTATTGTAAACCAAAATCAGCAAAAGAATCCAAATCAATTTGGAAATCAAAATCAAACTCAACAAATTAACTAATAAAATTGAATGAGTCAAACATATTTGGCTTGGTTGGCATATTTGGTTAGAACCAACATATGCTCACCTCCACATGTGCTCCTTGATGTTTTATTTACTATTCAACAACGAGGTTTAGTATCAATGTGATGGTAGATATAGGGTTGGACGCATAGGGACTAGGGACACTCAGTTTTGGGGTCAAAGGCGTTATCTATGAAAGAGCATGACCAGCATTTGACCCATAAATTATGACTTTTTATCTGTCTAAAACTTAACTAGTATACCTGCTTTGATACTGAATGCTAAATGTTGAGTATTGAATTGTAAACTAATTGTTTATCTAATTTTTCAAAAGTTCTAACTGAACAAGTATTATATATATATATATATATATATATATATATATATATATATATATATATATATACACACACACACACACACACACATATAGAGAGAGAGAGAGAGGAGCGTTCAATGGAACCCCAAATAGTGAGCATCCCATTTGCCCCACTATATAAACCAAGCATTTATATTAGAATAAGTGAGTGGGAGGTGAGAGAATGAGTGGAGGGAGAGAGAAACGAGATATGTGGTGGAAATCAGAGGGCATTTAGGGGTGCTGCTCTATTTGGGGTGTCATTGAACGCTTGCCTATATATATATATATATATATATATATATATATATATATATATAATATCAGAACTGGCTGATATTTCAAATACAAAGAGTAAAACTAGGTTGAACAAGTAAAGACAGTGTCATAACTCGTGCTGATAACTTGTTATAAAACAAAATAAGAGCAGAAGCTATCTGAGAGAGGACAATTTTATTAATTTAAATATGTTTCCAACACACATAAGCTCTCTATTTATTAATGTTTTAAAACTCAAAAGCGTACATGAGGTGTTTTCATGCCTGCGAAGCGTAAGCCTCAAAACGTTGAGGCGTAAGTCTTTCGGAGGGGAAAAATGCATACGTAATTCAAGCATTTCGGTAGTTCTTTCGCCCATTTTCAAGATGTATCTCCCTTGCTCATTGGTATAAAACTGTCAGACTACAAAGACATGAGCAGTTAAGTAAGAAGCAGCAATTATAATCAAGCAGACTCACTAAGCACCAAGGCATCGACAGGAATCATTTTGAACTGAGAATCAAAACGATTCTCTACAGGAATCCATCGATTCCTGTACTGGAATCAACTTCGATTCCAGTTCTGGAATCGACTTCAATTCATTGAAGAAGAAAAATTACCTGTGTTGTTGCTTTTTTACCAAGGAGTTTGAAGCAGTAAAGAAACGAGCAGCAGCAGAAAATAGCTAGAAGCAGCAACAGGTAAGATTTTTTCCAAAAAACGCAAGCATTAAAACGGGTCTTATTTTCACGTCTTTCATGATTCTTGCGCTTCAAAGGTTGAAGCCTACTTTTCAGGGAAAAACGCTTCAACGAATGCGTCCCGGTGCTTTTTTGGGGCGCCTCACCTTGAGACACGTCTCACTCGCGTTTTTAAAAACATTGTTATTTGTATACTTCACATGTCCTAGTAATTACAATAATATCCCTCGCATTAAACGTATTCACCCTTGATATTGCAATAATCAATATATTACAACAGGTGAACAATTATGATAATACTACCTCCATGTTTATAGAATAAACAATGATTTTTGCAATTTCAAATAATTTTTAATCGTGTACAACATCAAATAGCAAAAAAATGAAATTGCATTTTGAAAAGGAAAATAAAGCAATTATCATGGATATTATGAGTTTTGATCAGATCCATCTAATATGATTACTTTCAAGATTTCTGAACACCTACTGCAAAAATTTGTTTAAAACATTCTTGTCACTCTTATTTCAATTAACCAAAAAGTTGATGCAAACAAATAGGCGCATTCAAAACTTCAAGCATTTGATGCTTACTAATCCAAAATAATTTATCAATTTAACTGCACTCATCTTTATAAACGCCAATCGGACCAAAGCTAAGCTTGTTCTTTCAACACAAACAAAAGCGCATATAGCCAGATATTTAATAATAATACAATGCAACTCAACTATGGCACAAAAACCACAGGCATGGGTGCACTTCATCAACGCTCAACGTTCAAACACGTCAGACAAAAGAAATTATGTACCAACAAAACCTTAAAAAAAAAAAAAAAACACAGGTCTATACGCATTCTTCAAATCAATCAGCACTAATACCAAAATAGCGTCTCATACCTAATTTAATCATCACATGCACATAACGGCATAAAAATTATACCACCCACCGGAACACTCAAAACTCAGTTACCATACACCGATTCTAACATATAAAAGATCCGATCGCTATCAAAATCGTACTAAAGAAAAAAGAAACTCAAAGACAAGATGCAGAAAGGCATAACTGTAGGTTGGAGCTAGGGTAAAGAAAAGTTTACGATACGAAGAGACTGAGTAATGAAGCTCCGCTTTGGATCGCCGCAGTAGAGAATTTTGACAGGAGGGGTTTTGAGAAAATCGATTGCTTTTGGAGGGAGAGTGGCGATGATGGTGATTTTTTGGAGCTGATCAGAAAGAGAGTGGACCGTACATTAATGACGCATACACGTCCCCGTGATAATCTCCAACAAATCCTTTTAGTGCTTTTCCTAAAAAAGAAATACGTGTAATGACAAGTTTGTCGCCTTGCTTTACCAATCAAGGGGGCCTAATGGACCCCCTATTTTCCACCAATTAGAGATGAGATCAAACTAGTATTGGAAACACTCGGCCCAACTTCGAGCGAACAAAGTACAAACTTTTTTGTTAAGTAAACCGTGTTGTCCATTTATGATTTTTTTTTTTTTTTTCATTTTTTGAATAAACTATTTTTATAAGGTGAAAATAAGGAGTGGGTCCCTAAAATCAAATTTTATTAAAGGCGGAATCATGTTCAAATTTTTTTGTAAAGCGGACCTCTAAATCTGTAATAATACTGTTTTCATGATTTTTTTTGCTTCAGTGCTTACAAAAATTCAAAAAACGGGTAAATTTTAAAAAAAAAATGCAGAAATGGTTGCGCTTATCGTGAAAAAGCGCAGACATATCTGTAACTATTGCAACACATTTGTAATCATTATCTCTCTATATGCATACATGACTTCAATAGATGTTGACACACTTTTTAGTCAAAGCTGTCACACATGGAATTCCAGAATGGTAGCATGCTCAAGCGATGGAAACAATGCCAGAAGACATATAGCAATTTAGTCGAAATCGCAACATCAACATAAACAAGCCCGAAACTCCTATCAGACGACCTTTTTGGGCCTAAAAACAGTAATTACAGAGATGAGCTTTGTAACTCTTGTAGCCCTCTGAATTAGCTTCAGAATGAGCTTTCGTTTGACCCAATCGGACTTACGGTTTGGAAGTTATGTCCGTTTCTGTAAACACACGTAGAAGAGCAACTCTGGTTCGTGAACATGGTCTCCGTTCACCCTCACCACATGACACTGGCTCGCACCCTTTGCGGTTCGCCCCCCTCGACTCGTGGTGGACTCCTCGATCACCACTCGGCTCGTGGCACATCCCTAGACCATGACCCGACCCTCTTGGCGTAGGCTTCAATACTCCAGCTCGCAAGTGGACCCGCTCGTGATGCACATGGTGGTCACGACCCGCCATCACGACCCGACTCCTGAACCTGTAGCAGCGTGAAGATCTTGAGCTATTCTCTTGGCTATTCATGCTTCTACTTTTCCGGATCGGGTTCCACGTGCCCTATCACGAACTGGCCTCTCTATGAGCTTTCTTACATCTATAAATACATCACTACATGGCAAATTGAAGGGACTTTTTGGCCATTCTTCTTCGTGGCTTCCACCATTACTGAAGTGCAAGAACTTTGCACCTTTCTATATCTAAATTCTCCTCTTGTAATCTCAGTTAACACACGGATTGTGTGTCTACATATAACTGATTCTTGTAATCTGTCAGTAAAGATTATAAAGTGGACGTAGGCTACATCTACAGCCGAACCACTATAAAAACCTCGTGTGTTCCCTCTTATTTACTATTTTCTGCGTTTTTGTGATCTGTGATCTTCATTTGGGTGTTAGTGACCAATTTTGGTCTAACAATAGACAAAAAACTGCATGCATGTTGCAATGATTATGTAAAATTGATTTTTTATCTGTATTTTTTCTATAAGTGAGTTATTTTTCAATTGTATGCAAATTACATTATTTTTTTGATGATTTTTCTGCAATAATATGATATTGAATAAGTACATATATTAAATTTGAAATTTTGAATCATTTAGCAAAAACTACAAAAAAAAAATATACAAGTATTGTTTAAAATTGCGATAATATTTGCAGTTTTTCGAAAAACTGCATGTTTTCCTGGAAGTTTTGTTGAATTGTGTATTTTTCGGATTTATTTGTATTTGATGCTGGTTTTTTTTTTATTTTCTTACATTCAATAGTGTTTTACATTGATTTTTAATGATTTTCGAACAAGAGGAACCAAGTTTACATAAGTTTTATGACAAGAATGTTTTGTGTATCTTCAAATTTAATAGAGATCTTTGCAAAACTGTCACTTTTATAAAAATATCTAAATTTATCGTCAATTAGTTCGTTGGTCCAAGGGGTTGATTCTCGATCAAGTTGCAGGGTCTCGGTTGTGTTTGAATTTCAATTTTGACATTGGTTATGAAGTCGATAACAAAGATGCCTGTTTGTTTCAACAATTACCACCAACAGAAATTCCCACGACAAAACTTCATCATTGAAAAATAATTTTTTTACCTACTTTCCTGAATTAAGAGATTAAACAAACATCATTTGATCACTTCGGCTGTTATTCTGATTTGTACATGTGGTCACAATTTGATAGTACTTAATTAATCGTGATTGTTTCGAATATAACTCTTGATTTATTGGTCATTAAACAATAGGGCAATTAACAAATATTCATTTGTATTTATGGATGTAGAGATTTAATACCTAAAAATGTGATAAGAATTGAGATTTCTTTGGCTAAAAGTCTTTTTTTTTCATTCATTAGTAGGAGCCATTTATACACAACATGTAACACCCCACCTCCGCCAGTGCCACTCTTGCAAGGACACTAACTTTGGAGGGGCGTTAAACGAGGTAAACATGCATGCAGATATCACAAGACAGAACATGTAAGTAAAAGCAGAGTAGTAAAGCAGCGGATAAAACTAGCATTTCAAAACCATAGTCAAGTTACATCAAAGTACTTGGTCATTATTTTTCCATAAACAAAGTCTAGAACATAAACTGAAAACTGAAAAAGAAATATAAAGTAACTATCCCCAAAGTAGTAAGGCCATAGCATGCTCAAACCATACGTGAGCTATCCAGAAAAGCAGCAAAAGATCCGGCTAAGTAACAGTGTTCCCACCCTGCAAACCTGGGGGGGGGGAACGGAAGAAAAGAGGCGAAAGGAAAACGGGTCAGTCATAAAGACTGAGTAAGTCCTACCTACTATTAGTCTAAAAACTAATGAAGTTAACTTAACATGAGAAACTGAGATGAACATGATGATGGTGATTAACTAGCATGATAAACAAGATAACGGAACATGATCAAAGGTGACATCGCATATACAAGGTTAAGTGTTGCACCAATATAGTACTAGTATCTTAATCCATGTCAAGTAAAATCAAGAACTGATCCCATGGCCCAATAGGCCCAAGTCATGAGGTGACCTAAGTCAAGGTCCAACTACTCGTTCTAGTCGATCGGCTCCCTATAAGCTTAACTCGTCAAGTGTCGGTGTCATACGGCCTAAAACCGGAATGTAGTCAAACTGTGTTAGGTCCACCCTAGGGTGTATCCGGGCCCTAGGGTACCAACCACTGACACAGAAACAAGCATGCACAGTCAAAACCTACTGGTGCCCATGTCTGTCTTTCATCCCCGGACCATGTGCACGACCATGGTCCGTCGGAATCTACGAATGGCGCTCCTACTTTCGTCGTCTTTTTGGTCACTTACATTCCAGCCCAGTAATCGTGCCCCACCCTAGCCTAGTCCCTAGGGTATCCCGATACTCTCTAGTGGGTTACTGCTGAAAAGGACCGCGTAACTAGGATTTCTAACGGGTTAAGTGTGGTTAACCCTATCCAAACATGTATCAAGTTGGTTAAGTGTACCCAAGTGGTTCATGACTTAACCCTACCAACCAATCGTGTTCAAGTGGTTAAGTATATTCAAGTAATCTATGACTTAACCCTATCAATATTATCTTGCCAAATTGGTTAAGTGAAGGTTGACTTAACCCCATTAAATTATCAAGTCAAATTGGTCAAGTGTAGGTTAACTTAACCCCATTAAATTATCGAGTCAAATTGGTTAAGTGTAGGTTAACTTAACCCCATTAAATTATCGAGTCAAATTGATTAAGTGTAGGTTAACTTAACCCCATTAAATTATCGAGTCAAATTGATTAAGTGTAGGTTAACTTAACCCCATTAAATTATCGAGTCGGATTAGTTAAGTATAAGTTAACTTAACCCCATCCACTAATCGTATTACATGGTTAAGTGTCAATAAGTAAATCAAGCCCGGTTTTACTTAACCTACCCATTCATGTTATATCGGTTAAGTAACTACGTCAACTTAACTTAACCCTATCATGTGGCATTAATTAACTTAATGCACCACAACCTCTCACATTAGACCTTGTTGTGGTTACTAGTTAAGTCGGGCGGGTCCGGGTAGGGTTATACCACAACCTAGTCTAACCTCGGGTTTTAGGTGCGGCATGACCAACTACTCACATTGGGTCCTATTGTTTGCAACTACTAGTTAAGCCGGGCGGTTCCGGGTAGTCTTACGTTGCAAACTCAACCCAACCTCGAGTTGGTCAATTTCATGTTTTCTAAGTGTCATGACCATATTTATGTTTATCATAAAACTATGGTTTTCAAGCATAATCATATGTCATGTTTTAAAGTCATGCTTCATGTCATATTTCACGTTCATGTTTCATGTATTTAAGTTTACCCATAACGTAACCCCAACGCTCCTATGTTCGCATCAACACAAGATAGATGAAAAAAAGGGAAACAAAATGATATGACAAGGTGGGCATAAGGTGATATTTGGCCACAAGTTAAACATGGTGGCTCATGAGACATAGGTGTTCATCTAAAACTTGCATATATCATATTTGGCCTCAAAATATGCATATTTGTTACTTAGCAAATAGGTGAAAGCACAAAGATCTAAACTAGCATATAGATCCTATCATGACAAGTTAACATTAAGGTCAAGTGAGAGTCTTTATGTTGCTACATGCAACATTTCTAAACAAAGGTAAGAGCTTTCAACCCAAGAAGACAAGGTGATGATTTCACAATCATACATAGGATAGATCTAAGCCTCACATGATAGATTCAAAGCACAAAATGATATTTAAGCCCAAACTCAACTTGCAACATGTCATGTTTAAATTCATAGTTTATATCTAGTAGTAGAAGAGGGCTTACAATGCTATGAAGACTAGAATTAATATATATAAAGATTGAGACGAAGCCACTAGCAAATCCGCAAATAAAATAAGATCCAATCCAAGCTTTGAGAGAATAAGATGCTTCTTTGATTTGCTATGAAGAAAGATGGATTCTTTAAGGAAGAAGGAGGGCTCTTTTACTTGATTTGAACACTCAAACTCTCATATGAATGAAGGTAGAAACTTTAGCAAGAGAGTGGAGGCCATGAGAGAACATTTTGGCATAGTTTAGTTGTAGGAATGATTAATGAGTGATTAGGTTAGGTCTAGGGGTCTTTTTATAGAAGATTAGGGTGTTATTAGCCATAGGATTAACCCTAAAACACATCAGGTCCGTCAAATCCCGTCAGAAACTTCTAGAGCAAGACTCACATGTCACAAATGGTGCACCAGAAAAATTGGTCCGACCAGGGGGGTCGACCCCTGGGTCGACATGGGTGTCGACCCATTGGGGGGGTCGACACTGGTGTCGACCCCTATGTCGACCCTGCCTGGGGCAGGAAAATTCCCGCCCATTCTGCCTTGGTTGAAATTTAAATCTGAATTCGTATTTGAACTGTTTTCGGGCTTGGAATTTTCTGAAAACTTCATTGGGCCTTAACTTGGTCATACGGACTCCGTTTTTCGAAAACTCAGACTCTATTTCGCGTATTTTTCCGAGACAAACGCAATGGCATAGCCCGTTTCCCTTGATCCAGATTTTAGAATTTAATTCTGCCTTGATTTACATTATAACATGTTATTAAAAATACGGGTTGTTACATTCTCCCCTCCTTAAAGGATTTTGTCCCCGAAATCTCCAAGTTAGGAAGAACGTATCCTACCATCCATAATCCATCTACTCAAAACATCATCCACAAGTAACCATTGTCCTTAAAAGGATTCTAAATGCTGTATGAACATATGCAAAAGGTGTGTGTATATGTACTTATCTAATGCGAAAATCGGGCGGTTACTGATTCAGTAAACCTCCTTAATGCAAAATATGTTAGTGTAATGAGTCCATATGTATGTGAATTCCTAACATAACTTATAGTCTCTACATGAGTGCACATAACATCCATCCATATGCAACATCCATGTGATAGCATACAAGTTTCATCCATGAATAAGCATAAACACTCATGCATATGCGGTATGAAAGTGTGTGAGCCGATCTTAGTGCCTAACGTGTATCATGCATCCACGAGTATCCACTTGCAAACACTTGCAACCACTGGCAAACATCAAGCATAACATGTTTCAAATACATGTTTCAACCAAGGATTTCTACCTAAGGTTCTCATGACAAGATTTATGAAATAAGATAAACTAGATAAACATGGATAGCAAAGGAAAGATATACCAACTAGGAAAAGAGATTGAAAATGTATCCTAAAAAAGAAATGGATAAAACCCACGCACCTTCTCCCCGGTTTCCCAAGTCGCTTCTTCCTCTGCTTCCCTCCATTGCACCTTAACAAGCTTAACTTCTTTGCTTCTTAGCTTCTTTGTCTCCGTTTCCATGATATGAATCGAAGCTCGTCTCAGGGTTGCCTCTTTCTCCACCTCCATGTCTTCAAGAATGCTAGGTTCAACCACCTCAGCGGACTCATGTAGGCACTTTCGGAGGTGAAAGGCATTATGCACTCCGGCCAGTTTCTCGGGCAATTCCACCTTATAAGCCATCTTCCCAATTCTTTCTACGATAGGGAAGGGTCTTACGAACCTTGGTGCCAGCTTCCCTACTGCTCCAAAACGAACCACATTACGCAAAGGAGAAACCTTCACGAAAACCATGTCTCCCACTTCGAATTCCGAGTCTGTCCTTCGTTTGTCAGCATAGGATTTCTGTCTGTCTTGGGCCGTCTTTATCCGCCTTCGAATCAACTCAACCTTCTCGGATGTGTCCCTTATCATGTCGGGCCCAAGTATAAGCTTATCCATCGTTTCCCACCAACATGTTGGTGACTTGCACGGCCTCCCATATAAGGCTTCGAATGGTGCCGTCCCAAAGCTTGCTTGATAGCTGTTATTATAAGCAAACTCTACGAGAGGAAGGTGGTCTTCCCAAGTACCACCAAAGTCAAGAACACAAAGTCTCAAAAGATCTTCTAGTACTCTATTCACCCTTTCGGTTTGGCCATCCGTCTGGGGGTGATAGACTGTACTCAGATTCAATCGCGTACCCATCGCTTCTTGCAAACTATTCCAGGACTGGCTAGTGAAAATTGGGTCACGATCGCTAACTATGCTAGAAGGAACTCCATGCAACCGCACTATCTCTCGAAGATAAACAGATGCTAGCCATGATACGGTCCTCTTGCTTTTCACCGGAATAAAATGGGCTCTCTTTGTAAGTCTATCAATTATTACCCATATCCCATAAAGCCCAAATAGTTTGGTGATGAACATCTTCACCGCAACTATATATCACAAACAGGCGAGTCATACTCCTTATGGGGTTTGCAACAGAACTAAGATTGAGGATAGGACCGAGAGGATATACTTAAAAGATAGCATGCGAGTAAGCTCTACGGAATAATAGGGATCAAGGATATACTCTTAGAAAGAGATTTAATGCGCGTATCTAGTCTTTAATCTTCTAAGCCGCCTTTTCTTGTGCTTAATCCCATTGTGCCTTGACCGTCTTTTAACTTCACGATTTCGTAGCTCTTAATTCTTATTTCCAAAATATGAGTTAGAACTCATTTCACCGTTGCCTCTCGTTTCACTTCCACTTATTCTTTGCCTAAAATACTTGGCTCAAACATAACTGCGTGCTCATGGTTTCATGCAAGCTTCCCAAAATTCGTTAGTGAATCCTGGATCTCGTGTACATACCATACGGTATTCCCCGTAGAAGAACTATCTCTTGAAAACAAATGCCAAAACTGGAGCTGTGGTAAGGGCTCTCTTCTTTCACGCGGGGTCATGCGCCTAACTGGCAATGAAACTGGCTTGGCATTACCAACTAGATAAATTCAGAAGTCTATCTCGCGTTTAGGGGGTAACCCCTTCACCTCATCAAAGACGTCAGGATATTCTCGGACCATCCTCACCGATTGAAGATTGTCAAAAGACGAGTCGAGGGATTCAAGATAACAGAACATGATAGGACCCATATAGTTACAAGAAATCTCTAGGGTATTACCAAGGCGAGTCATAAGCCTCACTACCCTATGCTCAAAATCGAGAATGGCTCCCTAACTGGACAACCAATCCATGCCCAAAATCAACACGTACCCCATAAACCCGAGAACATAAGCATTACACATGAATTCTACGCTAAAGATAGAAATTTTCAAATCCATACAAACCATAGATAAACGGGCGGAACCCCCAATTGGATTTGAAACACAAACGGGATCCTCAACTAGACTAGCACTAAGGTGCAAACCTTCAACAAGATCAGGAGAAATAAAACTATGCGATGCGCCAGAGTTAAATAAGGTACGAACAGGAAAACCAGAAATGTAAACAAGACTTTCTATATGAACACTACCTCGATCAAGAGATGGAAGAGCGAGGAGAGCCTGCAACTGCCCTCCAGAGAGTCCTGCTTGCTGAGTTTTCCCTTGCCTCTTGGGGCAATCCTTGCTGTGATGTCTAACTTCTCCACAGAGAAAGCACTCGCCCAACTTCCTCTTCTTCTTCCTACAGTCCTTAGCTATGTGTCCAGTGATCCTACAGAAGTTGCACTTCCTCTTCTCTCTTGACTTGTTGTCCTTGTTGTTGTTGTTCTTGCCTCCTTTTCCGGAATCTTCTTTCTTGCCTTGGGACTCATTTGCCTTGACCTCCTTCTTGCCACTCTTATCTTCCTCTTGAAGTAGGACCATATTCACCAAATTCTCGAAGGTCGCCCCCAGGGGTATATGAGACATGGCCAAGCCGCGCAATGGCTCATTCAATCCTAGAGCAAAGTGTAGGGCCTTCTTCCGAGCTGTGTTAACCAATTCTAGACCGAACTGAGCAAGTTGATTAAACATATCCACGTATTCCCTAACTGTCATGTCCCCTTGCTTTAGTGATAGGAACCTCTCCATCTGAAGGTTCTCTTTTGTCGATGATAGAAACCTCAGTCCAAACCTTCTCCTAAAGTCATCCCAAGTCTGAATTGGCCTAGTAGTGGTGGTGACCACCCACCAATATGCAGCTTCCCCTTTCAACAACCATACCGCTAACAGAACTTTCCTACGGTCTTCTATATCAAATATAGTAAAGAGGTCTTCAATTTCCTTCAACCAGTTTCTTGCCTCAACAAAAGTCTCCGTCCCGACAAAATTCTTGCCACCCATCGCCTTAAAGTCCTTGCAAACCTTTGCGAAATCCTCTTGCGGATGCTGAGGAGGAGGAGGAACCTCAGCTAAGGGAGGAGGAGAGATGTCAGCGATGGGGGAAGGAGAAGGAATGTTCGTGGGGCCGGCTTCATTCGCCCTTGCCTCCATAAATCTCCGGAACCAGACGGGTACTTGTACGCCTTCCGGGATGTTAAAGCGATCGGTCATACTAAAACGTAGAAAAAGATAGATTCAGAACGAAGAAACGAAGGATAGTGCTAATGGCTTTTGGGGAATAGCCTTTTAAAATAATTAGACTTTTCTTGGAAAATACTTAATTGGTTTTGAAAATAGTTTTTCAAAAGGTAAGTTTAAAAACCTTTTGTCCAATCTCGTAAACCATATGCTCTGATACCAAATGTAACACCCCACCTCCGTCAGTGCCAATCTTGCAAGGACACTAACTTTGGAGGAGCGTTAAACGAGGTAAACATGCATGCAGATATCACAAGACAGAACATGTAAGTAAAAGCAAAGTAGTAAAGCAGCGGATAAAACTAGCATTTCAAAACCATAGTCAAGTTACATCAAAGTACTTGGTCATTATTTTTCCATAAACAAAGTCTAGAACATAAACTGAAAACTGAAAAAGAAATATAAAGTAACTATCCCCAAAGTAGTAAGGCCATAGCATGCTCAAACCATACGTGAGCTATCCAGAAAAGCAGCAAAAGATCCGGCTAAGTAACAGTGTTCCCACCCTGCAAACCTGGGGGGTCGGAAGAAAAGAGGCGAAAGGAAAACGGGTCAGTCATAAAGACTGAGTAAGCCCTACCTACTATTAGTCTAAAAACTAATGAAGTTAACTTAACATGAGAAACTGAGATGAACATGATGTGGTGATTAACTAGCATGATAAACAATATAACAGAACATGATCAAAGGTGACATCGCATATACAAGGTTAAGTGTTGCACCAATATAGTACTAGTATCTTAATCCATGTCAAGTAAAATCAAGAATTGATCCCATGGCCCAATAGGCCCAAGTCATGAGGTGACCTAAGTCAAGGTCCAACTACTCGTTCTAGTCGATCGGCTCCCTATAAGCCTAACTCGTCAAGTGTCGGTGTCATACGGCCTAAAACCGGAATGTAGTCAAACTGTGCTATGTCCACCCTAGGGTGTATCCGGGCCCTAGGGTGCCAACCACTGACACGGAAACAAGCACGCACAATCAAAACCTACTGGTGCCCATGTCTGTCTTTCATCCCTGGACCATGTGCACGACCATGATCCGCCGGAATCTACGAATGGCGCACCTACTTTCGCCGTCTTTTTGGTCACTTACAATCCAGCCCAGTAATCGTGCCCCGCCCTAGCCTAGTCCCTAGGGTATCCCGATACTCTCTAGTGGGTTACTGCTGAAAAGGACCGCGTAACTAGGATTTCTAACGGGTTAAGTGTGGTTAACCCTATCCAAACATGTATCGAGTTGGTTAAGTGTACCCAAGTGGTTCATGACTTAACCCTACCAACCAATCGTGTTCAAGTGGTTAAGTATATTCAAGTAATCTATGACTTAACCCTATCAATATTATCTTGCCAAATTGGTTAAGTGAAGGTTGACTTAACCCCATTAAATTATCAAGTCAAATTGGTCAAGTGTAGGTTAACTTAACCCCATTAAATTATCGAGTCAAATTGGTTAAGTGTAGGTTAACTTAACCCCATTAAATTATCGAGTCAAATTGATTAAGAGTAGGTTAACTTAACCCCATTAAATTATCGGGTCAAATTGATTAAGTGTAGGTTAGCTTAACCCCATTAAATTATCGAGTCGGATTAGTTAAGTATAAGTTAACTTAACCCCATCCACTAATCGTATTACATGGTTAAGTGTCAATAAGTAAATCAAGCCCGGTTTTACTTAACCTACCCATTCATGTTATATCGGTTAAGTAACTACGTCAACTTAACTTAACCCTATCATGTGGCATTAATTAACTTAATGCACCCTAACCTCTCACATTAGACCTTGTTGTGGTTACTAGTTAAGCCGGGCGGGTCCGGGTAGGTTTATACCACAACCTAGTCTAACCTCGGGTTTTAGGTGCGGCATGACCAACTACTCACATTGGGTCCTATTGTTTGCAACTACTAGTTAAGCCGGGCGGTTCCGGGTAGTCTTACGTTGCAAACTCAACCCAACCTCGAGTTGGTCAATTTCATGTTTTCTAAGTGTCATGACCATATTTATGTTTATCATAAAACTATGGTTTTCAAGCATAATCATATGTCATGTTTTAAAGTCATGCTTCATGTCATATTTCACGTTCATGTTTCATGTATTTAAGTTTACCCATAACGTAACCCCAACGCTCCTATGTTCGCATCAACACAAGATAGATGAAAAAAAAAGGGAAACAAAATGATATGACAAGGTGGGCATAAGGTGATATTTGGCCACAAGTTAAACATGGTGGCTCATGAGACAAAGGTGTTCACCTAAAAACTTGCATATATCATATTTGGTCTCAAAATATGCATATTTGTTACTTAGCAAATAGGTGAAAGCACAAAGATCTAAACTAGCATATAGATCCTATCATGACAAGTTAACATTAAGGTCAAGTGAGAGTCTTTATGTTGCTACATGCAACATTTCTAAACAAAGGTAAGAGCTTTCAACCCAAGAAGACAAGGTGATGATTTCACAATCATACATAGGATAGATCTAAGCCTCACATGATAGATTCAAAGCACAAAATGATATTTAAGCCCAAACTCAACTTGCAACATGTCATGTTTAAATTCATAGTTTATATCTAGTAGTAGAAGAGGGCTTACAATGTTATGAAGACTAGAATTAATATATATAAAGATTGAGACGAAGCCACTAGCAAATCCGCAAATAAAATAAGATCCAATCCAAGCTTTGAGAGAATAAGATGCTTCTTTGATTTGCTATGAAGAAAGATGGATTCTTTAAGGAAGAAAGAGGGCTCTTTTACTTGATTTGAACACTCAAACTCTCATATGAATGAAGGTAGAAACTTTAGCAAGAGAGTGGAGGCCATGAGAGAACATTTTGGCATTGTTTAGTTGTAGGAATGATTAATGAGTGATTAGGTTAGGTCTAGGGGTCCTTTTATAGAAGATTAGGGTGTTATTAGCCATAGGATTAACCCTAAAACACATCAGGTCCGTCAAATCCCGTCAGAAACTTCTAGAGCAAGACTCACATGTCACAAATGGTGCACCAGAAAAACTGGTCCGACCAGGGGTGTCGACCCCTGGGTCGACATGGGTGTCGACCCATGGGTCGACATGGGTGTCGACCCATTGGGGGGGTCGACACTGGTGTCGACCCCTGTGTCGACCCTGCCTGGGGCGGGAAAATTCCCGCCCATTCTGCCTTGGTTGAAATTTAAATCTGAATTCGTATTTGAACTGTTTTCGGGCTTGGAATTTTCTGAAAACTTCATTGGGCCTTAACTTGGTCATACGGACTCCGTTTTTCGAAAACTAGGACTCTATTTCGCGTATTTTTCTGAGACGAACGCAATGGCACAGCCCATTTCCCTTGACTCAGATTTTAGAATTTAATTCTGCCTTGATTTACATTATAACGTGTTATTAAAAATACGGGTTGTTACACAACATCCCATTCTGATTTTGTCAGCAAATCGCATAAATAGGGAAACTACAAAATGAGAATCATAGATGCCTAATTTGCCTCCTAGAGTTTTCTTTCTAGAAGGTAGTTTTTCCATTGTACAGGTTCTATTATCCTCCAAAGCATGAATTTCTTTCTACATAGCACTATGTCATTCTGCATCTTTCACAGTCTATTTAAAAGACTATACTTCTGTTACTGCTACAATAAAATTTCGGCGTTTCGCGGAAAATTTGCCACAACTAACATAGTTTGCTATGGGATAAAGAGCACCTGAGGGAGATTGTGAAGTGGAATCAAGTGAAACGGGGATTGGACTTTTCTTGATTACTGTATGAGTCACAAAATCACGCAATTTTACTAAGGGATACTTGACACGTAGTCCACAACTTAATTTATCATTTAAATCTGCATCATTATATGAGTCAACCATATCCACTCCCTACTTTAGCCAAATACAAGTCTGGTTGTGCCTCATCCAGAACTGGGGAAATTTTCGACACCATGTTCTCATCATCAACATAGTCTAAAACATCAGCAGTACTACTAACCATATGCATCTCGGGTAAAGTGCTTACATATTTAGGTTCGGCATCCAAATATGGGAAAATATTCTCATAAAATTTAGCATCATAAGTGATAAAGAATTTTTTAGTTTCCAAGTTAAATAAGTTTCATCCCTTCTTACCAAACGGATACCCTACAAAAACACATTTAAGACTTGCAAATTTGTCACCCTTTGCCTTTTGGTTATGAGCAAAATAGACAACCAAAAGCACGAAATTCTCTTAAGGATAGTGAATGACCAAACAAAATCTCATATGGTATCTTTTTGTTAAGAACATTAGAAGGAGTACGATTAATAACATGAGCCGCAGCTAAAACACATTCCCCCTCAAAAAGAAATAGGCAAACCACCTTGAAAGCTTAAAGCTCTTGCAACACTCAAAATATGTTGATGTTTTCTTTCCACTCTCCCATTTTTTGAGGAGTAACCACATAAATAGTTTGAAACAAAATTCCCTTTGCAAAAAAATAATCCTTCAAATAGTTAAATTCTATTCCATTTTCACTACAAACAATTTTCATTTTTTGATAAAATTGACGATCAATCATAGCAATAAATGACGTAAACATCTCAAAAACTTCAGTATTATCAATCAACAAATAGGCCCACACAGCATAGAAAAAATAATCCACTATTATAAGAAAATAATGAGCACCACAAGAACACTACAACAAAAACACCATATTACAACTTTAGTTTTACAACAGTGGTAAAAGCACCGTTGTAATAAATGTTTTTTGCAACTTTTTTCCAGAAAAGTTGTAATAAACTTATTTTTAACAACTGTGTTATTTTGACAGTAGTAATAAAAGCCTATCACAACTTTTATTTTTTTATTGTTGTAATATATGACTATATTTTAATGTAATTAACAACTAATAATTAATATTTAATACATTTATATTGATTATTTTATAATTAATAACTAATAATTACTATTAATAATCAATTAGGAAGTAATAATTAATAATCAATCCGTAATTTTTAATACTTAGCAATTAAGAAGAATAATTAAAAAATATAGTTAATATTACATAATTACTATTAAATAGTTAATAATTAAAATATAATAATTAATGCTAATCATGAATAATCAATGATTGCTATTAATAATTAAGAAGTAGAGATTAATAATTAAGAAGAAGAGATTAATAACTAAGATTATATTTAATAATTAATTTATAATAACGAACGATTAATAAGAAATCTTTAATAATTAAAAAGTAATGCTTATTATTATTATTATTTAATATTTAATAGTTATGGGTAATAATTATATTTAACATCTAATATTTCAGAAAAAGTTCAAATTTTTCTATATTCGTTTGAGGTTTTCTTTAGTAGAATATTTTATTTTGTATGCATTAGTAATCTTTCAATTTTAATAGAAAAAATTTGATCCCGCTTACCAAACGTTTTACGTTTAAATTGAAAATTTGGATCAAATTCAAATTTCCCTCCGAACTAATACTTTTGTGCCACGCTTCTTTTCTGGAAAATTCGGCTATAAACAACTGTATTTCCAGTCAATGCTCGTCCATTCAATTATTTTTTATTGCTTATGTTCGTCCGTCCGATTTTTCCAACTCCCCAGCTCCTCCATTAAATGATAAAACGTGGTGTCCCTTTTCTTTCGCTCGTTCCAATTCCCCAGATCTAAAGAAATACATCGCCTCCTGCTTTATTCCGAGTTAATGAATTTTTCCCTTCAAACCAATCATCCAATTTCGTAAACAAAAAAAAAGTTCATCGCTGTCAAAAAAGTAGTTGATTCACGATCGATTTTATGTCAATTTCAATTCGGCTCCAGGTCCAATCCAGTTGTGAATCTGGGGTATGGGTTCGGCTTCAATTCAGGGTTGCTTTAATTCAAGTTTAAGCGGTTGTAACAGGTTAAGTTTCTACATTGTCGGCTTTGATTTGGGTGGAATTTATTGATTTTCGTTATTTAGTATGGTTTCAGTTTAATTTTATGAAAAGGAAAACAAAATCGTAGCTTTGTAAATTCATCGGAGCATTTTCTATATGGTTTTAGTTCTCTGAAAAGAACCGATCCTAATTGATTTTCTGCTATTTGCTCTTTCGCTATTTTATCAAGAACTAGTTTGTTCACGTTGATTTCTATTTTTATTTTTTTTACTGTAGTCCCGTAGTTAAACTGGAAACAGTGGGTTTGAGGTTTACTGCCCATTTTTCCCCTTTTGCTTTATCCGTCTTTTGCTTTAATTAACTTTTCTTCTCAAGCAAGCCATAGATTTTTCATAATATATACAATGAATAAGCTAAAAATGAAAGATGTTTAAAGGTTTGACAGGATGAATTTGGAAAAAGACAATGAGTTTATCAAATAGATGTTTGTTTAGGAGGTTGGTGGGTTGTTTCATTGGCTCTTGGTTTTTGAGTTGTAAAGATGTATGCATGTTTGTTTAACAGGGTGATGGTGAGGAAGTTTGTTTGGTTGGTGCAGTTCTGGAAGGTGGTTTGACCGAAGTGAGTTGGAGATACACTATTGTTTTGGTGATGAACTTATGCTTTTTGGTTGGTGCAGTGGTTGAAGTGTGGGGTGGGCTAGTTTGATTTTAAGTGGTATTGGTTGTTTAAACTAATGATTTGCATATTGCATTTTCAGATACATACACTATTACTGGTAGTTTCCTGAAATATATTTACTGAACTATGTTGAGTAGCATTGTTTTATTCACTCATGCTTATATATACTTGGTTTTGCCAACATTTTTTTTGCTATGATTCATTCTCTAACTCATTCTCTGCCTAGACTATTATGTATATGTTTTTAAAGGCCTGCACAAGTGGAATCTAGAACTTATTACGCAGAAAAAGACGTGCCTGAGTACAAAGATGATAAAGGCAATTTTGCTAAGTCTCATAGAAGCAGCAAAAATGGATAATGTGCTTTCCAGTGTACTCTCTTGATGTTGTTTAGCAGGTAAATTTTTTGACTTCTAATAGGCCTTATTTCACATAGTAATTTTTCTAGGTTCTACTTCCAGAGCATTTAGCTCTTCCTTAATACTGCATAGCTTCTGTTACGTTTTATAGCTTAGATTACCTCATACTTTAATATACTTCATTCTTATTGCTTAATATGTTATTTCATATAGTTTAATTCAAAAACACCTGCGACATTGCAAGAAAATTTGATCAAATTCATTGGAAGTCATCTCAAGAATGAAGATCATTGCAAGACTAGCAGCATTGCTAGCAAATCTCAATTTCATTATGTTTGTATTACTCTTAGTGATGTATATTTATGAAAGATGACTTCCAGTCATTTGGATTTTGGAGTCTTGGATAATGGATTTTGTTGTAGATGCTTTATGTATTTGAGATACTTGTATGATTTATAAATAAATGATGAGAGTTTGAAAATTCTAATATATTGTTTTGGTTCATGTTTTAATTTTGTTTGGTATCTTTAGTTTGTAGATAATACGTTCTGAAATGAATTCTTTTGTTAATAATATGTATGTAATGTGATCATATATTACAACTTTAAATAATACTTTTAATAAAGTATACTACAACAATTATAAAAAGTTGTAATAAAGTTTATTACAACGGTGGAAAACAGTTGTAAAATATACATTTCACAACAGTGCAAAAAAGTTGTAAAAGATTTTAGTCTATTACAACTTCTTAATAGACGACGGTGGCTTCACCATTGTAAAAAGTCTTTTACAACTTTTTTCCACCGTTGTAATATGGTCATTTTGTTGTAGTGGAAGGTTCAACATACAGATCCTACAAATCACACTGTACTAATCAAAAATACGAGTTGTTTTATTTTCACTCAAAGGAAAACTATCCCTAGGTTGCTTAGCGCGATAACATATTTCACATGCTTTATTCAAATTATCTTTATAATTAAAAGAAAAAGGAAGCCACTTAACTAATTTTTCCGAAGGATGGCCCAACCTATGATGTCATAATTTCAATGAAGATATGCTTGCAACTATAAGAGATTGAACTCGTGTCCCTTCACGCAAGTAGTAAAGTCCATCCCATCTTTCACCCATTCCAATCACCTCCCTCGTCAGTTGGTCCTGAATAACACACGAGTTAGAATTAGAAGTGACAAAACTTTTTAAGTCGTCATTCAGTTGTGACACCGAAATTAGATTACAATTTAAATTTGGTACATAAAGTTCATGATAAAGAATGCTTTTCTCATTTAATTTAACTACTCCTTCCTTTGAAGCCATGACTTTTCCACCATTAGGAATCCCAACGGAATAAGGAATTGCATCTTTGACGTCCTTCAAATAAGAAAGATTTTCTATAATGTGATTAAAGCAACCTATATCGATTATCCACTCATCATTTAAACGATTAGGAGGTGAATGAGAAGCACCAAAAACAGCCTGAATAAGAGTCTGCTACTGTTTTGCAGTAAAGCCTGGGAGAGGCATCGATCCAGAGGCTTTTAACATAGCCAGTGTAGAATGAATAGAGGTCGCAGCGTTGGCATTCACAGTGCTATGCCCACGTCCAGCAGATGACAAGATCCCCTCTTTACATTGCTTCCCATGTAGACCACCCTTGTTTTCTGCTTTATTCCCATGTTTCTCAACGTACCAATAAGGAACCCCATGAAGATCGAAGCATGTGGTCACATCATGACCTGATTTATGGCAATATGTGCAGTTTAAAGCAGCTTTCTCTACCTTGTCAAGGCGCAGTTTTGGTCGAATCTCCATGCGCACAACAAAACCATCAACCTCATACTTCTCCTCCTTCATGCGTGTAATCTATCTAACACGTTCTTCTTGGGCAATCTGGTGGAAAGCATGATTCAGGGATGACAGCGGGTCTAGTGATAATACGGTAGATCGCAGTTGGGCATAATACTCGATGCATACACCAAGCAAAAATTGATGAAGTCGATCACTCTCCCTCTGTTTCTCATGCTGCTTCCTAACAACACACATATAATATCCACACTTGCAAGTAATCAATGGTTCATGCTTGTCTAATTCATCCCACATTATACTCAATTTGCTAAAATAAACTGAAACCGGCAATCGTTTTAGACTGCTCACATTTATTGATGTCAGATTTAAGTTGGTGTATACGTGGACCATTGACAATCAAAAATCTTTCATGTAAATCATCACATAATTTTTTAGCATTGTCATAGTTTGAAAGCATAGATTTCACCTTCGGATTGATTGTATTCATGAGCCATTATAACAACCCAGAAAATCAGAACCAATTTAAAAATTTTATTTTGGCTATTTTAATGAATTTTGAATATTTAAAATGATTTTTTTAAATAATTACGACTAGAAATTTATTTTGAACAGAATTAGAATGAATAAATTTATTTTAATTATATAACGAGCCTGAAATGACGCGGTAGTTTGGAAATTCGATTTCAAGTTTCAATTGAATATACAGAATTCAATATAAGTCAGAATTGGGCGAAACAAGAAATATTTGAATCTGTTTAATTATATCTTTCTAACAGATCTAAAAAACTGAGATTTCACTTTATAAAATAAAAGTTATGTCCAGTTTAAAATTCAAAATAGTCGCTGTGGAATATATGTAAAGCCTTAAAAATAGCCATTTTGCAAACTACCTCCGTTTTCGACGAAACCACTTTTGTTGGATCTGGAATGTCAAATTATTGCTAGATTCCAATTCTCATAATTTTTGGAATTAATATGTGAGTGTGGCAAAAGAAAACGTGTTTTGTCAATTTCTGTTGAATTGGATCGACCAGAAAATGGTCATTTTTCAAATGGTCTCCAAACTCGACGAAATTAGTTTTGTTAGAACTGTATTGTCAAAACATAGCTAGATTTATTTTTCTGGAATTTTTGGAGTTAGTATGTGGTCCCAGTAAATTAAAATGTACGTTCAAATTCAATATATATTGATTTAGATTTTAATTTTAACAAAAACTAAACAAAACAGCCAAATTGGCTTACGAAACATATCCCATTGTGTCCAGAATGGGAATATTTGGCTAGGGCCGACAGTCGTTAGAATTGATTTGGAGTTCATACGTGAAATTTTATGAAAAGAAATTAAAAAATAATAATAAAACAATATAAAAGCCCTTAAAATCCCCTCAACCCTAATTTCTTTCAGCGCGCCGCCATTCTTTGATTACACAGTCGCGATTGTTCGGTTTTTCTCCTTTAATCTTTCCCAAACCGATTTAACTTGGATCAAAGCTTCAATACAAATATCACAGCCCCCTCTAAGATCTTCAATTCTGTATGTTGATGACCGATTTTCATTTCGTGATTCATGAGAAATCACCCCTCAAAGTCCACGAGTTTGAACTGCTTTCCAGAGAAGAAGCGGGGACCGAGTTCAACTAGGGGATGGGTGGTGGGTCGCGTCTCCATTGCAAGTTCAGAGGTGTCGACCGATCGAATTCCGATGACCAGAAATTGGCGGCGGTGGATCATTGTTCAAGCTTGTAGCAGGTTGAAGACGATGTGGTTATTTTGAGGGCAGATGCAATATTAAAACGGCCACAGTTTTTTAATACAATTAATTGTTAATTGTTTTAATTAAATTGTGTAACTTTAAATGTTGATAGCTTTTTACTGCTTAATTAGAATTCAGTAAATCTAGGTCCATTGAAATCGTGTTGACAAGCACTACACCGCAGAACCGACTGGAACAGATTTGGAGCAAGTGACAGTTTTTGGTTAAATTAAACCCACTGTTTAATTTAATCAGAACAATCATTTATATAACGATTTCTGTCTAATCAAGGTGAGAACTTCTCACTCTAATTTATTTTCTAGTTAAATATATATACTAGAATGCAGACGATGCTTAGTAGCACCTGGCACCTTTGTTTGAAACCATGTTTGTTTGGTTATTTGGTTGATTGTTTTATTTATTTGAATTTGGTTTGGGAAGTGAAATGAATTGATTAGAATTTGGTTTGTATATGGCGCGAGCCATTATTAGGCGAGGGATAAGGCTAGACCTTATTCCGGTTCTAGTATCATGTCGTTATGCTGCCGAAATTTTCTAAAAATGTTAGAACAATAAAAATATCATTTTTATTGTATAAATGAACTGTATAAAATATTCATGTGTTGAAATAAATACTTTATCGTTAAAAATATAATTTTTAACGAGTATATGAATGCAAATAAATATTCATTTACAAATCGGGCGATTTTTTTATGTACACACATTTGACTGATATTGATTGGGACGATATATTTTACACATCACCCAACTGCACAAATAAAATCTGTGTGTGTTGATTGAAACCCCACACGGGTATTGGGATGATATTTGATGTACACTAATCCCAATTGTTTAGTTGTATGTCAATCGATTGGTTGACAGGCTGTTGTAAGCATTAATTATTCATATTTAACGCTTATGCAGTTGTGTAATGCACTCTGGATGATGTTTGATTATTGTTGTGTACATGTGTGTATGAAATCCATATAAATAAAATTATATGGTAATTGACTGTACTGATTCCAACTCGGAAAGAACGAATATTTTAAATTAACGAATATTTTAAAATAATGAATAATGAATATTTTAAAATAAATAATATTTTAAAATACTATTCAGTAATGGATCAAAATGTGATTTTGATGTCCGATTTGGGATGGACATGAAAATATTGAAAAATATGAAGCTGTGTTAATTAGATTAACGACATTTTGATGTGCACGATATTTATATCGATTTTATTCATTTTTATAATCAATATCGAAAAGGAAATGATTTCAAAATCTGATATTTTGAAAATATTATCATTTATATATTATAATGATAAGGAAAATTCAATTTTGATTTAAAATTGAAAATGAAGTTGAAATCGTTTTAAAACGAATTTATAAATGATTTATAAAATATGTTTTAAATGGAAATCGATGAAATATATATATATTATATATATTTAATGGCCTGAATAGAAAGCGCCGCACCGTGGCAGTTCGCGAATTTCGACCATTGACTTCGAATTGACATTACGGGAGATCCGACCGTCGGATCCTCCTAAAACCGAAACCGTTGGGTTCGTATCAAAAAGATCTTTCCAACAAATATAAGAAATTTGAAATCTAACCGTTGGATTTGGAATTATGTCCAAATCAAATTTGGAAAAGGTCGCTGTAAGTGCAGTTCGGTGACCGTTTACGGAAATCGACTGTATGGGCCTTGATTAAATTATTAAAAATATTAATAATTTGTGTAAAATCATAATAAATGATTTGGAAAGAATTATGATGAAAAAATCCATATTTGAAAAGATAAAAATATATTTTTATCGAAATGAACTAGTTATTAACTATAATTATAATGCAATTATTTTTAAATAAATAAATTGGATTGAGAATGGGTTTTAATATAACCAGAATTTCCAATATATGAATTGGAGTGGATTTGAATGGAAATCATCTTCGGAATATTTCTATATTGGATTTCGTGATTATACGGATATTGTTATGGAAATTTGGAGGATATATTTTATGTCGTTATTTCCAATACGATATTTGTTGGTTTAAGAATTTGATATTGAATATAAGCCGATATAATTTCTACTCAGAGCCTTGTATTTAATATCAAAATGGATTTTGCGTTTGTCGTGAATGGTGTCTTCATTAACACTGTTCTAAACCCAGTTTAGAAAAGAATGAATCTTTTAATTAAGATTTAGAGGAATTCACCAATTAATTAATATTTACTTGGAACTGAATAAAAGAATTGGATTTCAGGTTTGTTGTAAATGGTGTATTCATTAACACTGTTCTTAAACCCCGTGTGAAAAGGATAAATCTTTTAATTAAGATTATTAGAGTTTCCAGTTAATTAACATTTAAGTGGAATAAAATGGGATGTGAATTGGGTTTATTGTGAACTGTGTTTTAACAACATTCGTTCTTTAACCCGATTTACAGTGAAATGTGATTTGGAATATATAAATCTTTTATTAAGATTTAATGGAAATTTTCCAAAGTAAAGTTTTCCAATTTAATGTAATGGAATTCGATTTGATAATAATCGAAATGAGCTTCTGTGGAGGAAGACTGTTAATATATAAGGAATTTAAAAGGCTTTGTCATTATTCCATTTATATTATTAGTCAAATACGGAAATTGATATCGATTATATATTGATATATTTTCTATGAAAATTCCATAATTAATAGAATGTGATTTGGGTTTATCGTGAACTGTGTTTTAAATGACATTAGTTCTTTAACCCAGTTAAAGACAGGATTACATGTCTAACATTGTATTTCGAACTGTATGGTTGATCTCTGCTAAATATATATCTGTTTGGTGGCGGAGAATTTATTCTCTTGCTTAACACCCTTCTCTAAGACGTACGAGCTTAGAGGTTGTATATCAGCAGAAATCAATAGTACGGTGTAGGTTGGCGATGTGGCATGTTTGATTTCCCAAAGTTAAATAATCATTGATATTGATTTTTGGGAAGATCAAAACTAAGTGGAGTTTTAATGAATCTTTAATTAGATTGAAATGTGAATTGATAATTTAAATTATCAAATTTAGGAAATGATCAAGAGTGGAGTATCACCAGTTTTGCTCCAAGCTATAGTTAAATCTTTAATTTGATTTGAATGGGAAATGGTAATTAATTTTACCGATAACACCGTGGTGTTAGTTATGGAGTATTACCAATTTGGCTCCGTGGGATGAGTAGGTTAGGATTGGGAAATTAAATAAATGATTACTTCGGTAAGGTGTGCTAATCCCGACTAGTTTGGATAAACCTTAACTTGGTTTGAATTGATATCCAAAGGAAGATTAAAGAATAAATTTAAAGAATTTATCTTTGATAAAATTAATGGGAACATTTCCCAAAGAATATAAATATTTAAATAAAAGAATATTTAGAATTGGAATGAGGCGTATGTTGTGTTTTTATAGCACTTGTTTATAATATACGCGAGTTATTCGCAAATGCCGGGTTTATATCCATTCTGAATAACTGATTCGACGATAAGTCGATGATGAAGACGATGGTTGAAGACCGGAGGTCTTCACATTGTTTGGACGATTACTGATGTCTTGATTGGGCTGTACACCCAAGACAAGGTAATAAGTGGTGATCGTCCAGAAGTACTTGGAGATTGACCAGATATGCGAGGACCTCTCTCCTGTATTGCACATTTGAGACGAGGAATAAGGTGCCTCCGGCTTCGTTCAGACCTAGAACGAACTTGTAAATGGATGTGTGTCTGACAATGTATTTTATTCTGTGTTAATTGATCTCTATTAAATATATATCTGTTTGGCGGCGGAGAATTTATTCTCTTGCTTAACGCCCTTCTCTGAGACGTACGAGCTCAGAGGTTATATATCAACAGACATCAGTCGCATGGTGTGAATTGCCTGAGTGGCATGCTGAGATGAAAATGATCAAGGCTTCTGTTGAAAAGCAGAGTCTTGTGGTTGATGATCAGAGAACGATTTTAATATAGCATAGCTTTGTGTATAACGTTAATTCGCGAGCCTCACACCTCGGTATGAGTCAAAAACGGGATAAGGGACGCAGTGAGAGCATGACATTTCTTTCTAGCTATGGGTGGTGTCATGGTATGGAGCCCAGACATTTATATTTTTTTTTCCTATGTGGATGATGGATAGTGAGGCGCCTCGGATATATCAGTTACTACGGAGCCGATGGATATAGGTCCGATAGAACCGGGAAACGTGTGTTCAAGTATAATTAATCCTCAAACGTAAGGGAGGACCGGCACTGCAGGATCCATGGATTGCCCAGAGTGTGTAGTCCCGAGGCATTTGCTGGAGTGTCTCGAAACACTTAGGAGTACATCCCTTGCCTAGACTCATGACGGAGATCCAATTTCCAATACGTGACATTTCGGTTTTGATTGTAGAGCCTAGTATGGCGACATGATATATGGTACCTATGCCATCTATGATTGATACATTTATATTTGAAGTTGTTTTGTACACTATGCACTTATAATAGTACCAAATGATTTGTTTTTAAACATACTAAGCATATTTGGCTATTATAAGGGAAAACTCTATCCTCCGGCTTGCGTTGCATTGTGTAATGGGACCTGACTCTTATAATAGCTCATTTTTCAAAAAGCATTGCACTGTTTAAGCACTGGTATTCTTGGGAGGAAACTCGTTCCGTGTTATACGGCGTGGTCCCTTGATTTACTTTATTTTTAAAGTAAAGATTTAATAACTATTTTAGTTCTCACACCAGTCACATGACTTACCTAGAGTTTATTGTTTTAACCTAAACTCTTGGTGCCCCTATTTTCCACACGAGCAGCTAGTAGTTTTGGTTTTGCAAATATTATATTCACAGGATCCTGGTTTACAACTGGAGCTATATTCGGAACGCTCTGTATCTGTGTATTTCTTTCAGCTGTGTTTTGTATTGTTTTCCGCTGCATAATAATTTGTAAATCTCTGACATTTATCAAATCTATATTATTTGTTCATACTCTGTATATTATTATACTTTGATGTAAATTGTTGTAATAAGCAATGAAATGTTCTTCTGTTTGTGTTCTGATTTGTCGTGTTCTCAACTTAATCCTTGCTTTCCCGTAAGGGCGAGCTTGGGTCGTTTCAGCCATGAAACAAGCATATAATGAATTGTGTACCAATCATCCTTGGTACAAGGAGGGCTGATGTCTGTAATCGATCCATCGAGAAAGCCAAATTTTCTCCGTGATGAGAGTGCAACGCGAATCGCATGAAACCAACTATCAAAATTATCTAATTTTAATCTTGTAGAGGTTATAAAATCACCTGGTTTATCTAGTGGTCCAAGGTAGAAGGGAGAGTTTGGCTCTATTTTTGATGGCGCTAGAGTTGTTTCAACAGCCATGGATGAAATTTTTAGAGAAAAAAAAATAGTGCTTACCAGGCTCTGATACCATGTTAAGAGTTGAGATTTCTTTGGCTAAAAGTCTTATCTTTTCATTCATTAGCAGGATCAATTTATACACAATGTCCCATTCTGATTTTGACAACAAAACACATAAATAGGGAAACTAAAAATTACAACCCTAAACTTGATTTTGTCAATAAATCATATAAATAGGAAAACTACAAATTACATCCTTAAACTTGAACATATCACATAAATAGGGAAACTAAAAATTACATCCCTAAACTTCACTGATTTTCTTATCACTGTCAGCTCACCATATCACATAATATTCGTGATTTCCTAATAAAATGATATGTGAATACGAATATGACACCATCCATATATGAAAGTATCCATTGACATGCATACCTAGAGACATTGGTTTGTTTAAAGATATGCTATGGTCTTTTTTCAACATAAAGCGATATTCAAAATTTAAATTTGGGCATTAATATGATAACCACATTAATATTGGTTTATTATTTAAGCTTTGGATTTATACTATATATATGCGTGTGTATATATATGTATATTGGAAATTGGTTCACTTTAATTAAATTCTAGAATAATTGTACATAGTCAGATTAACATACTAACCTACTAAAACATTAAGAAAACAAACATAAACTAAAAATAAAACATAAAATACAAACCACAGTACAAATTAAGTAATAATAATAAGCAAGACCCATGATGAGATCCGCTTAAAGCCCAAACCGCGTATCATACATAAATCTTGCACCACCCCAAACAACTAATGTTGCTCCACATCTTTTAGAGATTTCTCCATTCACGTAATAGTGCTCCACGTCTCCACGCTATTAACGTAGTAACCTACATATAATCACATCCTCAAATGAATGGTAGTTTAGAGAACTTCAAATTTGCTTGTGAAAATTGCTTCACCAACTTCAGTAAAAATTGAGATACATACATCTGAAAGCTGGGTGTAACTTCATAAGCCAACCAGTCTGCAATATCTTGGATACCGGTGTTAGGATTGTCTCGCATGTTGTTAAGGTAGGGATGGCAGTTTGAATTAATTGTCCCACATCACGAAATAAATTAGAGGAAGCAACTACAAATATGAGCTGGTAGGCACGTAACAACAGGGATTCCTTTTGTTACAAGGATGCGTGTGCCAACTCATATGCGTGCGACCTATGCGGGAAGGAGAGGGGCTTTGTTCAGACCGTTGTTACATAACAGTGGTATCAGAGCCAAAGGTTACGGACAAGGCTATGCAGGCAAGGCAGTGCTCTCAAAAGATACTCGTACGATGTGAGTTAAGGGGGGAGACTGTTAGGATTGTTTCGCATGTTGTTAAGGTAGGGATGGCGGTTTGAATTAATTGTCCGACATCATGAAATAAACTAGAGGAGGCAAGTACAAATATGAGATGGTAGGCACGTAACAACAGGGGTTCCTTTTGTTACAAGGATGTGTGTGCCAACTCATATGCGTGCGCCCTATGCTGGAAGGAGTGGGGCTTTGTTCTTACCGTCGTTACATGACAACTAGGTGGCAAAAACCATTTGTATAATCCATTTGATTATTCTCATGTATAAACTGAATCTCAATTTGCACCCATCACATATTTGTAGACACAACTCCCAGATCTGCTACTCAGTATCATAAATTGGCACACATGAAACTAGGCAATAGTTGTGAACAATGACCAAAGTAGTGATGAACAATCTAAATATGCAATTAGTTTACTATATTTAAATTGGGTTATCATTGCAACCTTTTTCCAAAATTTGTTTAATAGTGAAGAACGGTTTACTAGTAACATCATAAGAACTTCATAAAAAGCAGCTTTAATTTACCCAGCTATCAAAAGGTGTAGATCAGGTTGAAATATAAGATGCACGAAACGATTATGTATCAAAGATCATTTGGTTTTCTTTACATCCAAGATGCAAAACAGTTATCTATAAACTCACTTTTCTAAAAACTAGCAGGATTTTGAAAAAAAAGTCTAAATCTCCAGGAAATAGCAACATGAGTAGTCCAATTTCTGTAAACAACTCAAGTGCACAAAACTTTTATCTTTTCATAAATCGGATCTAAGTCGAAAATAGTTCCAGATAAAAGAAGATCGGCTTGAGGACAAAGAAGATGTGGATTTGAATCTCACGTTTAATTCACCAAATCTTGCTAGTCCAATGATGGTTTGATTTTTAGTGATACAACTAAAAGATTTGATTTGAAGATAAACACCCGATCATAGATGCTTGATTTGAGGCGATCTACTCAAATTGATAAGTCCATTAGAAAAACCCTCGATTTGTTGTGGAGTACACCTTAATTTACCACTAGAAAAGTGGTTCTGTAACGTGGTTTTTAAGTAATGACGTGGATCGCCATTCCTCACCCCATGGGAAGGGAGAAAGCAGTTTTTGGTGAAGTTAAAATAGTTCAATGTAATTTATACTATATACATACATACATATATATATATATGGAATCTCAGACATTTGTATTAGTGGAAATTGGCCGTACATCCTTATTTTTAGTTATTTTATTAATTTTTCCGGTCTAATTCACAGTTACATTTTGAGTTTGTTTTTATTTTCCATGTCCTTCGTATTTTTACCCTTTTGTATACCTAATTTAGGTTTTTGCTCAACAACTTTGATTTTTTCTTCAAAAGTTCCGATTTGAAATTCCCATGGAATTTACTTATATGGGGAAAAGATTGGTCTTGGAAGAAGTAAATTGCAATGATTTGCCTTTATATCGTCATTTGGAAAGAAAAAAAAATGCAGTTGAGTATAGTTCTCATAATACTATTGAATTTCAAGGTGATAATGTTAATCATGAATTCAAGAGGGGTTTTATTGGGTTTTTTTTAATTTGTTTAGGAGGGAAACCGAACAAAGTCGTAAAACTCTCCCTAGTGCACATAGCCTAGTCTACGAGCACCATATAAGTTGTTGATCTTAGCGTATGCATATGGTAAACTCTTAGCATGTCATTCCGGGTTTTATTGGTTTTGAACATGCAAATATGAATTTGATTATTATTACCTTTGATTTTTTGGATGAGACTTTTATAAGAGGTAAAGGACGATGTTGTATTATATATATCTACTACGGCTAAGTGTTGTGCGAAAATTGCATAAATGCGAAATAACAATAAATATGATCTAGATTTGCCAATTGAACACTAATCTAACAATAATTATTCTAGTACTCCAAACATATAGTAAATAACTATAAAGAAGAAAATAAAGACACACAATATTAACACTGGTTTCACTATTATCAAAAAGATAGTGTACGCCCAGTTCAAAGGAGAGAGATTTTATTCCACATAAGAGAGAGATACAAGAGATTGCAAGATAAAAGTTTACATAACCAAAACCTCAAATTAGTCTTAACAAGAAGAGACTCTCTATTTGGGGATCACTGGCTGAATGCCAGAATGGGTTTATAATGAAGTCTACCCCCAATATATAACCTGTGAAATATATATCAATCATCAATTAAATTACCAAAATATGGTTATAAATAATGAAGGTAAATTGCTAAGGTAACAAACGGCGCAAACATCGTAAGTAAATCACCAATTCCTTTCCTTAGCATAGATGGAAGAAAATAACAATTGCATTTCTTTGTCATCTCATGCAAATGCAATCAATAATTTATGAATATCCATATTAAAAATATTTACTTTCCGTTTTTGCATATTTGTTTCCACCTATTTGTGATTTTGTATTAACAAATTTAACACTCCATCTTGATGCAAAATCACATATCTCCAACAACCCATCTCGAGTCAAATTCTCTTCACAACATAAAACTCTTCAAAAAAGAACTCCACCTTAAGCCAAAATCTCATACTGAAAAAAACCGAATATGTATCTAATGGGTTCCAACAAAGTCCTCCCCCATCACACCGTGTTAATGAGCTTAGACTACATCCCCATCCGCCAACAAATATTGCAAATATCCAAAACCCAAATAAGGTAGATTCCAAAGTAAACTCAGTACCAATAAGGCCAACAAATCCTATTAATTACCAATTTAAATACGGAACCAGAAACTAAAACCAATTAACTACAAGAAAGGATAATCCAAATCTCTGTGTAAAAGACAAATCTCTCTCCTACCACTTAACTCAATCAAAATAATTACAAACTTCACATACCGTCTGCAAAAGTGTATCTGCCACATAAGATGCACCACTAAAAAATCAACAGTCTAAAAAAAGTTTGTAATACCACAATTATCTCTGTCCCGACACTCGGCCATCCCTTGATCTGAGCTCCTTTCCTGATCATCTTGGATCCCTTGAGCATCACCAACATAAAGACCGTTGTTTAAAACTTGATCAAAAGTTCCCAAATCTAATAGTCCTTTCAACACAGTAAATTCCTTATCACGTCAAAGTTCCCAGTTTGGAATGCTCTTCTCTCTCAACATAATCTCCTCCACCGAAGTCTCTCTTTTCCCCCAAAATTGTAATAGACTAATTACTAGTAAATATGTCGTTCTTCCTTGAAGTCGTTGATGCGAAATCTAAACAAATCGCCTTGCTCCGATATCAATTTGTTGTACAAATAAATTGCAAATTGCTCTGATACCAAACTGTTATGTGAAAATTGCATAAATGCGGAATAATAATAAACAAGATCTAGATTCGTCAGTTGAACATCAATCTAACAATAATTATTCTAATACTTCAAAAAATAATAAATAACTATAAAGAAAAAAATATATTTATACTGGTTCCACTATCATCAAAAAGATAATGTATGTCCAGTTCAAAGGAGAGAGATTTTATTCCATATAAGAGGGAGATACAAGAGATTACAAGATAAAAGCTTACATAACCAAAACCTCAAATTAGACTTAACAAGAAGAGACAATCTATTTGGGGATCACTAGCTGAATGCCAAGATGGGTTTACAATGAAGTCTACCCATAATATATAGCTAGTGAAGTATATGTGAATCATCGTAAAATTACCAAAATATGGTAATAAATAATGGAGATAAATTATTGAGGTAACAAACGACGCAAACATAACAAGTAAATCACCAATTCCTTTTCTTAGCATAAATAAAAGAAAACAGTGACTACGTTTATTTCTTTGTCATCTCATGCAAATGCAATAAATAATTTATGCATATCCATATTAAAAATATTTACTTTCCATTTTGCATATTTGCATTTATTTCTTTGTCATCTTATGCAAATGCAATCAATAATTTATGTTTGTCCATATTAAATAATATTTACTTCTCATTTTGCATATTTTTCCCCATCTTTTTGTGATTTTGTATCACCAAATTTAACACTACGAGTGGTAATTAATGTATGGTTTCGCTTCAAAAATTATAGTATAATTAACTTTATTTAATTCAGTAAATTGTTTATATGCCATATGGTTGTAAAGAAATATTTGTCATGTTTTTCAAGGAAAATATTCGTCGTGTTTCTTTTGTAAATATTCGTAAATATTTTCCTTACTTGTGTTGTTTAATTTTATTTGATATGTTTGTTTTCTTGTTATTTTATTTGCTAACATTGTGTTTTATATAGTATGTTCAATTTGCTTAAGAACGTTTTTCAAATGGTTTAGCTTTTTTTGTTGTATTTGATGATTTTACATGCTAAGTGTTGCAATGTCAAAATGTTTGATATGTTATTATGGAAAAACTTTGATATACTTATGTTATTGCAGTTTTTATGTTTTGTGAATTAGTAAAGTATTGTTGTTTCCTTCATTTTTTTCCATTGACTTTTGATATTGTATTTGGTGAAGATAAACCAAACTTGTACTGTTTTTATTAGGCTTTGGAAAATGTTATGTCATGATGGTTATTATTATTTTTGCATTCGTATTTGATCGTCATCCTGGTCTTTTGCTTATTGTTACTTAGGTTTTTATGAATTCAGCTCATGGTTCTTGTTTTTATCATTTGAAGAGTTTTTTTAACAAAAATATGTCCTCAAGGTAAAAAGAAGTGGATTCTTTAATTGTTTTATTGAGTTGATAATGTTGCTTTAGCAGATATATTTAATCAAGCCTCGACGGAGTTTAAAAGTGCTAGTGGGGTTAAACAAGATTTTTTTTTGATTGTTTGCCATTTGAAATGTTTGTTATTTTGTAATTGATATGAGAAAATGAGTTCTAATTACGAGGAAAGTTTTAATTAATGGATTTTAAAGGAAAGATATTTACCTTTTATTGCATGTTTAGACAAAATTCGTTTGAAGACAAAAGCACCTTGTCCAATTGGTCAAGACAATTCAGCATAGCGTGATATTTCACAGGTTCGAATCATGCCTACCGGGATTCAACCCACTTGTCATGTGTTATATCATATACTGTCTAGACTTGTATATAAGTACCCAATTTGTTATTATTTCTTACAAAAAATTTTAAAGCTTATGAAACTAATGTTTGATTGACACGGGTTAAGTAAAACATAGAATAGTCAACCATGTGAGAAGCATCTAACTAAGGAATTTATGACTTAAGGGAATTCAATGGGTAGATACTAGATCCACTGTTGATGTTTATAAAGTTCAGTCAACTCCATCTTATCGTGTAAACTTGAATGTTCAACATAGTTGTAGTTTATAGCGGGTTAGTGGGTTTTCATGTTGCTCATTTTATTAGAAGCATTCTTACTTTTGATTTGGATGCTTATTCCTATATTGAAGACTATTTCAAAGCATCCTTTCTTTGGGCATTTTTTTCTCATAATTCACTCACTTGTTAATTTCCAAATGGAAAATGCTTTACCTAAAAATGTTGAAGTTCGTCTTTCTAGGAAAAGATGCGATGCAAGAAGACCTCCTTCTATTGAACGGAGTAAGCCCGATGGTGAGGTGAATAAGCACAAATGTTTTAATTTTCAGATGAAAAATGTTCTACCTGAAGATGTTGAAGTTCCTCATCCTTAAAAAAGACGTGGGCAGGAGGACCTTCTTTTGAATGGAATAAATCAGATAGTTAGGAGAATGAGTACAAACATTGTAGTGTGTGTAAAACATGGATTATGACAAAAGACCTTGATTATTCAGGAATATAATATAACTTTTATATGTTACTATCTTTTAATTGTGAAGACTAGTAATGTACTTTCACACTGTGTATTATTGAATTAGATGTTTTTGTAATTTTGCTTATTTGTTTGGTTAACGTTGTAATTTACTTCATTTGATTAGTGATAGTTCATTAATTCGAGCTTTGGAAAATATTATTTGCCCTCCTAATATTTGTCATCAAAACATGTATTCATTGGTATGCAGATAATAGCTTATTTAATATTTATCAAGCAAATATTTGCTAGTGTTGGTGTAAAAACCCATTTGGAATGAGCTTAAATCATGATCCAGAAAAGACCCATTGAAACTTAGAGTCATTTTAAATGAGTCATTGGTTCCTTTAAGGAATAAATAAATAGAGCCAACTAAAAACGAAATTTGAATTTCATAGCGAATGGGATAAAATATAGTAACTGAAAAATAGATGTACCATTAATTAAAACCGCAATAATATTAATTACATCAAGTTTGTATTGTCATATCAAGGTACATCAATAATAATATCCTATGAATACAATTAATTGCCAAACATAATGATAATGATAATAATAGGCTACAAGATCTCTTTCGCCAGGCTCCAGGCTTCATGACTTCATCAACCAAGTGTTCCCATCTACTAACTTGTTTTTGTTAAGAGGAGGAAGGTCTGAACAACAAGTCATGGTGAATGAAAATTGAATATGTTTAAGGAATGTCTAATTATTGTACTTGACAGTATGAATTCATCAAATTATGTCTAAGCAAATTTAAAACAAAATTAAATATGTCATACAAATGTATTAATCATGCGAACTACCCTACATTCACTTAAGGCCAACATGTTTATAAGGGTTGATTTCTGTTATCACTTAATACCCTAGGAGATGGACTACCATTGGTCACTTTAGGCCGTTATATATTTATTTATTTATGGGCGGACTCCTACGATCACTTAATACCCTATGACGGACCCTAGTCACCTAAGACCTCGTCTTAGCGTTATCAAATATTCTCTCATTTTGTAATACCAGAAATAGCAATCTGCCACTTAATGCTGGATGAAGGTAGACCTTTATTGCCATTTATGATGCTTTCGGAAGACCCATACATTACTGTTTAACTGGTATTACATGTGAACTCCTAGCCACTTAATACTTCCCTTATACAGCGGACCCTTAGGAACTCTTATATTGCCTATCCCTAGGTACGCCCTCACATAGCCCCTAGATAAGAAGCGAACAACTTCTAGAAAACTACCTTCCTTATATGTCTATATTTTATTTAAAATCATTTAATACCTCATAAGTTTATAAGAGAAAGATGGACCCAATGACCACTTTATACCTAATAAGGGCAGGTCCAAAAACAAGGAGTGAACCTTGGGTACAGACCTAGTCTTAACCACTTAATACCCAAACAAGTTAGGTCGTCAACTTAATACCTTCTCGAGGCAGTCACACACAAATTTATTACATTGGATGTGACGACCGCCCATAACCCTGCACTAAACAAGAGGAATAATACGCTGAAAGGTGTGCTAGGAAGTTGTGGACGATCATCATAGGTAAATAACAACATCGGAACCTGTCGTAGAACTCACAGCGCAAGGATAAAATATAGTAATAAATATACAAAGGTAATAATTGTGAAGCATCATATAACAAACTTTTGAAACTTTCACAACATCCGAAAAGATTATCCAAACATCATAGGAAATATCAAAGTATGTACATAAAGTCTCACTACAACACTCATAGAGCAACTTAAATAGCGGAAACAGAAATACTATATAGCAATGAAACTGGTACGTAAGCCTTCAGCTCGCCTCCGAACTGCAGCATCGTCCACACTAAGCTATCACCTGCCACCTAGTCTTCCAATCCACAACCTGATGAACAACCCAAGGTAATTAGAGGGAAACATATGACCTTGAGTCAGACAATAGTCTCAGTGAGCGATAAAACAACTAACAAACATCAACAATAAAGTATATGAGAATGGATAGATAAACATACTAATCTACCAACAACACCAGAGAAGAACTCAACCCTGTCTTCCCCACATCGGACAGTGATAACCTTTACAACAACGTTTCAACCATACATCAACGGGAACCAGAACATTCATTCAATCATGGAAAAGCACCCATGACATCCAAATTATATATCTTATGTAAACCATCCTAATCAAACTCGACATTCCTCAAGCACAAGCCCCAGAGGCCTAAATCAATATCAGACAACACCCAAGGAACACCTCCTTCGACATTGGACAATCTACATGAGACAGTTCGAACAAAACAACTAATCAACCATGACAGACTTTGGCTATCACCGCCAATCCTGCTTTGAAACCATCATTAATCGTATGACGGCCAACCTTGCCATATGTCAAGGGCTAATGGTAATCCCAGTTCTAGCGTAAACCCCATATGCCTTTCAACGGTACGTATGTATGTCCAACCTTGACATCTAGGCCTTTCAACGATACCCAGGGTACTTGACCTACAACCGGTCTTTTAGGTGCCCCTATTGTACCCCTGCTTTGAGCCTGCTAGAACTTACGACAACGATAATCTTTCGTCCTTCGCATCTATAATCATCCAACCCGACGACTTTTCATAGCTCAGGCAACCATTATCCACCAACTCATGACCTTTGAGTTGCCACCTCATTCGTTGTTCTACACCGATCAACGAATACATTCCACACTTCGAATATTCCCACTTGAACTTACTTCGAAGTCACAACATCATTGAGCCAAATTCCACATTTCGAAGTCACAACTTACTTCGAAAATATAAAATTTTCAGAATTGACCCTACGTCTGCTCGACCGACCATAAGTGATTGACCCGTCCATTACATGCACGACCGACTTGGAACCCTTCCAAACTAGTCAAAAATCACGGCCGACCGACCAAGCTCTTCCACCACGACCGACCGACCGACCAGGCTTTTCCATCAAGACCGACCGACCAGGATCTTCCACTAAGACCTACCGACCTTTGCACCAAATCTCGACCAACCCGTCCCCTGAGTCAATGACCGATCGACCTCCTAACCCGTGACCGACCCGACCACCCCTGGGTGCTTGACTGACCCAATCATCTTAGTTCTGACCGACTCGATCGGCCTACATGCTGACCGACCAAAATCGGACCCAAGTGTTCAACCGACTGACCACCCCTGTGACTTACTTCCTAAGCCACTCTCCATGCCGACCGACAAGCTCTCTATCGACCGACCAGAAACCTGGACAGACCATATTCACCCCCGAATTCAACCAAAACTTCGCCAAATGACCAATTTGACAAAACCAACTCATTTGATTCATCCAATATAGCCACAAACATGATATGAAATCAATAACAACATGAATATGACAATTTCCACCAAAATTATGCAAATTTCACCAAAATCATGATAAATAAACATATGAACTAAATTATGGATCTAACTTTCATAATCATATGAAAATATATGAAAATTACTGGTTTTAAGTTGCTAAATTAGATCCTATGGTGATTCATATAAAAATGGACTTTCCTTGATGTAGATCTAAAGAAAACAACTGTAATGACCTGTCTTTTTGCCCGATTCTCATCGGTAATTAAACCAACTTAAACCATTCACAAAGACGAATTGTTATGGGTACTTATATATATATTGAAAAAAATAACAGAACTTTTCATTGCATCATACAATCTTACATCAGAGTTACATGGAATATCAGAGCTACAACATATACAACGAAAGAAAAGTAAATATACTCTCAACGGAAGAAGCAGAATGATATAGTGGAAGCTCCAAACTCTAATGTGAATTCCAATCCAGAAAGAGCTTCGAACCTTGCTTCAACGATCTATAACTGTAAAAATAAACTACTAGCTTTTCAGTAAAGAACCAATCAGCAGGCAGTCCGTTCGATGTGAAGAACTACGGTCTTCAATCGTTGTCTTCATATCTTCATTATTTACGTCGCTGGTTATTTCTTGGTGCTCACTAATTTTACGTGGGCAGCTAGTAGTTTAATTTTATAGTTACAGATCGTTGGAGCAAGTTTCGAAGCGCTTTCTAGATTAGAGTTCACGTTAGAGTTTGGAGCTTCCGCTATATCATACTATTTCTTCTGCTGAGAGTATATTTACTTTTCTTCCACTGTATAAGATGTAACTCTGATGTAATATTGTATTATGAAATGAAAAGTTCTGTTATTTTGTTTAATATATGTAAGTACCCATAACAATTCGTCTTTGTGAACGGTTTAAGTTGGTTTAATTACCAGCGAGAATCGAGCAAAAAAGACGGGTCGTTACAGTTGGTAGACTTGAATTTGACGAAAAACAAGATCAAACACTCAAATACTTGATTAAATCCGCGTGAGAGATGTAATATCATTCACCAATTCTCCAAATCAAAGAAAAAGCGATGAAATTAGATTCTGAACAGCGAAGAACTTGATCTGAATCCTTCGATTCGATGATCTCTCACATCAAATGATGTATATCTAGCTTTAAATGGTGTAGATCTTGGATTCCCTTAGATCTCGATTTAATGGTGTAAAGGTGTTAAATGAAGGAGGAACACAAGGCCACCAAATGAGAGAATGGAGAAAGTAAACTATCCATACCTCTCACCCCTTATTCATAGCTTCCTCCAGCCCACTAATGGGCCTCCCTAAATCAGCCCATTATGGCTTACAAAACCTGAACAACCAACTGAAAAACCTTAAAACAGCAATTCCTTCCAAACCGCTGAGCCAAATCTTTAATGTGACACTCTACGGAAAGGGAATCATCATTTCCTTTCCAATGGCACAAGTTTCAGCACCTAATTCGACTTGAGTCAAAAGTTATGCTCTATACAAGACTGATAGGGGCAAAATGGTCATAAATAAAATTCATAAAAATTATGGACATGTCTCATATCCTCATAAGCAACATATTAAAATATGAGAATGATCCAACCCTTAGGGAATAAAATAAAAATATTTTACGATCTTCCGATATGTAAAATGCGTGCTATTACACTGGATGTCCCATATCAAGTCGATCGCTTGTAGATGTTGGATTTGTCGGACGGTTTCGGGCCGGCTTCTATTATAAGTTGGGCTTAACCTCGCATCTTCGTTTATTTATTATAATAGCCCATGGCACTTAGATCTCTCACATTAACCCAACTTCTTGTAGATGGTGAATATAATGTTCGGTTCCAGGTAGACTACTACTACAAGTAAGGATTAACATCATGTCTTTGTGTCATTAATATTATTTAATAGCCATTAATATTCACACACATACAAATTTCCTATGGGGACATTTTAAATTCTAATTCGTAATTAAGAGTATTTAGTATGCATTTATAGTACGTTAAGTATGCAATAAATAGCAATAAATGAAACATAAACAAAAGCACACGTAAAGAAATGTCCTAAAACATAGAAATGTCAATCCTAGACAAATTGAGGTTTACAAGTTTATTTCCCTAACTTCACCGACATAGTGTTTAATGTTTAATTCACATTCAAATCTATAATAAGGAAATATCAAACATAAACAAAATAAGTTGTAACCTAGTTTTTAAAGATTACTTTAATAAAAAAAGGAAAATGTGTCATATGCATAATATGTATAATATCTTTTTGGTAATGCTTTACATTTCACATGATTTTATACAAAAGTTTAAGATTTTGGTAACGTGTGTTTTAATGCATTCAAACTAACAATTATATGCAAATAGATGTTTAAACCTATATAATTTACAGTATCCAAATCTTATGTTTTTGCACATATAGGATTTACAATTAAACAGAAAGTAAATCTGACCATTATCAAAACTATACAACACCAAAAAATCCAAACTTTTATTATATTCATAATCAAAACCTAATGTATTCACAAGACTGACCATTTCCGTAATATAAAAAGATTTGGGGGATTTATATGTATTTTGTTTGCGTGCAAATCCAAATCCCTTTAGACATAACAATCCAAATCTACGCTGTCAAAATATAGGAAATAGTAAACTTATAAAATTTCCATTCACAGAAGTATTAGGATAAGGATGAGGAGGCTGTGTAGAAATAGTTTCTAGAATGTATCCTTGCAAATATTGCACCCAAGTAAAATTAACCCAGTGTAGCGGAGGTCCCAGGGGACTCCGTTAACCTATACAAGGTTGTGATGCGGACTGGGTTGCCCTACACCCCCCAGGATGGACGGTCCGCCGTTGTCTTTGGTTGGTCGTTCATTACATACATACATACATACATACATATACATATATATATATATAAGATTCCAATTTGAGTGTTACATGCATATTATTTCCAATTCCATCTTGTAATAAGAAAACTAGATTATAAAGTGAAATAAGTTAGGGAAGAAGAAATCTAACTTGTCCACTTTTTGGAATTTAAAACAATGGTGGAGAAGCAGAATGGAGACGTAGAAGAGGATATAATGTAGGGTTTAAGGGAGAGGCTAAGGACTTATTATACTTGCTAGAGTGTGTGTGGTCCGTCAGATTAGTTTTATAAAATCTAGATAGTTTGTTCTAGCAAAATCTATAAAAACACCTTAATAAACTAGCCTCTCTCCCATCCCTCGACCAGAAGGGTGGTCGACCCCCTTTAAGGTCAAGTGTTGAGATATTTTATCTCGACGTTGGTTTATATTTTTATTAATTACGTAATTACTTTTATGATTTTTTCCGTTTCTTTTAATTCTTGTCTCCTTCTTATATATATATACATACATATATGGGTATAAATTTTTATTAGGTATATCATCCCATGATGGTAGGTCATACAAACAACGCATCCAATACCCAATATTAACGTCAGCCAACAAAATAATATAACACTTCATTACAAAATGACATAAACTAAAACATTCTCCAATTAAGCTTCGTTCTCAAATCCCTAACTGAAATCATGGCGGTCGAGGATGATCAAAATTACTTTGGATTAACCTCCAATGTTTATGAACCAGTTTATTATTTCGAATATATATAAATCTATTCTCATAAAACACTGCATCCCTTAATTTTATTACTATATTTACCTCAAAAGAGCTATTGGGTTCTATTACTAGAAACCTATATCCTTTGCTATGTTGAGCATATCCTAAGAATATGCACCCGACAGTTTTTGTCCTAATTTCCTAATTTTTAGTTTAGGTAATCGGGCAATAGTTCTACAACCCCAAATTCGATAATAATCAAGATTCGGTTTTGTAACAACCCGAAAATCTGGGCCTGTTTAAAATTTTTGTTTTGGCAATTTTAGCGAATTTTGAACATTTAAAATGAATTATTTTAAATAACATCGACAAGAAATTTATTTTGAATAGAATAGAAGTTATATATTTATACACGTCGTCGTTAGAATATAAATAATTATATATAATTATAAAAGGAATTGAAAATGGCGCGGTAGTTCGATAATTCGATTTCAAACTTCAATTGAATGTACCGGGTGCAAAATAGACCGGTTTTTAGTGAAACCAAAACTATTAGAATCTATTTGAGAATATCTTTCCAACGAATCTGAAAAATCAAAATTTCATAGCGGGAATCAAAAGATATGTCCAGTTGAAAATTCTGAACAGTCGCTATGGAATTCAGGCCCTTAAAAATGGAAATTTTGCAAACGACCTCGGATTTCGACGAAACCACTTTTGTTGGGTCCGTGATGTCAAGATATTGCTAGGTTTCAAATTTCATAATTTTTCGAATCAATATGTGAGCGTGGCAAAAGAAAACGTGTTTGACCAGTTTTAGTTGATTTTAATCGACTGGAAAATGGCCATTTTTTCAACGGTCTCAGAATTCGACGAAACTAGTTTTGTTAGGATCGTATCGTCAATACAAAGCTAGAAAATATTTTCTGGGAATTTTTAGAGTTCGTATGTGACCCCAGTAAATTGAAATGCGCGTTCAAATTCAATATATAGAGTTATATGTTGATTTTGACGAAAACTGATCGAAACGATCGAATCAGCCTATGACACATATCCCATTGTGTTCGGAATGGGGGTAAAACGCTACAGACGACAGGCGGTGGGCCTCGTTTAGAGGTCGTATGAAAAAGTCAACTTTTTGAAATTAAAATAAAAAAATATATAGAAAACCCTCTCTCTCCTTATATTGCCCCCCGGCCAGTTTTCCCAAATCGGAAAAAAAAAGAGGAGAGAAGGGGGGATCGCGACCGTCCCCCCCCCCCCCCCCCCGATGAGCCGCCGCCGCCCCAGGAGGGGCGCCACCACCTGTCGCCGCCTCCCTCTCCTCTTCTTCCTCCTCTTCCTTTCTTCTCTTCTCCAAACCCCTCCCTCCTCGCGCAGCTCCACCACGACACCCCCACGGCCGCCCGTTCGTCGGGGACCCCCAGCTCCTCCCCCTGCTCCGCCTCTCCTCTTTGTACAGCCCCAACTCGAAGCCCCCCTCCTCCATCCACTGACCGACAACCCCCCCCCCCTTGGCCAAGCCCTCCAACGAGCGAACCAAGGTAATTTTTAATTATTGATTTTAATTTATTTTAAATACTCATTTTTATTTTGTTTTTATTTGGTCAAATGTAAGTAGAGAGGTTTGATTTTGCGAAGTAGAAAGGTTTGATTTTTCAAAGAATAAAAAAAAAACGATTTTGACTATGAAGTTGAAGTTATAAAAATACTATCTTTATATATGTAGCGAAATAAAAATCTGATTTTTATGATATATATGTTGAAATAAAGAGGTGATTTTTATAGTGATGAAATAAAAATGAAATCTTTATAATTGAAAAGGCGAAATCTTTATAATTGAAAAGGCGAAATCTTAATAATTGAAAAGGCGAAATCTTTACAATAGAAAAGGCGAAATTTTTATATAGAGAATAGCGATGTAAAAATAGAATTTTTATCTATATAGTAGCGGTGTAAAAATAGAATTTTTATCTATATAGTAGCGGTGTAAAAATTCGATTTTTATATATAGAATAGCGAAGTAAAAATAGGATTTTTATATATTGAATAGCGAAGTAAAAATTCGATTTTTATTTATTGAATAGCAAAGTAAAAATGCGATTTTTATGTAGAGAGGAGCGTTGTAAAAATGGAATTTTTATCTATATAGCATCGATGTAAAAATGGAATTTTTATCTATATAGCATCGATGTAAAAATGGAATTTTTATCTATGTAGTAGCGGTATAAAAATGGAATTTTTATCTATATAGTAGCAATGTAAAAATAGAATTTTTTTCCATATGGAGCAGTTATAAAAATAGAATTTTTATATACATATCAACATATAAAAATGTGATTTTTATATATGTAGTGACTACGGGCGACGAAAGTGACAAAAGACGAGAACGACGAAGGTTTCTGCAAAAGAAGAGTCGTGGTATTGGATTAGCTATTGGTGAGAACTTCTCACTCTTCAATTTCTTTTCTAGTTATATATATATATATATACTAGGGTGCAGACGGTGCTTAGCAGCACCCGACACCCGTCATCCACAGACCATGGATGGCTTGTTTGTTTAATTGATGTGCTGTGAAATTTGTTTGTGTTGTTGATGTGAAATCGATAATAAATTGTAGATGGTTGAAATAAATAAATTATCGTTAAAAATATAATTTTTAACGTGAATGTGAATAAATGAATATTTATGAACAAATCGGCCGATTTGTTTATATACACTGATTTGACTGATATTGATTGGGATGATAAATTTTACACATCGCCCAACTGCACAAATAAAAATCTGTGTTTGTTGATTTGAAACCCCACACGGGTGTTGGGATGATATTTGGGTACACTAATCCCAATTATTTAATTGTATGTCGATCGATTGGTCGACAGACTGTGTAAGCGTCGATTATTTATATTTGATGCTTATGCAGTTGTGTGGTGCACTTTGGATGATGGTTGATTGTTTATCGTTGCTATTATATACATGTGTTGTATGGAATCCATATAATTAACATTATATGGTAATTGATTGGGCCTCATTCCAATTGGGAAAATAATGAATATTATAAAAGAAAATTCATGTGTTGAATATAAAAATAGTCATGTGTTGAAACTATTCATATGTTGAGTAAAATATTTTAATAATAAAATTTACATCTTTATCATATTTAAAATTAGAACTACTTCACGGTGGAGTCTGATTGAAAATCAAATGATAGATACCATAATTTTATAAAATATTTTACATAACAAAAATAGTGATGTGTTGACAGTATTCATGTGTTGGGATTAGTCGTGTGTTGAAAGAAATATAGATTCATGTGTTGAATAGAATAAATATTCATTTGTTGAATAGAATAAAGAAGTTTTTTTGAAAAATATAAAGCCGTGTTGATTAGAGATGCGTTATTTTGACGCGAACGATATTTATATCGATTTTATTCGTTTTATAATGAATATTGAAAAGTGATCTCAAAATTTAATATTTTGAAATGAAATTCAAATTAAATTAGATTAAAATTCAAATTGAAATTTTATTGAATTCACTTTGAAATGAATTCGAATCGAATAGAAAATGAATTCGATTCGAATTGAATAGAAAGTGAATTTGAATTCGAATTGAATAGAAATGAATCCAAATTGAATTAAATTGAAATTGAATTAAAAACGAATTGAAATCGTTTTGAATGAAATTTAAAACGAACTGAAATTGAATTGAATTCAAATTGAATTAAATAGAAGGTAAATTCAAATTGAATTGAATTGAAACGAATTAGAATTTGAACTGAATTGAAACGAATTTGAATTCGAATTAAATAAAAATTGAAATTAATTCGAATTGAATTGAAATCAAATCGATTTGAAATTGAAGATGAAGTTGAAATTGTTTTTGAAACGAATTTAGAACTATTTATAAAATTCGTTTTAAAAGGGAAATCGACGAAATATATATATATATATATATATATATATATATATATTTATTATATATATAATGGCCCGAATAGAATGCGCCGTGCCGCAGCAGTTCGTGAATTTCGACCATTGACTTCGAATCGATGTTGCGGGAGATCCGCCCGTCGGATTCTCCTAAAACCGGAACCGTTGGGTTCGTATCAAAAAGAGCTTTCCAGTGAATATTAGAAATTTGAAATCTAACGGTTGGATTTGGAATTATATCCAAATCAAATTTGGAAAAGGTCGCTGTAAGTGCAGTTCGATGGCCATTGATGGAAATCGACTGTACGGGCCTTGATAAAATTACTAAAAATATCTATAATTTGTGTAAAATCATAAGAAATGATTTGGGAAAAATTGGGCTGAAGAATTCCACATTTGAAAAGATTAAAATAGATTTTTAACGAAATGAACTAGTTTTGAACTAGAATTAAAATCAATTTATTTATGAAATAAATAAATTGAATTTGAAAGTGATTTTAAAAATAATCAATATTCCCAATACGTGGATTGGACTAGAGTTGAATCGAAATTATCTTCGGAATATTTCGATGTTGGATTTCGTGACTATACAGATATTGTTATGGGAATTTGAAAAGATATATTTTATATCGTTATTTCCAATACGATATTTGTTGGTTTCAGAATTTGATATTGAATACAAGTCGGTATATCTTCTATTCAGAGCCTTGTAATTAATATCAAATGTGATTTGGGTTTATCGTGAATCGTGTTTTAGATGACATTGGTTCTTTAACCCAATTAAAGGCAAGATGTTGATTTTTGAAAGGATTAAAACTAAGTGGAGTTCTAATGAATCTTAAATTAGATTGAAAAGTGAATTGATAATTTAAATTATCAAATCTGAAAGGTGATCGAGAATGGAGTACCACCAGTTTTGCTCCAATGCGATAGTTAAATCTTTAATTAGATTTGAACGTGAAATGGTAACTAATTTTACCGATAACACCGTGGTGTTAGGAATGGAGTATCACCAGTTTTGCTCCAGGGGATGAATAGGTTGGGATTGGGAAATAAAATAAATAATTACTTCGGTGTGGTTCGCTAATCCCGACTAGGTTGAAATGACATCCGAAGGAAGATTAAAGAATAAATTTAGAAGAATTTATCTTGGATAAAATTAATGGGAACATTTCCCTAAGAATGTGATTTTGTGAATAAAAGAATATTCTGAATTGGAATGAGGCGTTTGTTGTGTTTGTGTAACATTTGTTTATCATATACGTGGGTTATTCAGAAAGGCCGGGTTTATACCCATTCTGAATAACCGATTCGACGAGATGTCAAAGATGAAGACGGTGGTTGAAGACCAGAAGTCTTCACATCGTTTGGGTGATTACTGATGATCTTGATTGGGCTGTACACCCAAGATGAGGGAAATAGTTGGTGATCGTCCAGACGTACTTGGAGATGGATGGATATGTGAGGAAAGTGCCTCCGGTTTCGTTCAGACCTAGAACGAACTTGTAAATGGATTATGTGTCTAACATTGGACTTTATTCTTTGTTGACTGATCTCTATTAAATATACATCTGTTTGGCGGCGGAGAATTTATTCTCTTGCTTAACGCCCTTCTCTGAGACGTACGAGCTCAGAGGTTGTATATCGATGGACATCAGTCGCATGGATTGAATTGCCAGTGTGGCACGCGTAAGTGGCAATTGATCAAGGCTTCTGTTGAAAAGCAAAGTCTTGCGGTTGATGATCAAAGCACGGCCTGTGTGGCTCAGCTTTGTGTATAACGTGAATTCGCGAGCCTCATACCTCGGTATGAGTCAAAAACGGGATAGTGACTGTAGGGAGAGCACGACGTTTCTTTCTAGCTAGGGTGGTGTTAGTGACCTACCAGCCTTGACATTTATATACTTTTCACCTTTGTGGTTGTTGGAATGCGAGGCGCCTCAGATATAGGTCTGTAAGGACCGGGAAACGTGTGTTTAGGAATAACTAATCCTCAAAAGTAAGAGAGGACCGGCCCTGAAGATCCAAGGATCATAGTGGGGTCCTGAGGCATTTGCTAGAGTGTCTCGAACGCGGAGAGGAGCTTGCCCCTTGCCTCGACTCAGGACGGAAATCCAATTTCCAATACGTGATACTGCGGTTTTAATTGTAGAACTAGTACGGCGACATGATAGATGGTACCCATGCCGCCTATGATTGATATTTATGATTTGAATTGTTTTGACACTATACACTTATAATAGTATCAAATGATTTGTTTTAAACGTACCAAGCATGTTTGGCTATTATAAGGGAAAACCCTGTCCTCCGGCTTGCGTTGCATTGTGTGATGGGACCTGGGTTTTATAATAGCTTCATTTTTCCAAAGAGCATTGCGTTGTTTTGTTATATGCACTAGTATTCTTGGGAGGAAACCCGTTCCGTGTTATACGGCGTGGTCCCTTGAATTACTATCTTTTAAAGTAAAGTTTTAAATAACTGTTTTAGTTCTCACACTAGTCACCCGACTGACCTGGAGTTTATTGTTTTAACCTAAACTCTGGGTGCCCCTATTTTCCACACGGGCAGCTAGTAGTTTTGGTTTTGCAGATTTATATTCACAGGATCCTGATTTACAGCTGGAACGATGCTCGGAAAGCTCTGTATCTGTGTATCACTTTCAATTGTGCTTTTGTATTATTTTCCGCTGCGATGTATTTAAATGTAATTTAAATCTCTGATATTTGTTGAATGTAATTTATTCATTTATGCTCTGTATATTCTTGTATCTGATGGAATTGTTGTAATAACAATGAAACGTTCTTCCGTCTGCGTTCTGTTTTGTCCTATTCTCAAAGTATCCGCTCTTTCATTCACGGGGAAGTTACGGGTTCTTACAGGTTTCCTTTTTTCCAAAGTTTATAAGGAGTAACTTTACTTTTTATGAGGTATTCTATTTAAATTATAACATGTAGTAAGTAACCTTCACCCCAGAAACTAGTGTTAAGTCCAGAATTACACAACATCGCATTTACCATTTTGGTAAGAGTTCTATATTTCCATGCTGCCACTCCATTTTGTTGTGGAGTGTAAGCAATGAATGTTTCATGTATAATTCCTGCTGATTCACAATATCAAATTGATATTTGTCACCCCTATTGGACCTAAGTGTTTTTATTTTAATATCACATTGGTTTTCCACTTTAGGTTTACAAGTAATAAATGATTTTAACACTTCACTTTTAACATGCATGAGATAAACATAACAATATTTAGAGTAATCTTCTATAAATGTGACAAAATATTTCTTTCCTCCTCTAGTTGGAGTATTATGTATATCACACATGTCACTATGAATAAGTTGTAACAATTCGGTTGTACTTTTTTCTTTGAAAGGAAATGGTTTCGTAGTGATATTAGTTAATGAACATATTCTACACTTATCTAACATATCCCTTTTATGTTTGGATTCAGATTTAAAGATATCATATTGAGCACACACTTATTATTAACATGTCCTAATCTATTGTGCTAAAATAAGTCACTGATATAAGCAGATACAAAACTTTTATTTACATCAACATTGAGGTTAAACATACCATCACTCATGTATCCTTTTCCCACAAACACACCGCCTTTAGTCAACACATACCTGTCTGACTCAAAGACTTGTTTGAAACCAAACTTGTTAAGAAGACTTCACATAACAAGGTTCTTCCTAATTTCAGGTACATAATATACACTATTTAATGCCAGAACGTTTCCGGACGTGAATTCCAAATCCACTGTCCCCTTCCCTTTTACTGCTACTTTTTCTAAATTTTCCATATAAAGGTAATCTTCTTCTTCAGTCGCTTTCCTTGAATTGATTCTTGTCAATGCAGATATTCTTAGTAGCACCAAAATCGATCCACCAATAATTGTCTTGCTCAGTCAAGTTCACTTCAGATATTACTGTTGCAAACTTTTCTTTTTTAGATTGTCGGTTCTTTTTCTAGATACGACAATCTCTTTTAAAGTGTCCTGGTTTGCCACAATGAACGCAACCATTTGAACCTTTGCCTTTCTTGTTATGGAAATTTTTGTTGTTATTCCCTTTTCTCTTTTTATTAAAAGAGTTATGTGAAGCATTGTTTGCTTGCTTTTCTTCTACCATATGGACTTTTGATGTATCTACATACAACTGTATCGTCTTGAGCATTTTTCTACCTCAGTTGTTGTTCAACCTACAAATACTGTGCAAGGCTGTCCATATTGATATCGTTTACTCTTACCTTTCCAAGAGGGAGGTAATTTGCTTATTATTGATGAAACTTTAATCTCATCATCCATGTTTAAATCATGCTGACTGAATTGATTAAGTATGTGCATGATATCGTTAAATTGCTTTATCATAGATAGATCATCAGTAATTTTATAACTAATGAACTTTATGGCAAAAAAATTCTTACTAGTCGCGTCTTCTATAAGGTACTTTGCTTCTAACGAAACTGATATGTACTTTGTAGTGGGTCTGTTGTAGTACACGTCAAAGAGTATGTCAGTCATAGCTTACAAACATGGCCCTTGCAAATGTAGTCATCTTGCTCCCATTTGATTCTTTCCCTTGTCTATGCAATGGTTTCATCTTCTAATTGTGTCGGATTTGGCGTAGTTAGAACGTAAACAACCTTCATTCCAGCCAACAAGAAGTGCATCTTCTTCTGCCAGCGTAAGAAGTTGACACCATCAAATAGTTCGAATTTTGTAAAGTCAACAGCGAACTCCTTAAGACAGTTTGGAGCCATTGCAGAATACTGTTTTAGATTGTTGGATGATTTAGGCACTGCTACTTTTCCTATTGATGAATGAATCTCCTAGGAACGATGTGGTTATCACTATTCTAAAACAGTATTTGCTCTCTTATTTCATTGCACAAGAATTGGAAAATCTGTCCAAAGATACAACGAAGAAAATAAATTTATTATCTTCAATCGACCGTGGTTGCACAGACACAACGATCCACTATCAGAAAGGACTGGCTGTAGTGACAAGAGATTGGAGTTGTAGCCAGCGGGAGCTAGAACTCCTTTTCAATATTTAAGGAAATGACAGTGGTTATAAGAGGAAGAAGTTGCAGAAAGAAATCTAAGTATCTTTCAAAAACTGGAATGCAGATCCATTTTTATACTTGTGAAGAGGCATGGCCGCATCCATTTGACGGAACAGTCACATCCATTCAGTGAAAACAGTAGTGTCCTTTGAACACAAATGGTCATGTCTCCCGCCATTTTCATCACTGCTCATAATAAAACTGGGCTAAAAAATCCAGTTGCCTCGCGATCCAAAAAAATGGCCCAGGCCCATACCTATACACAACACAACGCAAAGCAACACAGCATGACTCGGCACGTAATGGAACGGACGGACCAATGGCGCTCGCGTGTTGTTATGTGTGGTCTCCCTCCTCACAAAGAAGTAAGAATTGGATGCCCAAAGGGCTTAACCCTTGCTTGAATATCTTATACTTATGCAAGTATAATTTTGCATATTCTACAATGTCTGTAGTGTAGGACTTCTCTTCCTCCCTTCTTTATTTTGAATTTGTTCTAACAATTTTATCTTGTTTATCCTTTGATGTGTTTTTAGTTATTTCTGTTTTGCAACTGTCAATAGCAGTTGCAAAAGGGTTTATTAACATTTTAAAGCTATTTAAAATATGTTGATTGAATATTCGTAAATACAAGATTTGGATATTTAACTTGAGAATTTATAATTTGTTTAGATTGAATTTGATTTTAAAAATTAATTTAAGTTTGTATTTGAAAATGTATAAATACACTAGTATTTGTTAATATACTTAGATTACTAAAATACTACATGCTCGTTGAGAAAATAATTGTTTAATGAGCTTTGCCACTTGTTAGTGTAGTGTTGAAAATATTAGCCACTCGTACAATTTTAGCTCAGTAAATAAAAACTTGTCCCTGTTTAATCTGACACTGTCCTTTCCCTTTTAATTTCTTTTATCACCTCCTCCCCATTCACTTTCATCTCCATTTTCATTTTTCCTTTACCAGCCGTAACCTCCTCAATTTAAAAAAAATGGCCTCCTCAAAATACGTTTTTCCTCTTCTCTAAATCGTCACTAAAATTGCTCTACCAATTCATTTCTTCCTCATTCAAAATCACCATTGAAATCCCATTTCACGACATAATCAAAGCTCCTTCCCAAAGATCAAGTTGGGTGCCGTTGCTCTAAGCCAGTCATCGCCACACTCTTCCAGCACCGTGATGCTTCCAATACCTCTTTTCGTGGGTTTAAAGGTAAGTATCTACTCACGATATTTTGATTCAAGCATCTCAACCTTAGTAATTAAACTAAATAAAATAGTTAATTTTGGGTAGTTTCATATATGTGATTTTTTGCTTGGGTTGTGTTACTTTATTACCTGCTACTAGACCATTTAACTTTTTCTTGCAACTGTCGGAAATAGGTGCTAAATATAAATCGTCTACTGCACTTGATGATATCCAAACTGGATTTGGTCAATTGCAATAAGTCTATTGCAACTGTTTTTGTCTGTTGTGAAATAGTTATTTTGTTGTAGTGTTTAATACTCATAAGTTTATAAGAGAAATACGGACCCAATGAGTACCTATAACCTAATAAGGGACGGTCCTATGACTTTGATCAGAAACCAAGGAATGGAGCTTAGGAGCAAACCTAGTCCTAACCAGTTAATTCCCAAACATGGTAGTTCATCCACTTAATACCTTCTCGAGGCAGGCATACTTTACACACATATTTACAACACTAGATGTTCCACATTAAGCCGACCCATTATAGATGTTGGATTTTCCGAATGATTCCGGGCAGCCTTTTACTACAAGTTTGGCTTAACCTCATGTCTTCGTGCATTTATTATAGTGGCCCATGGCACCTAGTCCTTTCACATTAACCCGACTCCTTGTAGATGCTAGATGTGTTGGTCGCTTCCAAGCAGACTTTTACTATAAGTAGGGATTAACCTCGTGTTTATGTGTCATTAATATTATTTAATAGTCATTAATACACACATACAAATTTCATATGGGGACATTTTAAATTCAAATTCCTACTTAAACGTATTTAGTATGCATTTGGTATGCATTTATAATATGTTAATTACGCTACATATATTGATAAATGAAACGTAAACAAAGGGCGCGTAAAGAAACATCATAAAACGTAGAAATGTCAATCCTAGCCAAAATTGAGATATATAGGTTTATTTCCCTAACTTCATCAACATAACATATAAGGTTTATTCAAATTCAAATAAATAATAGGGAAATATCAAACATAAAAAATAACTTATAACCTAGGTTTTAAAGATGACTTAATAATAAGAGAAAGAAAAAGGTGTAATATGCATAATATGTATAATCACTTTTGGGTACCCTTTTACATTTCACGGGATTTTATACAAAAATTTAAGATTTTGGTAACATGTGCTTTAATATGTTCAAGCTATCTATTTTACGGGAACAAAAGTTTAAATCTATATAATTTACAGTACTCAAATCTTATGTTTTTGCACATATAGTATTTATAATTAAACAGAAAGTAAATCATACCATTGTCAAAACTTTACAACGCCTAATAATCCCATTTTTATTATATTCATAATTAAAACCAAAATATTCACAAGATTGTCTATTTCCGCAGTTCATAAGGGATTTGGAGGATTTATATATATTTTGTTTTTAGCAAATTCAAATTCCTTAAGGCATAACAATCTAAATCTACTCTATCAGAATATATGAAACAATAAACATATAAAATTTCCACTCATAGAAGTGTTAGGAGAAGGTTGAGGAGGCTGTGTAGAAATAGTTTCTGGATTGTATCCTTGCAAATATCGTATTTCAAACTTTCTCCTAGACCTATATATATATATATATGTGTGTGTGTGTGTGTGTGTGTGTGCGCGCGCGCATGCGCGCGCGTGTGTGCGTGTGTGTGTATATATATAAGAATCCCATTAGAGTCTTACATACATACTGCCTCCAATTCCAGATTCTAATAAGAAAACTAGAATAGAAAGATAGAGAAATAGGATAGGGAAGAAGAAGAAATTTAACCTGCCCTATTTTCTGGAATTTTGAACAATGGTGGAGATGCAGAATGGAGCCATAGAAAATAATAGAATTTAGGGTTTGAGGGAGAGTTTAAGGCCGTATTCATACTTTCTAGAGTGTGTGCGGTGCGTCGGATTAGTTTCATAAAATCTTAACAGTCCCTTCTAGCAAAATATATGAAAACACCTTAATAAACTGGCCTCTCCCCCACCCCTTGACCGGAAGGGCAGTCGACACTCTCTCTAGGAGGTCGGTCGACCCCCTAGGGTCGAGCGTTGGAAGATTTGATCTCTATGTCAGTTTCTATTTTTATTAATTACGTAATTAATTTGATTGATTCTTTCCATTTCTTTTGATTCTAGTCCCCTTCTTATATGTATATCTTTACATGTAATTTTAAAACCCAAAGGAATATTTCATCATGCCAATGGTATAATATTTTATTCAAGGTTTATGTTCTTATAGTTTGAATTTAAATGTTGCATGTATACAGTTTTCTTACAACTTATTTTATTCATAATTTCTTCACATAGGCTCCATTTTTTATTAATAAAATATGAAATGGACAAGAATTTCACCACGAATGCAATTCTTTCGTGGCCAAATTCTTAATTATCCCAAATTAGTATTTTTAGCCCATCAGTATTTTATTAATTTATTATTGTTTATTTTTAATCTAGTTATCTATATTTACTTCGGGTTTATTTTATGGGGTGTTACGGATATATTTGTACTTTCATTTGTTATTGAATTGCTTAAATGTTTTTATTTTGTATATTAAATTAAATTTGATACCGATTTGTTTATTTTTGCCATTGGATTAAAAGTACACGTCTAGTAATCAATTAAGTTTGGTATTTGGTTGGCTTTTGCTATCATACCACCACATCAAAACAGATGATTTCCTATAAGTATAACCATTGCAAATAATTTTAGCAACACTTAGTTGCTACAAAGGAATCACATTCATTTGTAACACTTATAAGCATTGTAGAAATCTTCTTCCAATGCTTATAACCGTTGGAAGATATTTTTAACCAATGCTTATAAGCATCAAGAAAACTTTTCCCTAATACTTATAAGCATTAAAAGATATTTTTCCTAATGGATATAAGTGGAAGCCACAGTATACTAGTAATATAAATAAATGTTGGTAAATTATATATTATAACATCAATTATTATTGTATTAACCAATATGATATGCATGAATATGATATAGGCTATATTTAACGTGAATTCAAAAACAATATTATCTCAATTTAGCGAAATATAACTTAGTAGATGTCAATAAACATCTTCCATAATCATAGAAACAAAATATAGCATTAGTTAACAAACCTGTCTTTTCTAACTATTTAAGTCGGTAATAAAATCAACTCAAATAGTTAAAACAATAAATTATTATTACTATGAGGTATATTAAAATTTAATCACATAACACAGACATATCACAGATATGAATAGCATAATAAATCATAGCGGAATAAATAACTTAGTAGTTCATGAAGCTACAAATCACAAAATCTCAAAATCAAAATACATAATATCATAGTAATAAATTAAAACATTAGAAAATCTCAAACGTATTACTGCTTACTATATAAACAAGCGGTAACAATGGAATAACCGAATCACAAAGATAGAAATAGCAAATAGATAAAAAGTTGAGTCTCCAATAGATCTACACCTCTCAAAAGATGAAATGCCAAAGCTGAACTCCTCGGTCTGACTCAAGCATAAAGTCAAAAACAAAATACTCAGGTCAGGAATAAGATTCTCAATAGTACATCAACTCAAGTGAAATGGTAAATGAAATGCATAATTAACCTAACGGATGTTTGGGATTTCCAACTTTTAAGGATTCGTTAATCTAGATATTATATAATACATTATCCAATACGCTATTATAATAGTGTCTAAGATAAATATACTGTTAAAAATAATGTAAGCGGGATTACTATCATTACCCTTGCACCATTTATAAACATTGTCATAAACATTGCATATAAAACACTTATTAAACAGTCAGTGGACAGGGATGTGCCACTATACGACAATGTCAAATTAAAATCATAGGGGGGTCAATCAGGATAATATGACAAGGCATACGAGGCAACACCCATGGTAGGATTCTACCAACTGCACGCTCGGCTCAGTGGTAACGCATAGCCACAGTTATAGGCCACCTCAAATAACATTCTCAAAATTTAAAGGCTAAATCAAATCGTACAATAATAAATGATATCAAAGAAGTGTGTCCGACAAGAGCGTTCGCCAAACTAACCTACTTTATGGCTAAGGCTATCCATAATTGGAATGATATCGGTATTGACAAAGAGTATGTTAATACCGAATCAGGTCTTCTTAACAAACAAACACTTATTTCACACCATGGTCATTTATATTTAAAATATCATAAATCAAATAATAATATTGATTTTTTACATTTGAACACTTAAGTCCAAATATTTCAGTGTCATAAATCATACTAAATCAATTCATTATTTAATTAAATTAAAAGTTCAAGTTTCATATTTACAAAATGGTTTATTAACAAAATTTACATTTCAATTTCACATTTATATATCTAAAATTTCATTATTTCAAAAATCTTTATATTAACATTTCAGACTCTTTAGCTCGGATTAGAAACAACCTCTATATAAAGTAGTTAATATAATATAAAATAAATGTATAAAAATCACTATATTTATATAAAATAATTTGATTTAAAATATATATAAATATATAATCGTTAAATTTAAGAAGAATGGTACAATTAATGTAGTTATAAAAATATAATAATTGAGTAAAATATAAAAAAGTTACATTCAAATAATTATATAATGATAGTTAACTTTCAATAGTATAATTTAATATAAGATAATAGAATTTCAAAAAATCTAACATAGCCCAATCCGAACCATATATCCGTAATTCCAAAGATCAACTTATTGTTAATTTTGATTTTCAAATTTAATTCAACCATTTAAACTTAAAACAATACATTCTTAAGTTCAATTCATTTCAAAATAGTATTCAAGTTGGGTTATCCGATTTTTTTTCTTAAGATTCAAGTTACCTTCAAATCACATTTTAATAAAGTTTATATCAACAAAATCTAAGTTACAATTTGATCGTTTATAATATTTTAGCTTCAATTATATTGATATTCTAAACATTTACTTAATAAATTATTAACAAATCAATTTATTAAGTTTCATAATCATAAATAATTCATATTAAAAAACCTATTTCATTATTTTTCAATCAAATTTTAAAATAAGTTTAACTAATTTGGTAAACTTCATTTTAGTGGTGTCATTTACAAATCAAGTTATTATTAAGTTTCTAACTTTTCTTTAAATTTTTCATATAATTATACTTATAAAATATATATAGTTTAAAATTTAAATAAATTCAATACTACATTAAAAGATTCATTAATTTACTTATTAAATAGTTTATATTATTTAAATTGTAAAACTAAATAATATTGTAAAACTAAATATTATTATTTACTTATTAAATAATTATACTGGGCCCTTTTGATAGACCCTTGGTAATGACGTCGTCCTCTTCCCCTTCCTTTCTTGATTCGTCCTTTTACACTCTTGATTCGTCTTCTTTCCCTCCTCTTCAAACTCGTCCTCCTCCTCTCCCTGATCCTCCTCTCTTGTCATCCTCCTCCTCTGGCTTTGTATCGTCAACTTTTCCTTCTGATTTTCATGATTCGTCTAATCTTGGTAATCAACTTTTGGAAGGTATTACTGTTAATGTTTTAGATTCTGATTGAGCTGGTAAGTCTATTAATGTTGATAATCAATCTCTTCTCAATTCCTTATGTGATGGTTCTCGATCTGGAATTTCATCGAACACATCTTGCGCTCTCTCTTCAACTGTTAATAATGTTGATGTTATTTGTAAATCTTCTGTTGATACTAATACTTTTTCTGATCCTGTTGATAACTGTGTCTCTTTTGCTATTGAGAATGTTAATATCAATTCTAACAACAATCCTGTTAATTCTACCATCGATTCAGATGTCAGTTCTGGTAATAATCCTATTAACAATTTTGTTGATAATTCTGTGGTTAATTCTTAAAATTCTTGTGCTAATGCTATACCTAATTCTGTCCTTGATCCTGCCTCTAATCTTGATAATAATAATGTCAATCTTGTTCTTAATCTAATGTTCTACCCAATTCGGCTGGATCTAATCTGGCCAATCCTATTTCATCTTCCAAAGCAAAGATTGATTACCTTTCTCTCTTCAATTCTTTACCTCGAAATGTTGGTTGTCACAAGCCTATCGATTTTGAGATAGCTAAAGATGGTTTACCAAAATCCCCTCTAGAAATTGTTAAATAGGAAGGTTTGAAATATTGGCAAAGCTATCTGGTTTGTTTCTTCCTTGATGGATCGCTGTCATATTTGACTGTTATTAATGTTTTGCGTAATGTGTGGAAGCTTCAGGGTGAAGTAGATATTAAATCTGATGGAATAAATTTCTACTTCAAATTTTCGAATCATTTGGATAGAGAAAAAGTGTTGCAAGCTGATCCTCTCTTTATTAAAGGTAGAATGTTCATCATTACAAGGTGGGATCCTAGTATTGGTAGTGCCCGATCTCAAATCAGGAAAGTATCCATTTGGATCCATCTTCACCGTATCCCCTTGCTTTTATGGACATTGGTGGGGATTAACTGGTTAGCATGCCATGCGGGCAGACTGATTTGTTTTGATTCCAATACAGAGAGAATGCAAAGGCTGAGGTATGCTAAAATTTTAGTTGAAATTTCACCTGACACAGAACTGCCTGAATGTATTCCTATGGATGCTTTAGGAGATAAATGTCTGCCAGTTATGATTTCTAATGATTGGCGTCCACGTATTTGCACTCACTGTAAAACTTTTGGGCATGAAACCCAATGGTGTGATTTGTTGAAAAGGGATGATGATGATAAGAACCTACAATCTAAAGATGTAATTGTGGACATGCAAGTTCCTGTTAATATAAGGGAGAATTTGTCTAGGAATAAGCAGTAGGTTAATACTAATCGGTTTGAATGGAATAAAGTTGTTAATAAAAATAAGTAGTACTGGAGGAGAAAGACAAGCACTTATGGCACTAATGTGGAGAAAGATGTAAATGATGCTTTGGATAAGGTTGTTGAAATTGTTGGTAATGCTAACGTTGAGGAGTAGAATAATAATGATGTTCAAATGGATAGTAATAAATCTATTTTGGGAAGAGACAACCAAAATGTTGTGATTGTTGATGGGAGTGGAAAAAGTGAAGTGCACAAGAAGAATGCAGTGTTTGGAAATGATTCATTAAAAGGAAAAAAGGATAAAGGCAAGCAAGTTTCTGGTTCTATGTTCAATGATGAAATTGAAAGTGAATTTCATGTGAGCAATCCTTTCTCTATCCTTGAAGATCAATTCAACATGCCATCCACCTCTGCTGATACTTCATTTAGTACTTCAAATCTTTCCACCTCTTGCAATGATTCTTTTAGTTTTCAAATTCCTTATAATGTTTCTTTATCATCTGGTCCTTCTTCATCACCATATTCACATCTTGCATCTCCTTCAAACTTCATCCTTCCTCCTCCTCCAAATCTCTCTTCTAACAACTCCAGTGGCAACATTAATGATAACAAGGATTCCACAGCCTCTGATAAGGGATTGGATGATTTCTCTTCAAAATCTGCAAATAACTCAAAAAAAGGCAGGAAAAAAAGCACAAAAAGGCAGTTTCAGATATTGATGATCTTGATGAGGGCATGGACTTTAATCCTGATGATGTTACGCCTTCGGGCAGTCAAAAATTCAAATCAAAAAGGCATACTAGGAAGCATCCTACTCCATTGGCAACTCCTTTAAATCTTAAATGATGATGCATAAATTATCTTTTTGGAACGTTAGGGGAATGAATTCTTCCTCTAAGCAATGTGAGATTAGGAATTATATTTTTCAACAGAATATTCATCTGCTTTGTCTTTCTGAAACCAAATTGGATTTAATTTTAACTTCTAAAGATGCTTCATTCATCTCATCTATCTGGAAATATGATCATAATCTTTCTGAAGCCAGTTTTGGTCGTTTATTAACCTTGTGGAATCCTGTTTTTTTTCCAGCTTAACTAAATTTTCATCTTCTGATCAATTTATTCACTACCATTGTCTTCACATTCCCTCTAATTCTGAATTCTTTTTAACATCTGTTATGCTCATAATGCAGTCTCTTTGAGACTTATTTTCTTAAACTCTCTTCATCATATCCACTCTCAACCTCTTCCTTGGATTGTTGGCAGTGATTTTAACTGCATGTACTCCTCTAATCAGAAGTTTGGAGGTTATGCTCTTACTATCAATGATATTGCTCCTCTTAATCAAGCTACTATCCGTTCTAATTTTATCTCTCTTAGTAGCTTTGGATTCAATTATTCATGGTCTAAAAGATGTCACTCTGGTTCTCCTAATTTTTGCAAATTGGATCATATTTTTGTCAACTCCTCTTTCATCAATCTTTGGCGTAATTATTTCTATCAAATTTTACCTTCTTATATTTCTGATCATTGTCCCTTTCTTCTAAATTGGGGAACTGATGATGTCATTGCTAAAGGGAAGTCCTCTTTTAAATTTTTTAATTTCTGGTTTTTGCACACAGATTTTTCTAATATTCTTTTACAGGTTTGGTCTAGTAGCTTTGGAAGTAACCCTATGAGCAGATTGTTATGCAAATTGAAGGCTCTCAAATTCCAATTAAGGATTTGGTCTTCGTTTCATTTTGGCAAAGGTTCAAAGAAATCATCTCTAGTGAGGAATGAGCTTTTTAAAGTGCAGCATAGATTGAATGAATGTCCTATTAATCATCAACTTCAATGGAAAGAGGTAGACTTACAACTTAAACTTAAATTTGCATAGGAATTGGAATTGCAAGCAGCTAGACAAAGTTCATGCTTTAGAAAGGAACAGGAGGGGGACATGAATTCAAAGTTCTTTCATAACTCCTTAAAAATCAGTAAAGCCTAGGATACCTTGTTCATGATCAAGGACTCTGATGGTAATATTTTCTTTACACAGGATAAAATAGATGATGCATTTGTAAAGTATTTCAAATCAGTTCTAGCTCCTCAATCTTTAGTTCTAGCTAACATAAAGCCATTATTTCAATTGGTTCTTCCAACCATTTCTAATCTGCATTCGTATGAGTTGATTTCTACAGTTACTAAGGACGAAATTAAAAATGCAGTTTTCAATTTAGATCCTAATAGTAGTGGTGGACCAGATGCTTATAATGCATATTTTTTTGCAAAAGTTGTTGGGCTACAATTGGTTTTGATATTGTGGAAGTTGTTCAATCTTTTTTCTGGAGAATTATTTGCCTACGAGTTTAACTGCAGCAGCAATTGCTTTGGTACCTAAAATTGAGAACCCTACATTAGTCTCAGATTTCAGGCCAATCTCGTGTTGTAGTGTATTTTATAAAATCATCTCAAAAGTTCTAGCAAATAGACTGCAGTTGGTTATGCCTTCTATTATTTCAATGAATCAATCAGCTTTTGTTAGTGGTAGATCCATCAGTGACAACATCTTAATCACTCAAGAGCTTCTACATGGTTATGATAGGAAGAACATCTCTCCTAAGTGCATGATAAGATTGGATTTAAGGAAGGCATTTGATACTATTAATTGGGATGCTATTTTAGCCATTTCATCTAAAATGAATTTTCCTCTCCCATTCTTAGCTTGGATTCATACATGCATATCAACTCCAAATTTCTCTATCTCAAGACATGGCAGTCTTCATGGTTTTTTCTGTGGAAAGAGAGGTGTGAGGCAAGGGCATCCAATCTCTTCACAAATTTTCATCATAGTTATGGAGCTGCTGAATACTCTAATCATTAATCAAGTGAAGCTAAAAAGATTAGATTTACATCCTCCCTGCAAGAACCCACTCATCACTCATTTATTATTTGCAGATGACTTAATTATTTTAACTAAGCCTACATTCAGTAACATTCAGTGTATTCTTTCAACTTTGCAAATTTTCCATGAGATTACTCGTCTTCAAATTAATGTGAGTAAGTCACACATTAAAATTGTTGGTTTGCCTTTGAATCTGAAGAATGAATTAATTCACAAATCTAGTTTAAGTGGATTATCTTCAGACACAGTGTATTTAGGTCTTCCTCTATTCACCTCTAGGGTTTCAAAAGCTAAATGTATGCCTATGTATGAAAAAATTATTGAGAAGATGAATCTTTGGCCTTTATGTAAACTTTCACAAGCTGGAAGACTTACCATTATTCAGTTCATCATTACTTCCATGATATCATATTATACTAGGCATTTCATCCTTCCAGTGAAGTTGATAAATATGGTTGTTAGTGCTATGAACAAATTTTTGTGGCATGGAGATCCATTTGCAAAAAAGCTGATTCCAATATCCTTTTCCAAAATGTATGATGGTAGGAGGTTTGAGCGATTAGGCATTATTAATTTACTGCAATGGAATAAAGCTGCTATTTCAGTTTATTTTCAAAAAATACTTTCTGATGATGGCAGTCTTTGGACTAAGTTTGTGAAATCGAACTTGATTGGGAGGAAGGATTTCTAGACTATGGCTGTACCTTAGAGATGTAGTTGGAGCTAGAGATACATTTTGAAATTAAGAGGTACTTTCCTTCCACTAATTCAATGTAATGCCATTGCCAATAAAAAGTTATCTTTCTGGAATTATCCCTGGGCTGGTAGAGGTATCATCCTTATAATATAGTGGATTACAATTTAAGGAGAAATAGTGGTATTCCTGAGGTTGCTATGGTTGATGATTATATTGAAGATGGTGTGCTGTTTTTGCCTTACAGCAGTTCTTCTATTTTAAGGAATTTATGGTCTGAGATAAAGGAAAGTTTTAAGATTAGTAATGATTTCAAGTTGGTTTGGATGGGCAAATCTCACTCTATTAAGCATGTTTATGATGTTTTGCAAGTTGAAAAGCCTACGTTTCCTTGGCATAATAGAAATTGGAGTATGAAATCTTCAGCAAAATCTAATTTCTTCTTATGGAAGGTTATGTTTAATGCCATAAACACGAAGGACAAGCTATTCACTATGGGTATTATTTCAGATAGTGCTTGTGTATTTTGCAGATCTGAACCAGAGACTAACACTCATTTGTTCTTTGAGTGCAATTTCAGCTATTTGATTTGTAGCAGATTGCTAGCAACTGGAGGATTCTATAGGCCTTCGAATGATAGTAGGATTGAATGGTTCAATGTGTTCAAATCTACTAGATGGGGAACTAATAAGAGTGTTGCACTATTGAAAATTCTTAAGATCTTCTTGCTTGAAATTTGGGTTGAGCATAATAGAAGGATTTTCGATGGAAATTCTATGAATGATAATGAAGTTTTCATGGTAATTCACAAGAAGATTCTGAGGATATTGGCTATTGGTTGAAGATTATATGATGTTGCAACATTCTATCATGTATGGAAGTCGATAAAGTGGATATGATTAGTTGAGGAATTGTAACCTACGGCCAGTATAGAGTTTTTTGTATGCATATTGTTTTTATGTTATTATTTTTTTCTATATCGGTTGTAGTATATTGTTGTTGCTTGTACAGAACCTTGTAATTTGTTTCTTTTGTTAATAATAGTTCTTAATGCCTTTCCAAAAAATAATAATCTTAAACTTATATTTTAAAACATATATTAACTTATACAATGTAATTTTATAACATACAATTTTCATTTAAAAATCTAAATTTAAAGCCTTATTAAATTATCAAAATAGAAGTTTAATTAAAATTCTAAATTTAAATTTCTAAAATATTTTTATCAAATCAGAATATTTTATAAATTCAAAAGATACTTTCAAAATAGACTAGCGATGTCCGTATATAATTTTCTACCTAGGTCAAGTAATATGGATACATACCATTTCAGTCTGCTTAATATTCAGTTTGCGGATATTTATCATTCCAACCCACATCTTAATAAATTCATTTTTAATTCCTAAATATATACAGTGGTTTGGGTATATGTCATTTCAACGCATGGCAATTTCACTAATCTATAGGGAATTTGTAGTGTTAGATCAAATAATTATAACACGATAAGATATCACACGTGCATCATAATATATCACAACAATCAAATATTACTTGTAAATAATTCGTTTCTTATATGTCAAAAAAGTGCATGTCGCATGTGCACAAATTTATAACAAACAAATCAAGTTTCTTAGAGAAATCATAACATTTCATATGTCATTTCAAGATGTGTTAATTCACTAGATGAAATTGTTAATTGTGAGTGAGGATTCTCACTTTGCATGGTAAAATAAAAGGAAGATGATGTAGGCTAATACAAACATGGATACAGAATGCAAGTTGCATAACTCCAACTATAAGCACAACTACGTGCTCTCTAACATCATGGCATGAATAAATTCATAGATAAATATCCCAAGAAATTTAAATAAAGAGAGTAGAGAGTTTTTGGCTAGGAAAGATGGATTTATATTTTTACCTAATTTTACAAAATTAAACAAGTTTTTTTGGCAGAACCGATGGGATTGAGTGGAACCCTACCATTTTATTGATACACTTAGAAGATTACATAAAAACATAGAGAGGGAAAAACAAAGAAAAAGCAAGACTGAGAAAACATGTATACCAAACACAAGAGGAGACAACAACAAAATATATAACAAAACTGAAATTTCCATGCAGCAATGAACATGCACAAAAAAGCCAAAATTTTCCAACAGTGCCTTAAGAACTGAAAATCCCAGGATCGAAAAATAACTTCAATTACTTCAGACCATTGCGTATGTCGCTGAGGATTTCACTGCTGTGCAACGAAGAAGTTAGCCCAATGTTGAAGACATGTTTGTTCCTTGCTTTCCATATATTATAGACAATCTTCTTTAACATGAAGATCAACATCCTTGATTTCACATTGTTTTTAGTGGCCTTGCTATAAATTTTCTCCCATTCTTGGCTACTAGTTGGATGCGCCATGTTTCTGCCAAGTAAAATAGTGGAAATATTCCACAAACCCTTGACCACTCTGCAGTTGAAGAAGAGGTGCACCATGTCTTCAGGCAACTCGTCATAGAAAACATAGTTAGTAGCAATATGCATTCCTCTAGAAGCAAGTTGGCATTTAGTGAGAAGGGCATCTTTAAGAATTTTCCAAATGCAGATATTTTCTTTGGAAACATTCTTCTTTTCCCATATAATGTCAGCCCTTCTGCAATCAAGAAGCAGGTTAAATCCAGAAAGCAATGTACATGTGTTTAATAGGGAACTTCTCACCTGGAAGCTTCTATGAGACAGAAGTATTATCGTTAATCAGATATAGTTTGGATGTGATTCAGGCACAAAGTTGCATTATTTATTGATTCGAGGAGGATGTCAAAGTACATCTTCCACTTTGATACACATAAAAAACAGTGGCATTCAAAGGAATGCCAGATTGCAATTTATCAAGGTAAGTGACTTCACTACCAAGAATCATACCATGATTTATCCAAGGGTCATCCCAAAACATGTCCTCGAAAATGCAGTTTTCCTATATTTGAAACATGAAAGAAATGATCCCCTCAACTTTATTAAAATTTTCCATGTCTAACTCCAGTTTTGTGCTGGAGTGACAACCCATATGCTCACATCATTAATGATATGCTTGTATGACCATGCCACCAATAGGCATTCTTTTTTCTTTAACAAATTATCAAAGTGCTTACCAAAAGCATACTTATTCCAAGTACTCATGTTAAAAATACCAAGACCCTCGTAATGACCCGCATTTTTTCAGTTGTCGAATAATTAATTAATTTAATTATTAAATATCGAGCGGCAATATCGATAACCAGAATTAAATAATATTGAATATTTAATTAATATAAATAATAGAATAATATATTTAATTCAGAAATAATCAAAAATAGTTGAATTCACAATATAGTGTGAATTGGATTATTTAAAATATATAGTTCAGTTTACAGTTGAATTATATGAACAAATATATTTAATCGACGACAGTTGAACGTATAGTTTATAATATAATTATAAACGAGCGCGTAACGGTGCGGCAGTTCACTATTTGGTGATTTGAACTTCAACTGGATATACATGATCTGTTTTAAATCGGATTTCTGTGAAACAAGAAATGTTAGGAGCTGGTGAAGTATATTTTTCTAGTCGAAGAGAAAAATCGGGATTTCGTCGTGTAGATTTTTACTTATGTCCAAATTAAATATTCAGAAAAACAGCGGTATATTCGTTCATGGCCATAACGGTTATTTAAAATTATTTGAATATCGGGTTTGAATTTAGACAAGGTTCTTTTGAGACATAAAGATAATTTAATTTTTAGAATTTTATGGAAATTTTTAGTTAATTAAATAAGCAACTTTTTATTGGGAGTATTTTGCACCTTGTAATCAACATTTTGGGGTTTCACAATATGAGTTCACCTACCGGTATTTTTATATTTTTTGGATCATGGCACATTACTCGATTTAATGATATTTTCATATCAGTCCGTAAACAAACAAAGCTTCGTATAATGGGGTAAATTCTTCATGAAGGAATTTGAATAAATATCTTTAATATAAAAATGTTCCTATATAACCTTTCTTCATTCTCTGATCCAAAAAGGCCACGTCTCCCTCCTTTGCAGCCGCACAAAATACATGTTCCTCCAACAAACTCGTGGCCTCCAAACAACCGCATAAATCAAGAAGGAATCCTATATAATATCCCAAACTTAAAGTTATAAACCTAAACATATCATTCTCCTCAACAAAATAAATCGCAACCGCCACTTCTACTAACTTTCATTCAGTTAAAACTCAAGTAATACTCAATTAAATCGCTCAACGTGTGATCCATTGGCCTCATGGAAGAAAAGGCTGACCTAGGTTGCAGTCGTGGAGGAACTCGAGGGCGCCGGAGGTAGATTCGGAGTGTTGGTGGAGCTCATAGCGACAGGGCGCAAATATCAATGGGGTTTAGGGACATTCCGACATTTTTTATGTCGATGGCTGTAGGGGAGCTACAGGGAGGGGCTAGGGTCGGTTTCACGATGTGGAGGTCGATGTTGAAGACAATGGCACGTATGGACTCGGGGTTGCTCAGGGGTTCGATTTGTAGTGGTTTAGAGGAGCTCGATCGTGTAGGGTGAAATACGACTCCCTGTGGCCACGAGGTGATGATGGAAGGCAGATCTGGGGGGTTAGTTCGAACAGGGAATGGAGGGGGTTGGCAAGTGCAGTTCGGGAAGAGAAGTACGATGGTGTAATCTCCTTTCAATTTCATGGAACGGAGCTTGGTGTCAATGTTTGAAATGCACGCGGGTGCACAACGTAGCCTGAGGAAGGTGTTAAAAGGAATTGGGGAAGAAAGGATAAAGGGGAGAGGTCACGTGAGGAATGTGAGGTTTTAAATTTTAAATGTTAAGTTAATTTAAATATTCGTTTAATTGGGTATAACTTCGTAACGCGATATCTATTTCATACGAGGTCGGATTCGCGAACCGTAAGTTGCGTTGGGATCGTATGGACGGACACTACACGATGGAACGGATTGGAAGTCCATCGGAGCTCGTTAAAATTTATAGCGAAATAAATTGTCTGTCTGAATCAAAGATAGTTAATCGTTATTTAACGATAACATTACAATGTGAGTAAAACTCACCAACTCTGAATAGTTCTATTTTTATAACGTATATTTAGAACTGATAAATGATGACTGATTTATGTGTGTTAACTGTTTGGTTGAATTGTTTGTGCATTGATTGAAATCATAGATAACGATATATATATATGTATAAATCGTTAATCGAATATTGATTCTGTTTAACATAATATTTTATATTCGTGATGTTTAACATCTGTGATGCAGGGAAACAGGTTGGAGGGACCCAACTGGGTCCCTCAATATATAAATACTTTTTTGTTTCATATATTGTGATATATGATGTGATATATAATCTGTTGTTGATTATGTGTGTTTGAATGATATCGATCATTGTGATTTCTTATTTTAAATACCGTAAGAAATACTGGAATGTTGGAAAGGAGATTTTCAAATGTTATATTGAAAAGAAAGATTTATAAAATCAAAGATTTTATAAAAAGAAATATTTATTCATTAAATAAATATTTGTGAAAAGGAATGTAAAGGAAAATATTTGTCAAACAAATGTAAAGAGAAAATATTTGTAAAACATTAATAAATAGAATAAAAGAATATTTATTTAGAAAATAAATAGAATAAAGGATTTATTTATTTAGAAAATAAATAGAATTGAAAAAGTAATATTTATTGGGAAAATAAATAGAGTAGATGAAAAGGAGTTAATCGAATTTAGCATTCGAAGGAGTTAACCGAATTTAGTTAATCGAAACGAGTTAATCGAATATGGTTAGTCTATTAGAGTCAATCGAAAGGAAATAATCGAACATAGTGAATCAAATGGAGTTAAACAAAAATTAGAAACTTACTAGAAATTAATAAGTTGAATGGTTTCCTGAGTATCGATCTGATGTTGGTTTCGGCCTTCGGGGTTTATACTTAGGAAGTTGTTCTCTTGTTAGTTTATAGTTAGAGTCTGATAGATGTGGAAGAATAGTGATACGAATTAAGCCATGGAAATGTTTTCCAGTGTTAATAACGTATATTTTCTAAATGTAGAAAATGAGGATATATATATATATATTTGACGATTGGATCAATAATTCCATTTGGAAATAAGATCGTTGTGTGTACACAGACATGTTTTCATTTGATAGTTAAATCACCGACTATCAAAGTTTTGACCATTTTAACGTTGTTAATATGGAGAGACCGGTTGGATTCTTATCCAAAGAACCACTCCGTATTGGCATAAGCGTTGCGAATCATATATGCCAAAGGAAATTGAAGATGGAGTAAAGTGCAAGGGTTGTTGTATAAGTCCTAGGTAGAGATTGCCTAGGATGGATGTACTGAATAGTGCCTTCGGTTTCGTTCAGTCCTAGAACGAATGTATATTGGCTACTGTCTGACAGAGTATTTCCAATGATCGAATGGGTTGGTCTATATAAATATATATGGTTGCAACGGATTTATTCCCTTAGCATAACATCCAGAATATTTGTGTAAACCAATTAATGATTAACGGATCTGACAATGTGGCATTCAAAGTGATCGTGTTATCAATGAATGGAAAGTAGTCGTAGCCTCTGTCCTCAACAACCGGTAAATGACAAAAATCGGGCAGGCAGCATGGCTAAGTCGGTCGCTCCGAAGTAGGGTGTATAATCATCTATCTAGAGAATATTCATTTGCTTCTTAATTCTATCAATGTTGTCCCATATATATATATATATATATATATATACGGGAAACGGTTGCTGATGCCAACCATTAATGATACACATTCGATACACTCAAGAGAAATGAGTGGTCGGTCATGTGTGGCTGAGTTGCAAGATGTTCTTGTTGAACTCTAGTGTATCGTTCCTAGAGTACACTGATCGGAAGGTGGTTCCATACCTTGTCATAATTGGAAATCCATTACCCAATACGTGCTTGCGGTTTTGATTATATACTATATATGTAGAACGTGAGATGAAAGCGTTTTTGCTAGATGATTATTATATTGTGATTGATAGACATTATTATAATATCAAAAGGTTTTTGATATAAAGATATTTTGGATTCTCATAAGGGAAAATCCCGTTCCATTATACGGCGTGGTCTTATGAGATATTGTTTAATGGCTCAATCTGTTTTAAATTGTTTTACTCATACTAGTCCCATGACTGACCTGGAGTTTATTTTGTTTGTTTTCCCTAAACTCTTGGGTGCCCAATTTTATACGGTTTGTCAAGTAGTCATAATTTTACAGATATACTTGGAGAGCTTAGAGCAGGCGACTTCAGGATCATATAGCTATTATTTATTTCTGCTATGTTTGTAAGTGCTGTACTTTGGAAATGATATGTATATTCCAGTACAGATTTATATTTCAAAGTTATGATATATATTATATGTTATTCGTTCCGCTGTGAGGTTCGTGTTACTCTGATGTTGTGTTCTTCTTCTTATATTCTAAGTTTCTATCTTATCTATCCTCACCCTCTAATTTCTTCCTATTAACTTTCCGATTATTTTTGATCCTTGGATGTTCGATATGTGTTGTATATCAGATAACCAAGATCGACTTTTTTCGGGTCGTTACAACCCTTTTTCGAAATTGGTCTTTCAATGTATGCAAAAGATATTAGGGCTATGTATTTCACATGAATACTACCCTTCCACAGGAAACACACAAAGGCAGTGTGAATCATGTGCAACAATTTCAGTGGCAATATGAAGGTCCTTGCCCGGTATAATGCATAGAAATCACCACTTATTTAATGAGAGTAAGCCTACCAGCTATGCTTAAAATTTTGTTTGCCCAGTTTTCTGTTCCAGTTGTTATCTTTTCAAATAAAGGTAGGCATTGAGATGCAGTAATTCTAGAAGCAGCAAGAGGAAGGCCAAGGTAAGAAATACTAGAATCACTACATCTAAGCCCGGTAAGGTTATGAATGAGTGATATTCAATCTTAACTGACACCAACAGTCATAAATTCAGACTTTGCAATATTATTTTGAAGTCCGATCATGGAATAAAAAACATTCAGAAGTGTTTATTATATTGTGAATGGTAACCATATCAGGTTTACAGAATAAAATGAGATCATCGACCAAAAAAGAGAATTAATTCTAGGATCCTTACATTTTGGGTAGAGCATATAGATTCTTATATCAACCATTTTATTCAACATGCCAGTCAGCAACTCCATGATAATAAAAAGGTATGCAGATATGGGGTCACCTTTCTAATACCTTGTTTACTGCAAAACTTACCCACATGATTGCCATTAATATTAATTGAGAAATGTGAAATAGAGATACAAGCATAAATCCAAGTGGTAAAATAACTGGGAAAGTTCATATAACTAAGAATTCAAATAATGGAATCCCGCTGTAATGTGTCAAATGCCTTTTTAATGTCAAGCTTCAACATCATACGAGGGGAAGTGCTAGAAGATTTGTATCCCTTTAAGAGCTCATGGGCAAGTAAGACATAATCAAGAATATCACGATCAAGTAAGAAAGCTGATTGATTGTTAGAAATTAAGGATGGTAAGACTGGCTTAAGCCTAGAAGCTATAATTTTGGTTACACACTTGTAGTTGGTGTTGCAACATGAAATAGGTCTGAAGTCATTAACAGGAAAAATATTCTTAACTTTGGGAATTAAAGCAATAATTGTGTGATTAAAAGAGTTTATAATGCAACCTTGGCATAGAAATTAGAGACAACTTTGGTAACATCATACCTAATAACATCCCAATATTGAACATAGAATGAAGCGTTGAAACCATTAGGTCCTCCACTTGAATTTCTATTAAGGGAGAAAATAGCTTCATTTATTTCATTAGCAGTAATAACAAAGCTAAGCAACTCAATATGAGAAATAGTGAGTTTAGGCAACCACATTGGATTTATATCATCAACAACAGGTTGAAAATTATTTGAGTTGCCAAAAAGCTTAGAAAAGTGATGAATAAAAGAATTATGAACCCTTTGAGTGTTATGTACTTGACCATAATCATTAGTGATGGCAATGATGTTTTCATGATTGTGTTTAGATCTAAGAGCATTATGAAAAAAAATCATAGTTTTGATCTCCTTCATCATTCCATAAAATTATAACCTTTTGTTTGTGCATTACTAATTCAGCATATAAGGCATTTTTATAATTAAGAGAGTATGTTGATTCAAAACATGGCAAATTAGGATAGATGACATCATGAAGCATAAGATTTTAGGTCTGTTTAAGAAGTACTCTCCAATGTTAGACTGTCTACAACCACTACCAAATCTATTATTAGACCACACAATAAGAGCTTGTTTAATAATTTTCAATTTTTCTATGAAGAATGAACATTGGTTTTCCATAACATGGCTTAACCCAGTATGTAATATCCCAAATTTTTTGTTGATTTATTTTGAATATTTAAATTAGTTTTAAATGTTTGTTTAGAAAATAAATGGATTTTTTTAATTTATCAATTTAATAATCAATATACAGTTAATTTTGAAGATATTAAACTATCGTAATACGAAATAAAAATATAATTGAATTTGAAGTTAAAAACTAAATCGAAATGGCTCAGTCGATCAATATAAATTCTATACTGAATTAGAACGATAATAATAAATTATTATCGATAAATTTAATTATTGGAAATCGATTTATATTTTAAATCGAATTTAATCTAAATCGTTAATTTAAATTGTTTTTCTCTTATATATTGTCGGATTTAATCCAGAATAGGATCCGTTAAATTCAGATTAACAATATAATTTAGAGATGTCGGTCATTATGTAAAAATAGCGGTTCGGGATTGTGAATTAGGGACCATAGGATATTTCATATTAACTTAATTTCAAATCAAAATAAACTAGCAGTCTACAGCCGACCTATTTTACTTCACTATCCTAAAATTTAGTGAGACTGACCTATTTCTTTAATTTCGTGTACTAAATGTTCCTCTCCTTCAATACAATGCAAAAAAGGATTTTAATGGTTCCGTTCGTACTGTTCCCCTCCTTCAGTATAAAGTAAAGCAATGAATTAATATTATGTACTTTCTATCTCCTCTTCACACTATATAAATACACAATGCTTCGTAAAACTTTCCCATTCTTCTCAAACCAGTGAAACCCATCCGCCCCCTTTGTTTTCTTTCCCAATAAACCGAAAGCAATCTAATTCCCCTTTATTCCTATTTCCTCATAGTAAAACAAAATCGATCTGCTTATTAAAAGAAAAAAGGGAAAAAAAATAGGAAAATCGAAATCATGGATCGGATTGAAGGCCATGAAATTTCCTTGAAGTTTGACAGCATAGGGACACTCGCGATTTGCAGGAAGTAGGGACCATCGATGGCTTGTTCGAAGATTGTTGTGGAGGTTTAGGCCATTGTTATGAAGTGCGATTTGATGTATGGGGGGATTTGGGTGTTTGTGGTTCGGCATAGATGAATGTAAAGGAGTGCGAGCTGTTAATCAACAATGGTGGATAATCTGGAGTTAGTTTTTTTCTTTCCTGATGATGAACGTGGCAACTAAAGTTCGACAGATGGATGTGCTATATTTTAAGGTGTGTGAGAGGAAGAAGGTTAGTGCGTCATTTTTGGAAGGTCGACACTGATTTTGGTTGCGTATTCAAAAGGGGGTCCGACTGTGAGTTTCAAGGAAGGAGATGAATTGGACAGTGGGGAGCGCAGTGATGTAGAGGGGGACTGAAGTGGCCGATGTTGGTATTTTGAATGCACTGGTGTTCATCTTTTATGCGAAGTGGTATGGAGGTACTGATTATTGATCTGGAGTAGTGCTCATTATCTAGTGTGAAATTGAGGATGAACGCAGTGACTGTGAGTAAATATCACTTAAATGTTATATTTAATTTATTTTTATCGATAAAAATTGTTGCCTGTTTGAATGCATGAATGGATTATTGAATCGTTGTGGTTATTATATATAATATATATTAGTTATTTAGGCTTGGTGATTGTGGTTATTATATATATTGGATATTTCCCGCAGTACCATTAGTGGATGCCCGCAGTATCATTAGCGGATGACCCTATCGCCCCACGATATATGAGTGGATGACCTTCTATACCGCGATATCCTGCCTCGAAGCAGGATTGGTATTATTTATGTTGTCTAACATCTGTGATGCAGGAAACAGGTTAGAGGAATCCAACTGGATTCCTTAAACTTATTTACTATTGTTTACATATTTGTATATGTGTGTGACGAGTGAATTGAATGGATGATTTTTGTGAATATCACTGGCCCTAGATATTTATATTTAAAAATATCATAAAAGGGATTTTTAGATTTGTAAAGGAAAATTTATTTTTTGAAATAAAATTTGAATTTCGAATAGGCTAAAAAAATTATAACTTGTTTTAATAGTAAAACAAGAAATGAAGTTATAAACGATATTTTTAAATAAAGAAAAATAACTATATACAGGCTTTTATTTCTATTACCTTAAGTGTGTACAATTTCTATTACATTGGCTCCTTTATATATAGGCTTTGGAGCTGATGTTAGACTTATTCCCATTATGTGGGACTAAATAGAATATGACAAGAGCATATTCACTCATATATATTGCAACACTCCCCCTTGAATATGCGTCTTCAAAATCTTAAATGTTCTGCGAACTTGAAGTTGTCCCTTTTAAAACATATATAATAATTGCTCCCCTTTATAATTATCTTGCTTTCATATATCCGTTCAGTCGATACAATTATTGTCTGTTGCCTTCAAAACTCTATCAGGAAAACCCAATGGGAAAAAACCTTGAACGAGAAAAAGAGTACAACGTCTGACATTTTGAATATCATATTAAAATGATATTCCTTAAAAGAGTTTGATGCTTCAGGATCAACACAATGCCTCATTAAAAACCTTTTTATGAAAAACTCTGTGGGAAAAATCATAAACAAGGAAAAGAGTGCAAATTCCTTTCATCTCTAGGTAACAAGTTTTACAATGTTATAGTAAGGGTTGATACTTCAGGATTAAGATAATGCCTCATTAAAAACCTTACTAACAAAAACCCAATGGGAAAAATATTAGTGAAGCAAAAGAGTGCATTATAGCATAATTTTACACGTTCCCCCTTATTTATAACTCATTGTTTAATTAGTCTATTGATATAGTCGACGCATGCCAATTTTATACATCATCTTCTGGAATATTGGTTTGGAAATTGCCTTTGAGAACAAATCTATTCACTTTTCTTGAAATTGGATTTGTTTCTCCTCTTTCTTTTTATCCTTTCATTCAAGTATGAAGAGAGATTTAGAAGAAATATGGTCCATCCTATCACCTATGATATAATTCACTTGAATTTGAGCCGTGCAAATTGCCTTATCTCTATAAATAATAGTTTGCTGCATCAAAAGATGTTTGATACTTCTGGATCAAAATGTTGCCTCGTCAAAACCTTACTAAGAAAAACCCAATGGGAAAAAGCTTAGTGAAGGAAAAAAGAGTACAATATACAATGTCATATTTACTACGTCAAAAGTAGTATGATACTTCTGGATCAATGTAATGTCTCGCTAAAACCTTAATAAGAAAAACCCAGTGTGAAAAATCTTAAATAAGGAAAAATAGTACATTATAACTTATTTTTGTATGTTACTTTTGGGTTTATAGTTCTGGATCATGACCCATGTCTTATTAAAACCTTACTAAGAAAAACCCAGTGGGGAAAAATTTAGTCAAGGAAAAATAGTGCATTATATCATACTTATGGATGCTTCCCCTGATTTAATAATTTCCTCTGAATTCATATTTTCTTTCAATAACTCAAATTGCTTACAAATACTTCTTAATGACATTTTTCTTTTAAAACTTCATGTGAATTTCCATGCATCAGGCATGTTTTCTTATTTAAAACGCCTTCCTTTTGAGATTTGTATGTTACTAATATTCATTTATGAATATGAAACACCCCACCCTCCATTAAGGTCACTCACAAGGGACTGCCTTAACTTTGGTGGAGGTTTGTAAGTAAAAGTCACAGATAAAACACAAGACAGATATAAACACACACACATATATAAGCAGCGGAAAACATCAGACTTTATTTCATAAAATACTTGTTCATACAACACATTTCCATAATTGTCTCATAACAACTTCCAAAACATTACAACCTCATTTCTGTCTTGGTTTTTAAATAAAGAAGCATAAAACGTGACTAAAACTGCATGAATCCCCATAGAGTGTGACCAACAGCCATAGCCAAGGAAAGAGACTCCAAACCGTACATCAACTATCTTGAAGCTTTTAGAGAATCTGACTAAACTGAGTTATTTCCTCCCTGTGGACCTTGGGGGGGGGGATGGAAGAAAAAAAAACGAAATAAAATAGGGACAGACATAAAGCCTGGTAAGTCTAGTGACTCTTCAGTATGAGAATAAGAATAAGGGCATGATAGGTATAAACTGGAAACATGAAAGTATCATAAACTAAGATAAGGCAGTTCTGAAACGAATATACTATCGCACCCCACACTATATCTCTGCACCTGCTTGTATTATCTTAACTGTCACCCCATGCTGGAGGTAAAGTGATCCCCTTCTGAGACGACCCGATTTCCCGTTCTCACGGAAACAAGGTTATCTTTTGGAATATAACACAGAAACATATAATAGCAGAACAGAATTAAATAAATACACCAGATATGAACAATAGAATATACTGGATAAAAGTAATCATCAGAGTTACACAGTATACAGGATCTTACTTAGTACAAATACAGTTCAGCTATACATAAATGTCTACAGCGGAAATAAACAAAATATGTACAATAGGAGCTGAACAGCATAAAAAGAAATAAATGATAGAATCCATCTTCAGCTCCAGCTATCCAGAAAGAACCAGCTAAACCTGAATACAAGGCTGCCCGTGGAAAAAGGGGCACCCGAGTTTGAGAGTGAAACAAACTACGAGTCAGTCATGGGACTGGTATGAGAAATCCACTCAACACATATATAATTGGCTAATCACAGGACCACGCCACTTTCGTGGAACGGGTTTACTCCATTGGATTGCCAGTGCTTTTAAAACAAATCTTTCTTTTAAACATCGCTATGTTTTTTTATAAAAATGAAGCCGCTATAAGACTCAGTTCCCATCACACAATGCAACGCAAACCGGAGGATAGAGTTTTTACCTTATAACAGCCAAAATATGATTGATACGAATAAAACAAAGGCATTTGATATTATTGCTAGTGTTTATATGTTTTGAAAACAATTTCAAATCATAACTATCAATCATAGACGGCATTAATGCCCCATACCACTATGTCGCCATATATAGGTATACAATCAAAACCGCACGATGTCGTATTTGGAAATTGGATTTCCGTCATGAACCAAGGCAAAAGATAGTCCTTACCGAATTCGAGACAATCTAGCCCATGTCTCCGGAACAGCCGCAACTGCCCCTTGGATCGTCAGGGCCGGTCCACCGATGTGGATTATAGTGCCTGAACAATACGTTCCTCCGCCCTTTGGGGCGTAAACGAGCCAACGAATGACTCCATCGGACCCGGATCGTCCGATCAAACCGAGGCGCCTCGCAACAGCAACAACCACATAGGTGAAAAGTATATAAATGTCAGGGCTGGTAGGTCACTGACACCACCCTAGCTAGAAAGAAACGCATGTCCTCCCTGAGGTCCTTCTCCCGTTTTAGGTTCATACCGGGATGTGAGGCTCGCGAATTTACGTTATACACAAAGCTACGCCACACAGGCGGTGCTTTGATCATCACCACAAGACTTTGCTTTTCAACAGAAGCCCTGATCACTGCATCTTAGCATGCCACACAGGCAATTCATACCGTGCAACTGATGGCTATCAATCACACAGAACGAATCCCAATGTCGGACATGCAGTCCATTTACAAGTCCGTTCTGGGTCTGAACGAAACCGGAGGCACTAAATACCTCGCAAACCCTTCGATCAACACGTACGTCTGAACGATCACCACTCATTGTCCATATTTCGGGATGCCTCCCAATCAGGACCTCGGTTACCATCCAAACGAGGTGTAGACCTCTGGTCTTCGACCATCGTCTTCATCTTCGAATTTCAATCGTAGGTCGATTATTCGAAATGAGAATTAACTCGGCCTTTCCAAATAATTCACGTATATTTAGAATTTCAAATCGATTTATTTCAAATGTTAAATTATTCGACAACACTGGTTTTGTCCTTTAATGTAATTTTCACACCAAACACATTCAACCATCAAACATCACATAAATCAAGCAAATTCAGTTTATTTTCATTCCATATCGCTTATGGTATTTTATAACTATTTATCGCTATTTTTATTTATTTTAAAATAGCCATTTTATTCAAAACGACGTTTCGGGCCATAACGTGGCCGTGGCGCTGTTTTTCTTCAGATTTGATTTACACATATCTGAAAATCTAACCGTTGGATCTTCACAAAATTTACATCATTAGAAAGGTCTTTTCGAAACGAATCCAACGGTTCCAGTTTCGGGAAAATCCGACGGTCGGATCTCCCGGTACAATCGTTTGAAGTTTCGATTTCAAAATACGAACTGCAGCGTCGTTATTCGATTAAATATAATTTTATTTATATATATAAATAAATATAATCGTTTCTGGCGCTGTTTTTCTTCAGATTTGAATTAAACATTCCAGACAATCCAACCGTTGGATTTTTACAAGGTTGGTGCCGTTGGAAAGATTATTCCAAGGCGAACCCGACGGTTGAGGTTTCGGGAAAATCCAATGGTCGGATTTCCCGTACTAGTCGTTTGAAATCACGGTTTCAAAATACGAACTGCACGGCCTCGTTCCGTTTTAATTTTATTTATATTTATATAGTTATATAAATATAGTTCATTCAATGATTTCTATATCGTTTTCACTTCAAAAATTTTTCTAACACCTTAAATTTTGGAAAAATTTCGCCATAACCTCCCCTGCACCGGGAGCGTCGGGAAATCGCAAATAGCGTCCCGGTCCTTCTAATCTCAAAAAGAAAAAGAAAAAGCCAAGCGGCTAGCCAATCAGGCTCAAAATCATCACCCAAACAAATCAGTAAATGTGTACCTATTTGTCGGGCACAAAATTTTATTCCTCTTCTCTAGCCCCTTTGTTATAACCTGTTCAATGAATATGCATGTACATATATATACAGTTCATATCATTTTTCATTTTCTATTCAACTTCATATTTGATTTTTATTTGGTTTAAAAACTCCATTCATTCTAATGTTACATAAATAGGTGCAAATCATTTCATTAGCTAATTAATGAATATTTCAACTCATATATGTTTATTTTGAACAAGTGGCTATTTTTAACACTTCACATTTCAACGATTTATGCATACAATAAAAATGCGATTTTTATTGTAAAACGATTCATTTCAAAACACTATTTTTCTATATAGTTCATATAGTCGATAAAAGGTGATTTTTATTATCAAACAATTTATTTCAAAATATGAATACCATTCAACACATGAATTGCTAAACAACGAATGAATATCAATTCAACACATGAATGTTTTCTATAGTTTTTATATATGGATAAAAATGTGATTTTTGTTATCGAACAATTTATCTCAAAATATGAATACCATTCAACACATGAATTGCTAAACAACGAATGAATATCAATTCAACACATGAATGTTTTCTATAGTTTTTATATATAGATAAAAATGTGATTTTTATTATCGAACAATTTATTTCAAAATATGAATACCATTCAACACATGAATTGCTAAACAACGAATGAATATCAATTCAACACATGAATGTTTTCTATAGTTTTTATATATAGATAAAAATGTGATTTTTATTATCGAACAATTTATTTCAAAATATGGATACCATTCAACACATGAATTGCTAAACAACGAATGAATATCAATTCAACACATGAATGTTTTCTATACAATGAATCAATATAGTTTAAGCATATGAAAATAATTCAAACACACAAATATTATTCAAAATTTCGGCAGCATAACGGCAGGGTAGTTACACCGGCACCGTCCCTAGTACGGCTCCTCGCTCTACCTTAAAACCTCGCGGTTTTTGACAATGGGAATCATGCATCTAGTTCGCACGCAGGCGGCATGTATATATTTATTTCATTTCCACAAACTAATCCTATGTGGTTTCAACCAAATATTTCTCAACCACAAATGGGTATTTTTCAACCACAATCAATCCAATATCAATCACAAACAATCCCAAACAATCATTCAATTTTCATTACAATTTCAACCAATAAATATCGTCCATGGTTTGTGGACGAGGGGGCGTATATATATATATATATATATATATATATATATATATTTATATATAGCAATTTATATATAGCTATTCACATTCAATTTCAACACATATATATATAATTTTTAAATCTGAAATCTCACCAATAGCTATCCAACTTCAAGACTCTTCTTAATAGAAATCTTCGCCTATTTTTCACTTTCACCCGTATTCTCTGCATATGTAAAAATAGAATTTTTACTATGCTATTCAATATATAAAAATCGAATTTTGACTTCGCTATTCGATATATAAAAATATGATTTTTACTTCGACTTTCTATATATAAAAATATGATTTTTACTTCGACTTTCTATATATAAAAATATGATTTTTACTTCGACTTTCTATATATAAAAATATGATTTTTTCCTTTTGCTTTCAACATATAAAAATATGATTTTTCCTTTTGCTTTCAACATATAAAAATATGATTTTTACTCTTGCTTTCAACATATAAAAATATGATTTTTACTTTTTTTTTTAAAGAAACCAGTTTTTTTTCTCTTTTATAAAAATGCAGTTTTTTTTTAGTTTCTAAAAAAAACAGTTTTTAAAATCTTTTATAACAAAACAGGTTTTTAAAAAATCTTTTATAACAAAACAGTTTTTATAATGCTTTTATAACATTCAGTTTTAAATAAATAAAAAACAGTTTTTAAATTCTTTTGAAATCAGTTTTATACTTTATAAAATAAATCAGTTTTAACTTATAAATAAATCAGTTTTTATTTTTAAAAATTTCAGCTTTTAACTTTATAAAAATTCAGTTTAAAATACTTTTTAAAATCAGTTTAAAATACTTTATAAAATCAGTTTTATAAAATCTTTAAATCAGTTTTTACTTTTTATTAAAAAAAAACAGTTTTTTAACTGTATAAAAAAATTCAGTTTTTAATAGGCTAAAATAAAATCAGTTTTAAATTCCTAATTAAAAACACATTTAAATTCCTAATTAAAAAACACAGTTTTCAAATTACTATAAAATAAAATACTAAAATACTTACAGGGGGGGGGAAAAGGCGTCGGCGGCTTCTTCTGGGGGGAGGGGGGTCTTCGCAGACGTCGAGACGGGGGGGGGGGGGGGGCTTCGTCGGAGTTCGTGCGATGGGGGGGGAGAGGCTTCGTCGGAGTTCGTGCGAGGGGGGGGAGAGGCTTCGTCGGCGTTCGAGGTTGGGGGGGCGGCTTCGTCGGCGTTCGAGGTTAGGGGGGGGCGGCGGCTAGACGGTTCTAGGGTTTTTTTTTTCTCTTTCTGTTTGGAATTGAAAAGGAACGGGGGGCCAAGCAGGAGATAGGAGGGAATTTTTTTTTTTTTTTTTTATTATTTAATTTCGCAAATAGGTTGACTTTTACATACGACCTCGAAACGAGGCCCACCGCCTGTCGTCCATAGCGTTTCACCCCCATTCCGAACACAATGGGATATGTATCGCAAGCTGATTTGATCGTTACAGTCAGTTTCCTTTTGAATTTTCATTTAAATCATTATATTGAATTTTAAACGCACATTTCAAATTACCGGGGTCACATACTAACTAGAAAAATTTCAGAAAAATACTTTCTAGCTTCGTATTGACGATACGGTCCTAACAAAACTAGTTTCGTCAAATTCTGAGACCGTTTGAAAAATAGTCAATTTCCAGTCGATTAAAATCAACAGAAACTGGTCATACGCGTTTTCTTTTGCCACGCTCACATATTGATTCGAAAAATTATGAAATTTGAAACCTAGCAATAACCTGACACTGCGGATCTAACAAAAGTGGTTTCGTCGAAATCCGATGTCATTTGCAAAATTTCTATTTTTAAGGGCCTTATATATATAAAAATATAAATTCCACAGCGACTATTTCTAATTTTAAACTGGACATATCTTATCATTTCTATGATGAAATCCCAGTTTGTTAACTTCGTTATAAAGATATAGTTATACAGATTCAAATATTTCTTGTTTCGTTCAATTCTGGCTTATATTGAATTCTGTATATTCATTTGAAATTAGAAATCGAATTTTCGAACTACCGCGCTGTTTTCAATTCTATATATAATTATAATTAATTATATTCATTTTCAAATGTCGATTCAACTCAGTTTTCATCGCCATTGTTTAAAATATTTATTTTAAATATTTAAAATCCATTATTTTAGCCAATTTAAAATTTTTAAATTGGTTCAGATTTTCTGGGTCGTTACAATCTCCCCCACTTAAAACTTTTCGTCCCCGAAAAGGAATAAAGTCGAAAGTGGTTTGATAAATCTACAATCCCACAATACAACAACCAATTTGTTTTTAATATTCAGAGTATAGAATAAACAATGCACATTCATGGGAAGAAAATAGCAACAGAATAGAGAATTAAATGGTAATGCAAAGTATGACAAATGTACCTTGCACCAGAGTCAATCAGAGATATCTACTCGGCATCTAGGATAAGCTTTCTGAATGCTCTCCTCAGTTTCCCAAGTACAATCTCGCGGATCTCCACTCCATTGCACTTTGACTAAGTGAACCTTCTTGTTCCTCAGCTCTTTAGTTTCTTTGCCGATAATCTTTAGCGGCTCTCGCCTCACAGCTAATTCTGGAGTAATTTCAATATCCTGCTGAGCTGCTTCTTCTACGATCAAGTCTGGATCATGAACGTGCTTTCGAAGTTGAGATATATGAAATACATCATGAACTCCAGGCAACCAGTCAGGCAGATTAACTTTATATGCGAGAGTCCCAATCCGTTCCAGAATAGGAAACGGACCAATAAATTTGGGCGCTAACTTTCCTGTTTTACCGAACCGGATAACTCCTCTCATCGGCGATACTTTCAAATATACATGGTCGCCCACTTCAAAGGATATATCCCTTCTTCTTTTATCAGCATAGCTCTTTTGTCGGCTTTGAGCGGCGAGTAATCGCTTCTTAATAAAATCGACTTTGTCGGCCGCTTCTCGAATCATATCGGGACCCAACACAAGTCTATTTCCAGGCTCGACCCAACAAGCAGGAGATCGGCAAGGTCTACCATACAATGCTTCGAATGGCGACATTGTCAGACTCGCCTGGTAGCTGTTGTTATAAGAGAATTCAGCCAAATGCAGATGGTCTTCCCATGATCCACCGAAATCTATTACACAAGCCCGCAATAGATCTTCTAAAATGCGATTCACCCTCTCAGTCTGACCGTCTGTCTGAGGATGATATGCGGTGCTCAAGTTTAACTTCGTTCCTAGCTCGACTTGAAATGCTTCCCAGAATTTACTAGTGAAAATTGTATCTCTATCACTTACTATACTGAGCGGCACTCCATGTAGTCTAACTATTTCCCTGAAGTAAATCTGCGCCAGACTCTGAGCAGTTCTGTTTGATTTGACAGGTATAAAATGGGCGGTCTTCGTGAAGCGATCTACGATCACCCAAATACTGTCATTTCCTTTTCTGGTTCTGGGCAAACCATCAATGAAATCCATGGAGATATGCTCCCACTTCCAACCAGGAACTTCTAGTGGTTGTAACAATCCAGCCAATTTCTGTTGGTCGCTCTTGACTAGCTGACAAGTAGGGCATCGGCTGACATATATCGAAACGTCTCTTTTCATAGCCTTCCACCAGAAAGTTCTTTTGAGATCGTTATACATTTTGGCCACACCAGGATGGATACTCAGCTTGGACTTGTGACACTCGTCTAACACTTCCCTTTTTAACTCTGGGATGTCAGGAACACAAATCCTTCCTTTTAATCTCAAGGTCTCGTCGTTATCTATTTGAAAACACGAGGGTTCGCCTTTCTGAATCCTTTTGATCATATCTTTTATAAAGTTATCCTCCTTCTGAAGAATAGATATTTTGTCAATCAAGGAAGTCGTGATAATAAAGCTGGCGATCATTACATTCTTTCTGCTCAGCGCATCGGCCACGACATTGGCTTTCCCTGGAGTATATATAATTTCGAAGTCATATGCTGCAAGAAACTCCAGCCAACGTTGCTGTCTCAGATTTAAGTCCTTCTGAGTGAACAGATACTTTAACGACTGGTGATCTGTAAACAGTTCAAATCTTTCGCCCAGAAGATAGTGTCTCCAGATTTTCAAAGAGAATATGATAGCCAATAACTCAAGATCATGAGTTACATAGTTTTTCTCGTGCGGCTTCAGTTGACGGCTAGCATAAGCAATTACTTGGCCTCTTTGCATTAACACTGCGCCAAGGCCTTCTCTAGAAGCATCAGTCCAGACTTTCAGATCTTGGTTGCCATCGATGATGGTTAACACTGGAGCTGTCGTTAATCTTAACTTTAGCTCTTCAAAAGCCTCATCACTTTCTTGAGTCCATTTGAATTTAGAATGCTTCTTCGTAAGCTTTGTTAAATGACCAGATATCTTCGAAAAGTCTTTAACGAACTTTCGGTAATAGCTAGCCAATCCAAGAAAACTGCGGACTTCAGTGGGAGTACTGGGCTGTTTCCAATTCTGAATAGCTGTGATTTTGCTTGGATCCACAGCGATTCCATCTTTCGATACGACATGGCCCAGAAATTTCACTTCATCTTGCCAGAATATACATTTGGAAAATTTGGCCTTTAATACATTCCTTCTGAGGATTTCTAGAACCTGTTCCAGATGTTTTTCATGTTCGGCCTTTGATTTAGAGAAGATTAGAATATCATCAATAAAAACCAAAACAAATTTGTTCAGTACTCCTCTGAATACTCTATTCATCAGATCGACGAAATAAGCTGGAGCGTTACATAAGCCGAACGGCATTACTAACCACTCGTAGAATAAGTCGGGGCCTCTGAACGCTGTCATTGGAACACACTCTTCGGCAATTCGAAGTTGATGGAAACCTGTAGCTAGGTCCATTCTTGAGAATACTTGTGCTCCATTTAATCGATCCAACAAATCATCAATCCGCGGCAATGGATACTTGTTCTTTATTGTATGTTTGTTCAAATCACGATAATCCACACATAGACGTAGAGTACCGTCAGATTTTGGGACAAATACTACTGCTGCACCCCAATCAGAGAAACTAGGCCTGATCAGACCTTTCCATACTAGCTGTCGTGTTTGATTGTCTAATTCCTCCTTCTCTTTCAAGGACATTCTTCGAATAGCGTGAACTACCGGCCTTGCATTGGGAATCAAAGTAATCTTGAAATCTATTTCTCTCTGCGGAGGTAAGCGAACGACTTCCTCAAACACATCCGCATAATTCTTGACGACAGGAATATCTTTAATGAGGTCAGGAATATTCTCTGCGACTTCAGGAACATTTTCTATTTGGGCTGGAGAAACATTCAAAGCTGCCCAGAAGTCTTTTCTATTAGCATTCTGACCTTCACAGGGAATGGTTATATAATCGCCTGATTTAATCTTCGCCTTTACGACTCTGTCGGCGCATTTAACCTCAGCTTCATATTTAGTCAACCAATCTAACCCTAAGATAAGATCAAACTCTTTAAAATTCATAACGACTGCGATGGTAGGAAACCGATAACGAGAGAAAGAAACCGGCACTCCACAAACCCAACTGAGATCAATGGAACCCCCAACCGGATTCTGGACAGTCATTGGTTCCTTGAGCTTCTTCAAATTCAAATCCAGTTTCTTAGCTGCATCTTTGGCAATGAAGCTTCTTGACGCGCCTGTGTCAAACAGTACTTTAACTGGGATGTCTTTGATAGTAAGCGTGCCTTCTAAAACATCAGGTCTTTCTTGACTAGCTAAGGGCTCAGAAGTTTCTGCCACTTCATTTATTTGGACCTCCTTGGTTGCCTTTAACAGCCGGCAATCCTGTCTCACATGGCCAAACCGATGGCAAAGGTTGCATTCTCTGGTCTCTTGAAAGTTTTTCTTTGACTTCGGTTCACTCTTCTTTAGCTTCTTTAAAGACCTGCATTTTCCTTGCAAATGCCCTTGCTTATGGCAGTTATTGCATGTGGCGGTCGTTACGGGTTCTTTCTCAGATTTAGCCCATTTTCTCTTGGCACTGGGCTTCTTACTGGCTTCAGGAATATCAGTTTCCGACCCTGCTATGTCACTAGAACTGACTTCTTCTTCGTCGCATAACATTCCTTTCTTATGGAGGTCTTCATACTGATAAGCCATGTAAATCATTTCTGGAAAAGGAAGCTTCACATGCCCCAATACTTTATTCTGGTATTTCCTTTGAAGCCCGTGAATAAATCTCATATTTTTCCCCTTCGGATTTTGAATTAGATGAGGGGCAAAGTGAGAAAGTTCATTGAATTTCTTATGATATTCGGGGATGGTCATATCACCTTGTATTAGATAAGAAAATTCATCACATAATCTCTCGGTTGCTTCTGGAGGAGTAAATCTCTCTAGGAAAATCACTTTGAATCTGTCCCAGGTGATATCACCTTCTGGATTATCTTTGATGATTGTTTCCCACCAGATTAAAGCTTCTTCTTTGAGCGCCCAAGATGCTACTAACCGTTTCTGGTCATCTCTCAGCTGGCTATGCTCAAAGATTCTTTCGACAGAACTCAACCAAGCTTGAGTTTGAATAATAGATTCATTGCCCGAGAATTGCGCTCCGTTCAGATTTCGATATTTCTTTAATAGAGCCTCTAGATCGGGTTCTGTATTCCTTCTGTTTCTGGCACTCATTTTTCTAGTACTTCTGCAATTAGCAGATCAAGTGTCAGGTCACAGAAAAGGTATTTTAAAAATATAGAAACACATACTTCAAGTGTAAATGTGTCTATCGAGGAGTAATTTCATTCTGCTTTACTCATACTAGGATATTACTAATCCTATCTGTAGAGTTACCCGTCCTAGAACACTACTGGTTCTATTTCTGACGAGTTCGTTCAAATGTTATATTCCAGAACTAAGCTTAACCAAAGCTCTGATACCACGTTGAGACGACCCGATTTCCCGTTCTCACGGAAACAAGGTTATCTTTTGGAATATAACACAGAAACATATAATAGCAGAACAGAATTAAATAAATACACCAGATATGAACAATAGAATATACTGGATAAAAGTAATCATCAGAGTTACACAGTATACAGGATCTTACTTAGTACAAATACAGTTCAGCTATACATAAATGTCTACAGCGGAAATAAACAAAATATGTACAATAGGAGCTGAACAGCATAAAAAGAAATAAATGATAGAATCCATCTTCAGCTCCAGCTATCCAGAAAGAACCAGCTAAACCTGAATACAAGGCTGCCCGTGGAAAAAGGGGCACCCGAGTTTGAGAGTGAAACAAACTACGAGTCAGTCATGGGACTGGTATGAGAAATCCACTCAACACATATATAATTGGCTAATCACAGGACCACGCCACTTTCGTGGAACGGGTTTACTCCATTGGATTGCCAGTGCTTTTAAAACAAATCTTTCTTTTAAACATCGCTATGTTTTTTTATAAAAATGAAGCCGCTATAAGACTCAGTTCCCATCACACAATGCAACGCAAACCGGAGGATAGAGTTTTTACCTTATAACAGCCAAAATATGATTGATACGAATAAAACAAAGGCATTTGATATTATTGCTAGTGTTTATATGTTTTGAAAACAATTTCAAATCATAACTATCAATCATAGACGGCATTAATGCCCCATACCACTATGTCGCCATATATAGGTATACAATCAAAACCGCACGATGTCGTATTTGGAAATTGGATTTCCGTCATGAACCAAGGCAAAAGATAGTCCTTACCGAATTCGAGACAATCTAGCCCATGTCTCCGGAACAGCCGCAACTGCCCCTTGGATCGTCAGGGCCGGTCCACCGATGTGGATTATAGTGCCTGAACAATACGTTCCTCCGCCCTTTGGGGCGTAAACGAGCCAACGAATGACTCCATCGGACCCGGATCGTCCGATCAAACCGAGGCGCCTCGCAACAGCAACAACCACATAGGTGAAAAGTATATAAATGTCAGGGCTGGTAGGTCACTGACACCACCCTAGCTAGAAAGAAACGCATGTCCTCCCTGAGGTCCTTCTCCCGTTTTAGGTTCATACCGGGATGTGAGGCTCGCGAATTTACGTTATACACAAAGCTACGCCACACAGGCGGTGCTTTGATCATCACCACAAGACTTTGCTTTTCAACAGAAGCCCTGATCACTGCATCTTAGCATGCCACACAGGCAATTCATACCGTGCAACTGATGGCTATCAATCACACAGAACGAATCCCAATGTCGGACACGCAGTCCATTTACAAGTCCGTTCTGGGTCTGAACGAAACCGGAGGCACTAAATACCTCGCAAACCCTTCGATCAACACGTACGTCTGAACGATCACCACTCATTGTCCATATTTCGGGATGCCTCCCAATCAGGACCTCGGTTACCATCCAAACGAGGTGAAGACCTCCGGTCTTCGACCATCGTCTTCATCTTCGAATTTCAATCGTCGGTCGATTATTCGAAATGAGAATTAACTCGGCCTTTCCAAATAATTCACGTATATTTAGAATTTCAAATCGATTTATTTCAAATGTTAAATTATTCGACAACACTGGTTTTGTCCTTTAATGTAATTTTCACACCAAACACATTCAACCATCAAACATCACATAAATCAAGCAAATTCAGTTTATTTTCATTCCATATCGCTTATGGTATTTTATAACTATTTATCGCTATTTTTATTTATTTTAAAATAGCCATTTTATTCAAAACGACGTTTCGGGCCATAACGTGGCCGTGGCGCTGTTTTTCTTCAGATTTGATTTACACATATCTGAAAATCTAACCGTTGGATCTTCACAAAATTTACATCATTAGAAAGGTCTTTTCGAAACGAATCCAACGGTTCCAGTTTCGGGAAAATCCGACGGTCGGATCTCCCGGTACAATCGTTTGAAGTTTCGATTTCAAAATACGAACTGCAGCGTCGTTATTCGATTAAATATAATTTTATTTATATATATAAATAAATATAATCGTTTCTGGCGCTGTTTTTCTTCAGATTTGAATTAAACATTCCAGACAATCCAACCGTTGGATTTTTACAAGGTTGGTGCCGTTGGAAAGATTATTCCAAGGCGAACCCGACGGTTGAGGTTTCGGGAAAATCCAATGGTCGGATTTCCCGTACTAGTCGTTTGAAATCACGGTTTCAAAATACGAACTGCACGGCCTCGTTTCGTTTTAATTTTATTTATATTTATATAGTTATATAAATATAGTTCATTCAATGATTTCTATATCGTTTTCACTTCAAAAAATTTTCTAACACCTTAAATTTTGGAAAAATTTCGCCATAACCTCCCCTGCACCGGGAGCGTCGGGAAATCGCAAATAGCGTCCCGGTCCTTCTAATCTCAAAAAGAAAAAGAAAAAGCCAAGCGGCTAGCCAATCAGGCTCAAAATCATCACCCAAACAAATCAGTAAATGTGTACCTATTTGTCGGGCACAAAATTTTATTCCTCTTCTCTAGCCCCTTTGCTATAACCTGTTCAATGAATATGCATGTACATATATATACAGTTCATATCATTTTTCATTTTCTATTCAACTTCATATTTGATTTTTATTTGGTTTAAAAACTCCATTCATTCTAATGTTACATAAATAGGTGCAAATCATTTCATTAGCTAATTAATGAATATTTCAACTCATATATGTTTATTTTGAACAAGTGGCTATTTTTAACACTTCACATTTCAACGATTTATGCATACAATAAAAATGCGATTTTTATTGTAAAACGATTCATTTCAAAACACTATTTTTCTATATAGTTCATATAGTCGATAAAAGGTGATTTTTATTATCAAACAATTTATTTCAAAATATGAATACCATTCAACACATGAATTGCTAAACAACGAATGAATATCAATTCAACACATGAATGTTTTCTATAGTTTTTATATATGGATAAAAATGTGATTTTTGTTATCGAACAATTTATCTCAAAATATGAATACCATTCAACACATGAATTGCTAAACAATGAATGAATATCAATTCAACACATGAATGTTTTCTATAGTTTTTATATATAGATAAAAATGTGATTTTTATTATCGAACAATTTATTTCAAAATATGAATACCATTCAACACATGAATTGCTAAACAACGAATGAATATCAATTCAACACATGAATGTTTTCTATAGTTTTTATATATAGATAAAAATGTGATTTTTATTATCGAACAATTTATTTCAAAATATGGATACCATTCAACACATGAATTGCTAAACAACGAATGAATATCAATTCAACACATGAATGTTTTCTATACAATGAATCAATATAGTTTAAGCATATGAAAATAATTCAAACACACAAATATTATTCAAAATTTCGGCAGCATAACGGCAGGGTAGTTACACCGGCACCGTCCCTAGTACGGCTCCTCGCTCTACCTTAAAACCTCGCGGTTTTTGACAATGGGAATCATGCATCTAGTTCGCACGCAGGCGGCATGTATATATTTATTTCATTTCCACAAACTAATCCTATGTGGTTTCAACCAAATATTTCTCAACCACAAATGGGTATTTTTCAACCACAATCAATCCAATATCAATCACAAACAATCCCAAACAATCATTCAATTTTCACCACAATTTCAACCAATAAATATCGTCCATGGTTTGTGGACGAGGGGGCGTATATATATATATATTTATATATAGCAATTTATATATAGCTATTCACATTCAATTTCAACACATATATATATATAATTTTTAAATCTGAAATCTCACCAATAGCTATCCAACTTCAAGACTCTTCTTAATAGAAATCTTCGCCTATTTTTCACTTTCACCCGTATTCTCTGCATATGTAAAAATAGAATTTTTACTATGCTATTCAATATATAAAAATCGAATTTTGACTTCGCTATTCGATATATAAAAATATGATTTTTACTTCGACTTTCTATATATAAAAATATGATTTTTACTTCGACTTTCTATATATAAAAATATGATTTTTACTTCGACTTTCTATATATAAAAATATGATTTTTTCCTTTTGCTTTCAACATATAAAAATATGATTTTTCCTTTTGCTTTCAACATATAAAAATATGATTTTTACTCTTGCTTTCAACATATAAAAATATGATTTTTACTTTTTTTTTAAAGAAACCAGTTTTTTTTCTCTTTTATAAAAATGCAGTTTTTTTTTAGTTTCTAAAAAAAACAGTTTTTAAAATCTTTTATAACAAAACAGGTTTTTAAAAAATCTTTTATAACAAAACAGTTTTTATAATGCTTTTATAACATTCAGTTTTAAATAAATAAAAAACAGTTTTTAAATTCTTTTGAAATCAGTTTTATACTTTATAAAATAAATCAGTTTTAACTTATAAATAAATCAGTTTTTATTTATAAATAAATCAGTTTTTATTTTTAAAAATTTCAGCTTTTAACTTTATAAAAATTCAGTTTAAAATACTTTTTAAAATCAGTTTAAAATACTTTATAAAATCAGTTTTATAAAATCTTTAAATCAGTTTTTACTTTTTATTAAAAAAAAACAGTTTTTTAACTGTATAAAAAAATTCAGTTTTTAATAGGCTAAAATAAAATCAGTTTTAAATTCCTAATTAAAAACACATTTAAATTCCTAATTAAAAAACACAGTTTTCAAATTACTATAAAATAAAATACTAAAATACTTACAGGGGGGGGGGGGGGAAGGCGTCGGCGGCTTCTTCTGGGGGGAGGGGGGTCTTCGCAGACGTCGAGACGGGGGGGGGGGGGGGGGCTTCGTCGGAGTTCGTGCGATGGGGGGGGGAGAGGCTTCGTCGGAGTTCGTGCGAGGGGGGGGAGAGGCTTCGTCGGCGTTCGAGGTTGGGGGGGCGGCTTCGTCGGCGTTCGAGGTTAGGGGGGGCGGCGGCTAGACGGTTCTAGGGTTTTTTTTTTTTTCTCTTTCTGTTTGGAATTGAAAAGGAACGGGGGGCCAAGCAGGAGATAGGAGGGAAAATATATATATATATATTTTTTTTATTATTATTTAATTTCGCAAATAGGTTGACTTTTACATACGACCTCGAAACGAGGCCCACCGCCTGTCGTCCATAGCGTTTCACCCCCATTCCGAACACAATGGGATATGTATCGCAAGCTGATTTGATCGTTACAGTCAGTTTCCTTTTGAATTTTCATTTAAATCATTATATTGAATTTTAAACGCACATTTCAAATTACCGGGGTCACATACTAACTAGAAAAATTTCAGAAAAATACTTTCTAGCTTCGTATTGACGATACGGTCCTAACAAAACTAGTTTCGTCAAATTCTGAGACCGTTTGAAAAATAGTCAATTTCCAGTCGATTAAAATCAACAGAAACTGGTCATACGCGTTTTCTTTTGCCACGCTCACATATTGATTCGAAAAATTATGAAATTTGAAACCTAGCAATAACCTGACACTGCGGATCTAACAAAAGTGGTTTCGTCGAAATCCGATGTCATTTGCAAAATTTCTATTTTTAAGGGCCTTATATATATAAAAATATATATAAATTCCACAGCGACTATTTCTAATTTTAAACTGGACATATCTTATCATTTCTAAGATGAAATCCCAGTTTGTTAACTTCGTTATAAAGATATAGTTATACAGATTCAAATATTTCTTGTTTCGTTCAATTCTGGCTTATATTGAATTCTGTATATTCATTTGAAATTAGAAATCGAATTTTCGAACTACCGCGCTGTTTTCAATTCTATATATAATTATAATTAATTATATTCATTTTCAAATGTCGATTCAACTCAGTTTTCATCGCCATTGTTTAAAATATTTATTTTAAATATTTAAAATCCATTATTTTAGCCAATTTAAAATTTTTAAATTGGTTCAGATTTTCTGGGTCGTTACACCTTCCCACTCGCATAATCATCTGTGTCTTATGGCCCCCAGAGATTGTAGATACCTATGCTGGCCCCACTATGGGGTGTATCAAGTCCCATGGTGGTGACCCTACACAAACCTTAGAATGCATAGGTTATACTACTGGTGCCCCCAGTGCCCTGTTTGTCTGCTCCGAAGTGTGTGCATGCCCGCACTCCGTTAGAACCCACACTTTTGCACCCACCGTCGTTGCTTTGACCGCTTACAATCAGCCCAGTAATCGTGCCCCACCCTGCCTAGTTTCAGGGTACCATGATACCTAATTGGGTTACTGCTGAAATGGGTCCCCGTTACTAGGGTTTTCGAGTCAAACATGTTAAGTGGTTAAGTGTCTGTATTTACCTAACCCCACCTATCAATTTCATTAACATGTCGAATTGGTTAAGTGTTTTAGTCAACTTAACCCTACCATCCTGACTTGTCTTTCCTTAGCCTTTTAAAGCACCGACCACTCACATTAGACAGATGTTGTTACGGTTACTAGATGTGCCGGTCGGTTCCGGGCAGATTTACACCGTAACTCAGTCTAACCTCGGGTCCTTATTGGGCTCAATGCTTAACCACCCACATTGGATAGGTATTGTTGTGACTACTGGACAACCGAGCGGGTCTGGGCAGATTTACATCACAAATCAATCCAACCTCGTGTCAAGCATATTCGTATTTTCTAAATTTACATATTTGTCTTTATTACTGAATATATGTAAATTTGTCAACAATTAAATGTTATGGCCCACATTCCAAGTTTAACATTTTTGGTATAAGAATTTATACCATTTTGGCATGTGACAAACATGCCAATTTCATATATTTTTATGTTAAGTTTTACTAATATTCCCAACGTTACCCCGTTTAAACATTAGGCTAACAATCTTAGCCTAATTTTCGTTCGCATAGTTTTAACATATAATATTAGGCTAAAAACTTAGCCTAATTTAGCGCACACAAATAGGCATAAGGGAATTCATAAACATAAACATAACATAGGTGTAAACTTGGCATTTTTGGCATAGTCAATATGAACATCATAGGTGTGAACTTGCAAAATAGTCAATATACATATATGTGAATTTGCAATATAGCCTAAATCAATTTACATATATGTGAATTTGCATTGAAATAAGGGTCTAACCAAATAGGTGTCACATGAATTAGCATATGATTTAGACAACATATGTCTAAACTTGTTTTTGGATCTTGGCATAACATCGAACATCACTAGCACATGACAAGAATATGCCATTTTCATAAATATGTATAACTTTATGACAAGGGTGTGAACTAGATCCAATCGCATATCTAATTACAACATGAAACATGTACTAAAGTGGATCTTGACATGGATCCAATTAGGAACTTGCAATTTTTGTATAAACATAGGGGCATGTATATGAACATAACCATTTAGGCATAAAGATTCTTGCATAAAGTACATACATGAGGTTCTAATCCCAAACAACCTATATGATCACATAAACATGAACTATACAACTTGCTTGTGATGTTGTTGTCATTCTAAAAGTACAATAGGATTAACATCGATCTTAATTATACCAAAACATCCCAATTTCATTCGCAACACAATCATTTCAATACATAGATATTAATTAACATCGTCGTTACATAATAGCACAATTCCACTTCCAATTTACATCGAGTCAAGTCTTATTCTCATCGAAAAAATCACTATACTTACAACGAACGACGAACTTGGATTCTGGATTCTGAATTCTGAATTTGATATGCTTTCCTTTGGGTAGACTAACGTTGCTTTGATTCGTGTTTCACTTTAGTATTGGCTTGTCTCTACGCTTTCTAACTGACGGCCACTCCTAGTTTCTTTCTAGCAGCATGACGGCTTTAGTATTATATTATTTGTGTGAATTTAGGGTTAGACTTGAGTTGTATTTATAGAATTTCAATCTAATAGAGCCGTCGATGAAGCTAAAGTGAATCCAGACCATCCATCTCAAGAGAAGCCAATTAGAAAGTGACATGTAAGCCCTAGTGATCAGCCAAGCCTCAGAAATTGACCAGAACCTGACCAGGCTAGCCAGGGCCTGACCAACAGGTCTTTCTGGCCTGGGCGCACTTGGCAGGAGCGCCGGTGCTAAAATTGTACTGGCGCACTTCCCAAGTGATCCAGTGCAATTTTTTTCTGGCGCACTTTCCAAGTGCGCCAGTGCATTCTGACCCATTTCTGATTTTTCTGCCCAACTTCGTTCGTCCATATCTTCTTCATACGGTATCCGTTTTACGCAAACTTGGACTCTATCTCAAGCAGAATTTCGAGACGAACGCAATGGCATAACCCATTTCCCTTGATTTCATCATTTAGAATTAATTATACTTTAATTTGTTAAGTTATAGTTAACAGAAAATTCGGGGTGTTACATTCTCCCCTCCTTAAAGGATTTCGTCCCCGAAATCTTCAAGTCTAGGAGAACGTAAGTCCTAACATCCAATCGTCCATCTACTCAACCAACAAACACAGGCGTCCATTGTCCTTAAAAGACTTCTAATGCTTTACGATTATATGCACCGTGTGTGTATATGTCCTTAACTAATGCAAAATCAGGCGGTCCACCGATCCAGTTGACCTCCTTAATGCAAATCATGTAAGTGCCATGAGTCCATTATGTATGAAAATTTTTCCTTACTCATAATTCTACATGAGTGTGCAATCATCAATACAAATGCGACATCCATATGACAACATATCAAGTTTCAACCACATACAAATATGAATACATATATGCATATGCAGTACTAACAACCACTTGCAACCACTTGCAGCCATCAACCATAACATGTTTCAAATACATGTTTACATCCAAAGGGGTTTCTACCTAAGGATAAAGGATAATATCGAGGAGATATACCTAAAAAGATAGATACAAGCACAACTTAAGGAAAAAGAGAGGTCAAAGATGTACCCTCAAAAAGAAAAGGGTAGGCCGTGCGTATTCTATCCTCAGTTTCCCAAGTCACGTCTTCCTCGGCGTCGCTCCACTGAACCTTAACGAGCTTCACTTCGCGGTTGCGTAGCTTTTTGATTTCAGTTCCTACGATTCGAGTTGGAACTCTCCTCACAGTTGCTTCGCATTCCACTTTGGCTTCTTCTAGAATGCTTGGCTCCACCACTTCCGCTGATTCATGTAGACATTTCCGGAGATGAGAAACGTGAAAGACGTTGTGAATTCCAACCAATCTTTCAGGCAGCTCTACTCTATAAGCCATTTTCCCTATCTTCTCGATGATAGGAAATGGTCCTACAAATCTTGGTGCTAGCTTTCCTGCGGACCTGAAGTGAACGACGTTCCTTAAAGGGGATACCTTAAGGAAAACCCTGTCCCCAATCTCAAACTCAAGGTCGGTCCTTCTTTTGTCGGCGTAGGATTTCTGTCTGTCTTGGGCAGTCTTCATTCTCCTTCGTATCAAGTCCCCTTTTTCTGAAGTCTCTCTAATCATGTCTGGCCCAAGTATAATCTTGTCAGTGGACTCCCACTAACAAGTTGGTGATCGGCAAGGTCTTCCATACAAAGCTTCAAAGGGTGCCATACCGATGGTGGCTTGGTAACTGTTGTTGTAGGCGAATTCCACTAAAGGAAGGTGATCCTCCCAAGCCCCTCCGAAGTCAAGAACGCATAGTCTCAGAAGATCTTCTAGTACTCTATTCACCCTTTATGTATGACCATCAGTTTGGGGGTGATAGGCTGTGCTCAAGCATAACTGTGTGCCAACAGCTTCTTGCAAACTCCGCCAAAATTCGCTCGTGACGATGGGGTCTCTGTCACTCACTATGCTGGAGGGTATTCCATGGAGTCGAACTATCTCCTTGAGATAAAGAGAAGCTAGAGACGAAGTAGTCCTCCTACTCTTGATAGGTATAAAGTGGGCGCTTTTAGTAAGCCTGTCCACTATCATCCAAATGCTAGTATTGCCTCTTCTTGACCTAGGCAACCCGTCAATGAAGTCCATTGAAATGCTATCCCACTTCCATTGCTGGACTTCTAGAGGATGAAGCAGTCCTCTAGGTTTCTTTTGTTCCGCCTTGACCTGTTGGCATGTCACGCACTTAGAAACGAAATCTGCCACGTCCTTCTTCATGCCACTCCAATAGAAATCTCTCTTTACGTCCTTGTACATCTTATCTCCACCTGGGTGTATTGCCATCTTGGAATGATGTGCCTCCTCGAGAACCTTCTTCATAAAATCCCTAGCTTGTGGGACGCATAGTCTTCCATCTCGCCTTAGCCAACCCTTAACATCGATGGATTACCTATTGAGGTGTCTGGAAGTTTCACCCCTAATTAGTTGATCAATCACATCCACAAGCTGTGGGTCTTCATGTTGTGCGGCCCCTATTGAGTGTAAAAGAGTGGGCCGTACTTCTAGGGATGCCAATAAACCAGGTATAAAATTTGAGGAGGGCCTAAAGTCGAAACTGGCTACATACTCCAAGCTTTGCCTTTCTACAAAGAGAGGGCTTAAGGTCAGTTTCTTTCGGCTTAAAGCGTCTGCTACTACGTTGCCTTTGCCGGGAGTATAGGAAATTTCAAAATCATACGAGGCAAGAAACTCCATCCATCTTTGCTGCCTTAAGTTAAGATCCTTCTACGAGAAGAGATATTTCAATGATTTATGGTCAGTATATAATTCGAACTTCTCACCTAGGAGATAATGGCGCCAAGACTTAAGCGCAAAGACGATGACGGCCAACTCATGATCGTGGGTTGGGTAGTTCTTTTCATGCACTTTCAATTGTCTTCCACCATAAGCTACTACCCTCCTTGCATCAGAACAGCGCCTAGCACCGTATCGCAAGCATCCGTATATACTGTGAACATTTTGCTTCCATCTGGCAAAGTCAAAACTGGGGCAGTTGTGAGAGCCCTTTTTAATTGTTGGAAGGCAAACTCGCAATCCAAATCCCAAGTGAACACCAGATTCTTCTTCGTTAGCCTTGTGAGTGGAGCTGAGATTTTCGCGAAATCCTTAATGAACTTTCGTTAAAAACCGGCTAGCCAAAGAAAGCTTCGGACTTCGGTTGCATTTCTCGGTGTCTTCCAATCTTGCACTGCCACCACTTTCACGGGGTCCACAACCAACCCCTCTTTGGACACTATATGCCCCAGAAATCTTACTTCCTTTCTCCAAAAGTGGCACTTGGAGAATTTGGCTCTTAGCTGATGTGCACGGAGAGTATCCATGATCTCTTTCAGATGCTGAGCATGTTCTTCCTCATTCTTTGAGAAGATCAAAATATCGTCTACGAAGACCACCACGAACTTATTGAGGAATTCTCTGAACACCCTGCTCATTAGGTCTACGAAATAAGCGGGTGCGTTCGTCAAACCGAAAGGCATGACAAGCCACTCGAAGAAACCGTCTGGGGTTCTGAACGACGTTTTATCAATGCTATCTTCAGCTACCCTTAGCTGATGGAACCCAGTAGCTAAATCAAGTTGCGAGAAGACCGACGCACCTACAAGCTGATCAAACAAATCGTCTATTCGGGGAAGCGGGTGTCTATTCTTCTTAGTTAGCTTGTTTAGCTCCTTATAGTCCACACAAAGACGTAGTGAACCATATGCTTTGGTGGCGAACACCACTGGAGCACCCCATTCCGAGATACTCCTTCTTATAAACCCCTTCTCGAGAAGCTCCTTAACTTGCTTACAGAGCTCCTTTCTCTCCTTTGGAGCCACATGTCTAACAGGCAGAGCTACGGGCTTTGCATTATCCACAAGATATATGCGGAAGTCTATTTCCCGCTTCGGAAGTAAGCCTTTCACCTCTTCAAAGACATCCGGATATTCCCGGACTACCCTAACCGACTGCAAATTCTCAACAGAAGAGTCAAGCAACTCTAGATAACTAAGCATAACAACATTCAAGGGATTACAAGAAATTTCTAGAGTGTTACCGAGCCGAGTCAAGAGCCTAACTACTCTTTTCTCACAATCAAGAATGGCACCATTACTGGATAACCAGTCCATGCCTAAGATCAGTCCATACCCTGAGAAGCCCAAAACAAAGGCACTACATCTAAATTCAACACTTAGAATAGAGATTTTCAAATCCAAGCAAACCATCGACAAATAAGCCGAGCCCCCAATTGGATTTGAAACAACCAAGGGATCTTCTACCATACTAGTGTCTAGGTGCAGAGATTCTACTAAAGCAGATGAAATAAAGGAGTGTGATGCATCAAAATCAAAGAGAGTGCGAACTGGATGATCATACAGATAAACTAAGCTTTCTACAGAAATATTTCTACCTCGTTCCTGTGGAGGTACCACCAGCGCGTGAACTTGTCCGCCTAAGGTGGATCCAGTCCTCTGTCCCTGCCCCCGCTTCTTTGGGCAGTCCTTAGCCAAGTGTCCAGTCTCGCCACAAATGAAGCAACCACCATTCATCTTTGCCTTCTTCTTTCTACAGTCTTTTGCTATATGTCCCACAATGCCATAGAAATTGCACTTTCTCTTTTCACGGGATTTGTTATTCTTCCCGCCTTTTTTTAAGTCTGTTTTCTTAGCCTGTAAACCTTCCTTCTTTTCTTCCACCTTAGTCTCTTTCTTGCCCTTGTCTTCCTCGTGTAGCAATGCCATGTCCACTAAGCTTTCATAAGTCACTCCCGTGGATACATGAGTCAAAGCAAGTCTGTGTAGAGGCTCATTCATACCTTTGACGAAGCGAAGCGCCTTCTTGTGTTGGGTGTTTACTAAGTCCAACCCAAATCTGGCCAGCTGATTAAACTGATTAACGTACTCCCTGATTGTCATACTTCCCTGTTTCAGATTTAGGAACTTCTCCATTTGCAGGCTTCTTTCAGCTTGGGAGAGGAATTTCATCTCAAACCTTGTCCTGAAGTCTTCCGATGTTTCCACTGGCCTCTCCGCATGCGTAACTTCCCACCAATAGGAAGCTTCATCCTTGAGCAACCACACTGCTAGCTGTATCTTCTGCCTGTCATAAACTTCGAAGATAACGAATAAATCTTCAGTCTCTTTCAGCTAGTTCCTTGCTACCACAAACGATTCAGTTCCATAAAAGTCCTTTCCACCCATAGCCTTGAAGTCCCTACATGTCTTTGCAAAAGCATTTCCATGAGGAGGAGGCGGAGGAGGAGGAGGAACCGCTGCCACTGGGGGAGGAATGTCTGCTGGGCCCACGCCATTGGCCCTAGCTTCCAGGTACCTCCTAAACCAGCCAGGTACAGGTACTCCATCCGAAAGGTTAAGGTCTCTAGACATGCTAAAACAAAAGGAAAGGTTCAAAACGAAGGATAGATAGATAGTGCATATGGCTTTTGGGGGATTATGCCTTTTAAAATATCAAAACTTTTCTTGAAAATGCTTCCTTAAACTTATTTTTGAAAATAGTTTCAAATTTTTTTATCTAGTCTGGTAAAACCTGTGCTCTGATACCAAGTGAAACACCCCACCCTCCATTAAGGTCACTCACAAGGGACTGCCTTAACTTTGGTGGAGGTTTGTAAGTAAAAGTCATAGATAAAACACAAGACAAATATAAACACACACACACACACACACACACACACACATATATATATATATATATATATATATAAGCAGCGGAAAACATCAGACTTTTATTTCATAAAATACTTGTTCATACAACACATTTCCATAATTGTCTCATAAAAACTTCCACAACATTACAACCCCATTTCTGTCTTGGTTTTTAAATAAAGAAGCATAAAACGTGATTAAAACTGCATAAATCCCCATAGAGTGTGACCAATAGCCATAGCCAAGGAAAGAGACTCCAAACCGTACATCAACTATCTTGAAGCTTTTAGAGAATCTGACTAAGCTGAGTTATTTCCTCCCTGTGGACCTGAGGGGGGAAACGGAAGAAAAGAAGACGAAAGAAAACAGGGTCAGACATAAAGCCTGGTAAGTCTAGTGACTCTGTAGTATGAGAATAAGAATAAGGGCATGATAGGTATAAACTAGAAATAGGAAAGTATCATAAACTAAGATAAGGTAGTTCTGAAACGAATATACTATCGCACCCCACACTATATCTCTGCACCTGCTTGTATTATCTTAACTGTCACCCCATGCTGGAGGTAATGTGATCCCCTTTTCTAATGATCGGCTCCTACTCGCATAATCATTTGTGTCTTACGGCCCCCAGAGATTGTAGATACCTATGCTGGCCCAACCATGGGGTGTATCAAGTCTCATGGTGGCGACCCGACACAAACCTTAGAATGCATAAGTTATACTACTGGTGCCCCTAGTGCCCAGTTTGTCTGCTCCGAAGTGTGTGCACGCCTGCACTCCGTTAGAACCCACACTGTTGCACCCACTGCCGTCACTTTGACTGCTTACAATCAGCCCAGTAATCGTGCCCCACCCTGCCTAGTTTCAGGGTACCATGATACCTAATTGGGTTACTGCTGAAATGGGTCCCCGTCACTAGGGTTTTCTAGTCAAACATGTTAAGTGGTTAAGTGTCTGTATTTACCTAACCCCACCTATCAATTTCATTAACATGTTGAATTGGTTAAGTGTTTTAGTTAACTTAACCCTACCATCCTGACTTGTCTGTCCTTAGCCTTTTAAAGCACCTACCACTCACATTAGAAAGATGTTGTTACGGTTACTGGATGTGTCGGTCGGTTCCGGGCAGATTTACACCGTAACTCAATCTAACCTTGGGTCCTTATTGGGCTCAATGCTTAACCACCCACATTGGATAGGTATTGTTGTGACTACTGGACAGCCGGGCGGGTCCGTGCAGATTTACATCACAACTCAATCCAACCTCGTGTTAAGCATATTCGTATTTTCTAAATTTACATATTTGTCTTTATTATTGAATATATGTAAATTTGTCAACAATTAAATGTTATGGCCCACATTCCAAGTTTAACGTTTTTGGTATAAGAATTTATACCATTTTGGCATGTGACAAACATGCCAATTTCCTATATTTTTATGTTAAGTTTTACAAATATTCCTAACGTTACCCCGTTTAAACATTAGGCTAACAATCTTAGCCTAATTTTCGTTCGCATGGTTTTAACATATAATATTAGGCTAAAAACTTAGCCTAATTTAGCGCACATAAATAGGCATAAGGGAATTCATAAACATAAACATAACATAGGTGTAAACTTGGCATTTTTGGCATAGTCAATATGAACATCATAGGTGTGAACTTGCAAAATAGTCAATATACATATATATGTGAATTTGCAACATCGCCTAAATCAATTTACATATATGTGAATTTGCATTGAAATAAGGGTCTAACCAAATAGGTGTCACATGAATTAGCATATGATTTAGACAACATAAGTCTAAACTTGTTTTTGGATCTAGGCATAACATCGAACATCACTAGCACATGACAAGAATATGACATTTTCATAAATATGTATAACTTTATGACAAGGGTGTGAACTAGATCCAATCGCATATCTAATTACAACATGAAACATGTACTAAAGTGGATCTTGACATGGATCCAATTAGGAACTTGCAACTTTCGTATAAACATAGGGGCCTGTATATGAACATAACCAATTAGGCATAAAGATTCTTGCATAAAGTATATACATGAGGTTCTAATCCCAAACAACCGATATGATCACATAAACATGAACTATATAACTTGCTTGTGCTGTTGTTGTCATTCTAAAAGTACAATAGAATCAACATCGATCTTAATTGTACCACAAACATCCCAATTTCATTTGCAACACAATCATTTCAATACATAGATATTAATTAACATCGTCGTTACATAATAGCACAATTCCACTTCCAATTTACATCGAGTCAAGTCTTAGTTTTATTCTCATCGGAAAAATCACTATACTTACAACGAACGACGAACTTGGATTCTGGATTCTGAATTCTGAATTTGATATGCTTTCCTTTGGGTAGACTAACATTGTTTTGATTCGTGTTTTACTTTAGTATTGGCTTGTCTCTAAGCTTTCTAACTGACGGCCACTCCTAGTTTCTTTCCAGCAGCATGATGACTTTAATATTATATTATTTGTGTGAATTTAGGGTTAGACTTGAGTTGTATTTATAGAATTTCAATCTAATTAGAGCCGTCGATGAAGCTAGAGAGAATCCAAACCAACCATCTCAAGAGAAGCCAATCAGAAAGTGACATGTAAGCCCTAGTGACTCAGCCAAGCCTCAGAAATGGACCAGAACCTGACCAGGCCAGCCAGGGCCTGACCAACAGGTCTTTCTGGCCTGGGCGCACTTGGTAGGTGCGCCAGTGCTAAAATTGTACTGGCGCACTTCCCAAGTGCGCCAGTGCAATTTTGTTCTGGCGCACTTCCCAAGTGCGCCAGTGCATTCTGACCCATTTCTGATTTTTCTGCCCAACTTCGTTCGTCCATATCTTCTTCATACGGTATCCGTTTTACGCAAACTTGGACTCTATCTCAAGCAGAATTTCGAGACGAACGCAATGGCGTTACCCATTTCCCTTGATTTCATCATTTAGAATTAATTATACTTTAATTTGTTAAGTTATAGTTAACAGAAAATTCGGGGTGTTACAGAATACACTTCAGGTGCTTATAATTTTTTGTTTCAATCGGACTTGCATATTGCAATATTTGTTGAATAGGACAACTTTCATTACTAAGAAGGAAGTAATCTACTCATCTTGAAGTATATCAAGATTTTCATTACAACAATACTTATAAGAATGAAGTATATCAAGATTTTCATTACAACAACACTAAGCAGGAAGTAATCTACTCCCCTTGAACTATATCAAGATTTTCATTACAACAATACTTTGAAGAATGTTGTAATCTATTATCCATATTTTTGGTATTCTTCATAATAACAAATGTTATTTATGTTCTTCAGGAACTTATATATTATAATAAATTTCGCATATCGCAACTACCGCTTTAGTGGATATTAAGAGTTTCATTACAACAATTCTTGAAAGCAAGAAGTGATCTACTCATCATGAATTGTTTCAAGATTTTCATCACAACAATACTTAAAAGAATGTTGTAATCTACATTTCTTGCTCTTTATCACTACCAAAGTTATTTAAATTCTTCTGGAATTTTTATACTTTCATCGTTTATACCTTCAGGGTATTCTAAGAGTTTTAAACACTTTCACCACTTTAATCAATTCAATTATATCTGAAAATACAATGCTCATGGCACTTAACATGTTGTTGGCACTCCATGGTGCTTCAGTAACTTCCGTGTGCTTTTGTCATTATATATATTTCTATTTTTATCTTAAGAACTACAGGTTCATATCTTATGGACTACAGGTCCATATATCTTATTTAGGAGAATTTCATGATGGCCAATAATATTTCTCTCTAATATGGGATTTTAAATCAATTTATATATATAAGAGCTTTATTATTTATTAATTTATCATCGATGATTATCTCTTGTTAGTTCTATACATAATTTATTGAGATCTCAAAATTTATCATGCTTTAGGTACCTAAACCACTTTTGGGATTAATTTGATAACCATGTCATGGGTTTCTTTCAAAGCACCTTTAAGTGTTTCTTTAGGAACACTCACCTCCTTTATTTTGCATCTTTATGACTTACTCCAAAGATATTTTGAGCTGACTTTTATACCACATTATCAATTGTGATTTACACCTTTTGATCCTTCAGGGATTCAAATGTATATTGGAGAAAGTCTATTAGGGACATAATCGATAATTTATGCAAGTTACTTAATACTTTGCATAATTCTGTATGTTAGAAAATATTTAAAATTGATGATTCCTTTATCCTCCCCCTCAATGTTGACAATCATTGGCACTTTAAATAATAAATCTACTTTGGATTCATCTTTGATCCATTATAGCATCACAGCTAGTAAATACATTAGATGTATTTCAATTGTAGCAGGATGATGCTCTTATTAGTTGATAAGATGCATTCATATTGTATTGCTTATTCCCTTTCAATGATATAATGACTTGGAGGAATTTACTATCATTTGAATATGCACATGACTTCAGGTCATTCAATATTGATGTCAATTGACTTTCTGAAATATAAAATAATATATGCATAATTTATAATATGAGCTCATGACAACTTCAGGTTGTTTATTAAATATTCACATATATGTGTATATACGTGCGTCCACATATTACATATGTATTTGATTTGCATATTCTCTCTCATTCAATTTATTGATTTTAGAACAAATTGTTTATAATGTTCCAATCATTAATTTTTGCTTATCAAGCAATGTCAACGTGAATCTTAAAGATCATTTCATAATATCCAAAATATCTGATTCAGAACTATATTGAACTTCTGGTTTAAATGAAAATATGAATAACTTCGAGTTGTTAATCCATATTGAACTTCTGGTTCAAATAATATATAAACAATTTCAATTTTGTTAAACAGCAAGATACAACCCAGTTTGAAAATTATGAAGCCTTTGTATATCAATTTTATTAATGTTATTATTTTACATAGTTTCAATAAAGCTCCAGGCTTTTAAATTATAAAGTATTTCAAGTTCATTGATTAAGGAACTTCAAGTTCCTATGCATATATATAAACATGCATATTATATCTAGTTTATTAATTTATGACGAACTTCTGGTTCTCAACCTCTCTTAACATACTTTTAATTTAGAAGCTTTTACATTCTTGCTAATCGTCAAGATTTCAAACTTGTGAACTTCATCAAAAAGAGTTTCTTTTTTCATAATCCAAGACTTCAGGTCTCAGATCTGAGTTATACAACTTTTTCCATTACATTAGATATTGGTTTCCAAATACATTGACTAATAATACATATGCCTATTCTTATTCCAAACACAAACATACATCATTTAACTTACCATAACCAATGATTTTAATACATTTATAATAATATGGTAATGCAATATATATTACCATAATGATACATTTGATGCATTTATTATAAAAATAACGAAAATAACATATGGTCTAAATATATGAATCAAATAAATAAATTTTACTTAAATCAACATAACAAAATTTGATCTAACTACACTATTGATCAACGACAAAACCGAAATAAACAACTTATAGTTGTACTGCATTCCCAATAATCATATTTCTAAAATACCATATATATGCATAATGTCTAATCGAGAATTGAGTAAAAGTGCATAATTATAAAACCAAGATTTTACATTCTTTAATATGAATAATTCCATAAACTTGCAGATCTATACATAAAATTTACAACATAAAAATTACATGTTTTAGATTCAAATTATACAATCCATATAAAAATCTTTTAGATCTTTCTATTCATATCAAAATTATCTCTTACCATTATAGAAACTGCAGGTTCTAAATTTTCCATTTTTATAACAAAAATTGTTTTTGCATACACTTCAGGTATTTAAGATCAATATTTAAATCTTAACTTATGATCTTTGAGATGCATATTTTCTTTAGTCATTAAATTTGCATCATCATCTTTCTCATTTGCATATGAACTTCAGGTTCTTCATTTGCATATGAACTTCAGGTTCCTCATTTGCATATGAACTTCAGGTTCCTTATTTGCATATAAACTTTAGGTTCCTTATTTGAAAAAAAAAAGTATATGAACTTCATGTCATATGAAGAACGGAGGCGCCATGGCTAATAGGTTCAAAGGTTAGAGTTCGGAAATGAGAAGGAGAGGAGGAAAACGGAGGATGAAGGAGAAGAAAGAAGACCGGTTCGGGTCGTGGGCAAGGAGAGGAGAGGAAGAAGATGAAGGCGAGTGGCGAGACGGAGGGTCGTGGTGACGGCAGTGGCGCGCTTCGTGGGGGACTACAACGATCCAGCAAAGACCCCGACCACTCAATTTCACGATTCATGAGGTGGGCGATCCCTCTGCCCTGCGATCCAAAGGAGGGCGATCCCTCTACCCTGCGATCGCAGGAGGGTGATCCCTCTACCCTGCGATCCGAAGGAGGGCGAACTGTCATACACATCGCGGTCCGACTTGTAGTTCACGATCCAAACCAATTTTTGAACCTTAGACGATGCCTTGTCACCATAAAACTCTGAACAGTTAGGCTAGGGCCTTGATTTGGACTTTCTGGACTGAATGACCACATAATTTTAACTGCATATGACAACTAATACCTTGATGATCTTGATAGCTTTTACGCTTTATCTTTAATGCATGCACAAGCACGTACACCGGCACTTCAGGATCGTAGGAACTAGCCATTCCGGATAGCCCGATCACTTCAGGATCGTAGGAACTAGCCATCTTTGCCAACTTATCCGCCTGCTGATTCTCTGACCGCGGAATATGAGATATGCTATAGTGATCAAAATCATTCAGCAACTCTTTCACTTTCTTTAAGTATAAAATCAATCTTGCACTTTTAGCTTGGAATTTTCCAGTAACTTGGTTCACAACTAACTTGGAGTCGTAGAAGATGTTCAGCTTTGTGACCTCTAATTCCTTTGCAATCCTTAATCCGGCTATCAGGGCTTCGTATTCGGAATCGTTGTTAGTGGCGTGAAACTCCATCCGGATAGCATAGGATATCAATTGTTTCTCTGGAGTTTCAAGCACTATTCCAGCGCCGGATCTTTCGTCATTCCTAGTGCCATCAGTATACAATCCCCAGGCATTGGGATCGAGAAGTAACTTTGAAGGATCAACTTCTTCGCTTGCTATATCTTCCTCAGGGACAGTGAACTCTGCTATGAAGTCGGCTATCACTTGCCCCCGAATTGACCGTCTGGGCTGAAAGTTCAAATCAAATTGACTTAACTCAATATTCCATTTGAGTAATCTTCCAGATGCCTCTGGTCTCTGTAGGACTTGCTTGAGCGGATGATCGGTGTATACGGTAATAGGATGCACCTGAAAATAATGTCGAAGCTTTCTAGAGGTGATCAGTAAACTATACGCCAACTTTTCTATCCTTGGATAATTACGCTCTGCTGCCGTCAATTTTTTGCTCACGTAATACACAGGTCTTTGGACCTTATCTTCTTCCCTTACCAACGCTGAGCTGATCGCATGGGATGACACTGCCAGAAACACGAATAAGTCCTCGTGATCCATTGGCTTAGATAATATCGGAGGTTTCTCCAGGTGCCTTAGTAAGTTCAGAAACGCTTCTATGCAGTCAGGCGTCCACTTGAAGTGGCGTTTTCCCCGCTTTATTAATTCGAAGAATGGGATGCATTTATCAGTAGCCCTGGAGATAAATCTGCTTAGTGCGGCTACTTTTCCTGCAAGGCTTTGCACGTCCTTAATTTGCCTGGGTTCCTGAATGTCTCTGATTGTCGCGATCTGGTCTGGATTAATCTCAATCCCACAGGAACTGACGATGAACCCTAAGAATTTTCCGGAGGCAACACCGAATGAACATTTGGTTGGGTTGAGTTTCATTCCGTACTTTCGAAGGATGTTGAACATCTCCGCCAAGTCCGTAGTGTGATGGGAGGATTGCTTGGACTTAACCAACATATCATCAACATATACTTCCATTGTTTTACCGATTTGGTTATAAAACATTCTGTTAACTAAACGTTGATATGTAGCGCCCGCGTTCTTCAAGCCAAAGGGCATCACTACATAACAATATAATCCCAGATCCGTGATAAAACTAGTGTGTTCTTGATCTGGAACATGCATTGGAACTGGTTATATCCCGAGTAAGCATCCATGAAGGAGAGAAGTTCATGACCCGCCGTCGAGTCCATTAACTGGTCAATCCGGGGCAATGGGAAACTATCTTTTGGGCAGGCTTTGTTCAAATCCGAGAAGTCGATACACGTTCGCCACTTCCCGTTGGCCTTCTTTACCAGGACTGGATTTGAAATCCAGTCTGGGTAGGTCGAGTCTCTGATAAATCCATTACTCTTTAGCTTTCCAACCTCTTCTTTCAAGGAAGCGGACCTCTCTGGGCCCAACATTCGCCTTTTTTGCTTTACCGGAGGATGTTTAGGTATAACGCCTAATGAATGGCTCATGATAGATAGGGATATCCCGCACATGTCTGCGTGGGTCCAAGCAAATACATCCAAGTTGTTTTTTAAGAAATCCGTCAATTCTTTAGCGAGATTTGGATTTAACTGGGATCTTAAGGACCTTCTCCGGGTCACTATCATCGATCGGTACATCCACAGTTGTCTCGTTGGGAGTCGCCATTCTGCCCCCAGGTTCTTGATCCTCTCTGGGATCTATATCCTCGGGCAGCTCTCTGGGCGACTCTCCAACGGCTATCCTCTTTAGTTGCTATAAGGTCTCCGCCCCTGTAGGGGGAGAAGCGCCTTTGGTTTCTATGTCCCCTCCATTGCGAAGTAACTTTAGCTCGGCAACATAACATGCTCGCGCAGCAACCTGATCTCCTCTGACGATACCAATGCCAGCTTCTGTGGGGAATTTCAATAACAAGCACCAGGGGGCTATACATGCTCTAAACTTTGCGAGGGCCGGTCGGCCCAAAAAGGCATTGTAGGGCGATTCAACGTCCAAAACCACGAAGGGAAGGATTCTCACTCTCTGGCGTTCTCCTTCCCCAAGCGTATCCGGTAACTCTACATAACCCATTGGAGCGGTGGATGCTCCGTTAAATCCACGGATCCATCCTTGACAGGGCTTCAAGTATTTTATTTCGAGGTTCATCTAGTCAAATGTCCTTTTGAAAAGAATGTTGACGGAACTCCCGTTGTCCACTAAAACCTTATGAACAGTGGCTGGTCCAATGGGTACTGTAATTACAAATGGATCTTCAGTCGGAGCATGGACTCCAATGCTTTCTCGTTCTCGGAAAACGACATCGTCGGTCATCATCTTTTGTTGCTTCACCGGGATATTGTCGTCGAGGTTGCTACACTCCCCTACCTCGAGGTGTTGCTTGGCTGCATTGACATATTGATCCAATGCCTTGGAACTATGCCCGGCGAGATAAAGTCCTCCGATTACGGTATTGATAACGATATTCTTTCCCTTTTGCTGGGCCGTTGGCCTGGTAGCAAGTTGATTCTGGTTCTGATTTGGGGCCTGTACTGCTTGCCCCCTATCTCTGGGTGTTACTCTGTATTCATCTAATTTTCCTTCTCGAAGAAGCCTCTCGATTACATCTCTTAGGTGACGGCATTCATTTGTCGAATGGCCATGAATCTGATGAAAGAGACAAAACTTCCCCGTTTCACGTTCTTTTTCTGTCGACTCTCTGGGAGGTGGCCTCTTGTTCTGGAGAACGTTGTAAGAATCCATGAAGATGTTTTCCAGATTATCATTTAATGGCGTATAACTCTCAAAGGCCCTGGGACGAGTCCTTCTCTGGGAGTCATTCCCTCGGTTCCTCTTCCGGTTGTTGCCATTACTATTATTATCATTGTTCCCCGACTGACGACCACCCTGATTCCGATTTCCGACATTAACTTCGACTTTCCCCGAGCTGTCTCCTGTCTGCTTAATGGCGACATTGCTCTGAATTTCCTCCTTATCGGTCGTTTTTGCCTTTCGGTTAGCATATACCTCTTCCCGGCGTAAGTGTACGTTAGCCTTCTCGTAGAATAATTCTCTAGTATGGGGTGGCTTGCCTGCCAGGTATCTCCCGAATTCAGTGTCCTTATCTACTCCATCAATCAGTGCTGCGACAACGGTTGGTTCATGGGGATCTTTAACTTCAGTAGCGGCCAAATTGAAACGGTCTAAGTATGCCTTCAAACTCTCGCCTGGTCGCTGCTTGACAAGGAACAAGTCAATCACACTCTTTGTTTTTTGTGCATAGATACGGAATTGTTCTACAAACTTCTCACTCAACTCCCTGAAGCTAGAAATCGATCTTGCTGGCAAGCGAGTAAACCATAATAATGCTACATCCTCCGAGAATATGGGAAATGCTTTGCACTTGACAGCGTCAGAAGCTGCGGCAGCGGTCATTGACCAAGAATATCTCATCAGATGCTGGACGGGATCAGACCGGCCCGCGTATCGGTTCATCTGTGGCATGTTGAAACGCCTTGGGAAAGTTGCAGCCAAAATATCATCAGTGAAAGGGGTGTGACTGCGGTCAATTCCCCAATCTTCATTCCGTTGTCCACGGCTATCTGCCAGAATTTGATGGATCATGGCTGCAACATTTGCACTGGTCAGCGGAGGTTCAGGGTCAGTGCTTCTGGCTCAACGGGGTTCTCAAATCTCTCTTCCGGGAGCAGTTACAAAATCCGGGGCTCGGATAGGGCTTCGTTGCCCCTGTTACCATTAGCATGTGCGCGGCGACGGGACTGAGGTAGTCTGTTATGTACAGGACTGTCCACATCTCGAGCCCTGGGAGTTGCGGCTTGATCGTTCACATTACGGTTTGAGGGCCCTGCCTCCAGTGCTTCTTCTTCTCGTGATGGCAGGGTTCCGAACCGAAGCTGCTCTATATTTTCGGCTCTCTCATATGGTCGCCGTGGAGGTCTCGGCGATTCCTCTGACGAAGAAGAATATCCTGGAGTGAGTTGACGAACCGGCGGCGTCCTTTGCCTTGCGAGCTCATCAAGCCTTCTATCCATAGCAGTCAAATTTTGTCGCAGGACGGAGCTTTCCTGCCTTTGAGCAGCCAATTCATCAAACAGTCTCTCCCACATTTCGGAAAAGCGAGAGAGATCCCCCTAAGTAATGGGAGCAGCAGGATCATATTGGTCATCATCACTTCCTCTTATGCGCAAAGAGCTTGAGCCAGGTCGAGCGGAGGGGCCAGGACGGTAGGAGCGAGCCATTGGCTCCTTTCCAGGTCGAGTTGTAGTCTGATCATCAATTCGAATCGCTGTGGTTCGAGGATGGCAGCTCGCAACGCCCCCCTGAGATCGACTCGCGGTCGCGGTGTGTAGAGGATTCGAGGCGTTACCTCGGGATCGAGTAACAACCCCTTCAGCAGTCCGGATCGCTTCATTCTCGTCGACTCGGAGCGTGGCGTCTTCATCGGATCGGTTCGCCCCCTGCGCTCCGCGATCCAGAGTTTCCTCATTGCCCAGCTCGTGCACACTCTCTTCGATTGTTTCATTGGTTTGTGAAGCTCGTGCTTCCTTAGATCTTTTTCCAGCCATGATATCCGAATCGCTGAAATCTTCAAAGAACTGAATAGTGAAACTTTAGGACTGTATTTCTCAGTGAAAACACCAAAAATGTTAGATCAAAATTTGGACCTAACACCCAAATTGTTCTGAATCTTGTAGAATTTTAACTGAAGAATGAAGAAAAAGAAAAATAACACACAGAATTTATAGTGGTTCGGCGTTGCCGAGGAACGATGCTCGAAGAGAAAGAAGAATGTCAAATCTCTGAAGGTTAGTCCGGTGTGTAGGATCTCCGCATATGCAATATATAAGGTGTATAGAGATGCGTAGGCATTAGGATGAAGTTGCATCGGAGCGATACCCAGTCGTTTTAAAGTCTCGATGATGATTGAAGGAAACGGAGGAATAGCTCCTACCAAGCACATGGTCCGACTGATTGCCATATACCCTTCCGGAGCTAAGTGGGGTCTATCTTCGCTACCGGGTGTCATGACATCATCCCAGGGGATCCTGTGTCTTAGGCAGATTCTTTTAAGCTTTATATCATCGAGTTTAGATGCTAAAGAATCAGAAAATTTATCTATTCCGAGCGCGCCTGGAATCTCGTCGGGAGCTCGCCTGTCTATCTCAGATTCTTCACCAGATGAAGTACTTTCAGACAGATTTGATTCCGTTGCCTCGTATTCAGAGCCAGAATCTTCACCTCCTGGGTTAATTGGAGGGACCTCTGGGTTGTACTGCTCAGGAACCTCGGACTCCGTTTCTGTAGCGGATCTTGAAGAAGATTGATTATCTGACATTACTGCTAGGCGAGAAAACATGAAAATTAAGATTAAAACTACCCGTCCCCCGTGTGTGCAAGTGCCGGTGTACGTGCTTGTGCATGCATTAAAGATAAAGCATAAAAGCTATCAAGATCATCAAGGTATTAGTTGTCATATGCAGTTAAAATTATGTGGTCATTCAGTCCAGAAAGTCCAAATCAAGGCCCTAGCCTAACTCTTCAGAGTTTTATGGTGACAAGGCATCGTCTAAGGTTCAAAAATTGGTTTGGATCGTGAACTACAAGCCGGACCGCGATGTGTATGACAGTTCGCCCTCCTTCGGATCGCAGGGTAGAGGGATCGCCCTCCTTCGGATCGCAGGGTAGAGGGATCGCCCTCCTTTGGATCGCAGGGCAGAGGTATCGCCCACCTCACGAATCGTGAAATTGAGTGGTCGGGGTCTTTGCTGGATCGTTGCAGTCCCCCACGAAGCGCGCCACTGCCGTCACCACGACCCTCCGTCTTGCCACTCGCCTTCATCTTCTTCCTCTCCTCTCCTTGCCCACGACCCAAACCGGTCTTCTTTCTTATCCTTCCTCCTCCGTTTTCCTCCTCTCCTTCTCATTTCCGAACTCTAACCTCTGAACCTATTAGCCATGGCGCCTCGCTAGTTCCCCAAAAAATCACAACATTTCATCATTTCTTCCCTCAAACCAGTCGAAAAATTTATAAAATCGAGAGCGATATCGAATCAGGGTGCTTTAGGTAGATTTACCTTTCTAAAAGTTGGGAAAACAATCGGATTTTTGGAGGTTTGAAAAGCAAGGTTTTTTTTCAATGATGCAGGCGATACGATACGAAAGAAGGAAGAAGGAAGAAAGTGGAGAGGAGGGTCGACTTATATAGGCAAAAGGGCGACCGTTTGTCTCCCTTTTTTTGTCTTATTCAATCCGCTAAAATAGACGGGCCGCGAACCGAAAGCCCACCACGTCTCGGAGAGAAGCCCATTTCGTTCCGTGAAGAAGCCCAAGTGCTCACCAGAGAATGAGACGAATGTCTTGCTAACAGACCGCGACTTGACAATGCGATGAGAATCGATAAATAACCAACAGATCCAGTGATGAAGACTCTGAAGAGTCCCAGAAAAGGAATCGTTCACTGATTTGCGACTCGTTGTGAAAAGACAATTCTATAGCTTCGAAGCATGTTCCATCATCGATAAAACATACTTCGAGGGGGCAAAATGTTGGATAGCTTTTTGACCAAGCCATCCAGGTTCATTCATAAGAAGAAAGTATGAAACTGCGTTCCCTAAGAGCATGAAAGATCGGATCGCTCCTCATTGAATCGCACGATCGGATCGCCCCTCATTGGATCGCACCATCGGATCGCCCCTCATTGGATCGATACGATCGGATCGCCCCTCATTGGATCGCACCATCAGATCGCCCCCACTTTATCAGCGAAACGATACCTCTATGCGATTCGATCCGTACATGTATTATTGCCCAGAGTAGACCGATCCGATCCCCTGATGCATGGCGGAGCCTCTGACTCGTTCAAACACGAGCTAGTCTTCAGCGATCCGAGACGTACGGATCCAGCGACACGTGTCCCAAACCGTCATGTTGACCGATTCTCCCCATTTGCACGATCCGATTTTCAAGGGGATCGCGACACCTGTCCATAACGGCTAATTTGACTATTTCTTCAACGGTGGCGATGCGATCCGATGTTCTCGGGATTCGTGCCACGTGTTATCACGATCCGCCTGACAAAATCAGCTATAAATAGCCCGGAGCTTGGCTTTTTTGAGATCCTTTTGGCAATATTGAGGACTGATTCCGCCATTATTGTCATACTACCATTTCTTATCAGTTTTATTACTAGATTACTGAGAGAAATTCACAATTGTAAAAGTGAGTTAGAGAGAAATCATTGATTGTACCTGCATTCGAAGTATAATCGATATCATATAAAGTGGACGTAGGCTCATTAACGCCGAACCACTATAAATTCTGTGTGTTATTTTTTTTTTCTTAATTTTTCAGTTAAAATTTTACAAGATTTAGAACAATTTGGGTGTTAGGTCCAAATTTTGATCTAACATTTTTCTACAAAACATTTATCATTTTTAATTGTAGAAATCTCTTCTGAAGATATTTTATTATTTTCAAATAAATAGATCTCTTCTAGAGATATTTTACCATTTACAAATATACAAATATCCTCTAAAGATATTTTGTTATCACCACTTCTGGGATGAACTTATCTCCACCAGAGATAAATGTATACAAACTATTGAAATGTCATATCATTATACAAAAATACATATCAAACCTTAAATGCATTAACAAAATTAGGTGTATTAAATAAAAATAAGATTCAAAAGAGAAAAGAAATCACTACTTCTGGAGTGTATGATATTCCTTCAGGGAACATATCTTTTATTTATGTAATTGCAATGCAACAAAAAAATCTCTAACATCTCTTCTAGGATGTTGGATTTGCTTCATAAAATTAAATCTCTAAAACATATCTTCAAGAGATTAATATGCATACTATATCTTCAGGATATTCAGTTAATATAAACTGTACATGAAAGATGTCAATTAGATGAAATCCGTTTAGAGATCTTCTATTGAATCCAATGTTATTGTCACATATTATAATGTATGTGTCTCTTTTAACTTCTTCTGGAAGTATAATCTTTTCATGTCACAACATTTAAGAAAGCTTCGGGCTTTAATTTTTCTTCTTCTTCAACATATGAACTTCTGGTTCATATTATTTCAAATTCCAAAAAATTAATATACTTTATGATTTTTCATTTGTTTATTTTTCATAATTCACTTTTGGTGATAGATCAATATTAGATCTGAACTTAATACGATCTTATGGATACGTAATGTATTTATATTTGTTTCTCTAAGAAACAATACAACATTTCTTAAGGAAATATGAATTATGTAACAACATCAAATTAAATTCGATGAATTTATTTGAATAGATAAGAACAAAAATTTGTCGAATCCAAAAAGAATAAATCATTACAATCAACATCTCATTTTTAAATCATGTAGGGATCTCAAATGTATATAATTTGCGTATAATTTTGAGATCAACAGTATGATTACATAAAAAAAATCAGATCTATAATAGAGTAAGATCTGAAATATGATTAACAAAATAAGAATCAGATCTCAAAGTGTAGATCTATATGAGTTCTAAAATTATAAGACTAAACAAAAAAAATCTAGAAGATAACACAATAGATTTAAATCTAGAATGAGATGAGATCTAACAAAAATGGAGATTTGAAAAATCAAATCTATCAGGTCAGAAAAATAACCTGCCATTTTGAGATCTATAATTAGATCGGTTAGAGCTTCGTGCTGATAGCATGTTATAAAATAAAACAGATCATATGTTAAACAAGAAGCCATTAGAGAGAACATAAAAGATAAGGGAGAGACTTTTATTTCTATTACTTCAAGTGTGTACGATTTCTATTACATTGGCTCCTTTATATATAGGCATTGGAGCTGATGTTAGACTTATTCCCATTATGTGGGACTAAATAGAATATGACAAGAGCATATTCACTCATATATATTACAAAAATTTCGGTTATTTAATGAAGTTGACTAATTAAAACAAATTAGTTAAAGAATTTGTGGGTGGGACTGAATGTGGTGAAATCAAAATAGTTGCATGGATGAAATGAAATGGGAATGCAGGTGCATATATATTAGACAGGTACGGGATAAAGTGAATGAAGAGTATGAAGATTATAATTTAAGTGCCCGACAAAAAGGTACACTTTTAAATTTCCATATGAGGTTGTATAAGCCTACTGGGTAAGCCGCTTGGCTTTTTGATTTTCTTTTTAAATGGAAAGGGCCTAGAGAGGCGAGTTGAGGTTTGAACTGTTGACCGGTACAAATGAGGTGCTGGCGAAATTTTCCGAAAATTTAAGGAGTTAGAATATTTTTAAGAAATATTGATAATAGAAATCAATAATCTATATATAGAACTCGATAAGAAATTTGGAAAGTAGAACATTAATTAAAAGGGCCAGTGATTTTTTGATGGATGTTTTATTTTTCTTTGATAGTTAAATTGCCGGCTATCAAAGATTTTTGGACCATTGTTGTCAATACGGAGAGACCGGTTGGATTTAATATCCGAAAACCACTCCGTATTGGCATAGACGTTGCACATTATATTATGCTGAAGAAATTGAAGACGAAGTGAAATGCAAGGGCTGATCTGCTTGTCCAGACCCAGAACAACTTGTATGGATGAATGTCTGACATAGCATTCCTAACAGATCACGTAAGACGTTCTTTTCAAGGTATTATGTCTGGTGGCGGCAAAATTCGTTTCTCTTAGCTTTTATACCCGTAATATTTTTGGGAAGATTAACTAGTGATTTGACGGGTTTAACGATATGGCACTCAAAGTGTATGGGGGCCAGATGTTCTAAAAGATAGATGTAGCCTCAAGCCTCACAATCGAGAAATGACAAAAATCGGGCAGGCAACATGGTTAGTTGGGTCATACCCATGCACGGTATATTTGTCACCGATCTAGAGAAAATTCATTATTTGTTCTTCTTTCAATTCTGTATCTTACGGATTACGGTTGGATGACCAACAACCATGGATTACAATATATTCGCTACGCTCAAGCTAAATGAGTGGGTGGTCATGTGTGGCTGGGTTGCAAGACGTTCTTGTTGAACCCCAGTGTATCCCCTATAGAGTACACCGATTGGGAGGTGGTCCCATACCTTGTCATAGTTGGAATCAATCTCCAATAAGTTCCCTAAGGTTTTTGATTTTATACTATGTATGTAGAGTGTGAGATGCGAGCATTCTACTATTTGGCTATTTACTTGATTAGACATTATTATAATATCACCTGATTTCATATCAAAAATGTTTTGGGTTATAGTAAGGTAAAAACCGCTCACGTTTATGTGTGGGCAGGTTTTACTATTACCCTTTTCTTTCAAAGGATTTTCAAAGTTAAACAATATGGTTGGAGCTTACTCACACCAATCCCATGACTAACCCAAAGTTTATTATGTTTGTTATTCCTAAACTCTTGGGTGCCCAAATTTGTACGGGCTGTCAAGTGTTTCAGGATTTTACAGATACACTTAGAGGAGCTTGAAGTAGGAGGCTTCATTGTTAGTTATTTAGAGTTATTTCCGATGTGTTTTATATATGTTGATCTCTGATAATGGTATGTATATTTGAAACAAAATTTGTATTTCAAAAGTTATGTCATATAATATATTTTATTCATTCCGCTGTGAGATTCTATTTTGTTATTTCTGTTCTATCTTCTATCTGTTCCTTTTCTTTAACCTTAATGACTCGTATTTCTGTATTATTTGAGTTGGACCTGTGTTGCATTAGTCAGCTCAGAGGTACAGATTTCTGGGCCATCATAGTTGATATCAGAGCTTAGGTTGAGCGAACACCTATGCTTTGGTGAGGGTTTACTCATTAGAGATAGGGTCAGTAGCACCCTAAAATGAGTTGAGTGTATATATATGAGAAAGCGTATTTGTAAGTTAATATAAAAATTGTTTTATATTGTGTTGATTGGTTTGTCAAGTGGTTTATGAATTATGGTCGATATAGAGTATACAACTATATCGATAGGTGTTTCTAAACACTTGAACAGGGTAACCCGACACAGTATGTTTTAAAAGCTGGGTAAATGAAATAATTTTACCCAAAACTATATTTTTATATGAAAGAATAATTTTCTGAAATTACTATAATATATGGATGTGTTGGTTGTATTATTATAATCGAATGAGATTGTAAAATTGAAATGGTTATATATATAATCAAATAGAATTTGTATATGAATAACACATACAAATGAGATGAATTGAATTGATTGAAATTAAAATTTGGAAATTAAATCCTGGAAGTTCAAAAAATATTTTCTTAAGTGTAATAAATTAATATAGCATTGTTTTAGAAGGATTTTTGAATAAAAATAGTATTGAATGAATTTTGAAGATGATAAAGCATTGAATTCACTTCAGACACTGGAAAATGATTCCGATGATGAAGCGCGCCATCATCGGTGTTCATTTTAGAGTTTCTAAGTGATGGATTGCTACCTTAGAAAGAATTTCCAATGGAAACTTATTTTAGAAAACTAGTTGCTTTAGAAAATTCAAATGTTTTGTATTTGATGGTTATAAATAAATGTATATAATTATATGATTTCAAAAGTATTTGAAATAAAAACCGGGTATTTGAGTTCTGAAATTTAAAATTTAACTAATCCAAGTTAAATAATTTGAATTGGTTAAAGTGAAGCTGAAGAATTGATTTGCAACCAATTAAAATTCTCCAGAGAAAAAAAATAAGTGGTTATTATATTAACCAAACAATATCAAATACATAGAAAATTTTCCGTTGACATAAACGAAATAAATAAATTGATGTTGAACCAATTTGAATAAATTTGGATGTATATAGATGAAAAATGAATGGAATGTGAATTAATTTGTTGGAAATCATTCAAATTAAATGAATATGAGTATATATGATGTGCAGTATGAATAAAATGACATATATATAAATATTGGAACTTGTATTAACAGGCAAGTGCTATGTTTACTTGATATGACTGGTTTGGATTTGAATTCGTGTTTTTGATCAATTAAATAAATGAAAGCCATTGAAATCTCACACTTATGCGACATATGAGTTTAAATTGAGTAAGTACAGGTACATGGAGCTACCTGGCATAATTTTGGATATGCAGATTGCTTATATGCTAAGCATGCCGCTTAATAAATGCTTATGTAAGGAGGTGAATTGGACAGTGGGAAGCGCAGTGATGTAGAGCGATTTGGGACTAAAGTGACTGACGTTGGTATTTTGAATGCACCAGAGTTTGATTTTCTTTTATGCGAACTGGTATGGAGGTACCGATTGTTGATCTGGAGAGTGCTCATTGTCTGGTGTGAAACTAAGGATGAATGTAACAATCCGGATTTTCAGAACCAATATAATTTTTTTATTTTGCAATTTTAATGAATTTTGAGAATTTAAAATTGTTTATTTTAATTAATAATGACTAAAAAGTTATTTAAATCGAACTTAGAACGTATAAATTTATTTTAATCATATAACGAGCCTAAAATGGTACGGTAGTTTGAAAATTCGATTTCAAATTTCAAATGAATGTACATGATTCAAAATAAACCGGATTTCAGTAAAACCAGAAATATTTGAATCTGTTTAATTATATCTTTCTAACGAATGTGAAAAATCCAGATTTCATAACGAGAATAAAAAGTTATGTCCAATTTAAAATTTGAAATAGTCGCTATGGAATTTAATATTATATATAGCCCTTAAAAATTGCCATTTTGTAAACGACCTCCGTTTTCGACGAAACCACTTTTGTTGGATCCGAAATGTCAAATTATTCCTAGATTCCAATTTTCATAATTTTTGGAGTTAATATGTGAGCGTGGTGAATTTAAACGCGTTTGGTACTTAAGTTTGAACTTAATTGACTGGAAAATGGCCATTTTTCAAACGATCTCCAAATTCGATGAAATTAGTTTTGTTAGGACCGTATCATCAAAACAAAGCCAGATATAATTTTTCTGTGATTTTTGGAGTCAGTATATGGCCCCGGTAAATTAAAATGTATGTTTAAAATTCAATATATTGATTTATATTTTAAATTAAAGAAAAACCAATCGACACAGTCGAATTGGCTTACGAAACATATCTCTGTGTGTTCGGAATGTGGGTAATTAGCTAAGGAAGATAGTCGTTGGGATCGATTTGGAGTTCAAATGAAAAAACAACTTTTTGGAGAAAATTAAATATATATTTTTATATATAAGCCCCTTACCTTTCTCTCTCCCCTCACCCTCTCCATTCCCGTCGCTCAGAGAAAATAAAGCAAAAAAAAGCAATTTCCAAACCCATCGCTCCCCTCCCTCACCACCGCGCCACCTCCCCCTCAGGCTGCCGACCCCCTCCGATGCTACCCACGCCTCCCTCCTCTCTCCAGCGAACCCAACACGAAACCCTAGCCCCCAATAAGCCTCTTCAGCCCGCCATGGCCCTCCACCACCTAGCCGTACCCCCCAACACCACTCCCCAACACCAGCACCGCCTCCCTCGTCATCGACTCCGACCCCAGGACCCCCCTCCACTTAAAAATCAAATTTTTATATTTTCTATGTCGCGTTTAACAGCCCATACCTGTTTTAGCCCGTATCTCCCAAACCGTGAGCTTTTGGCTAAAACTCCACCTTGCCGAAATCGAAGAGCACGATTTCCTCGTCGATTTTGGTATATGGAAGTCGTATTTTGGATTGCGGAGCCACCCTAAAAACTCGTCCAAAGTCGTCTAATTCTTGTTATTTTGCGAATTCCGGTGAATTGGAGCATTTTCGAAAGGAAGGCCACTAGGCGAAAGTTGCCCGGAATAGCGCGTTTAGGCTAAAAAAAAAGATGGCGTGAAGATTCTCATTTGCAAATTCTAGAATTACAAGTGCAAATCAGAATGTCAAAAAAGCACGGCGGAGTGGATCCAATGTGAGAACTCCTTAATTTATTTTACAGTTAAAAATATTTTAGGATGCAAACGGGGCTTTGAAGCACAAGACACTATTTATTATACAAACCATGTTGTTTATTTTGGAGTTGTATTGTGGAAATTTGGATTGTAATTGTGAAATTGATTGTGAATTGTTTGTGGAATTGATTGGATTGATTGTGATTGGTAGGTATGGCGCGAGCCAATATCAGGAGAGGGGTAAATGCTAGACATTACTCCGGTTTTAATATCGCATCGTTATAATGCCTAAATTTTCTGAAATAAATATTTATTCATTAAAAATATAATTTTTAATGCGTATTTGAATTGAATAAAATATTCATATATTGGATTAAATGTTTAAACAATAAAAATATTATTTTTATTGAATGTATGAACTATATAAAATAGTCAAATGCTGAAATAAATATTATATCATTAAAATATAATTTTTAACGTATGTATGAACGACATAAATTCTCCTGAAATGAAAATAAATTTTCATTTTACAAATTGGACGATTTGTTTATGTACACCTATTTAACTGATATTGATTGGGATGTTGAATTTTACACATCGCCCAACTGCACAAATTATATTCAGTATTTGTTGGCTAAAACCCCACATGGGTTAGGATGATATTTGACGTACACTAGTCTGTTTAGTTGTATGTCGATCGATTGGTTAACAGACTATTGTAAGCATTAATTATTCAAATTTAACGCTTATGCAGTTGTGTAACGCAATCTGGATGATGGTTGATTGTATATCATGATTGTTATGTACATGTATTGCATGAAATCCATATAAATAAATTATATGGTAATTGATTGGGTATGACTCCAATCCAGAAGGAACAAATATTTTAAAATAAGGAAATATTTTAAAATAACGAATATTTTAAAATAATATTTAGTAAAGGATTAAAATGTGAATTTGATGTCCGATTTTGGATGGATACAAAAATATTGAAATATGTGAAGCTGCATTGATTAGATATGCGCCATTTTGACGCGGATGATATTTATATCGATTTTATTCATTTTATAATGAATATCGAAAAGGAAATGATTCCAAAATCTGGTATTTGAAAATATTATCATTTTAATATTTTTATTAAGAGGAGGAAGGTCTAAACAACAAGTCATGGTGAATGAAAATTGAATAAGTTTAAGGAATGTCTAATTCTTATACTTGACAGTAGGAATTCATCAAATTATGTCTAAGCGAATTTAAAACAAAATTAAATATGTCATACAAATGTATTAATCAGGCGAACTACCCTACAGTCACTTAAGGCCAACATGTTTATAAGAGTTGATTTCTGTTATCACTTAATACCCTAGGAGATGGACTACCATTGGTCACTTTAGGCCATTATATATATATATATATATTTATGGGCGGGCTCCTACGATCACTTAATACCCTATGACGGACCCTAGTCACCTAAGACCTCGTCTTAGCGTTGTCAAATATTCTCTCATTTTGTAATACCAGAAATAGTAATCTGCCACTTAATGCTGGATGAAGGTAGACCTTTATTGCCATTTATGATGCTTTCGGAAGACCCATACATTACTGCTTAACTGGTATTACAGGTGAACTCCTAGCCACTTAATACTTCCCTTATACAGCGGACCCTTAGGAACTCTTATATTGCCTATCCCTAGGTACGCCCTCACATAGCCCCTAGATAAGAAGCGAACAACTTCTAGAAAACTACCCTCCTTATATGTCTATATTTTATTTAAGATCATTTAATACCTCATAAGTTTATAAGAGAAAGATGGACCCAATGACCACTTTATACCTAATAAGGGCAGGTCCAAAACCAAGGAATGAACCTTGGGTACAGACCTAATCTTAACCACTTAATACCCAAACAAGTTAGGTCGTCCACTTAATACCTTCTCGAGGCAGTCACACACATATTTATTACATTGGATGTGACGACCGCCCATAACCCCTGCACTAAACAAGAGGAATAATACGCTGAAAGGTGTGCTAGGCAGTTATAGACGATCATCATAGGTAAATAACAACATCGGAACCAGTCGTAGAAATCACAACGCAAGGATAAAATATAGTAATAAATATACAAAGGTAATAATAGTGAAGCATCATATAACAAACTTTTGAAACTTTCACAACATCCGGAAAGATTATCCAAACATCATAGGAAATATCAAAGTATGTACATAAAGTCTCACTACAACACTCATAGAGCAACTCAAATAGTGGAAACAGAAATACTATATAGCAATAAAACTGGTACATAAGCCTTCAGCTCGCCTCCGAACTGCAGCATCGTCCTCATTAAGCTATCACCTGCCACCTAGTCTGCCCATCCACAACCTGATGAACAGCCCAAGGTAATTAGAGGGAAACATATGACCTTGAGTCAGACAACAGTCTCAGTGAGAGATAAAACAACTAACAAACATCAACAATAAAGTATATGAGAATGGATAGATAAACATACTAATCTACCAACAACACCAGAGAAGAACTCAACCCTGTCTTCCCCACATCGGACAGTGATAGCCTTTACAACAACATTTCAACCATACATCAATGGGAATCAGAACATTCATTCAATCATGGAAAAGCACCCATGACATCCAAATTATATATCTTATGTAAACCATCCTAATCGAACTCGACATTCCTCTAGCACAAGCCCCAGAGGCCTAAACCAATATCAGACAGCACCCAAGGAACATCTCCTTTGACATTGGACAATCTACATGAGACAGTTCGAACAAAACAACTAATCAACCATGACAGACTTTGGCTATCATCGCCAATCCTGCTTTGAAACCATCATTAATCGTATGACGGCCAACCTTGCCATATGTCAAGGGCTAATGGTAACCCCAGTTCTAGCATAAACCCCATATGCCTTTCAACGGTACGTATGTATGTCCAACCTTGACATCTAGGCCTTTCAACGATACCCAGGGTACTCAACCTACAACCGGTCTTTTAGGTGCCCCTATTGTACCCCTGCTTTGAGCCTGCTAGAACTTACGACAACGATAATCTTTCGTCGTTCGCATCTATAGTCATCCAACCCGACGACTTTTCATAGCTCAGGCAACCATTATCCACCAACTCATGACCTTTGGGTTTCCACCTCATTCGTTGTTCTACACTGATCAACGAGCACATTCCACACCTAGAATATTCCCACTTGAACTTACTTCGAAGTCACAACATCACTGAGCCAAATTCCACATTTCGAAGTTACAACTAACTTCGAAAATATAAAATTTTCCGAATTGACCCTACATCTGCTCGACTGACCATATGTGATTGACCCGTCCATTACATGCACGACCGACTTGGAACCCTTCCAAACTAGTCAAAAATCACGGCCGACCGACCAAGCTCTTCCACCACGAACGACCTACCGACCAGGCTTTTCCATCAAGACCGACTGACCAGGATCTTCCAATAAGACCTACCGACCTGTGCACCAAATCTCGACCAACCCGTCGCCTGAGTCAATGACCGATCGACCTCCTAACCCATGACCGACCCGACCACCCCTGGGTGCTTGGCTGACCCGATCATCTTACATCTGACCAACCCGATCGGCCTACATGCTGACCGACCAAAATCGGACCCAAGTGTTCAACCGACTGACCACCCCTGTGACTTACTTCCTAAGCCGCTCTCCATGCCAACCGACCAGCTCTCTATCGACCAACCAGAAACCTGGACAGACCATATTCACCCCCGAATTCAACCAAAACTTCGCCAAATGACCAATTCGACAAAGCCAACTCATTTGATTCATCCAATACAGCCACAAGCATGATATGAAATCAATAACAACATGAATATGACAATTTCCACCGAAATTATGCAAATTTCACCAAAATCATGATAAATAAACATATGAACTAAATTATGGATCTAACTTTCATAATCATATGAAAATATATGAAAATTACCGGTTTTAAGTTGCTAAATTAGATCCTATGGTGATTCATATAAAAATGGACTTACCATGATGTAGATCTAAAGAAAACAACTGTAATGACCTGTCTTTTTGCCTGATTCTCATCTGTAATTAAACCAACTTAAACTGTTCACAAAGACGAATTGTTATGGGTACTTATATATATTGAACAAAACAACAGAACTTTTCATTGCATCATACAATCTTACATCAGAGTTACATGGAATATCAGAGCTACAACATATACAATAGAAGAAAAGTAAATATACTCTCAACGGAAGAAGCAGTATGATATAGTGGAAGCTCCAAACTCTAGCGTGAATTCCAATCCAGAAAGCTCTTCGAACCTTGCTTCAACGATCTATAACTGTAAAACTAAACTACTAGCTATTCAGTAAAGAACCAATCAGCAGGCAGTCCGTTCGATGTGAAGAACCACGGTCTTCAACCGTTGTCTTCAAATCTTCATTATTTACGTCGCTGGACATTTCTGGGTGCCCACTAATTTTACACGGGGAGCTAGTAGTTTAGTTTTACAGTTACAGATCATTGGAGCAAGATTCGAAGTGCTTTCTGGATTGGACATCACATTAGAGTTTGGAGCTTCCGCTATATCATACTATTTCTTCCACTGAGAGTATATTTACTTTTCTTCCGCTGTATAAGATGTAACTCTGATATTCTATGTAACTCTGATGTAATATTGTATTATGAAATGAAAAGTTCTGTTATTTTGTTTAATATATGTAAGTACCCATAACAATTCTTCTTTGTGAAAGGTTTAAGTTGGTTTAATTACCAGCGAGAATCGAGCAAAAAAGACGGGTCGTTACAGTTGGTAGACTTGAATTTGATGAAAAACAAGATCAAACAATCAAATACTTGATTAAATCCGCGTGAGAGATGCAATATCATTCACCAATTCTCCAAATCAAAGAAAAAGCAGTGAAATTAGATTCTGAACAGCGAAGAACTTGATCTGAATCCTTCGATTCGATGAGCTCTCACATCAAATGATGTAGATCTAGCTTTTAAATGGTGTAGATCTTGGATTCCCTTCCTTAGATCTCGATTTTAATGGTGGAAAGGTGTTAAAGGAAGGAGGAACACAAGGCCACCAAATGAGAGAATGGAGAAAGTAAACTATCCATACCTCTCACCCCCTATTCATAACTTCCACCAGCTCATTAATGGGCCTCCCTAAATCAGCCCATTATGGCTTACAAAACCTGAACAACCAACTGAAAAACCTTAAAACAGCGATTCCTTCCAAACCGCTGAGCCAAATCTTTAATGTGACAATCTAAGGAAAGGGAATCATCATTTCCTTTCCAATGGCACAAGTTTCAGCACCTAATTCGACTTGAGTCAAAAGTTATGCTCTATACAAGACTGATAGGGGCAAAATGGTCATAAATAAAATTCATAAAAATTATGGACATGTCTCACATTCCCATAAGCAACATATTAAAATATGAAAATGATCCAACCCTTAGGGAATAAAATAAAAATATTTTATGATCTTCTGATATGTAAAATGCAGGTTGTTACACTGGATGTCCCATATCAAGTCGATCGCTTGTAGATGTTGGATTTGTCATACGGTTTCGGGCGGGCTTCTATTATAAGTTGGGCTTAACCTCGCGTCTTCGTTCATTTATTATAATAGCCCATGGCACCTAGATCTCTCACATTAACCCGACTTCTTGTATATGGTGAATATAATGGTCGGTTCCAGGTAGACTACTACTACAAGTCAGGATTAACATCATGTCTTTGTGTCATTAATATTATTTAATAGCCACTAATACTCACACACATACAAATTTCCTACGGGGACATTTTAAATTCGAATTCGTAATTAAGAGTATTTAGTATGCATTTATAGTATGTTAAGTACGCAATAAATGAAACATAAACAAAAGCACATGTAAAGAAATGTCCTAAAACATAGAAATGTCAATCCTAGACAAATTGAGGTTTACAAGTTTATTTCCCTAACTTCACCGACATAGTGTTTAATCTTTAATTCACATTCAAATATATAATAAGGAAATATCAAACATAAACAAAATAAATTGTAACCTAGTTTTTAAAGATTACTTTAATAAAAAAAAGGAAAATGTGTCATATGCATAATATGTATAATATCTTTTTGGTAATGCTTTACATTTCACATGATTTTATACAAAAGTTTAAGATTTTGGTAACGTGTGTTTTAATGCATTCAAACTATCAATTATATGCAAATATATGTTTAAACCTATATAATTTACAGTATCCAAATCTTATGTTTTTGCACATATAGGATTTATAATTAAACAGAAAGTAAATCTGACCATTATCAAAACTATACAACACCAAAAAATCCAAACTTTTATTATATTCATAATCAAAACCTAATGTATTCACAAGACTGACCATTTCCGTAATATAAAAAGATTTGGGGGATTTATATGTATTTTGTTTGCGTGCAAATCCAAATCCCTTTAGGCATAACAATCCAAATATACGCTGTCAAAATATAGGAAATAATAAACTTATAAAATTTCCACTCACAGAAGTGTTAGGAGAAGGATGAGGAGGCTGTGTAGAAATAGTTTCTAGAATGTATCCTTGCAAATATTGCACCCAAGTAAAATTAACCTGGTGTGGCGGAGGTCCAAGGGAACTGCGTTAACCTATACAAGGTTGTGATGCGGACTGGGTTGCCCTACACCCCCCAGGATGGACGGTCCTCCGTTGTCTTTGGTTGGTCGTTCATTACATACATACATACTTACATACATACATACATTTATATATAAGATTCCAATTTGAGTGTTACATGCATATTATTTCCAATTCCATCTTGTAATAAGAAAACTAGATTATAAAGTGAAATAAGTTAGGGAAGAAGAAGAAATCTAACTTGTCCACTTTTTGGAATTTAAAACAATTGTGGAGAAGTAGAATGGAGACGTAGAAGAGAATATAATGTAGGGTTTATGGGAGAGGCTAAGGACTTACTATACTTGCTAGAGTGTGTGTGGTCTGTCAGATTAGTTTTATAAAATCTAGATAGTCTGTTCTAGCAAAATCTATAAAAACACCTTAATAAACTAGCCTCTCTCCCATCCCTCGACCAGAAGGGCGGTCGACCCCCTTTAGGGTCAAGTGTTGAGATATTTTATCTCAACGTTGGTTTATATTTTTATTAATTACGTAATTACTTTTATGATTTTTTCCGTTTCTTTTAATTGTAATCTCCTTCTTATATATATATATACATACATATATGGGTATAAATTTTTATTAGGTATATCATCCCATGATGGTAGATCACACAAACAACGCACCCAATACCCAATATTAATGTCAGCCAACAAAATAATATAACACTTCATTACAAAATGACATAAACTAAAACATTCTCCAATTAAGCTTCGTTCTCAAATCCCTAACTGAAATCATGGCGGTCGAGGATGATCAAAATTACTTTGGATTAACCTCCAATGTTTCATGAACCGGTTTATTATTTTGAATATATATAAATCTATTCTCATAAAACAATGCATCCCTTAATATTATTACTATATTTACCACAAAAGAGCTATTAGGTTATATTACTAGAAACCTATATCCTTTGCTATGTTGAGCATATCCTAAGAATATGCACCCGACAGTTTTTGTCCTAATTTCCTAATTTTTGGTTTAGGTAATCGGGAAGTAGTTCTACAACCCTAAATTCGATAATAATCAAGATTCGGTTTCCTTTTTTTCCAAAGTTCATAAGGAGTAACTTTACTTTTTTATGAGGTATTCTATTTAAATTATAACATGTAGTAAGTAACCTTCACCCCAGAAACTAGTGTTAAGTCCAGAATTACACAGCATCGCATTTACCATTTTGGTAAGAGTTCTATATTTCCATTCTGCCACTTCATTTTGTTGTGGAGTGTAAGCAATGAATGTTTCATGTATAATTCCTACTGATTCACAATATCAAATTGATATTTGTCACCCCTATTGGACCTAAGTGTTTTTATTTTAATATCACATTGGTTTTCCACTTTAGGTTTACAAGTAATAAATGATTTTAACACTTCACTTTTAGCATGCATGAGATAAACATAACAATATTTAGAGTAATCTTCTATAAATGTGACAAAATATTTCTTTCCTCCTCTAGTTGGAGTATTATGTATATCACACATGTCACTATGAATAAGTTGTAACAATTTTGTTATATTTTTTTCTTTGAAAGGAAATGGTTTCGTAGTGATATTAGTTAATGAACATATTCTACACTTATCTAACATATCCCTTTTATGTTTGGATTCAGATTTAAAGATATCATATCGAGCACACACTTATTATTAACATGTTCTAATCTATTGTGCCAAAATAAGTCTATAAGCAGACACAAAACTTTTATTTACATCAACATTGAGTTTAAACATACCATCACTCATGTATCCTTTTCCCACAAACACACCGCCTTTATCAACACATACCTGTCTGACTCAAAGACTTGTTTGAAACCAAACTTGTTAAGAAGACTTCACATAACAAGGTTCTTCCTAATTTCAGGTACATAATATACACTATTTAATGCTAGAACTTTTCCTGACGTGAATTCCAAATCCACTGTCCCCTTCCCTTTTACTGCTACTTTTTCTAAATTTCCCATATAAAGGTAATCTTCTTCTTCAGTCGGTTTCCTTGAATTGATTCTTGTCAATGCAGATATGCTTAGTAGCACCAAAATCGATCCACCAATAATTGTCTTGCTCAGTCAAGTTCACTTCAGATATTACTGTTGCAAACTTTTCTTTTTTAGATTGTTGGTTCTTTTTCTAGATACGACAATCTCTTTTAAAGTGTCCTGGTTTGCCACAACGAACGCAACCATTTGAACCTTTGCCTTTCTTGTTATGGAAATTTTTGTTGTTATTCCCTTTTCTCTTTTTATTAAAAGAGTTATGCGAAGCATTTTTTTGCTTGCTTTTCTTCTACCATATGGACTTTTGATGTATCTACATACAACTGTATCGTCTTGAGCATTTTTCTACCTCAGTTGTTGTTCAACCTACAAATACTGCGCAAGGCTGTCCATATTGATATCGTTTACTCTTACCTTTCCAAGAGGGAGGTAATTTGTTTATTATTGATGAAACTTTAATCTCATCATCCATGTTTAAATCATGCTGACTGAATTGATTAAGTATGTGCATGATATCGTTAAATTGCTCTATCATAGATAGATCATCAGTAATTTTATAACTAAAGAACTTTATGGCAAAAAAATTCTTACTAGTCGCGTCTTCTATAAGGTACTTTGCTTCTAATGAATCTGATACGTACTTTGTAGTGGGTCTGTTGTAGTACACGTCGAAGAGTATGTCAGTCATAGCTTACAAACATGGCCCTTGCAAATGCAGTCATCTTTATCCCATTTGATTCTTTCCTTTGTCTATGCAATGGTTTCATCTTCTAATTGTGTTGGATTCGGCGTAGTTAGTACGTAAACAACCTTCATTCCAGCCAACAAGAAGTGCATCTTCTTCTGCCAGCGTAAGAAATTGACACCATCAAATAGTTCGCGTTTTGTAAAGTCAAAAGCGAACTCCTTAAGACTGTTTGGAGCCATTGCAGAATACTGTTTTAGATTGTTGAATGATTTAGGCACTGCTACTTTTCTTGTTGATGAATGAATCTCCTAGGAACGATTTGGTGATCACTATTCTAAAACAGTATTTGCTCCCTTATTTCATTGCACAAGAATTGGAAAATCTGTCCAAAGATACAACGATACAGATAAATTTATTATCTTCAATCAACCGTGGTTGCACGGACACGACGATCCACTATCAGAAAGGACTGGCTGTAGTGACAAGAGATTGGAGTTGTAGCCAGCGGGAGCTAGAACTCCTTTACAATATTTAAGGAAATGATAGTGGTTATAAGAGGAAGAAGTTGCAGAAAGAAATCTAAGTATCTTTCAAAAATTGGAATGGAGATCCAGTTTAATACTTGTGAAGAGGCATGGCCGCATCCATTTGACGGAACAGTCACATCCATTCGGTGAAAACAGTAGTGTCCTTTAAACACAAACGGTCATGTCTCCCGCCGTTTTCATCACTGCTCATAATAAAACTGGGCTAAAAAACCCAGTTGCCTCGCGATCCAAAAAAAAATGGCCTAGGCCCATACCTATACACAACACAACGCAAAGCAACACGGCACGACTCGATACGTAATGGAACGGACGGACCAATGGTGCTCGCCTGTTGTTATGTGTGGTCTCCCTCCTCACAAAGAAGTAAGAATTGGATGCCCAAAGGGCTTAACCATTGCTTGAATATCTTATACTTATGCAAGTATAATTTTGCATATCCTACAATGTGGGACTCTCCTGTAGTGTAGGACTTCTCTTCCTCCCTTCTTTATTTTGAATTTGTTCTAACAATTTTATCTTGTTTATCCTTTGATGTGTTTTTAGTTATTTCTGTTTTGCAACTGTCAATAGCAGTTGCAAAAGGGTTTATTAATATTTTAAATCTATTTAAAATATGTTGATTGAATATTCGTAAATACAAGATTTGGATATTTAACTTGAGAATTTATAATTTCTTTAGATTGAATTTGATTTTAAAAATTAATTTAAGTTTGTATTTGAAAATGTATAAATACACTAGTATTTGTTAATATACTTAGATTATAAAAATACTACATGTTCGTTGAGAAAATAATTGTTTAATGAGCTTTGCCACTTGTTAGTGTAGTGTTGAAAATATTAGCCACTCGTACAATTTTAGCTCAGTAAATAAAAACTTGTCCCTGTTTAAACTGACACTGTCCTTTCCCTTTTAATTTCTTTTATCACCTCCTCTCCATTCACTTTCATCTCCCTTTTCATTTTTCCTTTACCAGCCGTAACCTCCTAAATTTAAAAAAAATGGCCTCCTCAAAATACGTTTTTCCTCTTCTCTAAATCGTCACTAAAATCACTCCACCTATTCATTTCTTCCTCATTCAAAATCACCATTGAAATCCCATTTCACCACATAATCGAAGCTCCTTCCCAAAGATCAAGTTGGGTGCCGGTTCTCTAAGCCAGTCATCGCCACACTCTTCCAGCACCGTGATGCTTCCAACACCTCTTTTCGTGGGTTTAAAGGTGAGTATCTACTCACGATATTTTGATTCAAGCATCTCAACCTTATTAATTAAACTAAATAAAATAGTTAATTTTGGGTAGTTTCATATATGTAATTTTTTGCTTGGGTTGTGTTACTTTACTACCTGTTACTGGACCATTTAACTTTTTCTTGCAACTGTCGGAAATAGGTGCTAAATATAAATAGTCTACTGCACTTGATGATATCCAAACTGGATTTGGTCAATTGCAATAAGTCTATTGCAACTGTTTTTGTCTGTTGTGAAATAGTTATTTTGTTGTAGTGTTTAATACTCATAAGTTTATAAGAGAAATACGGACCCAATGAGTACTTAAAACCTAATAAGCGAGGGTCCTATGACTTTGATCAGAAACCAAGGAATGGAGCTTAGGAGCGAACCTAGTCCTAACCAGTTAATTACCAAACATGGTAGTTCATCCACTTAATACATTCTCGAGGCAGGCATACTTTACACACATATTTACAACACTAGATGTTCCACATTAAGCCGACCCATTATAGATGTTGGATTTTCCGAATGATTCCGGCCAGCCTTTTACTACAAGTTTGGCTTAGCCTCATGTCTTCGTGCATTTATTATAGTGGCCCATGGCACCTAGTCCTTTCACATTAACCCGACTCCTTGTAGATGCTAGATGTGCTGGTCGCTTCCAAGCAGGCTTCTACTACAAGTAGGGATTAACCTCGTGTTTATGTGTCATTAATATTATTTAATAGTCATTAATACACACATACAAATTTCATATGAGGACATTTTAAATTCAAATTCCTACTTAAATGTATTTAATATGCATTTGGTATGCATTTATAATATGTTAATTACGCTACATATATTGATAAATGAAACATAAACAAAGGGCGCGTAAAGAAACATCATAAAACGTAGAAATGTCAGTCCTAGCCAAAATTGAGATATATAGGTTTATTTCCCTAACTTCATCAACATAGCATATAAGGTTTATTCGAATTCAAATAAATAATATGGAAATATCAAACATAAAAAATAACTTATAACCTAGGTTTTAAAGATGACTTAATAATAAGAGAAATAAAAAGGCATAATATGTATAATCACTTTTGGGTACTGTTTTACATTTCACGGGATTTTAAACAAAAATTTAAGATTTTGGTAACATGTGCTTTAATATGTTCAAACTATCTATTTTACAGGAACAAAAGTTTAAATCTATATAATTTACAGTACTCAAATCTTATGTTTTTGCACATATAGTATTTATAATTAAACAGAAAGTAAATCATACCATTGTCAAAACTTTACAACACCTAATAATCCCATTTTTTATTATATTCATAATTAAAACCAATATATTCACAAGATTGGCTATTTCCGCAGTTCACAAGGGATTTGGGGGATTTATATGTATTTTATTTCTAGCAAATTCAAATTCCTTAAGGCATAACAATCCAAATCAACTCTATCAGAATATATGAAACAATAAACATATAACACTACAACAAAATGACCCTATTACAACGGTGGGCAAACCGTCGTGTCTTAAGAAGTTGTAATAGCCTAATATCTTTTACAACTTTTCTGCACTGTTGCAAAACCGTTGTAATATGTATATTTTACAACTTTTTTCCACCGTTGTAATAAACTTGATTACAACATTTATGCACCATTGTGATTGATATTTGGGTTTTAAAAAAAATAAATTTTGCAAATGCAACAAAAGCTGAATAAACAGAAAACAAATTGATATAAATTCAAAGCAACAGATCCATTCATACAAAAAACATTACAACTTTATATTCAAAATGCAAAAAATGAATCATACATCATCACGTTAATATATCAATTCTTCATTACAAATAATGATTACAAATTAGTACCATCCAAAAACTTTGCTTCAACTATCAGCTTGCTTCATCTTTGCACTTCCTCAACTTCCCCACCAACACAAGACACCACCTGCACAATCACAAAACATGCATATATATAAACATAACCTTAAGCTTGTTGTAAACATAAAATGGTGGATATCTACTTTTCTTCCAAGTTGGATGAGGAGTTGAAACTATGTAAAATGCAATGCATGTATTTTTGTAGTAATCTAAGAGTATATAAGAGTTTTACTGGTTTAAGAAATACGTAATGACCATGAACTGCTTCGCTCTTTTAATGTGTTTAAGTTAATTAAGGTAATGAAAGATGATAGTAAGGATTAAGCCAAAAAGGCTGTTAAAGAATTTTGTTTTAACTGTATATATTTACTGAAGCAAATGAAATGAGATTTAAAGCATGGTATGTTTAGACAGTCATGAGAAATGTATCATTAGTGAAATTCTTAGTTTCAATCACTAACTTAAAAGTTTGGATTGGAATAGCTAAACGTATGTACTGGAAATGAATCATTCTTCTTACGTTAAAAGGGAGTTTTCATGAGGTTGTTTTCATTGCTAATAAACTGGAATTGAGTACAGCTGTATGTTAAAAATGAGTTTGCATGAGTTTGATTTTATTGCTAATAATCTGAGACTGAATACAACCGTGAATATAAAATAAAGTTAAGAGATATTATATAAAAGACATGAGTATGTGAAGCTGCGTTGATGTGATAGCATTTAGCTGTCATGATAAGGTGTATGGATGTAGATAAATTCATATATAAATGAACGTATTTGGCAGTATGGCCATAGAATTGGACACAATTGTATATTTAAACCGGTGAGGTAATTATTTGGTACCAGTTACGAGCTTACAATACAAATATGATTACAATAGTCAAACTAGTTCCGTATTTGCACACAACTGCAAAAATAAGCAGCACGGTGTTTATTCTAATCAATACAACAATAAATTGAGCAAACAAAAGTAATGGGTATAAAGAAGTAGAACTAACCAGACAGAAGAATTGCTATGCTGCTTTAGCTGTTGAAGTACATCAATCTCGATCATAGCATCCTCACGATACTTATCTACAGCTCGAACAATTTTTACGGCTACCATTTCTTTACCTTCCCTGTCCCAACTCCCAACACTCCAATACTTGACCAAACGTGCCTTCTCCTGTCTTATATATGAGAAGCGCAACAACTGAAAAAACAAAATAAAACTTATCATGTCTTCAAAACTTAAATAGTAAAAGAAACAAAATGAAAAACAATAGCAATCCTCATTTACTCGTAGCCACCCTTTCATGGAACCAGTATAACAACAACCTACTTTTTCTGTATAAGGAAAACATCTAAAAACTTATTGAACGACATCGGATTGATCCTCCTAGACTCGCTGCATCATCTTTCTTCTGTTGAGCATAGTTTAACAAGTTTTTATAATCAACACTACTCTTATCTCCAAATTATTAAAGACCCTTAACAGTATACCTTAACCAATTTTATTATTACTTGAAAAAAAAACGAACTACAAAGATTAAGTCATATGACTCCTTTCAGTGCAGTACAAGAGACCCCAACAAAGACAGCGTCGAAAAATTGAAAATGCACAGCCAACTCATCGACTACTCAAAAATTCAATGTCTAAAAAAAAAAATTTGGGTTGATAAAGCACAAGTGCATAAATCAGACTCACGCTAATGTTTAAGCAATTCAGGCCAGGTCAACATGTAGTTAGCAAAAGCAACTTATGGCAAACATCACAAGTGCAGTAGGCAAGCATGCACGACATAAAGCAAAGAAAAAGTAGGAACTGTGCACCTGAATATCAGACCAAGGCTCACCAATAACATTCAAATAATAAAATGATCAAAGTTTTAATATAATCTGTACAAATTAGACGCTCTCAGGACTAAACAATCCTTGTGTATGCAAGGGACAAAGAGTAATGGCCGAAACATACCCTTTAACGTGAATCCTCTATAGCAGACCCAAAGTAGCACTAACATTTATCATAATTTCTAATTATAGGTTGAGCGGGTTATCTAATACCAAAAGTTCTCACCCTTCATTTTAATTAAAAGAAGTAAAAGAAGTAAAGAAAATAGAATAGGAAAAAGTGATAGAAGCAAAATGAATTACCAGCGTTGACGACCAAGAAGCAAGAAGAGCGAGCAAGAGTTCACGGTGACTGAGCTCTATTGGGTGAAGTTGTGGCACTGGTCTGAGCTGTGCGTTGTCCGATGGCAGCTCTGGCGATTTGGTTGACTGACTATGGGAAGGAGGAGATGGCAGCGCGATTGCTGAAAGGTGAAGCGGAGCAATCGGTTGAAGGAGCGGCTTCCGATGAGGAGGGAGGTCGGCTATTGGTTCAGGTGGCGACGGTGGAAGAAAGCGAACGGATAGTGCAGCAGAGGGATGACGGCGATGGCCATTTCAGTGGCCATTCATTTCGAAATTTTTGGAGGATTTAATTTTGGGGAAAAAATGCTGAAATCTCATGGGAACAAACGTGCCTTCTCCTAGACTCGCTGCTCTCGCCCTCGAGTTCGTCTCCATCACGAATCCGACTACAAATCTGATGCGAGGCATCGGATTGATCGCTTTTCCCCCAATTTCCAGTCGCTAGGCCTTCGGCCATTATTGTTGCCTTTTATTTTGAATGAGATAAATGAAAATGACGGCTCGTTTCTCCTTTCTTACATTAACACGGCTAGGGTTATTTTCCTGCCAATTGACAGCTTTGGCCCTAGGGTTTTATTGGGCTTTATAACCCTTAAGCCATTTTATAATACTTAAATCAATATTTACAACACTTGGACGAATTTTAATGTCGCACACACACACAATATATAAATTAGCATGTATATTTGTTCACAATTTAAAAAATGTACAATTTTTATATATTCAATATGTACATAAATAAATGATTTATTTATTTATTCATTTATCCACCCTAAATATATATATATATACATACATATATATATATATAATTGAGATCAATATTTTTTTTTTTGAAAATTGAGATCAATATTATAAATTAACTATTAAATATAATCTTAGTTATTAATCTCTTCTTCTTAATTATTAATCTCTACTTCTTAATTATTAATAGCAATCATTGATTATTCATGATTAGCATTAATTATTATATTTTAATTATTAGTATTGAACAGTGAATTATTATTTTATAATTTTTAATTAGTATTTGATTAATTATTATTTATTGAAAATTATTATCAATCATTAATTACTAGTATTTAACAGTGAATTATTTGTAAATTATTAATTAATTAATTAATATTTATTTGTTTACTTATTATCGATTATTAATTATTACTTACTAATTAGTTATTAATTAAATGTTAATTATTAATTAGGATTATTTCATATTTTAAATTAATTATTAATTAGGATTATTTCATATTAACAATAGTTATTATTTAGCTTTTACTTATTTCTACTTAGTTATAATCGAGTAATAACTATTAAAAGCTTATAATGTATATGTCACCTAAATATTAATTAATAAGCAGTTAACATTAACTATTAAACATTAATTACCACTTATTAACTATTAATTATTTAATAAATATTATTGATTCCTAAGTTTATTATTAATTATTAATTATTATTAAATATTAATATAATTAGTTATTAAATATAGATATTATAAACATGAAGTTTGTAATGGGCATCTATTACAACTAACAAAACAAAAAGTTGTTAAAAATACGTTTATTACAACTTTAGGGAATGCCACCATTGTAAAAAACAATTTATTACAACGGTGCTTTTACCACCGTTGTAAAAAACCATTTATTACAACGGTGTCTTTACCACCGTTGTAAAAAATCATTTATTACAACGATGCTTTTACCACCGTTGTAAAAAACCATTTATTACAACGGTGCTTTTACCACCGTTGTAAAATTAAAGTTGTAATAGGGTCATTTTGTTGTAGTGTAAAATTTCCACTCATAGAAGTATAAGGAGAAGGTTGAGGAGGCTGTGTAGAAATAGTTTCTGGATTGTATCCTTGCAAATATCGTATTTCAAACTTTCTCCTAGACATATATATATATATATATATATATATATGTGTGTGTGTGTGTGTGTGTGTGTGTGTGTGCGTGTGTGCGCGTGCGTGCGTGTGTGCATGTGTGTTTATATATATAAGAATCCCATTAGAGTCTTACATACATACTTCCTCCAATTCCAGATTCTAATAAGAAAACTATAATAGAAAGATAGAGAAATAGGCTAGGGAAGAAGAAGAAATTTAACCTGCCCTTTTTTCTGGATTTTTGAACAATGGTGGAGATGCAGAATGGAGGCATAGAAAATAATAGAATTTAGGGTTTGAGGGAGAGTTTAAGGCCGTATTCATACTTGCTAGAGTGTGTGCGGTGCGTCGGATTAGTTTCATAAAATCTTAACAGTCCCTTCTAGCAAAATATATGAAAACACCTTAATAAACTAGCCTTCCCCCACCCCTTGACTGGAAGGGCAGTCGACACTCTCTCTAGGAGGTCGGTCGACCCCCTAGGGTCGAGCGCTGGAAGATTTGATCTCCATGTCAGTTTCTATTTTTATTAATTACGTAATTAATTTGATTGATTCTTTCCATTTCTTTTGATTCTAGTCCCCTTCTTATATGTATATCTTTATATGTAATTTTAAAACCCAAAGGAATATTTCATCATGCCAATGGTATAATATTTTATTCAAGGTTTATGTTCTTATAGATTGAATTTAAATGTTGCGTGTATACAGTTTTCTTAAAACTTATTTTATTCATAATTTCTTCATATAAGCTCCATTTTTTATTAATAAAATATGAAATGGACTAGAATTTCACCACGAATGCAATTCTTTCGTGGCCAAATTCTTAATTATCCCAAATTAGTATTTTTAGCCCATCAGTATTTTGTTAATTTATTATTGTTTATTTTTTAACTAGTTATCTATATTTACTTCGGGTTTATTTTATGGGGTGTTACGGATATATTTGTACCTTCATTTGTTATTGAATTAAATTTGATACCGATTTGTTTATTTTTGCCATTTGATTAAAAGTACACGTCTAGTAATCAATTAAGTTTGGTATTTGGTTAGCATTTGCTATCATACCACCACATCAAAATAGATGATTTCCGATAAGTATAACCATTGCAAATAATTTTAGCAACACTTAGTTGCTACAAAGGAATCACATTCATTTGTAACACTTATAAGCATTGTAGAAATCTTCTTCCAATGCTTATAACCGTTGGAAGATATTTTTAACAAATGCTTATAAGCATCAAGAATACTTTTCCCTAATACTTATAATCATTAAAAGATATTTTTGCTAGTGGATATAAGTGGAAGCCACAGTAAACTAGTAATATAAATAAATGTTGATAGATTATATATTATAACATCAATTATTATTGTATTAACCAATATGATATGCATGAATATGATATAGGCTATATTTAACGTGAATTCAAAAACAATATTATCTCAATTTAGCGAATAATAACTTAGTAGATATCAATAAACATCTTCCATAATCATAGAAACAAACTATAGCATCAGTTAACAAAGAAGAGTTCAATACATGTAACGACCTGTCTTTTCTAACTATTTAAGTCGGTAATAAAATCAACTCAAATAGTTAAAACAATAAATTATTATTGCTATGAGGTATATTAAAATTTTATCACATAACACAGACATATCACGGATATAAATAGCATAATAAATCATAGCGGAATAAATAACTTAGTAGTTCATGAAGCTACAAATCACAAAATCTCAAAATCAAAATACATAATATCAGAGTAATAAATTAAAACATTAGAAAATCTCAAACGTATTACTACTTACTATATAAACAAGCGGTAACAATGTAATAACTGAATCACAAAGATAGAAATAGCAAATAGATAAAAAGTTGAGTCTCCAATAGATCTACACCTCTCAAAAGATGAAATGCCAAAGCTGAACTCCTCAGTCTGACTCAAGCATAAAGTCAAAAACAAAATACTTAGGTCAGGAATAAGATTCTCAATAGTACATCAACTCAAGTGAAATGGTAAATGAAATGAATAATTAACCTAAAGGATGTTTGGGATTTCCAACTTTTAAGGATTCGTTAATCTAGATATTATATAATACATTATACAATACGCTATTATAATAGTGTCTAAGATAAATATACTGTTAAAAATAATGTAAGCGGGATTACTATCATTACCCTTGCACCATTTATAAACATTGTCATAAACATTGCATATAAAACACTTATTAAACAGTCAGTGGACAGGGATGTGCCACTATACAAAAATGTCAAATTAAAATCATAGGGGGGTCAATCAGGATAATATGACAAGGCATACGAGGCAACACCCAGGGTAGGATTCTACCAACTGCACGCTCAACTCAGTGGTAACGCATAGCCACAATTATAGGCCACCACGAATAACATTCTCAAAATTTAAAGGCTAAATCAAATTGTACAATAATAAATGATATCAAAGAAGTGTGTCCGACAAGAGCGTTCGCCAAACTAACCTACTTTATGGCTAAGGCTATCCATAATCGGAATGATATCGGTATTGACATAGAGTATGTTAATACCGAACCAGGTCTTCTTAAAAAACAAACACTTATTTCACACCATTGTCATTTATATTTAAAATATCATAAATCAAATAATAATATTGATTTTTATATTTGAACACTTAAGTCCAAATATTTCAGTGTCATAAATCATACTAAATCAATTCATTATTTAATTAAATTAAAAGTTCAAGTTTCATATTTACAAAATGGTTTATTAACAAAATTTACATTTCAATATCACATTTATATATCTAAAATTTCATTATTTCAAAAATCTTTATATTAACATTTCAGACTCTTTAGCTCAGATTAGAAACAACCTCTATATAAAATAGTTAATATAATATAAAACAAATGTATAAAAAATCACTGTATTTATATAAAATAATTTGATTTAATATATATATAAATATATAATCGTTAAATTTAAGAAAAATGGTACAATTAATGTAGTTATAAAAAATATAATAATTGAGTAAAATATAAAAAAGTTACATTCAAATAATTATATAATAATAGTTAACTTTCAATAGTATAATTTAATATAAGATAATAGAATTTCAAAAAATATAACATAGCCTAATCCAAACCATATATCCGTAATTCCAAAGTTCAACTTATTGTTAATTTTGATTTTCAAATTTAATTCAATACTTTAAACTTAAAACAATACATTCTTAAGTTCAATTCATTTCAAAATAGTATTCAGGTTGGGTTATCCGATTTTTTTCTTAAGATTCAAGTTACCTTCAAATCACATTTTAATAAAGTTTATATCAACTAAATCTAAGTTACAATTTGATCGTTTATAATATTTTAGCTTCAATTATATTGATATTCTAAACATTTACTTAATAAATTATTAACAAATCAATTTATTAAGTTTCATAATCATAAATAATTCATATAAAAAAACCTATTTCATTATTTTTCAATCAAATTTTAAAATAAGTTTAACTAATTTGGTAAAATTTATTTTAGTGGTGTCATTTACAAATCAAGTTATTATTAAGTTTCTAACTTTTCTTTATTTTTTTTATATAATTATACTTATAAAATAGATATAGTTTAAAATTTAAATAAATTCAATACTACATTAAAAGATTCATTAATTTACTTATTAAATAATTTATATTATTTAAATTGTAAAACTAAATAATATTGTAAAACTAAATAATATTATTTACTTATTAAATAATTATACTGGGCCCTTTTGATAGACCCTTGGTAATGGCGTCGTCCTCTTCCCCTTCCTTTCTTGATTCGTCCTTTTCCACTCTTGATTCGACTTCTTTCCCTCCTCTTCAAACTCGTCCCCCTCCTCTCCTTGATCCTCCACCCTTGTCATCCTTCTCCTCTGGCTTTGTATCGTCAACTTTTCCTGCTGATTTTCCTGATTCGTCTAATCTTGGTAATCAACTTTTGGAAGGTATTACTGTTAATGTTGTTGATTCTGATTGTGCTGGTAAGTCTGTTAATGTTGATAATCAATCTCTTCTCAATTCCTTATGTGATGGTTCTCGATCTGGAATTTCATCGAACACATCTTGCGCTCTCTCTTCAACTGTTAATAATGTTGATGTTATTTGTAAATCTTCTGTTGATACTAATACTTTTTCTGATCCTGTTGTTAACTGTGTCTCTTTTGCTATTGAGAATGTTAATATCAATTCTAACAACAATCCTGTTAATTCTACCATCAATTCAGATGTCAGTTCTGGTAATAATCCTATTAACAATTTTGTTGATAATTCTGTGGTTAATCCTGAAAATTCTTGTGCTAATGCTGTACCTAATTCTATCCTTGATCCTGCCTCTAATCTTGCTAATAATAATGCCAATCTTGTTCTTAATCTAATGTTCTACCCAATTCGGCTGGATCTAATCTGGCCAATCCTATTTCATCTTCCAAAGCAAAGATTGATTTCCTTTCTCTCTTCAATTCTTTACCTCGAAATGTTGGTTGTCACAAGCCTATTGATTTTGAGATAGCTAAAGATGGTTTACCAAAATCCCCTCCAGAAATTGTTAAATAGGAAGGTTTGAAATATTGGCAAAGCTACCTGGTTTGTTTCTTTCTTGATGGATCACTGTCATATTTGACTATTGTTAATGTTTTGCGTAATGTGTGGAAGCTTCGGGGTGAAGTAGATATTAAATCTAATGGAATAAATTTCTACTTCAAATTTTCGAATCATTTGGATAGAGAAAAAGTGTTGCAAGCTGATCCTCTCTTTATTAAAGGTAGAATGTTCATCATTACAAGATGGGATCCTAGTATTGGTAGTGCCCGATCTCAGATCAGGAAAGTACCCATTTGGATCCATCTTCACCGTATCCCCTTGCTTTTATGGACATTGGTGGGGATTTACTGGTTAGCATGCCATGCGGGCAGACTGATTTGTTTTGATTCCAATACAGAGAGAATGCAAAGGCTGAGGTATGCTAAAATTTTAGTTGAAATTTCACTTGACATAGAACTGCCTGAATGTATTCCTATGGATGCTTTGGGAGACAAATGTCTAACAATTATGATTTCTTATGATTGGCGTCCACGTATTTGCACTCACTGTAAAACTTTTGGACATGAAACCTAATGGTGTGATTTGTTGAAAAGGGATGATGATGATAAGAACCTACAATCTAAAGATGTAATGGTGGACAAGCAAGTTCCTGTTAATATAAGGGAGAATTTGTCTAGGAATAAGCAGCAGGTTAATACTAATCGGTTTGAATGGAATAAAGTTGTTAATAAAAATAAGTAGTACTGGAGGAGAAAGACAAGCACTTATGGCACTAATGTGGATAAATATGTAAATGATGCTTTGGATAAGGTTGTTGAAATTTTTGGTAATGCTAACGTTGAGGAGTAGAATAATAATGATGTTAAAATGGATAGTAATAAATCTATTTTAGGAAGAGACAACCAAAATGTTGTGATTGTTGATGGGAGTGGAAAAAGTGAAGTGCACAAGAAGAATGCAGTGTTTGGAAATGATTCATTAAAAGGAAAAAAGGATAAAGGCAAGCAAGTTTCTGGTTCTATGTTCAATGATGAAATTGAAAGTGAATTTCATGTGAGCAATCCTTTCTCTATCCTTGAAGATCAATTCAACATGCCATCCACCTCTGCTGATACTTCATTTAATACTTCAAATCTTTCCACCTCTTGCAATGATTCTTTTAGTTTTCAAATTCCTCATAATGTTTCTTTGTCATCTGGTTCTTCTTCATCACCATATTCACATCTTGCACCTCCTTCAAACTTCATCCTTCCTCCTTCTCCAAATCTCTCTTCTAACAACTCCAGTGGCAACATTAATGATAACAAGGATTCCACAGCTCTGATAAGAGATTGGATGATTTCTCTTCAAAATCTGCAAATAACTCAAAAAAAGGCAGGAAAAAAGCACAAAAAGGAAGTTTCAGATATTAATGATCTTGATGAGGGCATGGACTTTAATCCTGATGATGTTATGCCTTCGGGCAGTCAAAAATTCAAATCAAAAAGACATACTAGGAAGCATCCTACTCCATTGGCAACTCCTTTAAATCTTAAATGATGATGCACAAATTATCTTTTTGGAACGTTAGGGGAATGAATTCTTCCTCTAAGCAATGTGTGATTAGGAATTATATTTGCTAACAGAATATTCATCAACTTTGTCTTTCTGAAACCAAATTGGATTTAATTTTAACTTCTAAAGCTGCTTCATTCATCTCATCTATCTGGAAATATGATCATAATCTTTCTGAAGCCAGTTTTGGTCGTTTATTAACCTTGTGGAATCCTATTTTTTTTAGCTTAACTAAATTTTCATCTTCTGATCAATTTATTCACTACCATTGTCTTCACATTCTCTCTAATTCTAAATTCTTTTTAACATTTGTTTATGCTCATAATGCAGTCTCTTTGAGACTTATTTTCTTAAACTCTCTTCATCATATCCACTCTCAACCTCTTCCTTGGATTGTTGGCGGTGATTTTAACTGCATGTACTCCTCTAATCAGAAGTTTGGAGGTTGTGCTCTTACTATCAATGATATTGATCCTCTTAATCAAGCTATTATCCGTTCTAATCTTATCTCTCTTAGTAGCTTTGGATTCAATTATTCATGGTCTAAAAGATGTCACTCTGGTTCTCCTACTTTTTGCAAATTGGATCATATTTTTGTCAACTCCTCTTTCATCAATCTTTGGCCTAATTATTTCTATCAAATTTTACCTTCTTATATTTCTGATCATTGTCCCTTTCTTCTAAATTGGGAAACTGATGATGTCATTGCTAAAGGGAAGTCCTCTTTTAAATTTTTTAATTTCTGGTTTTTGCACACAAATTTTTCTAATATTTTTTTGCAGGTTTGGTCTAGTAGCTTTGGAAGTAACCTTATGAGCAGATTGTTATGCAAATTGAAGGCTCTCAAATTTCAATTAAGGATTTGGTCTTCGTTTCATTTTGGCAAAGGTTCAAAGACATCATCTCTAGTGAGGAATGAGCTTTTTAAAGTGCAGCATAGATTGAATGAATGTCCTACTAATCTCCAACTTCAATGGCAAGAGGTAGACTTACAACTTAAACTTAAATCTGCATTGGAATTGGAATTGCAAGCAGCTAGACAAAGTTCATGCTTTAGAAAGGAACAGGAGGGGAACATGAATTCAAAGTTCTTTCATAACTCCTTAAAAATCAGTAAAGCCAGGGATACCTTGTTCATGATCAAGGACTCTGATGGTAATATTTTCTTTACACAGGCTAAAATAGATGATGCATTTGTAAAATATTTCAAATCAGTTCTGGCTCCTCAATCTTTAGTTCTAGCTAACATAAATCCATTATTTCAATTGGTACTTCCAACCATTTCTAATCTGCATTCGTATGAGTTGATTTCTACAGTTACTAAGGACGAAATTAAAAATGCAGTTTTCAATTTAGATCCTAATAGTAGTGGTGGACCAGATGCTTATAATGCATATTTTTTTGCAAAAGTTGTTGGGCTACAATTGGTTCTGATATTGTGGAAGTTGTTCAATCTTTTTTCTGGAGAATTATTTGCCTACGAGTTTAACTGCAGCAACTATTGCTTTGGTACCTAAAATTGAGAACCCTACATTAGTCTCAGATTTCAGGCCAATCTCGTGTTGTAGTGTATTTTATAAAATCATCTCAAAAGTTCTAGCAAATAGACTGCAGTTGGTTATGCTTTCTATTATTTCAATGAATCAATCAGCTTTTGTTAGTGGTAGATCCATCAGTGACAACATCTTAATCACTCAAGAGCTTCTACATGGTTATGATAGGAAGAACATCTCTCCTAAGTGCATGATAAGATTGGATTTAAGGAAGGCATTTGATACTATTAATTGGGATGCTATTTTAGCCATTTTATCTAGAATGAATTTTCCTCTCCCATTCTTAGCCTGGATTCATACGTGCATATCATCTCCAAATTTCTCTATCTCAAGACATGGCAGTCTTCATGGTTTTTTCAGTGGAAAGAGAGGTGTGAGGCAAGGGGATCCAATCTCTTCACAACTTTTCATCATAGTTATGGAGCTGTTGAATACTCTAATCATCAATCAAGTGAAGCTCAAAAGGTTAGATTTGCATCCTCCCTGCAAGAACCCACTCATCACTCATTTATTATTTGCAGATGACTTAATTATTTTCACTAAGCCTACATTCAGTAACATTCAGTGTATTCTTTCAACTTTGCAAATTTTTCATGAGATTACTCGTCTTCAAATTAATGTGAGTAAGTCACACATTAAAATTGTTGGTTTGCCTTTGAATCTGAAGAATGAGTTAATTCACAAATCTGGTTTAAGTGGATTATCTTCAGACACAGTGTATTTAGGTCTTCCTCTATTCACCTCTAGGGTTTCAAAAGCTAAATGTATGCCTATGTATGAAAAAATTATTGAGAAGATGAATCTTTGGCCTTCATGTAAACTTTCACAAGCTGGAAGACTTACCATTATTCAGTTCATCATTACTTCCATGATAACATATTATATTAGGCATTTCATCCTTCCAGTGAAGTTGATAAATATGGTTGTTAGTGCTATGAACAAATTTTTGTGGCATGGAGATCCATTTGCGAAATAGCTGATTCCAATATCCTTTTCCAAACTGTATGATGGTAGGAGGTTTGAGGGATTAGGCATTATTAATTTACTGCAATGGAATAAAGCTTCTATTTCGGTTTATTTTCAAAAAATACTTTCTGATCATGGCAGTCTTTGGACTAAGTTTGTGAAATCGAACTTGATTGGGAGGAAGGATTTCTGGACTATGGCTGTACCTTAGAGCTGCAGTTGGAGCTGGAGATACATTTTGAAATTAAGAGGTACTTTCCTTCCACTAATTCAATGTAATGCCATTGCTAATAAAAAGTCATCTTTCTGGAATTATCCCTGGGCTGGTAGAGGTATCATCCTTATAATATAGTGGATTACATTTTAAGGAGAAATAGTGGTATTCCTGAGGTTGCTATGGTTGATGATTATATTGAAGATGTTGTGCTGTTTTTTCCTTACAGCAGTTCTTCTATTTTAAGGAATTTATGGTCTGAGATAAAGGAAAGTTTTAAGATCAGTAATGATTTCAAGTTGTTTTGGATGGGCAAATCTCACTCTATTAAGCATGTTTATGATGTTTTGCAAGGTGAAAAGCCTACGTTTCCTTGGCATAACAGAAATACGAAGGACAAGCTATTCACTATGGGTATTATTTCAGATAGTGCTTGCGTATTTTGCAGATCTGAACCAGAGACTAACACTCATTTGTTCTTTGAGTGCAATTTCAGCTATTTGATTTGTAGCAGATTGCTAGCAACTGGAGGATTCTATAGGCCTTCGAATGATAGTAGGATTGAATGGTTCAATGTGTTCAAATCTACTAGATGGAGAATTAATAAGAGTGTTGCACTATTGAAAATTCTTAAGATCGTCTTGCTTGAAATTTGGGCTGAGCATAATAGAAGGATTTTCGATGGAAATTCTATGAATTATAATGAAGTTTTCATGGTAATTCACAAGAAGATTCTGAGGATATTGGCTATTGGTTGAAGATTATATGATATTGCTACATTCTGTCATGTCTGGAAGTCGATAAAGTGGATATGATTAGTTGAGGAATTGGTACCTACGGCAGTATAGAGTTTTTTGTATCCATATTGTTTTTATGTTATTATTTTTTTCTATATCGGTTGTAGTATATTGTTGTTGCTTGTACAAAACCTTGTAATTTGTTTCTTTTGTTAATAATAGTTCTTAATGCCTTTCCAAAAAAAAATCTTAAACTTATATTTTAAAACATATATTAACTTATACAATGAAATTTTATAACATACAATTTTCATTTAAAAATCTAAATTTAAAGCATTATTAAATTATCAAAATAGAAGTTTAATTAAAATTCTAAATTTAAATTTCTAAAATATTTTTATCAAATCAGAATATTTTATAAATTCAAAAGGTACTTTCAAAATAGACTAGCGATGTCCGTATATAATTTTCTACATAGGTCAAGTAATATGGATACATACCATTTCAGTCTGCTTAATATTCAGTTTGCATGTATTTATCATTCCAACCCACATCTTAATAAATTCATTTTTAATTCTTAAATATATACAGTGGTTTGGGTATATATCATTTCAACGCATGGCAATTTCACTAATCTATAGGGAATTTGTAGTGTTAGATCAAATAATTATAACACGATAAGATATCACACGTGCATCATAATATATCACAACAATCAAATATTACTTGTAAATAATTCGTTTCATATATGTCAAAAAAGTGCATGTCGCATGTGCACAAATTTATAACAAACAAATCAAGTTTCTTAGAGAAATCATAACATTTCATATGTCATTTCAAGATGTGTTAATTCACTAGATGAAATTGTTAATTGTGAGTGAGGATTCTCACTTTGCATGGTAAAATAAAAGGAAGATGATGTAGGCTAATACAAACATGGATACAGAATGCATGTTGCATAACTCCAACTATAAGCACAACTACGTGCTCTCTAACATCATGGCATGAATAAATTCATAGATAAATATCCCAAGAAATTTAAATAAAGAGGGTAGAGAGTTTTTGGCTAGGAAAGATGGATTTATATTTTTACCTAATTTTACAAAATTAAATAAGTTTTTTTGGCAGAACCGATGGTATTGAGTGGAACCCTACCATTTTATTGATATACTTAGAAGATTACATAAAAATATAGAGAGGGAAAAACAAAGAAAAAGCAAGACTGAGAAAACATGTATACCAAACACAAGAGGAGACAACAAAAAAATATATAACAAAACTAAAATTTCCAGCAATGAACATGCACAAAAAAGCCAAAATTTTCCAACAGTGCCTTAAGTACTGAAAATCCCAGGATCGAAAAAGAACTTCAAGTACTTCAGACCATTGCGTATGTCGTTGAGGATTTCACTACTGTGCAACAGAGAAGTTAGCCCAATGTTGAAGACATGTTTGTTCCTTGCTTTCCATATATTATAGACAATCTTCTTTAACATGAAGATCAACATCCTTGATTTCACATTGTTTTTAGTGGCCTTGCTGTAGATTTTCTCCCATTCTTGGCTACTAGTTGGATGCGCCATGTTTCTGCCAAGTAAAGTAGTGAAAAAATTCCACAAACCCTTGGCCACTCTACAGTTGAAGAAGAGGTGCACCATGTCTTCAGGCAACTCATCATAGAAAACATAGTTAGTAGCAATATGCATTCCTCTAGAAGCAACTTGGCATTTGGTGAGAAGAGCATCTTTAAGAATTTTCCAAATGCAGATATTTTCTTTGGAAACATTCTTCTTTTCCCATATAATGTCAGCCCTTCTGCAATCCAGAAAGCAATGTACATGTGTTTAATAGGGAACTTCTCACCTGGAAGCTTCTATGAGACAGAAGTATTATCGTTAATCAGATATAGTTTGGATGTGATGCTGGCCCAAAGTTGCATTATTTATTGATTCGAGGAGGATGTCAAAGTACATCTTCCACTTTGATACACATAAAAAACAGTGGCATTCAAAGGAACACCAGATTGAAATTTATCGAGGTTACTGACTTCACTACCAAGAATCATACCATGAACTATCCAAGGGTCATCCCAAAACATGTCCTCGAAAATGTAGTTTTCCTATATTTGAAACATGGAAGAAATGATCCCCTCAACTTTATTAAAAATTTCCATGTCTAACTCCAGTTTTGTGCTGGAGTGACAACCCATATGCTCACATCATTAATGATATGCTTGTATGACCATGCCACCAATAGGCATTCTTTTTTCTTTAACAAATTATCAAAGTTCTTACCAAAAGCATACTTATTCCAAGTACTCATGTTAAAAATACCAAGACCCTTGTAATGACCCGCATTTTTTCAACTGTCGAATAATTAATTAATTTAATTATTAAATATCGAGTGGCAATATCGATAACCATAATTAAATAATATTGAATATTTAATTAATATAAATAATAGAATAATACATTTAATTCAGAAATAAAAAAAAATAGTGGAATTCACAATATAGTGTGAATTGGATTATTTAAAATATATAGTTCAGTTTACAGTTGAATTATATGAACAAATATATTCAATCGACGAAAGTTGAATGTATAGTTTATAATATAATTATAAACGAGCGCGTAACGGCGCGACAGTTCGCTATTTGGTGATTTGGACTTCAACTGGATATACAGGATCCGTTTTAAATCGGATTTCTGTGAAACAAGAAATGTTAGGAGCTGGTGAAGTATATATTTCTAGTGGAAGAGAAAAATCAGGATTTCGTCATGTAGATTTTTAGTTATGTCCAAATTAAATATTCCGAAAACAACGGTATATTCGTTCGTGGCCATAACGGTTATTTTAAAATATTTGAATATCGGGTTTGAATTTAGACAAGGTTCTTTGGAGACATAACGATAATTTAATTTTTAGAATTTTATGGTATTTTTTAATTAATTAAATAAGCAACTTTTTATTGGGAGTATTTTGCACCATGTAATCAACATTTTGGGGTTTCACAATATGAGTTCACCTACCGGTATTTTTATATTTTTTGGATCACGGCATGTTACTCGATTTAATGATATTTTCATATCAGTCCGTAAACAAACAGAGCTTCGTATAATGGGGTAAATTCTTCATGAAGGAATTTGAATAAATATCTTTAATATAAAATGTTCCTATATAACCTTTCTTCATTCTCTGATCCAAAAAGGCCACGTCTCCCTCCTTTGCAGTCGCACAAAATACATTTTCCTCCAACAAACTCGTGGCCTCCAAACAACCGCACAAATCAAGAAGGAATCATAATATCCCAAACATTAAGTTATAACCTAAACATATCATTCTCCTCAGCAAAATAAATCGCAACCACCACTTCTACTAACTTTCATTCAATTAAAACTCAAGTAATACTCAATTAAATCGCTCAACGTGTGATCCATTGGCCTCATGGAAGAAAATGCTTTATATTGGTGTCATCAAGATGGAGTGCGATAGTATTTTGGTGTCGTCGAATTCTGTAGCAGCTAACCTAGGTTGCAGTCGTGGAGGAACTCGAGGGCGCCGGAGGTAGATTCGGAGTGTTGGTGGAGCTCATAGCGATAGGGCGCAAATATCGATGGGGTTTAGGGACATTCCGACATTTTTTATATCGATGGCTGTAGCGGAGTTACAGGGAGGGGCTAGGGTCGGTTTCACGATGTGGAGGCCAACGTTGAAGACAATGGCACATATGGACTCGGGGTTGCTCAGGGGTTCGATTTGTAGTGGTTTAGAGGAGCTCGATCATGTAGGGTGAAATACGACTCCCTGTAGCCACGAGGTGATGATGGATGGCGGATTCTGGGGGGTTAGTTCGAACAGGGAATGGAGGGGGTCAGCAAGTGTAGTTCGGGAAGAGAAGTACGATGGTGTAATCTCCTTTCAATTTCATGGAACGGAGCTTGGTCTCAATGTTTGAAATGCACGCGAGTGCACAATGTAGCCTGAGGAAGGTGTTAAAAGGAATTGGGGAAGAAAGGATAAAGGGGAGAGGTCATGTGAGGAATGTGAGGGGTGAGGTTTTAAATTTTAAATGTTAAGTTAATTTAAATATTCGTTTAATTGGGTATAACTTCGTAACACGATATCTATTTCTTACGAGGTCGGATTCGCGAACCGTAAGTTGCGTTGGGATCATATGGACGGACACTACACGATGGAATGGACTGGAAGTCCATCGGAGCTCATCACAATTTATAGCGAAATAAATTGTCTGTTTGAATCAAAGACAGTTAATCGTTATTTATAGATAACAGTCCAATGTGAGTAAAACTCACCAACTCTGAACAGTTCTATTTTTATAACGTATATTTAGAACTAATAAATGATGAATGATTGATGTGTGTTAACTGTTTGGTTGAATTGTTTGTGCATTGATTGAAATCATAGATAACGATATATATATATATATATATCGTTAATCGAATATTGATTCTGTTTAACAGAATATTTTATATTCGTGATGTTTAACATCTGTGATGCAGGGAAACAGGTTGGAGGGACCCAACTGGGATCCTCAATATATAAATACTTTTTTGTTTCAAATATTGTGATATATGATGTGATATATAATCTGTTGTTGATTATGTGTGTTTGAATGATATCGATCATTGTGATTTCTTGTTTTAAATACCGTAAGAAATACTGGAATGTTGGAAAGGAGATTTTCAAATGTTATATTGAAAAGAAAGATTTATAAAATAAAAAGATTTTATAAAAAGAAATATTTATTCGTTAAATAAATATTTGTGAAAAGGAATGTAAAGGAAAATATTTGTCAAACAAATGTAAAGAGAAAATATTTGTAAAACATTAATAAACAGAATAAAGGAATATTTATTTAGAAAATAAATAGAATAAAGGATTTATTTATTTAGAAAATAAATAGAATTGAAAAAGGAATATTTATTGGGAAAATAAATAGAGTAGATGAAAAGGAGTTAATCGAATTTAGTATTCGAAAGAGTTAATCGAATTTTGTTAATCGAAACGAGTTAATCGAATATGGTTAGTCTATTAGAGTTAATCGAAAGGAATTAATCGAACATAGCTAATCAAATGGAGTTAAACAAAAATTAGAAACTGACTAGAGATTAATAAGTTGAATGGTTTTTTGAGTATCGATCTGATGTTGGTTTTGGCCTTCGGGCTTTATACTTAGGAAGTTGTTCTCTTGTTAGTTTATAGTTAGAGTCTAATAGATATGGAAGAATTGTGATACAAATTAAGCCATGGAAATGTTTTACAGTGTTAATAACGTATATTTTCTAAATGTAGAAAATGAGGATATATATATATATGTTTGATGATTGGATCAATAATTCCATTTGGAAATAAGATCGTTGTGTGTACACAGACATGTTTTCATTTGATAGTTAAATCACCGACTATCAAAGTTTTGACCATTTTAACGTTGTTAATATGGAGAGACCGGTTGGATTCTTATCCAAAGAACCACTCCGTATTGGCATAAGCGTTGCGAATCATATATGCCAAAGGAAATTGAAGACGGAGTAAAGTGCAAGGGTTTTTGTATAAGTCCTAGGTAGAGATTGCCTAGGATGGATGTACCGAATAGTGCCTTCGGTTTCGTTCAGTCCCAGAACGAACGTATATGGACGAGTGTCTGACAGAGTATTTCAATGATCGAATGGGTTGGTCTGTATAAATATATATGGTTGCAACGGATTTATTCCCTTAGCATAACATCCAGAATATTTGTGTAAACCAATTAATGATTAACGGATCTGACAACGTGGAATTCAGAGTGATCGTGTTATCAATGAATGGAAAGTAGTCGTAGCCTCTGACCTCAACAACCGATAAATGAAAAAAATCAGGTAGGCAGCATGGCTAAGTCGATCACTCCGAAGTAGGGTGTATAATCACCTATCTAGAGAATATTCATTTGCTTCTTAATTCTATAATGTTGTCCCAAATATATATACGGGAAACGGTTGCTGATCCCAACCGTTGGTGATACACATTCGATACACTCAAGCGAAATGAGTGGTCAGTCATGTGTGGCTAAGTTGCAAGATGTTCTTGTTGAACTCCAGTGTATCGTTCCTAGAGTACACTGATCGGAAGGTGGTTCCATACCTTGTCGTAATTGGAAATCCATTACCCAATACGTGCTTGCGGTTTTGATTGTATACTATATATGTAGAACGTGAGATGAAAGCGTTTCTGCTAGATGATTACTATTTTGTGATTGATAGACATTATTATAATATCAAAAGGTTTTTGATATAAAGATATTTTGGATTCTCAAAAGGGAAAAACCCGTTCCGTTATACGGCGTGGTCTTATGAGATATCGTTTAATGGCTCAATCTGTTTTCAACTGTTTTACTCATACCAGTCCCATGACTGACCTGGAGTTTATTTTGTTTGTTTTCCCTAAACTCTTGGGTACCCAATTTTATACGGGCAGTCAAGTAGTCAAGATTTTACAGATATACTTGGAGAGCTTGGAGCAGGCGGCTTCAGGATCATATAGCTATTATTTATTTCCGCTATGCTGTAAGTGCTGTACTTTGGAAATGATATGTATATTCCAGTACAGATTTATATTTCAAAGTTATGATATATATTATATGTTATTCGTTCTGCTGTGAGGTTCGTGTTACTCTGATGTTGTGTTCTTCTTCTTCTATTCTAAGTTTCTATCTTATCTATCCTCATCCTCTAATTTCTTCCTATTAACTTTCCGGTTATTTTCGATCCTTAGATGTTCGATATGTGTTGTATATCGGATAACCAAGATCGACTTTTTTCGGGTCGTTACAACCCTCTTTCGAAATTGGTCTTTCAATGTGTGCAAAAGATATTAGGGCTATGTATTTCACATGAATACTACCCTTCCATAGGAAACACATAAAGGCAGTGTGAATCATGTGCAACAATTTCAGTGGCAATATGAAGGTCCTTGCCCGGTATAATGCATAGAAATCACCACTTATTTAATGAGAGTAAGCCTACCAGCTACGCTTAAAATTTTGTTTTCCCAGTTTTTTGTTCCAGTTGTTATCTTTTCAAATAAAGGTAGGCATTGAGATGCAGTAATTTTAGAAGCAGCAAGAGGAAGGCCAAGGTAAGAAATACTATAATCACTACATCTAAGCCCGGTAAGGTTATGAATGAGTGATATTCAATCTTAACTGACACCAACAGTCATAAATTCAGACTTTGCAATATTATTTTGAAGTCCGATCATGGAATAAAAAACATTCAGAAGTGTTTATTATATTATGAATGGTAACCATATCAGGTTTACAGAATAAAATGAGATCATCAACCAAAATAGAGAAGTAATTCTAGGATCCTTACATTTTGGGTAGAGCATATAGGTTCTTATATCAACCATTTTATTCAACATGCCAGTCAGCAACTCCATGATAGTAATAAATAGGTATGCAGATATGGGGTCACCTTTTTAATACCTTGTTTACTACAAAACTTACCAACATGATTGCCATTAATATTAATTGAGAAATGTGCAATAGAGATACAAGCGTAAATCCAAGTAGTAAAATAACTGGGAAAGTTCATGTAACTAAGAATTCGAATAATGGAATCCCGCTGTAATGTGTCAAATGCCTTTTTAATGTCAAGTTTCAACATCATACGAGGGGAAGTGCTAGAAGATTTGTATCCCTTTAAGAGCTCATGGGCAAGTAAGACATAATCAAGAATATCACGATCAAGTAAGAAAGCTGATTGATTGTTAGAAATTAAGGATGGTAAGACTGACTTAAGCCTAGAAGCTATAATTTTGGTTACACACTTGTAGTTGGTGTTGCAACATGAAATAGGTCTGAAGTCATTAATAGGAAAAACATTCTTAACTTGGGAATTAAGCAATAACTGTGTGATTAAAAGAGTTTATAATGCAACCTTGGCAAAGAAATTAGAGACAACTTTGGTAACATCATACCTAATAACATCCCAATATTGAACATAGAATGAAGCGTTGAAACCATTAGGTCCTCCACTTGAATTTCTATTAAGGGAGAAAATAGCTTCCTTTATTTCATTAGCAGTAATAACAAAGCTAAGCAACTCAATATGAGAAATAGTGAGTTTAGGCAACCACATTGGATTTATATCATCAACAATAGGTTGAAAATTATTTGAGTTGCCAAAAAGCTTAGAAAAGTGATGAATAAAAGAATTATGAACCCCAATTTGAGTGTTATGTACTTGACCATAATCATTACTGATGGCAATGATGTTTTCACGATTGTGTTTAGTTCTAAGAGCATTATGAAAAAATCATAGTTTTGATCTCCTTCATCATTCCATAAAAATTATAACCTTTTGTTTGTGTGTAACAACCCGCAATTTTGGGGCCAATTTAAAATTTTAGAAATTTTAAATGAATATAGAATGTTTAAAATAATTTATTTTAAATAAATAACGACAAAAAAGAAATAATCATCATAATTAGACTTTTATGTATGTTTGTTAAATTCTAATCTTAATACATACTAAATCAAAACTTCACATATTCATTTGTTATTTTTACATCCCGTATGTTTCGATTATTTAAGTTTATGTAATTTAATTAAGTTATTGAGATTAAATGGTTTTGAAAAAAGAAGAAGTATGATATGGAAATGTTGAAAGGTATTGGAATTCCTTAGTAATAAGAATGAATGTAATCAATGGTACATATATAGTAAGGCAATATGGTGCGTAATTAACCAATAACTACAACCCATATGCAAAGCACGTAGCTGACTTTTATTGGTGTTTTCATTTACATATTTGGTGATGCATAATTGACGCCTGGAATGTATTAATGTTTCTTCTAAGGTTTCAAAAATATTTCATTCTAACTTTATAAATTTATACAATTACAGGTTTCCAAATCATAAATGTAAAATAATAATAATAACATAAGGGTATCTACATTAAATCCTGTTTTATATTACTGATAATGCCAATGTTATCAGTTTGACTATTTTAAGTGGAATTTTTATTAATATGGTAGCAATTATTCCAGGATTACAGTCTATTAAAAATATTAGAGCAAATCATGTTCAACCTGCCATATTTATTTGAAATGCGAACATACTTGTTTTGCTAAACGTCATGGGAATAATGCAATTTATTCCATTTATTTAAGTTAATCAGTTTTTCCATGATAATTTGAAATCAGTCAACAATTATAATCATATAATAGTGCGTTATTACCTTTTAAATGCGGACATATGTTATGTATATGAAGTTAACTTTTGTTATTAAAAATTTATTTATTTCTAGTTCAATGTGAGAGAAAAATTGCATATTAACCATGTATAATATATATATATATATATATAAATGTTTCGTGGAATTCAATACTTATGAAAACAAGGTAATAAATTCAAGTTTAAATAAAGGTTGTCATATTCTTTAGTGCATTAGGAAACAACGAAACCTTTTTGAATTCATTTTTGCATTTATTGGCTACATAATCTAAGCCAAATTTAATTCAGCAATTTAAAGACTTTCCTTTCTTTTCTTACTCATCTATATGTTTTACTCTCACTACGCTATATATATTATATTCTCCTTCTTCCTCCAATAAATCCTTATCCTCTAAATAAAGTCCCTCTATGATTCGAGAATTCCATATACCAAATTGGAGAGCGTCCTATGATCTTTGTATTCAACGACCATGATTTGTTATAATTAAGTAAATCGTCTGAAATCATCTCTCAAGGGACTTGCGTGTGAATTGGATTTCAAACAAAAAGAGGGGGGCGCGCTTGACGCTGTCACCGGCGGTGGTGACTGGTGGCTAGGGCAACGTGGTGGAACCTTCGGATCACCAGCAAATGGCGGTGATGAACGTGCGCATGTGGCTTTCGAAATCGGCCGATGGGTTCAGCTGAAGAGGACGGTGTGCAGGGAATTAAAGAGAGAGGGCAACGTTTGTTTTGCATTTTAAAAGGGTTGATTAAATTTTAGATCCGCTTTAAACCAAGGTGAGATTTCTTTTTATATACATATAATTAAAAACTAGCTTAATTATTTTCGTATTTGTAAGTTCTTACATTTACGATGTAAATTTAGTTTGTGTTATTCATGATTGGATTTGATTTGTTGGTTGCTGTTATGATTGATCCGTTAATAAGATGGATAAATTCTATTGAAAAATTTTGAAATTTGTGAACAACAAATATTCACACTTATTGGTTAAAATAGAAAATTGCCTACGAACAAAAAAAAAACATTTGTGTTTTGTTATGTTAACATAGAATTTGTCGCAAATGAAAGTATTTCTCCAATTTGTCATGTTAACCTAAAATTGTCCCTTATGTCAGAATTATGTCATGTAATTAAAAATCGTCCTTTATGTTAGAAACTAAATTTTTCATTGATGTTAAAACATAAATTTGCCATTTATGTTAGGAAGTAAATTTGCTATTTATGTTGGACAAATTCACACTTTGGTTGGACCCATGTTATGTAAGAAAAGCTTCATTTTAGGTAGAAATGTTTTGTTTAATTAAAACACATACTTTTTGTAGAAAGGTTATGTGAATATAGAAATGTCCTTTATTTAAAAAGGTTGTCTTATTTAGAAATGTCATTATGTAGTAATAAAATTTGTCATTTATGATAAAAAAAATGTCATTTATGAAAGTATAAAAAAAAGTTGTCTTTATGTTAATATAAAAAAAAGGGTTGTCATTATGTAGTAATAAAATTTGTCATTTATGATAAAAAAAATGTCATTTATGAAAGCATAAAAAAAGTTGTCTTTATGTTAATAAAAAAAAGGGTTGTCATTATGTAGTAATAAAATTTGTCATTTATGATAAAAAAAAATGTCATTTATGAAAGTATATAAAAAAGTTGTCTTTATGTTAATATTAAAAAAAGGGTTGTCATTATGTAGTAATAAAATTTTTCATTTATGATAAAAAAAAAGATGTCATTTATGAAAGTATAAAAAAAGTTGTCTTTATTTTAATATAAAAAAAGGGTTGTCATTATGCAGTAATAAAATTTGTCATTTATGATTAAAAAAAATGTCATTTATGAAAGTATAAAAAAAGTTGTCTTTATGTTAATATAAAAAAAGGTTGTCATTATGTAGTAATAAAATTTGTCATTTATGATAAAAAAGATGTCATTTATGAAAGTATAAAAAAGTTGACATGTATGTTCGATTTGAATTGACAAATTATAGATGCCATGTATGTTCTATTGAAATTGACAAATTATACATGTCATGTATGTTTAATTAGAATTGTTAAATTAGAAATATCAATTTTGTAGTTAGAAATTGTTAACAAATAAAATATCCTTTTATTTGTTATTAGAAAACATAGTAAATTGTTAACAAATACAACATTCTTTTATTTGTAATATAGAATACATAGGAAATTGTTATGTTAATATCACCTTGTTGGGAACAGTTATGTTAACATAGAAAAATATCATTTATGTAAAACTGTTATGTTAACATGGAAAATATCATTTATTTAAAAATGTATGTTAACAAGATTCGTCATTTTATATCGAAAAGGTTATGTTATCAAAACATGTCATTAAATTAGAAGTGTTTATTTAGAACAAAATGTGTAATAAAGTTAGAAATGCTTATTTTGATTTAATATAACATATTTGTTTTGAAAAATTATTTTGATTTAAAATCACATTTTTAGTATAAAATGTTGCATTATAAAGAGGATAACATTTTTAGTATAAAAGATTGCAATAGAATAAAAAAACATGAATTTGGTTAGATATGTTATAATAGAATAAAAACATCGTTTTAGTTAGATGATGTTAGTTGATATTAAATGGTCATTTTAGTTAAATAATGTCAGGTTAATATAAAATATTCCAGTTAGAGGAAATATCATTTTATTTATAATAAGGTCATGATAGAGAAATTTGCTACTTATTTATAATAATGTCAGGTTAGATAAAAGTAAACATTTTTGTAATAAATTGTTGGGTTACATAAAAATTTGACAAGACATTTATGTTAGATTGAAAGAGGGCATTTATGTTAAAATTTTGAAAGAACATTTATGTCAGATTAAATAGTAGTCATTAAAATATATATAAGGAAGGAGGTAATTGTGTTAACATAAAAATGAATGTCTTTTTAACTGTGTTTCTTAACACAAAACAATATTGGAAAATGTATGGTCTTTTTATTTGTGTTCTCTAACACAAAAATAACTTAGGAAACATAAACGATTTTTTTTTGTTTTATAATATAATTAAAAAGCAGAATTTGACGGTGTAATGAAAATCACATTTTTTTTTATGTAACTATAGAAATTGAGAAGTCCCAAGTTTACTAGGATTTGAAAGGGTAAGCTATAGTGTTTGAAATCGAGTTATTTTGGAAATATGGAATATTCCAAAATTAAGATATTTTGAAATGAGAAACATGTTAAAATAATATTATAATGGTTAATTAAAATTGTACTTGGACCCGAGGTTAGGTCACATTTGTGGCGGAAGTCTGCCCGGACCCGACCGGCATATCCAGCAGCCACAAATGTTGGGCCTAATGTGAGAGGTCCAAGTGCGCAATTACAAATTGGGCCAAGACATGAGGTTGAGTCCAACTTGTGGGATAAGTCTGCCCGGAACCGACCGGCCTATCCAGCATCCACAAGTTGCAGGCCTAATGTGAGAGGTCTGGCCCATATTAAAATACAAATAGTTCAATAGAAAATGAACATTATTTTCACCGTCATGTTTAAAAGAATGAAAAATTTCATTTTTATGTAATTAGATTAAAGAAAGAGAAAATTACTTTTTTTATGTAATTAGATTAAAAGAAGAAATTTATATTTTTAAAAGAAAGAAAGAAAATTACATCTTTATGTAATTAAAACCAAAAGTAAGAAATTTACATTTTTTTTGTGAAATTAAGATTAAAGGTAAAAGTTTCATTTTTTTATGTAATTGGTATAAATAAAGAAAAGTTTATATTTTAATGTAAAAAGGGGAAAATTTCATTCTTTCATGCATGTAGATTAAAAGTGTGAAATTACATTTTTATGTAATTGGATTTTAACTAAAAAGAATAAGGATATGAAATTTATATGTTAATGAATTAGATTTTCATTAAAAAGATTTAAAATATGGAAATTTCATTTTCATGTAAATAGATTAGCACACAAAATTATCGTTTTGTTTGTATTGTAAAATTATTATTTTTGTGTTTTGCATTGAAAAGATAATAAAATTATCAATTTTGTTACATTGAAATAAAGAAAAAAAATACTCATTCTTGTAGAAGTAAAAATGGATGAACTAAAATATTCGTTTGTTGAAATTGAAATGAAACACAAAAATGCTATTTTTGTTGGAATTGGTATGATACACAAAATACATTTTGTTTAATTCGAATGATGAAACAAGAAAATGTACATTGTTTGTATAAGATGTGTATGTGTATGAAAATTAAGATAAACATTATGGTGTGTACATTGTACATTAATATTGTATATACGAATAGGAATGTTTTCGTTAGCAAAATGTAATGAAATAAAATAAATTTCATTACACATTATAAACATTTCGATAGGTTGTGAAGCAAAACATTCACTATTTGTTATGTAATTACGTTAATGAAATGGAATTTAATTATTATTTTATATATATATATATAAATAAAGATAAATCATTACAAATTACTAATAACGATATGAAATGATTTCCAACTTGTATATATACGAGAATTATTTGGAAAGTCCGAGTCTATCTCATTCCAAATAATTCGAACGACGTTTAAAATTCAAGAGTTGAAGACGGCGATTGAAGACCGACGATCTTCATATCGAATGGACGACGACTGCTGATGCCCGTGATTAGAGTAGCTACCTTGAAGGAGCTACAGTGGTGGCTGTCCGGACGTAGTGTTGATTAGTACGGATTTGGCTTTCGCTCAGACCCAAAGCATGAGCTTATAAATGGATTGTGTGTCTGACATCGTACTCCATTAAATATCATGTTATTAATCTTCTGTCGAATGTATGGATGTTTGGTGGCGGAGAATTTATTTTCTTGCTTAACACCTGCTCATATATTTCGGCAAAGGATTGGTAGTGTGATATGGAGTGACGATGTGGCATGCTAAGATGCATATGATTAAGGCTTTTGTTGAAAAGAAGGCCTTGTGGGATGATCAAAGCATAGCCTGTTTAGCCATAGCTTTGTGTATAGCGTGACTTCGCGAGCCTCACACACCGGCGGAGTCTAAAATGGGAGAAGGGAACGCAGGGAGAGCAGCACGTTTCTTTCTAGCTAGAAGTGGTGTTTAGACTTTAACACGGCCCGACATTTTACTTATGTGGATGATGGAATGAGGCGCCTCGGATGATAGGTCCTATAGGACTGGGAAACGTATGTTCAGGAATAACTAATCCGCAACTCGTATGGTGGACCGGCCCTGCAGCTTTCCAAGGGTTCACTGCGGGGGATCCTTAGACATTAGCTAGAGTGTCTCGAATCGGTAGGAGCTCCTCCCTAGCCTTGACTCATGATGGAAACCAAAATCCAAATACGACCCTACGAATTTGATTGTATTACTAGTATGGAGGCATAGTAGTATGGGATACTATTCTTCCTAGAATTTATACATTTACTTTGAAATGTTTTGATATATACTAATAATAATATTAAACTCGTATTTTCCGTATTTAGCATGTTTAATCACTATAAGGTAAAACCATATCCTCTGGTTTGTGTTGCATTGTATGATGGGACCTGGGTCTTATGGTGATTCCATTTTTCTAAAAAGCATAACGTTGTTATACGATTTACTTATTAGTTGTTTTTGACACTTTTATGCACGACAATCCATTAGAGCAAACCCGTTCCGCGTTAGCGGCGTGGTCTTTGGCTTTGTCCTATTAATAGTGATTAATTAGTTAAGAATTCTCACACCAGTCTCATGACTGACCCGTTGTTTGTTTCCACTTTTGCAAACTCGGGTGCCCTCTTTCCATACGGGCAGTCGAGCAGTTTGTCTACAGGTTTATCTCTTTAGCAGGATCCTGGATTGAAGCTTAAAGCTGTGTCCAGAACATTGGAAGTCTTCCGCTGTAACGACCCAGATTTTTCTGATCAATTTATTTTGAATATTTAATATCGTTTTAAATATTGAACTGATAATATAATCAATTTTTATATTGAATTATCGACATAACTATCGTAATATGAGGATCTTAAGTAATTAAATTTGAAATGGAGTCAAATTGATTTATATGAAGTTTTATTTGAATTTAAACGATAACAAATAATAATTTATTATCGAAGAATTCATTTGTTTAGATTTAAATTATATTATATTGATTTAAAATGGTTATTTTATATTACATTCAAATAAATTGTATAATCTGTTTCGTTGAATTCAGAATAGTGAATAATGTTGGGAACATCAGTTGTTTTGCTGAAATAGTGGTTCGTGGTTTTAAATTAAAGGACCATGGGATATTTTCGAACAGGAAATAAAATCAAATTCAAATCAATGTTTATAAGGAAAAAAATATATATATAATATAGTGAAAAGAAATGCGGCCGACCTATCTCTCACCTAAAGCTACCCTAAGTAGTAAAATCACGCAGATGTTTCTTCTCGAGCACAATTTTCTGTCTTCCCTCTTCGTCATCAGGGAAACATCAATTTAATGGCCGACTTTTTGCTCTCTACCTCGAGCAGCAATACTTGTTCCCTCACTCTTATATAAATGCGCGCCGCCCCTTTCTTTCTTCATTTTCCTTTCTGAAATAAAACCCGATATCCCCCTCAAATCCTTCAGAAAAAAAAAAAAAAAAAAAACTGAAATCAAAATCGAACGCGACACTCCAGGGTTCGACTTCGGGGATTTTAGCGCGAGTTCAACATCGAGGTGGTATTCGCGATTCAGGCACACTCAAGGTTGAAATTGAGGTGCGTTGGGGTCTGTTTGAGGATCGAGATTTGGAAAATCGAAGTCTGAAGGGTAGCGATGCCTAGGCACAGTTCGGTGGTGCTGCTGATTACGTGAAAAGGTTGATTGATGATGTGGGGAGGGCGCGCTGTTGAAATCGACGGTGAAGTCGAGGGCGATGTTGGTCACGGGATGCGGTTCGGTGGGTGTTCTGACCATCTTAAAGGATGCGATGAGGGATTCGAGTTAGGGTTTCGGTCTGTGAATGTCTGGTGATGATCGAACTTGTAACTCGAGTGTTGAACGAAATGGTTGAAGTGGGATTAGCAGTGAAATTGTGGAGGAAATTGGTTTGTTATAGCTGATGTCGAACTGGAGTATGGCATGGTAGTTGGCAAAAGAGGGGGATCAGATCTGTGAAGATGGAGATAAGGCTGGTATGCGAAGCAGGAAAGAAGAAGGGTTTCACAGTGGGTCGACATCAGTAAGGTATTAGTTTTTCCAAGATTTAAATTACATAGAAAAGTTATTTATTTATTTTAGAAGTTAATTTAAAATTTATAAGATGTTTAATCGATAATTAAAAATTAAATCATCATTAGGTTCAAAAACAATTTATTCGAAATGATTCGAGATGACTGGTAGCTAAGACGATATGGAAATAGAATGGATATTCAACAATGGAAAATCACGGTGAGTAAATCTCACTCACGTTTAGAATTATTTTTATTTCATTAAAAATAATTGTTTGTTGCTTGTGTGAATGCTTTCTGCTTGCTTTATATATATTAGTTATTTAGGCTATATATATATATATATATATTGGGTTGATTGATTGGTTGGATTCCCGCAGTCTCATTAGCGGATGCCCGCGGTTTCATAGCGGATGATTACCCTATACGCCCCACGCTATGATTAGTGGATGACCTTCTATACCACGATATTCTGCCACGAAGCAGAATGGGTATTATTTATGTGCTAACATCTGTGGATGCAGGAAAACAGGTTGGAGGAATCCAACTGGATTCCTCAAAAATATATTATCTGTTTGTTTATTTGTTTGCATATATATATTGTTATATATGATGTGTTAGAAAAATAAATAATTCGTTGCTTTGTGTGTTTAAAATATCACTGGGCTTAAGTAATGATATTTTAAAATATCGTAAAAAGGATATTGGCGATTTAAAAAGAGAAAATTCTATTTTTAAATAGAATTTGAATTTTTAATGGAAATAAATTATAAACTTGTTTTAAAATAAAACAAGTAGTTTCTTTTTAAACGAAATTTATAAATAGTTCTTTTATAACGAAGTTATAAATGAAGTGAAAAGAATTATCATTTGATAATTCAGAAATAGAAATACAAGTGTGAAATTGGAATTTTGAAACGAAATTTCAAAATAGGATGTGAAATGGAATTTTTAAATATATAACTCAAATGGAATTTGAGTATAACATTTGAATTTTAAAAGGGGTTTAAATATTTGAATTTTAAGAAGAGATTGAATATTAGAAATTCAAATAGAAGTTCAAATAGAAGAATTTGAATAGACGAAATTAGAATGGAAAAATAGAATTTGAATTCAAGAAATTAAAATAAAACTTGAATTCAAAGGAATTCGAATAAAGAAATTCAAATAGAGATTTCAATGTAAAATTTCAAAATAGAATTTGAAATATAGTATTTCAAAGAAGAATTCAAATGTGAAATTTGAATAGAGATTTGAAATGGAATTCAAATATGAAATTTGAATTGAGATTTGAAATAGAAATTCAAATGTTGAATTTGAACATGGAATTGAATATAGAAATTCAAGTAGAAATTTGAATATGAGATTTCAAAATAGAATTTAAAATAAACTTTGAAAATAGGATTTCAAAGTAAGAAGTGGAATAGGATTTCAAAATAGGAAATCCAAATAAATTTTGAAATGGAATTTGAATTTAAAGGAGTTCAAATGGATTTGAAATAAGGAAAATTCAAATGGGATTTAAATAATGAGTTTTAATAAAGAGGATTTAAATATAAGAATTTAAATAGAATTCAAATGGTATTAAATATAAATTCAAACAAAACTCAAATGGAGTTTAAATAGAAAGAATTTGAATAAGAGGAATTTGAAACATGGTATTTGAATTCAAAGGAAGTAAATGTGGTACTTGAAGTTCAAAGTAAAAATGAGTTTAAATATTTGAAGTTCAAATGAATTAAAAATGGAATTTGAATTCAAATAGTTGAAATAGAATTTGAATATAGAATTTGAATTATAATCGAATTGGAATTTGAATATAGATTTCAAATACAAATAAAATAGAAGATCAGAAATATGTGTTGAGTTGGGAAAAATGGTTTGATATATTTTATATCAGAATAGAGTTGAATTTATATAAACGAAGTTTTAAAAGTTTTTATATAGAAATATAATTAAAACGAACTCGCCGCAGCGCTGCAGTTCGTAAAATAGCGATTCGAACTTCAATCGAATATACAGGACTCAATTGAAGTCGGAATTCTTCGAAACAAGAAACGTCAGGACCGATTTGATAATAGCTTTCTAATGAAAGAGAAAAATATGAATTTCGTCGTAATGATTTTGAGATATATCAAAATCAAATTTTCAGAAAAACAGCGCCATAACCATTATAAAACCATAACGGTTTATTTAATTAAATTAAAGGATTTTAAGCAAATAAAAATCGAAATTTCTATTTAGAAAAATCCAGACTTGAGTTATAAAATATATGTGAACTCCAGTGGAGTAACGAGTTGATTCTGAAACAGAAATCAGATTTTTTGATTTATTGAATAGAGTTAACTAATGCGAATAGAAATTAGTTAATGAGATTTCGAATGAATATTGAGCTTTAAATAAGTGAATTCGATTTGAGAAATTATATTCGAAATCAAAAGGAAACTAGTATTGAGATTGGAATTCAATTTGGTTGTGAGCAAGTTAAGCATTTTGTTTGAACATGTATGTTCAACAAAGGAGTGAAATAGGCGAAATGATTAATTAAAGAATAAATGGGCGAAACTGAATTCAAACGATTAGATGGTATTGAATTGAATTGAAAACAGGTAAACAGGTATTAGACAGGTATGGGATGAGGTATATGAAGTTTATAAACGTAATGCCCGACAAAAAGGTACATGTTTAATTCATATATGAGATTTATGCGCCGTATCGGCAAGCCGCTTGGCTTTTCCTTTTTCTTTTTGATTGAGGAAGATACCGGGAAGCTATTTGAAATTTCCCGATGCTCCCGATACAGGGGAGGTTATGGCGAAATTTTCCAGAAATTTAGGGAGTTAGAATATTTTTAAGAAATTGACAATTAGAAATCTATATGTCGATATATATAGAATTCGATAAGGAAACGGAATCAAAAATAACGTAAAGAGGCAAGATGATTATTGAAATATTGGGTAACAAATATTGATAAGGAAATATAGAAGAGATTTAATTAATGAAATATTAATTAAAGAGCCCAGTGATTTGGTTGATATGTTGGATGAACACTTGTTTTTATTCGATAGTTAAATCACAGACTATCGAAGTTTTGACCATCGTTGTCAATATGGAGAGACCGGTTGGATTATTATCCGAAGAACCACTCCGTATCGGCATAAGCGTTGCGAACCAAGTATGCTGAATATATTGAAGACGGAGTAAAGTGCAAGGGCTTTTCTATTTATAGAAATTGTGCCTTCGGTGTCGTTCAATCCCAGAACGAACGTATATGGACGAATGTCTGACAGAGTATTTCCAATGATCAAATGGGTTGGTCTGTATGAATATATATGGTTGCAACGGATTTATCCCTTAGCATAATATCCAGAATATTTGTGCAAACTCAACTAGTGATTAACGGATCTGACAATGTGGCATTCAAAGTGATTGTGTTATCAATGAATGGTAAGTATTCGTAGCCTCAGGCCTCAACAACCGGGAAAGGACAAAAATCGGGCAGGCAGCATGGCTATGTGGGTCGCACCCATTAGGGTGTATAATCACCTATCTAGAGAAATTCCTTTTGTTTCTAAATCTATCGATTCTGCCCATTCGGGAAACGGTGGTTTGAGTCCAACCGTTGGTGATATACATTCGATACACTCAAGCGAAATGAGTGGTCGGTCATGTGTGGGCCGGGTTGCAAGATGTTCTTGTTGAACCCAGGTGTATTCGTCTCTAGAGATACATCAGCGGAAGGTGGTCCCATACCTTGTCATGTTGGAAATCCAATCTCCAATAAGCGCCATGCGGTTTTTGATTTTATACTATATATGTGGAGCGTGAGATGCAAGCGTTCTGCTATTTGATTATTTATTTGATGTAGACATTATTATAATATCACTGGATTTTCGTATCAAAGTGTTTTGGGCTATAGTAAGGTAAAAACCGTCCGTGTTTATGTGTGGGCTGGTCTTACTATTATCTTTTCTTCCGAAAGGATTTTGAAAGTTAAACAAGTGGTTGGAGTTTACTCACACCAGTCCCATGACTGACCCAGAGTTTATTTTGTTTTGTTTTCCCTAAACTCTTGGGTGCCCAAATTTGTACGGGCAGTCGAGTGTTTCAGGCTTTTACAGATACACTTGGAGGAGCTTGAAGCAGGAGGCTTCAACGTTAGTTATTTAGAGTTACTTCCGCTGGATCAAATGCTATGTGTACTCTGATGATGGTATGTATATATGTACCAAACAGATTTGTATTTCAAAGCTTATGTTATATAATATATTTTATTCGTTCCGCTGTGAGTTTGTGATCTTCGTTTTTCTTCTATTCTAATATTTCTTTCTTTCTATTTCTCATCCTCTAACTTCTTTCTAATAATGAGTCGTATTTCTGTGCAATTTGGATTGGACGTGTGGTATTATTAGTCAATTCAGATAGCACGGATTTGCGGGTCGTTTCAGTTGGTATCAGAGCTTAGGTTGAGTGAATACCTAGGCTTGTGTAGCATGTGCTCATTAGAGATAGGGTCAGCAGTACCCTAGAATGAGTTGAGTGTATAGATACGAGAGAGCGTATTTGTTAGTTGATATAAAAGTTGTTTTATATTATGTTGACTAGTCTGTGAGTGGTTTATGAATTCTGGTCGAATCGTGGGACGCCACGAAGTCGATAGGAATTTCTAAACACTTGAACAGAAGATTGAACATGATATTGTTTTAAAGTGGGTGAAATTATTTTACCCAAAATTATATTTTGATATAGAAAGAGAAATTTTTTGAAATTATTATGTTATATGGATGTGTTGATTGATATCATTATAATCAGATGAGATTATAAAATTAGAATGGTTATTTATAACCAAATAGAATTTGTATAGAATTTGTATACAAATGAGGTGAATTAGAATTAAATTCAAACCAGAATTAAGAATTCAAAATCCTGGGAAGTTGACAAATATTTTCAAAGTATGTTAAAATAATATAGCTTTGTTTTAGAAAGATGTGAAAGAAAACCATTTTAGATGAATTTTGGAATAATAAAGCACTGAACTCACTTCAGTGGCTGGAAAATAATTCTGATGATGATTGCAACATCATCAGTGTTCATTTTCGAGTTTCTAAGTGATGGATTGCTACCTTAGAAAATTTTGTTGGAAATTTGTTTGAAATTTCAAATGTTTTGAATTTGTGATAGAAATGAATATATGTATATACTTATGGGATTTCAAAAGAATTTGAAAAGAAAAACCCAGGGATTTGAATTCTGGAATTTAAATTTAACTTAAACAAGTTAAATGGATCGAAGTGAATGAATTGATTAGAATCAATTTAAATAGATTTATTGAAATAAATTGAAATAAATATGAATTGAATGGGAAGGCATATGAAAGGAAGAAGACCAAAAGTTTTGGTGAAATTAAATATGTTGAAATATAAGGAGGTGAGTTTCAACATAAAGGAGTTTGAAAAGTAATAGGTTTGTACCATTTTCCTACTTTAGCAATTTCGAGGACGAAATTATTTTAAGGGGGGAAGAATGTAACGACCCAGATTTTTCTGATCAATTTATTTTGAATATTTAATATCGTTTTAAATATTGAACTGATAATATAATCAATTTTTATATTGAATTATCGACATAACTATCGTAATATGAGGATCTTAAGTAATTAAATTTGAAATGGAGTCAAATTGATTTATATGAAGTTTTATTTGAATTTAAACGATAACAAATAATAATTTATTATCGAAGAATTCATTTGTTTAGATTTAAATTATATTATATTGATTTAAAATGGTTATTTTATATTACATTCAAATAAATTGTATAATCTGTTTCGTTGAATTCAGAATAGTGAATAATGTTGGGAACATCAGTTGTTTTGCTGAAATAGTGGTTCGTGGTTTTAAATTAAAGGACCATGGGATATTTTCGAACAGGAAATAAAATCAAATTCAAATCAATGTTTATAAGGAAAAAAATATATATATAATATAGTGAAAAGAAATGCGGCCGACCTATCTCTCACCTAAAGCTACCCTAAGTAGTAAAATCACGCAGATGTTTCTTCTCGAGCACAATTTTCTGTCTTCCCTCTTCGTCATCAGGGAAACATCAATTTAATGGCCGACTTTTTGCTCTCTACCTCGAGCAGCAATACTTGTTCCCTCACTCTTATATAAATGCGCGCCGCCCCTTTCTTTCTTCATTTTCCTTTCTGAAATAAAACCCGATATCCCCCTCAAATCCTTCAGAAAAAAAAAAAAAAAAAAAACTGAAATCAAAATCGAACGCGACACTCCAGGGTTCGACTTCGGGGATTTTAGCGCGAGTTCAACATCGAGGTGGTATTCGCGATTCAGGCACACTCAAGGTTGAAATTGAGGTGCGTTGGGGTCTGTTTGAGGATCGAGATTTGGAAAATCGAAGTCTGAAGGGTAGCGATGCCTAGGCACAGTTCGGTGGTGCTGCTGATTACGTGAAAAGGTTGATTGATGATGTGGGGAGGGCGCGCTGTTGAAATCGACGGTGAAGTCGAGGGCGATGTTGGTCACGGGATGCGGTTCGGTGGGTGTTCTGACCATCTTAAAGGATGCGATGAGGGATTCGAGTTAGGGTTTCGGTCTGTGAATGTCTGGTGATGATCGAACTTGTAACTCGAGTGTTGAACGAAATGGTTGAAGTGGGATTAGCAGTGAAATTGTGGAGGAAATTGGTTTGTTATAGCTGATGTCGAACTGGAGTATGGCATGGTAGTTGGCAAAAGAGGGGGATCAGATCTGTGAAGATGGAGATAAGGCTGGTATGCGAAGCAGGAAAGAAGAAGGGTTTCACAGTGGGTCGACATCAGTAAGGTATTAGTTTTTCCAAGATTTAAATTACATAGAAAAGTTATTTATTTATTTTAGAAGTTAATTTAAAATTTATAAGATGTTTAATCGATAATTAAAAATTAAATCATCATTAGGTTCAAAAACAATTTATTCGAAATGATTCGAGATGACTGGTAGCTAAGACGATATGGAAATAGAATGGATATTCAACAATGGAAAATCACGGTGAGTAAATCTCACTCACGTTTAGAATTATTTTTATTTCATTAAAAATAATTGTTTGTTGCTTGTGTGAATGCTTTCTGCTTGCTTTATATATATTAGTTATTTAGGCTATATATATATATATATATATATATATATATATTGGGTTGATTGATTGGTTGGATTCCCGCAGTCTCATTAGCGGATGCCCGCGGTTTCATAGCGGATGATTACCCTATACGCCCCACGCTATGATTAGTGGATGACCTTCTATACCACGATATTCTGCCACGAAGCAGAATGGGTATTATTTATGTGCTAACATCTGTGGATGCAGGAAAACAGGTTGGAGGAATCCAACTGGATTCCTCAAAAATATATTATCTGTTTGTTTATTTGTTTGCATATATATATTGTTATATATGATGTGTTAGAAAAATAAATAATTCGTTGCTTTGTGTGTTTAAAATATCACTGGGCTTAAGTAATGATATTTTAAAATATCGTAAAAAGGATATTGGCGATTTAAAAAGAGAAAATTCTATTTTTAAATAGAATTTGAATTTTTAATGGAAATAAATTATAAACTTGTTTTAAAATAAAACAAGTAGTTTCTTTTTAAACGAAATTTATAAATAGTTCTTTTATAACGAAGTTATAAATGAAGTGAAAAGAATTATCATTTGATAATTCAGAAATAGAAATACAAGTGTGAAATTGGAATTTTGAAACGAAATTTCAAAATAGGATGTGAAATGGAATTTTTAAATATATAACTCAAATGGAATTTGAGTATAACATTTGAATTTTAAAAGGGGTTTAAATATTTGAATTTTAAGAAGAGATTGAATATTAGAAATTCAAATAGAAGTTCAAATAGAAGAATTTGAATAGACGAAATTAGAATGGAAAAATAGAATTTGAATTCAAGAAATTAAAATAAAACTTGAATTCAAAGGAATTCGAATAAAGAAATTCAAATAGAGATTTCAATGTAAAATTTCAAAATAGAATTTGAAATATAGTATTTCAAAGAAGAATTCAAATGTGAAATTTGAATAGAGATTTGAAATGGAATTCAAATATGAAATTTGAATTGAGATTTGAAATAGAAATTCAAATGTTGAATTTGAACATGGAATTGAATATAGAAATTCAAGTAGAAATTTGAATATGAGATTTCAAAATAGAATTTAAAATAAACTTTGAAAATAGGATTTCAAAGTAAGAAGTGGAATAGGATTTCAAAATAGGAAATCCAAATAAATTTTGAAATGGAATTTGAATTTAAAGGAGTTCAAATGGATTTGAAATAAGGAAAATTCAAATGGGATTTAAATAATGAGTTTTAATAAAGAGGATTTAAATATAAGAATTTAAATAGAATTCAAATGGTATTAAATATAAATTCAAACAAAACTCAAATGGAGTTTAAATAGAAAGAATTTGAATAAGAGGAATTTGAAACATGGTATTTGAATTCAAAGGAAGTAAATGTGGTACTTGAAGTTCAAAGTAAAAATGAGTTTAAATATTTGAAGTTCAAATGAATTAAAAATGGAATTTGAATTCAAATAGTTGAAATAGAATTTGAATATAGAATTTGAATTATAATCGAATTGGAATTTGAATATAGATTTCAAATACAAATAAAATAGAAGATCAGAAATATGTGTTGAGTTGGGAAAAATGGTTTGATATATTTTATATCAGAATAGAGTTGAATTTATATAAACGAAGTTTTAAAAGTTTTTATATAGAAATATAATTAAAACGAACTCGCCGCAGCGCTGCAGTTCGTAAAATAGCGATTCGAACTTCAATCGAATATACAGGACTCAATTGAAGTCGGAATTCTTCGAAACAAGAAACGTCAGGACCGATTTGATAATAGCTTTCTAATGAAAGAGAAAAATATGAATTTCGTCGTAATGATTTTGAGATATATCAAAATCAAATTTTCAGAAAAACAGCGCCATAACCATTATAAAACCATAACGGTTTATTTAATTAAATTAAAGGATTTTAAGCAAATAAAAATCGAAATTTCTATTTAGAAAAATCCAGACTTGAGTTATAAAATATATGTGAACTCCAGTGGAGTAACGAGTTGATTCTGAAACAGAAATCAGATTTTTTGATTTATTGAATAGAGTTAACTAATGCGAATAGAAATTAGTTAATGAGATTTCGAATGAATATTGAGCTTTAAATAAGTGAATTCGATTTGAGAAATTATATTCGAAATCAAAAGGAAACTAGTATTGAGATTGGAATTCAATTTGGTTGTGAGCAAGTTAAGCATTTTGTTTGAACATGTATGTTCAACAAAGGAGTGAAATAGGCGAAATGATTAATTAAAGAATAAATGGGCGAAACTGAATTCAAACGATTAGATGGTATTGAATTGAATTGAAAACAGGTAAACAGGTATTAGACAGGTATGGGATGAGGTATATGAAGTTTATAAACGTAATGCCCGACAAAAAGGTACATGTTTAATTCATATATGAGATTTATGCGCCGTATCGGCAAGCCGCTTGGCTTTTCCTTTTTCTTTTTGATTGAGGAAGATACCGGGAAGCTATTTGAAATTTCCCGATGCTCCCGATACAGGGGAGGTTATGGCGAAATTTTCCAGAAATTTAGGGAGTTAGAATATTTTTAAGAAATTGACAATTAGAAATCTATATGTCGATATATATAGAATTCGATAAGGAAACGGAATCAAAAATAACGTAAAGAGGCAAGATGATTATTGAAATATTGGGTAACAAATATTGATAAGGAAATATAGAAGAGATTTAATTAATGAAATATTAATTAAAGAGCCCAGTGATTTGGTTGATATGTTGGATGAACACTTGTTTTTATTCGATAGTTAAATCACAGACTATCGAAGTTTTGACCATCGTTGTCAATATGGAGAGACCGGTTGGATTATTATCCGAAGAACCACTCCGTATCGGCATAAGCGTTGCGAACCAAGTATGCTGAATATATTGAAGACGGAGTAAAGTGCAAGGGCTTTTCTATTTATAGAAATTGTGCCTTCGGTGTCGTTCAATCCCAGAACGAACGTATATGGACGAATGTCTGACAGAGTATTTCCAATGATCAAATGGGTTGGTCTGTATGAATATATATGGTTGCAACGGATTTATCCCTTAGCATAATATCCAGAATATTTGTGCAAACTCAACTAGTGATTAACGGATCTGACAATGTGGCATTCAAAGTGATTGTGTTATCAATGAATGGTAAGTATTCGTAGCCTCAGGCCTCAACAACCGGGAAAGGACAAAAATCGGGCAGGCAGCATGGCTATGTGGGTCGCACCCATTAGGGTGTATAATCACCTATCTAGAGAAATTCCTTTTGTTTCTAAATCTATCGATTCTGCCCATTCGGGAAACGGTGGTTTGAGTCCAACCGTTGGTGATATACATTCGATACACTCAAGCGAAATGAGTGGTCGGTCATGTGTGGGCCGGGTTGCAAGATGTTCTTGTTGAACCCAGGTGTATTCGTCTCTAGAGATACATCAGCGGAAGGTGGTCCCATACCTTGTCATGTTGGAAATCCAATCTCCAATAAGCGCCATGCGGTTTTTGATTTTATACTATATATGTGGAGCGTGAGATGCAAGCGTTCTGCTATTTGATTATTTATTTGATGTAGACATTATTATAATATCACTGGATTTTCGTATCAAAGTGTTTTGGGCTATAGTAAGGTAAAAACCGTCCGTGTTTATGTGTGGGCTGGTCTTACTATTATCTTTTCTTCCGAAAGGATTTTGAAAGTTAAACAAGTGGTTGGAGTTTACTCACACCAGTCCCATGACTGACCCAGAGTTTATTTTGTTTTGTTTTCCCTAAACTCTTGGGTGCCCAAATTTGTACGGGCAGTCGAGTGTTTCAGGCTTTTACAGATACACTTGGAGGAGCTTGAAGCAGGAGGCTTCAACGTTAGTTATTTAGAGTTACTTCCGCTGGATCAAATGCTATGTGTACTCTGATGATGGTATGTATATATGTACCAAACAGATTTGTATTTCAAAGCTTATGTTATATAATATATTTTATTCGTTCCGCTGTGAGTTTGTGATCTTCGTTTTTCTTCTATTCTAATATTTCTTTCTTTCTATTTCTCATCCTCTAACTTCTTTCTAATAATGAGTCGTATTTCTGTGCAATTTGGATTGGACGTGTGGTATTATTAGTCAATTCAGATAGCACGGATTTGCGGGTCGTTTCATCCGCCGCCTTGGTTATTTTGTTTTCGCTGCAATGTATTGTAATATTGTAACTTATCTTCCGCTGTAATTTTATTCAATATACTCTGATATTCTGTACTCTGATGTAACATTATTATGGTGTTTATAAAAGTCTGTTGTTGTTGTTTTGATGTGTTGTATTCCCAAAGTTAACGTAGGCGGAATTTGAACGGTCTTGGTCGATTTTGCGATCGACTAAGGCCGGGCAAAATCCGACTCGCTACAGTTGGTATCAGAGATTTGGTTCGCTCAAATCTTTGGGGTACAACTCATTAGAACTAAACAAAAGGCTCATCAGAGATTGGATTAGTAATATCCAATAAGAATACTCATTAGAGATAGGATCAGCAGTATCCTAGAATTAGAAAACTCATTAGAGATAGGGTTAGTAATGCCCTAGAATGAGTTGAGAGTAGCAAGCCTATAATATACGTATTTGTAATTATACTCTATTTTGGAAAATATGATTTGTGAATATATAAAAAGTTATATATTTGAAAGTTAATCAACTAATAAAATTATTTAAACCAATGGAGAAAAAATATATATAAATTAGTTAGTTAATTAATCAACTTTTAGCTTCGTTCCTTTTCGAGGACGAAAAGTTTTTAAGTGGGGGAAATTGTAACAACCCGCAATTTTGGGGCCAATTTAAAATTTTAGAAATTTTAAATGAATATAGAATATTTAAAATAATTTATTTTAAATAAATAACGACAAAGAAGAAATAATCATCATAATTAGACTTTTATGTATGTTTGTTAAATTCTAATCTTAATACATACTAAATCAAAACTTCACATATTCATTTGTTATTTTTACATCCCGTATGTTTCGATTATTTAAGTATATGTAATTTAATTAAGTTATTGAAATTAAATGGTTTTGAAAAAAAAAAGTATGATGTGGAAATGTTGAAAGGTATTGAAATTCCTTAGTAATAAGAATGAATGTAATCAATGGTACATATATAGTAAGGCAATATGGTGCGTAATTAACCAATAACTACAACCCATATGCAAAGCACGTAGCTGACTTTTATTGGTGTTTTCATTTACATATTTAGTGATGCATAATTGACGCCTGGAATGTATTAATGTTTCTTCTAAGGTTTCAAAAATATTTCATTCTAACTTTATAAATTTATACAATTACAGGTTTCCTAATCATAAATGTAAAATAATAATAATAACATAAGGGTATCTACATTAAATCCTGTTTTATATTACTGATAATGCTAATGTTATCAGTTTGACTATTTTAAGTGGAATTTTTATTAATATGGTAGCAATTATTCCAGGATTATAGTCTATTAAAAATATTAGAGCAAATCATGTTCAACCTATCATATTTATTTGAAATGCGAACATACCTATTTTGCTAAACGTCATGGGAATAATGCAATTTATTCCATTTATTTAAGTTAATCAGTTTTTCCATGATAATTTGAAATCAGTCAACAATTATAATCATATAATAGTGCGTTATTACCTTTTAAATGCGGACATATGTTATGTATATGAAGTTAACTTTTGTTATTAAAAATTTATTTATTTCTAGTTCAATGTGAGAGAAAAATTGCATATTAACCATGTATAATATATATATATATATATAAATGTTTCGTGGAATTCAATACTTATGAAAACAAGGTAATAAATTCAAGTTTAAATAAAGGTTGTCATATTCTTTAGTGCATTAGGAAACAACGAAACCTTTTTGAATTCATTTTTGCATTTATTGGCTACATAATCTAAGCCAAATTTAATTCAGCAATTTAAAGACTTTCCTTTCTTTTCTTACTCATCCATATGTTTTACTCTCACTACGCTATATATATTATATTCTCCTTCTTCCTCCAATAAATCCTTATCCTCTAAATAAAGTCCCTCTATGATTCGAGAATTCCATATACCAAATTGGAGAGCGTCCTATGATCTTTGTATTCAACGACCATGATTTGTTATAATTAAGTAAATCGTCTGAAATCATCTCTCAAGGGACTTGCGTGTGAATTGGATTTCAAACAAAAAGAGGGGGGCGCGCTTGACGCTGTCACCGGCGGTGGTGACTGGTGGCTAGGGCAACGTGGTGGAACCTTCGGATCACCAGCAAATGGCGGTGATGAACGTGCGCATGTGGCTTTCGAAATCGGCCGATGGGTTCAGCTGAAGAGGACGGTGTGCAGGGAATTAAAGAGAGAGGGCAACGTTTGTTTTGCATTTTAAAAGGGTTGATTAAATTTTAGATCCGCTTTAAACCAAGGTGAGATTTCTTTTTATATACATATAATTAAAAACTAGCTTAATTATTTTCGTATTTGTAAATTCTTACATTTACGATGTAAATTTAGTTTGTGTTATTCATGATTGGATTTGATTTGTTGGTTGCTGTTATGATTGATCCGTTAATAAGATGGATAAATTCTGTTGAATTTTTTTGAAATTAGTGAACAACAAATATTCACACCTACTGGTTAAAATAGAAAATTACGTACGAACAAAAACACTCATTTGTGTTTTGTTATGTTAACATAGAATTTGTCGCAAATGAAAGTATTTCTCCAATTTGTCATGTTAACCTAAAATTGTCCCTTATGTCAGAATTATGTCATGTAACTAAAAATCGTCCTTTATGTTAGAAACTAAAATTTTCATTGATGTTAAAACATAAATTTGCCATTTATGTTAGGAAGTAAATTTGCTATTTATGTTGGATAAATTCACACTTTGGTTGGACCCATGTTATGTACGAAAAGCTTCATTTTAGGTAGAAATGTTTTGTTTAATTAAAAAACATACTTTTTGTAGAAAGGTTATGTGAATATAGAAATGTCCTTTATTTAAAAAGGTCGTCTTATTTAGAAATGTCATTATGTAGTAATAAAATTTGTCATTTATGATAAAAAAATGTCATTTATGAAAGTATAAAAAAAGTTGTCTTTATGTTAATATAAAAAAAAGGGTTGTCATTATGTAGTAATAAAATTTGTCATTTATGATAAAAAAAATGTCATTTATGAAAGTATAAAAAAAAGATGTCTTTATGTTAATATAAAAAAAAGGGTTGTCATTATGTAGTAATAAAATTTGTCATTTATGATAAAAAAATGTCATTTATGAAAGCATAAAAAAAGTTGTCTTTATGTTAATAAAAAAAAGGGTTGTCATTATGTAGTAATAAAATTTGTCATTTATGATAAAAAAATGTCATTTATGTAAGTATAAAAAAAGTTGTCTTTATGTTAATATAAAAAAAAAGGGTTGTCATTATGTAGTAATAAAATTTGTCATTTATGATAAAAAAAAGATGTCATTTATGAAAGTATAAAAAAAGTTGTCTTTATGTTAATATAAAAAAAGGGTTGTCGTTATGTAGTAATAAAATTTGTCATTTATGATTAAAAAAAATGTCATTTATGAAAGTATAAAAAAAGTTGTCTTTATGTTAATATAAAAAAAGGGTTTTCATTATGTAGTAATAAAATTTGTCATTTATGATAAAAATGATGTCATTTATGAAAGTATAAAAAAAGTTGACATGTATGTTCGATTTGAATTGACAAATTATAGATGCCATGTATATTCTATTGAAATTGACAAATTATATATGTCCTGTATGTTTAATTAGAATTGTTAAATTAGAAATATCAATTTTGTAGTTAGAAATTGTTAACAAATAAAATATCCTTTTATTTGTTATTAGAAAACATAGTAAATTGTTAACAAATACAACATTCTTTTATTTGTAATATAGAATACATAGGAAATTGTTATGTTAATATCACCTTGTTGGGAACTGTTACGTTAACATAGAAAAATATCATTTATGTAAAACTGTTATGTTAACATGGAAAATATAATTTATTTAAAAATGTATGTTAACAAGATTCGTCATTTTATATCGAAAAGGTTATGTTATCAAAACATGTCATTAAATTAGAAGTGTTTATTTAGAACAAAATGTGTAATAAAGTTAGAAATGTTTATTTTGATTTAATATAACATATTAGTTAAGAAAAGTTATTTTGATTTAAAATCACATTTTTAGTATAAAATGTTGCATTATAAAGAGGATAACATTTTTAGTATAAAAGATTGCAATAGAATAAAAAAAAAACATGAATTTTGTTAGATATGTTATAATAGAATAAAAACATCGTTTTAGTTAGATGATGTTAGGTGATATAAAATGGTCATTTTAGTTAAATAATGTCAGGTTAATATAAAATATTCCTGTTAGAGGAAATATTATTTTATTTATAATAAGGTCATGATAGAGAAATTTGCTATTTATTTATAATAATGTCAGGTTAGATAAAAGTAAACATTTTTGTAATAAATTGTTGGGTTACATAAAAATTTGACAAGACATTTATGTTAGATTGAAAGGGGGCATTTATGTTAAAATTTTGAAAGAACATTTATGTCAGATTAAATAGTAGTCATTAAAATATATATAAGGAAGGAGGTAATTGTGTTAACATAAAAATGAATGTCTTTTTAATTGTGTTTCTTAACACAAAACAACATTGGAAAATGTATGGTCTTTTTATTTGTGTTCTCTAACACAAATATAACTTAGGAAACATAAACGATATTTTTTTTATGTTCTATAATATAATTAAAAAGCAGAATTTGACGGTGTAATCAAAATCACATTTTTTTTATGTAACTATAGAAATTGAGAAGTCCCAAGTTTACTAGGATTTGAAAGGGTAAGCTATAGTGTTTGAAATCGAGTTATTTTGGAAATATGGAATATTCCAAAATTAAGATAGTTTGAAATGAGAAACATTTTAAAATAATATTATAATGGTTAATTAAAATTGTACTTGGACCCGAGGTTAGGTCACATTTGTGGTGGAAGTCTGCCCGGACCCGACCGGCATATCCAGCAGCCACAAATGTTGAGCCTAATGTGAGAGATCCAAGTGCGCAAATACAAATTGGGCCAAGACACGAGGTTGAGCCCAACTTGTGGGATAAGTCTGCCCGGAACCGACCGGCCTATCCAGCATCCACAAGTTGCAGGCCTAATGTGAGAGGTCTGGCCCATATTAAAATACAAATAGTTAAATAAAAAATGAACATTATTTTCACCGTCATGTTTAAAAGAATGAAAATTTTCATTTTTATGTAATTAGATTAAAGAAAGAGAAAATAACATTTTTTTTATGTAATTAGATTAAAAGAAGAAATTTATATTTTTAAAAGAAAGAAAGAAAATTACATCTTTATGTAATTAAAACCAAAAGTAAGAAATTTACATTTTTTTTGTGAAATTAAGATTAAAGGTAAAAGTTACATTTTTTTTATGTAATTGGTATAAGTAAAGAAAAGTTTACATTTTAATGTAAAAAGGGGAAAAATTAATTCTTTCATGCATGTAGATTAAAAGTGTGAAATTACATTTTTATGTAATTGGATTTTAACTAAAAAGAATAAGGATATGAAATTTATATGTTAATGAATTAGATTTTCATTAAAAAGATTTAAAATATGGAAATTTCATTTTCATGTAAATAGATTAGCACACAAAATTATCGTTTTGTTTGTATTGTAAAATTATTATTTTTGTGTTTTGCATTGAAAAGATAATAAAATTATCAATTTTGTTACATTGAAATAAAGAAACAAAAATACTCATTCTTGTAGAAGTAAAAATGGATGAGCTAAAATATTCGTTTGTTGAAATTGAAATGAAACACAAAAATGCTATTTTTGTTGGAATTGGTATGATACACAAAATACATTTTGTGTAATTCGAAGGATAAAACAAGAAAATGTACATTGTTATGTATAAGATATGTATGTGTATGAAAATTAAGATAAACATTATGGTGTGTACATTGTACATTAATATTGTATATACGAATAGGAATGTTTTCGTTAGCAAAATGTAATGAAATAAAATAAATTTCATTACACATTATAAACATTTCGATAGGTTGTGAAGCAAAACATTCACTACTTGTTATGTAATTACGTTAATGAAATGGAATTTAATTATTATTTTATATATATATATATATAAAGATAAATCGTTATAAATTATTAATAACGATATGAAATGATTTCCAACTTATATATATGAGAATTATTTGGAAAGTCCGAGTCTATCTCATTCCAAATAATTCGAAAAACGTTTAAAATTCAAGAGTTGAAGACGGCGATTGAAGGCCAACGATCTTCATATCGAATGGACGACGACTGCTGATGCCCGTGATTGGAGTAGCTACCTTGAAGGAGCTACAGTGGTGGTTGTCCGGACGTAGTGTTGATTAGTACGGATTTGTCTTTCGCTCAGACCCAGAGCATAAGCTTATAAATGGATTGTGTGTCTGACATCGTACTCCATTAAATATCATGTTATTAATCTTCTGTCGAATGTATGGATGTTTGGTGGCGGAGAATTTATTCTCTTGCTTAACACCCGCTCATAAATTTCGGCAAAGGATTGGTAGTGTGATATGGAGTGACGATGTGGCATGCTAAGATGCATATGATCAAGGCTTTTGTTGAAAAGCAGGCCTTGTAGGATGATCAAAGCATAGCCTATTTAGGCATAGCTTTGTGTATAGCGTGACTTCGCGAGCCTCACACACCGGCAGAGTCTAAAACGGGAGAAGGGAACGCAGGGAGAGCAACACGTTTCTTTCTAGCTAGAAGTGGTGTTTGGACTTTAACGCGGCCCGACATTTTACTTATGTGGATGATGGAATGAGGCGCCTCGGATGATAGGTCCTATAGGACTGGGAAACGTATGTTCAGGAATAACTAATCCGCAACTCGTATGGTGGACCGGCCCTGCAGCTTTCCAAGGGTTCACTACGGGGGATCCTAAGACATTAGCTAGAGTGTCTCGAATCGGTAGGAGCTCCTCCCTAGCCTTGACTCATGATGGAAACCAAAATCCAAATACGACCCTACGAATTTGATTGTATTACTAGTATGGAAGCATAGTAGTATTGGATACTATTCTTCCTATAATTTATACATTTACTTTGAAATGTTTTGATATGTACTAATAATAATATTAAACTCGTATTTGCCGTATTTAGCATGTTTAATCACTATAAGGTAAAACCTTATCCTCTGGTTTGTGTTGCATTGTGTGATGGGACCTGGGTCTTATGGTGATTCCATTTTTCTAAAAAGCATAACGTTGTTGTACGATTTACTTATTAGTTGTTTTTGACACTTTTATGCACGGAAATCCATTAGAGCAAACCCGTTCCGCGTTAGAGGCGTGGTATTTGGCTTTGTCCTATTAATAGTGATTAATTAGTTAAGAATTCTCACACTAGTCCCATGACTGACCCGTTGTTTGTTTCCACCTTTGTAAACTCGGGTGCCCCCTTTCCACACGGGCAGTCGAGCAGTTTGTCTACAGGTTTATCTCTTTAGCAGGATCCTGGATTGAAGCTTAAAGTTGTGTCCAGAACATTGGAAGTCTTCCGATGCCTTAGTTATTTTGTTTCCGCTGCAATGTATTGTAATATTGTAACTTATCTTCCGCTGTAATTTTATTCAATATACTCTGATATTTTGTACTCTGATGTAACATTATTATGATGTTTATAAAAGTCTGTTGTTATTGTTTTGATGTGTTGTATTCCCAAAGTTAACGTAGGCGGAATTTGAACAGTCTTGGTCGATTTTGCGATCGATTAAGGCCGGGCAAAATCCGACTCGTTACATTGTGCATTACTAATTCAGCATATAAGGCATTTTTATAATTAAGAGAGTATGTTGATTCGAAACATGGCAAATTAGGATAGATGACATCATGAAGCATAAGATTTTGGGTCTGTTTAAGAAGTACTCTCCAATGTTAGACTGTCTACAACCACTACCAAATCTATTTTTAGACCACACAATAAGATCTTGTTTCATAATTTTCAATTTTTCTATGAAGAATGAACATTGGTTTTCCATAACATGGCTTAACCCACTATGTAATATCCTGAATTTTTTGTTGATTTATTTTGAATATTTAAATTAGTTTTAAATGTTTGTTTAGAAAATAAATGGATTTTTTTAATTTATTAATTTAATAATCAATATACAGTTAATTTTGAAGATATTAAACTATCGTAATAAGAAATAAAAAATATAATTGAATTTGAAGTTAAAAACTAAATTGAAATGGCTTGGTCGATCAATATAAATTCTATACTGAATTAGAACGATAATAATAAATTATTATTGATAGATTTAATTGTTGGAAATCGATTTATATTTTAAATCGAATTTAATCTAAATCGTTAATTTAAATTGTTTTTCTCTTCTATACTGTCGGATTTAATCCAGAATAGGATCCGTTAAACTCAGAATAACAATATAATTTAGAGATGTTGGTCGTTATGTAAAAATAGCGGTTCGGTATTGTGAATTAGGGACCATAGGATATTTCATATTAACTAAATTTCAAATAAAAATAAACTAGCAGTCTACAGCCGACCTATTTTACTTCACTATCCTAAAATTTAATGAGGCTGACCTATTTCTTTAATTTCATGTACTAAATGTTCCTCTCCTTCAATACAAAGCAAAACAGGATTATAATGGTTCCGTTCGTACTGTTCCCCTCCTTCAATATCAAGTAAAGCAATGAATTAATATTATGTACCTTCTGTCTCCTCTTCACACTATATAAATACACAATGCTTCGTAAAACTTTCCCATTCTTCTCAAACCAGTGAAACCCATTCGCCCCATTTGTTTTCTTTCCCAATAAACCGAAAGCAATCTAATTCCCCTTTATTCCTATTTCCTCATAGTTAAACAAAATCGATCTGCTTATAAAAAGAAAAAAGGAAAAAAAAATGGGGAAATCGAAATCATGGATCGGATTGAAGGCCATGAAATTTCCTTGAAGTTTGACAGCATAGGGACACTCGCGATTTGCAGGAAGTAGGGACCATCGATGGCTTGTTTGAAGATTGTTGTGGAGGTTTAGGCCATTGTTATGAGGTGCGATTTGATGTATGAGGGGATTTGGGTGTTTGTTGTTCGGCATAGATGAATGTAAAGGAGTGCGAGCTGTTAATCAACAATGGTGGATAATCTGGAGTTAGTTTTTTTTTCTTTCCTAATGATGAACGTGGCAATTGAAGTTCAACAGAAGGATGTGCTATATTTTAAGGTGTGTGAGAGGAAGAAGGTTAGTGCGTCATTTTTGGAAGGTCGACACTGATTTTGGTTGCGTATTAAAAAGGGGGTCCGACTGTGAGTTTCAAGGAAGGAGATGAATTGGACAGTGGGGAGCGCAGTGATGTAGAGGGACTTAGGACTAAAGTGGCCGATGTTGGTATTTTGAATGCACTGGAGTTCGTCTTTTATGCGAAGTGGTATGGAGGTATTGATTATTGATCTGGAGTAGTGTTCATTATCTGGTGTGAAATCGAGGATGAACGCAGTGACTGTGAGTAAATATCACTTAAATGTTATATTTAATTTATTTTTATCGGTAAAAATTATTGCCTGTTTGAATGCATGCATGGATTATTGAATCGTTTTGGTTATTAGATATAATATATATTAGTTATTTAGGCTTGGTGATTGTGGTTATTATATATATTGGATATTTCCCGCAGTACCATTAGTGGATGCCCACAGTATCATTAGCGGATGACCCTATCGCCCCACGATATATGAGTGGATGACCTTCTATACCGCGACATCCTGCCTCGAAGCAGGATTGGTATTATTTATGTTGTCTGACATCTGTGATGTAGGAAACAGGTTGGAGGAATCCAACTGGATTCCTCAAACTTATTTACTGTTGTTTACATATTTGTATGTGTGTGTGACGTGTGAATTGAATGGATGATTTTTGTGAATATCACTGACCCTAGATATTTATATTTAAAAATATCATAAAAGGGATTTTTAGATTTGTAAAGGAAATTTTATTTTTTGAAATAAAATTTGAATTTCGAATAGGCTAAGAAAATTATAACTTGTTTTAACAGTAAAACAAGAAATGAAATTATAAACGATATTTTTAAATAAAGAAAAATAACTATATATAGGCTTTTATTTCTATTACCTTAAGTGTGCACAATTTCTATTACATTGGCTCCTTTATATATGGGCTTTGGAGCTGATGGTAGAGTTATTCCCATTATGTGGGACTAAATAGAATATGACAAGAGCATATTCACTCATATATATTACAACACTCCCCCTTGAATATGCGTCTTCAAAATCTTGAATGTACGACTAACTTGAAGTTGTCCCTTTTAAAACATATATGATAATTGCTCCCCTTTATAATTATCTTGCTTTCATATATCCGTTCAGTCGATACAATTATTGTCTGTTGCCTTCAAAACTCTATCAGGAAAACCCAATGGGAAAAACCTTGAATGAGAAAAAGAGTACAACGTCTAACATTATGAATATCATATTAAAATGATTTTCCTTAAAAGAGTTTGATGCTTCAGGATCAAAACAATGCCTCATTAAAAACCTTTTTATGAAAAACCCTGTGGGAAAAATCATAAACAAGGAAAAGAGTGCAAATTCCTTTCATCGCTAGGTAACATGTTTTACAATGTTACAGTAAGTGTTGATACTTCAGGATTAAGATAATGCCTCATTAAAAACCTTACTAACAAAAACCCAATGGGAAAAATATTAGTGAAGCAAAAGAGTGCATTATAGCATAATTTTACATATTCCCCCTTATTTATAACTCATTGTTCAATTAGTCTATTGATATAGTCGACGCATGCCAATTTTGTACATCATCTTCTGGAATATTGGTTTGGAAATTTCCTTTGAGAACAAATCTATTCACTTTTCTTGAAATTGGATTTGTTTCTCCTCTTTCTTATTATCCTTTCATTCATGTATGAAGAGAGATTTAGAAGAAATGTGGTCCATCCTTCGCCTATGATATAATTCACTTGAATCTGAGCCGTGCAAATTGCCTTATCTCTATAAATAATAGTTTACTGCATCAAAAGATGTTTGATACTTCTGGATCAAAATGTTGCCTCATCAAAACCTTACTAAGAAAAACCCGATGGGGAAAATCTTAGTGAAGGAAAAAAGAGTACAATATACAATGTCATATTTAATACGTCAAAAGTAGTATGATACTTTTGGATCAATGTAATGCCTCGCTAAAACCTTAATAAGAAAAACCCAGTGGGAAAAATCTTAAATAAGGAAAAATAGTACACTATAACTTATTTTTGTATGTTACTTTTGGGTTTATAGTTCTGGATCATGAACCATGTCTTATTAAAACCTTACTAAGAAAAACCCAGTGGGGAAAAACTTAGTCAAGGAAAAAGAGTGCATTATATCATACTTATGGATGCTCCCCCTGATTTAATAATTTCCTCCGAATTCGTATTTTCTTTCAATAACTCAAATTGCTTACAAATACTTCTTAATGAAGTTTTTCTTTTAAAACTTCATGTGCATTTCCATGCATTAGGCATGTTTTCTTATTTAAAACGCCTTCCTTCTGAGATTTGTATGTTACTAATATTCATTTATGAATACACTTCAGGTGCTTATAATTTTCTGTTTCAATCGGACTTGCATATTTGATGAATAGGACAATTTTCATTACTAAGCAGGAAGTAATCTACTCATCTTGAAGTATATCAAGATTTTCATTACAACAATACTTATAAGAATGAAGTATATCAAGATTTTCATTACAACAACACTAAGCAGGAAGTAATCTACTCACCTTGAAGTATATCAAGATTTTCATTACAACAATACTTAGAAGAATGTTGTAGTCTATTATCCATATTCTTGGTATTATTTATAATAACAAATGTTATTTATGTTCTTCAGGAACTTATATATTATAATAAATTTCGCATATCGCAACTACCACTTTAGTGGATATTAAGAGTTTCATTACAACAATTCTTGAAAGCAAGAAGCGGTCTACTCATCATGAATTATTTCAAGATTTTCATCACAACAATACTTAAAAGAATGTTGTAATCTACATTTCTTGCTCTATATCACTACCAAAGTTATTTAAATTCTTCTAGAATTTGTATACTTTCGTCGTTTATACCTTCAGGGTATTCTAAGCGTTTTAAACACTTTCGCCACTTTAATCAATTCAGTTATATCTGAAAATACAATGCTCATGGCATTTAACATGTTGTTGGCACTCCATGGTGCTTCAGTAACTTCCGTATGCTTTTGTCATTATATATATTTCTATTTTTATCTTATGAACTACAGGTTCATATCTTATGGACTACAGGTCCATATATCTTATTTAGGAGAATTTCATGATGGCCAATAATATTTCTCTCTAATATGGGATTTTAAATCCATTTATATATATAAGCGCTTTATTATTTATTAATTTATCATCGATGATTATTTCTTGTCAGTTCTATACATAATTTATTGAGATCTCAAAACTTATCATGCTTTAGGTACCTAAACCACTTTTGGGGTTGATTTGATAATCATGTCATGGGTTTCTTTCAAAGCACCTTTAAGTGTTTCTTCAGGAACACTCACCTTCTTTATTTTGCATCTTTATGACATACTCCAAAGATATTTTGAGCTGACTTTCATACCACATTTTCAGTTGTGATTTACACCTTTTGATCCTTCAGGTATTCAAATGTATATTGGAGAAAGTCTATTAGGGACATAATTGATAATTTATGTAAGTTACTTAATACTTTGCATAATTCTGTATGTTAGTAAATATTTAAAATTGATGATTCCTTTATCCTCCCCCTCAATGTTGACAATCATTGTTACTTTAAATAATAAATCTACTTTGGATTCATTTTTGATCCATTATAGCATCACAGCTAGTAAATACATTAGATGTATTTCAATTTTAGGAGGATGATGCTCTTATTAGTTGATAAGATGCATTCATATTGTATTGCTTATTCCCTTTCAATGATATAATGACTTGGAGGAATTTTCAACCATTTGAATATGCACATGACTTCAGGTCATTCAATATTGATGTCAATTGACTTTCTGAAATATAAAATAATATATGCATAATTTATAATATGAGCTCATGACAACTTCAGGTTGTTAATTAAATATTCACATATATGTGTATATACGTGCGTCCACGTATTACATATGTATTTGATTTGCATATTCTCTCTCATTCAATTTATTGATTTTAGAACAAATTGTTTATAATGTTCCAATCATTAATTTTTGCTTATCAAGCAATGTCAACGTGAATCTTAAAGATCATTTCATAATATCCAAAATATCTGATTTGAAACTGTATTGAACTTCTGGTTCAAATGAAAATATGAACAACTTCGAGTTGTTAATCCATATTGAACTTCTGGTTCAAATAATATATAAACAATTTCAATTTTGTTAAACAGTATTGGACTTATGGTTCAACTGTATTGAACTTCTGGTTCCACTGTATTGAACTTCTGGTTCAAATAAAATATATAAACAACTTCAAGTTGTTAAAATTTATTCTTCAACATAATATGTAAATATAAATATATAAGCAAGATACAACTCAGTTTGAAAATTATGAAATCATTGTATATCAATTTTATTAATGTTATTATTTTACATAGTTTCAATAAAGCTTCAGGCTTTTAAATTATGAAGTATTTCAAGTTCATTGATTAAGGAACTTCAAGTTCCTATGCATATATATAAACATACATATTATATCTAGTTTATTATTTTATGACGAACTTCTAGTTCTCAACCTTTTAACATACTTTTAATTTATAAGCTTTTACATTCTTACTGATTGTCAAGATTTCAAACTTGTGAACTTCATCGAAAAGAGTTTCTTTTTTCATAATCCAAGACTTCAGGTCTCAGATCTGAGTTATGCAACTTTTTCCATTACATTAGATATTTGTTGCCAAATACATTGACTAATAATACATATGCCTATTCTTATTCCAAACACAAACATACATCATTTAACTTACAATAACCAATGATTTTAATACATTTATAATAATATGGTAATGCAATATATTACCATAATGATACATTTGATGCATTTATTATAAAAATAATAGAAATAACATACGGTCTAAATATATGAATCAAATAAATAAATTTTACTTAAATCAACATAACAAAATTTGATCTAACTACACTATTGATCAACGACAAAACTGAAATAAACAACTTAATGTTGTACTGCATTCCCAATAATCATATTTCTAAAATACCATATATATGCATAATGTCTAATCAAGAATTGAGTAAAAGTGCATAATTATAAAACCAAGATTTTACATTCTTTAATATGAATAATTCCATAAACTTGCAGATCTATACATAAAATTTACAACATAAAAATTACATGTTTTAGATTCAAATTATACAATCCATATAAAAATCTTTTAGATCTTTCTATTCATATCAAAATTATCTCTTACCATTATAGAAACTGCAGGTTCTAAATTTTCCATTTTTATAACAAAAATTGCTTCTGCATACACTTCAGGTATTTAAGATCAATATTTAAATCTTAACTTATGATCTTCGAGATGCATATTTTCTTTAGTCATTAAATTTGCATCATCATCTTTCTCATTTGCATATGAACTTCAGGTTCTTCATTTGCATATGAACTTCAAGTTCCTCATTTGCATATGAACTTCAGGTTCCTTATTTGCATATAAACTTTAGGTTCCTTATTTGAAAAAAAATGTATATGAACTTCATGTCATATGAACTTTTTCTACAAAAAATTTATCATTTTTAATTGTAGAAATCTCTTCTGGACATACTTTATTATTTTCAAATAAATTGACCTCTTTTAGAGATATTTTACCATTTCCAAATATACAAATATCCTCTAAAGATATTTTGTTATCACCACTTCTGAGATGAACTTATCTCCTCCAGAGATAAATGTATACAAACCATTGAAATGTCATATCAATATACAAAAATACATATCAAACCTTAAATTCATTAACAAAATTAGGTGTATTAAATAAAAATAAGATTAAAAAGAGAAAAGAAATCACTACTTCTGGAGTGTATGATATTCCTTCAGGGAACATATCTTTTATTTGTGTAATTGCAATGCAACAAAAAAATCTCTAACATCTCTTCTAGGATGTTGGATTGGCTACATAAAATTAAATCTCTAAAACATATCTTCAAGAGATTAATATGCATACTATATCTTCAGGATATTCAGTTAATATAAACTGTACATGAAAGATGTCAATTAGATGAAATCCGTTTAGAGATCTTCTATTGAATCCAATGTTATTGTCACATATTAAATGTATGTGTCTCTTTTAACTTCTTCTGGAAGTATAATCTTTTCATGTCACAACATTTAAGAAAGCTTCGGGCTTTAATTTTTCTTCTTCTTCAACATATGAACTTCTGGTTCATATTATTTCAAATTCCAAAGAATTAATATACTTTATGATTTTTCATTTGTTTATTTTTCATAATTCACTTTCGGTGATAGATCAATATTGGATCTGAACTTAATACGATCTTATGGATATGTATTGTATTTATATTTGTTTCTCTAAGAAACATACAATATTTTTTAAGGAAATATGAATTATGTAACAACATCAAATTAAATTCGATGAATTTATTTGAATAGATAAGAACAAAAATTTGTCGAATCCAAAAAGAATAAATCATTACAATCAACATCTCATTTTTAAATCATGTAGGGATCTCAAATGTATATAATTTGCGTATAATTTTGAGATCAATAGTATGATTACATCAAAAAAAATCAGATCTATAATAGAGTAAGATCTGAAATATGATTAACAAAATAAGAATCAGATCTCAAAGTGTAGATCTATATGAGTTCTAAAAGTATAAGACTAAACAAAAAAAATCTAGAAGATAACACAATAGATTTAAATCTAGAATGAGATGAGATCTAACAAAAATGGAGATTTGAAAAATCAAATCAATCAGGTCAGAAAAATAACCTGCCATTTTGAGATCTATAATTAGATCGGTTAGAGCTTCATGCTGATAGCATGTTATAAAATAAAACAGAACATATGTTAAACAAGAAGCCATTAGAGAGAACAGAAAAGATAGGGGAGAGACTTTTATTTCTATTACTTCAAGTGTGTACAATTTCTATTACATTGGCTCCTTTATATATAGGCTTTGGAGATGATGTTAGACTTATTCCCATTATGTAGGACTAAATAGAATATGACAAGAGCATATTCACTCATATATATTACAAAAATTTCGGTTATTTAATGAAGTTGACTAATTAAAACAAATTAGTTAAAGAATTTGTGGGTGGGACTGAATGTGGTGAAATCAAAATAGTTGCATGGATGAAATGAAATGGGAATGCAGGTGTATATATATTAGACAGGTACGGGATAAAGTGAATGAAGAGTATGAAGATTATAATTTAAGTGCCCGACAAAAATGTACACGTTTAAATTTCCATATGAGGTTTTATAAGCCTACTGGGTAAGCTGCTTGGCTTTTTGGTTTTCTTTTTAAATGGAAAGGGCCTAAAGAGGCGAGTTGAGGTTTGAACTGTTGACCGGTACAAATGAGGTGCTGGCGAAATTTTTCGAAAATTTAAGGAGTTAGAATATTTTTAAGAAATATTGATAATAGAAACCAATAATCGATATATAGAACTCGATAAGAAATTTGGAAAGTAGAACATTAATTAAAAGGGCCAGTGATTGTTTGATGGATGTTTTATTTTTCTTTGATAGTTAAATCGCCGGTTATCAAAGATTTTTGGACCATTGTTGTCAATATGGAGAGACCGGATGGATTTAATATCCGAAAACCACTCCGTATTGGCATAGACGTTGCAAATTAGATTATGATGAAGAAATTGAAGACGGAGTGAAATGCAAGGGCTGATCTGCTTGTCCAGACCCAGGACAACTTGTATGGACGAATGTCTGATGTAGTATTCCTAACAGATCACGTAAGACGTTCTTTTCAAGATATTATGTCTGATGGTGGAAAAATTCGTTTCTCTTAGCTTTTATACCCGTAATATTTTTGGGAAGATTAACTAGTGATTTGACGGGTTTAACGATATGGCACTCAAAGTGTATGGTGGCCAGATGTTCTAAAAGATAGATGTAGCCTCAAGCCTCACAATTGAGAAATGACAAAAATCGGGATGGCAATATGGTTAGTTGGGTCATACCCAAGCAGGGTATATTTGTCAACGATCTAGAGAAAATTCATTATTTGTTCTTCTTTCGATTCTGTATCTTTCGGATTACGGTTGGATGACCAAAAACCAGGGATGACAATATATTCGCTACACTCAAGCTAAATAAGTGGGTGGTCATGTGTGGCTGGGTTGCAAGATGTTCTTGTTGAACCCCAGTGTATCCCCTTTAGAGTACACTGATTGGGAGGTGGTCCCATACCTTGTCATAGTTGGAATCAATCTCCAATAAGTGCCCTAAGGTTTTTGATTTTATACTATGTATGTAGAGCGTGTGTAACAACCCAAATTTTAATAACATGTTAAAATCATAAATCAAGGCAGAATTAAATTTTAAAATAAGTATCAAGGGAAATGGGTTGCGCTATTGCATTCGTCTCGAAATTCTGCTTGAAAACGAGTCCGAGTTTGCGAGAATCGGAGTCCGTATGAGAGAGATATGACCCTCTGAAGTTTCAGGATTTTCAGAATCGAAAACAGCTCGAATTCGAATTCAAATTTCGAATTCAAAACCCAGAAAAGGATGGGCGGGAAATTTCCCGCCCAGTACCCAGGTCGACTGGGCAGTCGACCCCCCAGACCAGGTCGACTGGGCAGTCGACCCCCCAGACCAGGTCGACTGGGCAGTCGACTTGGGTGTCGACCTGGTCCCCGAGCCCACTTTTGGGCGTGGGTGCATTCTGATGTTTCTAGTCTCGTTTTCTGTCCAGATTCGTCTACCTAATTCTATATAAACCCCCTGATGCCTAAACCCTAATTCACTACAACACGTCTAGCCACCATTATGCTGAAATCCCTCTTGGTCATGGCCGCCGTCTCTAATCTTCTTAAGCTCTCATACGCAATCCAATGCAAAGATGAAGACTTCTACAATGATTCAAGGAGATGAATCAACAACGCTACAACATCGATTTCAGTTCTTAAATTCGCTAGCCATGCTATGTAAGTTCTAGTTACTTTTAAGATTAAAATACTTAATTTTAATATGGCTATGGAATAAAGTGTAATTGGATATAAGCATGTTTATCAATTCAGATCTATTCCTGTTTACTTTTGAACCTTGAGTTTTGAGACTTGTTCATCTCCATTCTTATGTCTAGTTCATGCTCTATTCAGTCGTTGTAAATCAGTTTCTTGGATTCATGTTGATATTATTATCAAGATCTAATCTTTATGCCTATCATGACGATCTATGCTGTTTTCTCCCTGATCTTGTTTCATTGCAACTTCTACCTCCCCCTATTTATTTTCCTTTGATGAACCTAGGTCAATTTCGGACCTAGGCCTAAACTGCGATTTATGTGCGATTGGATACGGGGGAAATATCGAGATATTGCCTAGTTAGATACGTGTGTTCGGTAGAATCAAAGGCATAATATAGATTTGGATAATTGAGTATTGCCATTAAAATGGTAATTGTAAGAATTGGGATTGGCATATGTAATTTTTGGCTAGAACTTGATATGTGTAAATTGACATAAAAAATTGACATACGTATAAAACGACATGAACTGAACATATGTAGATTTGGTATGAATTGGGCATATGTAAAACTGATATGTAATCTAGAACTTGGGCATATGTTAATTATGTGAGATTTGTAGTTGAAACACATATGATAATTTATGTCTTGAAAAATGGCTAATATGAACACGCCTAAGTGGGTTTTGGGTAGTTGGCATGTAATAGCCTTAAAGGAGGGATAAATATAAATTGAGATAAGTTGCCTTTAATGGCATAAGATAAATTGTGATAAAATTGGTATGATTTTGCATACCATTAATTGATGAACATAATTGAGTCAATTATGGACATCGTTAAATTAGGAATTAATTAATAATTTGAATAAGGAAATTATTAAGACTGGGGTAAAAGATTATAAGTGATAATCAATGCTTAGGACACGAGGTTGGACTCATTTGTGACGTAAAACTGCCTGGACCCGCCCGGCGAATCCAGTAGTCACAAATGGTAGCCCAATGTGAGAGGTCCTAGGCCCAAATTAAAAGTGTAAAAGTTGTAAAGACGCGAGGTTAGACTCTTTTATGGTGTAAGACTGCCCGGACCCGCCCGGCAAATCCAGCTGCCATAAATGTCAGTCTAATGTGAGAGGTCTTTATAGGGTTACGGCCTTAATGAATTAAGAAATAATTAACCAGATAAACATGTGGTGGGACATGGGGGTTAAGTGGGTGACATGTGGGTGACATGTGGAAATAAGAATAGTAATACTTAACCAACATAGCATGGTAATTAGACCTGTGGATAGGGTTAAGTAAACTAAGAACACTTAACAAAAATGGTATGAATGGGTGGGTTAAGTAATATGATTAGGCTAATGACACTTAACCAATATGGTATGAGTGGGTGGGTTAAGTAATATGATTAGGCTAATGACACTTAACCAATATGGTATGAGTGGGTGGGTTAAGTAATATGATTAGGCTAATGACACTTAACCAATATGGTATGAATGGGTGGGTTAAGTAATATGACCAGGCTAATGACACTTAACTGTTATGACATGAATGGTTGAGTTAAGTAAATCTTAATTAATGCCTAAGTGGGAATGATAACTTATGGAATAAAGTTAGTTAGGCGGAACAATAGATAAGATGTGATAACTTATGTAATAAGGAAGGATGTGCTTCATTGTAGATTAAGAAATATGTAAAGACAAGAATGAATTTACAATTGAAGGCGACTTAAGTTATATTATAAAAAGGAACAAAACATTGGTTAGGTTGGATAATCCTCTGAGTATCAATCTGATGTTGATTCCGGTCTTCGGGGTTGGTATTTAGGGAATTATTCTCTCTCTCCAGTGTGTTTGTAAGTTAAGGGGTACTTGGTTGTAAAGATTGAATAAGAACATGTTATTGTACCATAACAGGGGTTAATGTACGAATCATAGGAATAACATGTTGCGGGCTTATTAATGGACTTAGTATAGTTCAGGTTAAGAATTGAATTAATAAGCAAGTTGAAGGTTGGTATAAATGGAAATAACCAAGTTAAATGATAAGACTGATGAGGTAGCACAAGCGCATAGTTAATGGATAGACATAGGGTCTAATGGCATATAAAGCCAAGGCGCTTGGTTAAATCCAGACATTGGGGGTAATATGAATGACATGTAAAATATAACCAATAAGCACTTAACCAAGATAAAGCATGTATTAAGACATGAGGATGATGTAGGGGTTAAGTGGAGGACATGGGTAACATGTAAGACATAACTGGTGTATACTTAACCAAAATTTAAGCATGTAAGTGGACATGAATAAGAAGGGGTTAAGTAAGAATTACTAGAGGGGACCAAGCATAGGAGGGAAGCTTGTGTCGAGGAAAGGGGACCCCTTTCAGACCAGTAGCCCATTACGTATCTTTGTGAGCTCGACCCATGTCGAGGACAGGACACGCGTACTGGGTTTGATTGTAAGAGGTCAAAACGGGTTAGCGGTGGCAACGCAAGTCCAACGGGTTTCATATGCGTGTGTGGACCTGGGCTGGTAGGTAAGACGTTGTTGCATCGTGTAGGTATAAGCCGTGCATCCTCAAGTTGTATCGGGTTGCCACTTTGGGAAATGATACACCCCACTGTGGGGCCAACACGGGTATCTACGAGTTAGGGAGCCGATCGCATGGGGGTTGGTGGGTACACCTAGTGGAGATAGCGGTAGGCGGCACCTATGTAGTCAGCTAGGGGTACATAAGACTAGTATTATGATTTCTAAGTAGTTGGTGGGTACACCTAGTGGAGATAGGGGCAGGCGGCACCTATGTAGTCAGCTAGGGGTACATAAGACTAGTATTATGATTTCTAAGTAGTGGGTGGGATCACCTTATTATGTAACACGGGCTACTAGTTGGGACACTAGTAGGGGGTAAGTATCGTTGTTACAGAGGACACTAGTTGGAGTATTAGTAAGAATACGGATCATTTCTTGCAAGACAATTGTAAGGATGCTAGTTAGGTGGTGCAGAGCAAATAGATCTCATAGGAATATTTTAATGGCGAAGCAGAGGAATCTTGTTATGCTTGATAGGAATCTTACGAAATTATACTTAGTTTATCTTGAATGGGAACCTTGCGATGTTACTTGACAAAAATCACATCATGTTAACCTTAGTTATCTTGCCTGTTGCTTATCTTGTCATCAAGCTTATGTTTACTTTCAGTTTACTCATGCCATACTATCCTTAACTATTTTTATGCTGAAAGTCACTAGGACTTACTCAGTCTTTATGACTGACCCATTTTGTTTCGCCTCTTTTTCTTCCGTTCCCCCCAGGTTCGCAGGGTGGGAATACAGCTTAACTCGGACCTCATCAAGCTCCAAGGCTCTTTCATGCAAGGCTTGGATTTTTCTTGCCTATGGCTTGCTTCGCTTTATTGGGGAATACTATAACTTATTTTTATGCTTCTTTGTTTTTGAGCAAGACAGATATTTTAACTATGTAATTGGGTATTGGAAGTTGATGGGCTTTTATTGTAAACAATCATATTTAATAAATGATTTTAAGTACTTCCACTTTACTTTTCGCTGTTTTATATTTGTCTGTCTTGTAATATTTCTGTTCCAGTACCCATAATGCTCCATTGAAGTTAAGGCATTTCCTTTGTGAGTGACCTTAATGGATGTGGGGTGTTACATTTGGTATCAGAGCAAAAGGTTACCAGACTGGGCAAAAGTTTTCAAAAACCTTCTGAACTAGTTTTCAAAACATTTACAAAGAAGCAAATTTTCAAGAAAATTTTGTTTTGATTAAAAGGCATATTCCCCAAAGCCATATGCACTATCTTTTGATTCCCTCTTGAAATCTCTCCTCTCTCTCTTTTCACCATAGTTTCGTAGGCATCCGACATATGTCGGAGGGCAAAGAAGTGCCCAACCTCCATCTGTAGCCGCAGTAGTTCCATCTGCGTCTAATCTTATTTCAAGTTGTGTAGAGTTGCCGTGCGTTGGAGGTAGCTTAGAAGGACTTGTCAACAAACTATACAAGGACAGTAAGAACAAGAGACTAGTTGTTATAGCTTAATCCACGAAGGAGGAAAAAGGTGAAAGGAAAGAGGCCAAAGTGAAAGAATAGTGAAATCCATGACAAGAGAGAGTATCTTTAGTATGGTGAGGAGGGAGTGTAGTTAAGTATTATAGGACAAGGACAAGGGCAAAGGACAGGATCGTCGAGAGGGCAATTGTATGCTCTCACTACTAGCGTACCTAAGGGAGGTGGTAACGTTACCGTTAAAGGTTTAGCTTTTCTTTTCTATCATCCCGCTAGAACTTTGTTTTTGTACATCGCATCCCTTTTAATTCTGCTTCGATAGTTGAGTCTCTGCACCTAAGTACTAGCGTATTGGAGGATCCCAATTTTTTTCTCAAATCCTGTTGGGGAATTGGCTCATTTATTCATGATTTGTTTGGATTTGAGAATGCCTATACTAGGTTTTGAGCTTAGAAGGAATGCTTATGATTTTTGGGCTAGGAGTGGATTTTAGGGATGGAGTGGTTATCCAATAAGGGTGCCATTCTTGGTTTTGAAAGGAGGGTAGTTAGACTCTTGACTTGCCTTGGTAATGCCCTCGAAGTCTAGTGTAACCCTTAGGGTTTTTGCCATGCTTAGTTACCTAGAATCTCTAGATACATTTATTGATCCGCTCGAGTAGTGTTCACCACTAAGGCGGATGGTTCATTTCACTTATGCATGTGATGTAGAAAATCGCCTTAGTAAGTACATTTAGCAACATGGTTGACATTTGTTTATTTTCAAGAGATAATTCATCTATGTGGAATACCTTCTAGTAAGTGAACGAGATCCAAGATTCACTAGTGAATTTTGGAGAGCTTACATGGAACCCTCAGTACACAGTTATGTTTGAGACCGAGTATGCTAGAGGGAGAATAAGTGAAAGTGGAGCGAGAGGCAACAGTGAAATGAGTTCCAACTCGTATTTTGGAAATAAGAATCAAGGAGCTATGAAATTGTGAAGTTAAAGTCGGTCAAAGCACAATGGAGTTAAGCTCAAGGGAATGTGGCTTAGAAGATTGAAGATTATATTCGTGCATTACATCTCTTTTTAAGAGTATATTCTTGATTCCTTTTTCCTGTAGAGCTTACTTGCATGCTATCTTTTGTGTATATCCTCTCGGTCCTATTCTCAACCCAATTTCTGTTGCAAACCCCATAGGGAGTATGACTCATCTGTTAGTTTTACATGTTGGGGCTTGAGGGTGTCCGTTGGGTTGATTAAACCTTTTGGGTTTTATAGGATATGGGTTGGTTTTAGGAAGGGATTTCTTGTGACCTAAAAGGAGTCCATCATGCTTAGTTTCCTAGAATCACATATATATTGGTTGGGTTGAGAATTTCTTTGGGTGTCAGTCTGATGTTGATTTCGGTCTTCGGGGCTGGTGCTTGGGGAATTCTTCTCCTAATCAGTATATATGTGACGTAGATTTCTAGCTTTGATGGGCGCAGAGTTTTTACTTGCTTTTATCATTCGACTATATCTTTAGGTAGGAATAGTTGGGTGTAAACATGTGTTTGAGACATGTTATGATTGATGGTTGCAAGTGGTTGCAAGTGGTTGCTAGTGGTTGCTCGTGGATGCATATACACACACATTAGGCAATAGATCGGCTCAGTCACCTTTCATATTGCATATGCATGAGTGTTTACACTTGTTTGTGGATGAAATTGAATGTGCTATCATACAGATGTTGCATATGGATGGATGTTTGTGCACACATATAGTGTTTATGTGACTAGGACTATTTGCATACATGTTGGACTCATGACACTAAACATATTTTTGAATCTAGAAGATCAATCAGGCTTGATCATTTGCATTAGATAAGGAACATATACACACACTTTCTGCATATGTTCATATAGCATTAGAAATCCTTTAAGGACAATGAATTCCTATGATTGATGATTGAGTAGATGGATGACTGGATGGTAGGACACATTCTTCTTAACTTGAAGATTTCGGGGACGAAATCCTTTAAGGAGGGGAGAATGTAACAACCCGAATTTTAATAACATATTAAAATCATAAATCAAGGCAGAATTAAATTTTAAAATAAGAATCAAGGGAAATGGGTTGCTCCACTGCGTTCGTCTCGAAATTCTGCTTGAAAACGAGTCCGAGTTTGCGAGAATCGGAGTCCGTATGAGAGAGATATGACCCTTTGAAGTTTCAGGATTTTCAGAATCGAAAACAGATCGAATTCGAATTCAAATTTCGAATTCAAAACCCAGAAAAGGCTGGACGGGAAATTTCCCGCCCAGTACCCTGGTCGACTGGGGAGTCGACTGGGCAGTCGACCCCCCAGACCAGGTCGACTGGGGAGTCGACTGGGCAGTCGACCCCCAAGACCAAGTCCACTGGGCAGTCGACCTGGGTGTCGACCTGGTCCCCGAGCCCACTTTTGGGCCTAGGTGCATTCTGATGTTTCTAGTCTCGTTTTTTGTCCAGATTCGTCTACCTAATCCTATATAAACCCCCTGATGCCTAAACCCTAATTCACTACAACACGTCTAGCCACCATTATGCTGAAATCCCTCTTGGTCATGGCCGCCGTCTCTAATCTTCTTAAGCTCTCATACGCAATCCAATGCAAAGATGAAGACTTCTACAATGATTCAAGGAGATGAATCAACAACGCTACAACATCGATTTCAGTTCTTAAATTCGCTAGCCATGCTATGTAAGTTCTAGTTACTTTTTAGATTAAAATACTTAATTTTAATATGGCTATGGAATAAAGTGTAATTGGATATAAGCATGTTTACCAATTCAGATTTATTCCTGTTTACTTTTGAACCTTGAGTTTTGAGACTTGTTCATCTCCATTCTTATGTCTAGTTCATGCTCTATTCAGTCGTTGTAAATCAGTTTCTTGGATTCATGTTGATATTATTATCAAGATCTAATCTTTATGCCTATCATGACGATTTATGCTGTTTTCTCCCTGATCTTGTTTAATTGCAACTTCTACCTCCCCCTATTTATTTTCCTTTGATGAACCTAGGTCAATTTCGGACCTAGGCCTAAACTGCGATTTATGTGCGATTGGATACGGGGGAAATACCGAGATATTGCCTAGTTAGATATATGTGTGTTTGGTAGAATCAAAGGCATAATATAGATTTGGATAATTGGGTATTGCCATTAAAATGGTAATTGTAAGAATTGGGATTGGCATATGTAATTTTTGGTTAGAACTTGATATATGTAAATTGACATAAAAAATTAACATACGTATAAAACGGCATGAACTGAACATATGTAGATTTGGTATGAATTGGGCATATGTAAAACTGATATGTAATCTAGAACTTGGTCATATGTTAATTATGTGAGATTTGTAGTTGAAACACATATGATAATTTATGTCTTGAAAAAGGGCTAATATGAACACGCCTAAGTGGGTTTTGGGTAGTTGGCATGTAATAGCCTTAAAGGAGGGATAAATATAAATTGAGATAAGTTGCCTTTAATGGCATAAGATAAATTGTGATAAAATTGGTATGATTTTGCATACCATTAATTGATGAACATAATTGAGTCAATTATGGACATCGTTAAATTAGGAATTAATTAATAATTTGAATAAGGAAATTATTAAGACTGGGGTAAAAGATTATAAGCGATAATCAATGCTTAGGACACGAGGTTGGACTCATTTGTGACGTAAAACTGCCCGGACCCGCCCGCCGAATCCAATAGTCACAAATGGTAGCCCAATGTGAGAGGTCCTAGGCCCAAATTAAAAGCGTAACAGTTGTAAAGACACGAGGTTAGACTCTTTTATAGTGTAAGACTGCCCGGACCCGCCCGACAAATCCAGCTGCCATAAATGTCAGTCTAATGTGAGAGGTCTTTATAGGGTTACAGCCTTAATGAATTAAGAAATACTTAACCAGATAAACATGTGGTGGGACATAGGGGTTAAGTGGGTGACATGTGGAAATACGAATAGTAATACTTCACCAACATAACATGGTAATTAGACCAGTGGATAGGGTTAAGTAAACTAAGAACACTTAACCAATATGATATGAATGGGTGGGTTAAGTAATATGATTAGGCTAATGACACTTAACCAATATGGTATGAGTGGGTGGGTTAAGTAATATGATTAGGCTAATGACACTTAACCAATATGGGATGAATGGTTGAGTTAAGTTAATCTTAATTAATGCCTAAGTGGGAATGATAACTTATGGAATAAAGTAAGTTAGACGGAACAATAGATAAGATGAGATAACTTATGTAATAAGGAAAGATGTGCTTCATTGTAGATTAAGCAATATGTAAAGACAAGAATGAATTTACAATTGATGGCGACATAAGTTATATTATAAAAAGGAACAAAACATTGGTTAGGTTGGATAATCCTCTGAGTATTAATCTGATGTTGATTCCGGTCTTCGGGGTTGGTATTTAGGGAATTATTCTCTCTCTCTAGTGTGTTTGTAAGTTAAGGGGTACTTGGTTGTAAAGATTGAATAAGAACATGTTATTGTACCATAACAAGGGTTAATGTACAAATCATAGGAATAACATGTTGCGGGCTTATTAATGGACTTAGTATAGTTCAAGTTAAGAATTGAATTAATAAGCAAGTTGAAGGTTGGTATAAATGAAAATAACCAAGTTAAATGATAAGACTGATGAGGTAGCATAAGCACATAGTTAATGGATAAACATAGGGTCTAATGGCAGATAAAGCCAAGGCGCTTGGTTAAATCCAGACGTTGGGGGTAATATGAATGACATGTAAAATATAACCAATAAGCACTTAACCAAGATAAAGCATGTATTAAGACATGAGGATGATGTAGGGGTTAAGTGGAGGACATGGGTAACATGTAAGACATAACTGGTGTATACTTAACCAAAATTTAAGCATGTAAGTGGACATGAATAAGAAGGGGTTAAGTAAGAATTACTAGAGGGGACCAAGCATAGGAGGGAAGCTTGTGTCGAGGAAAGGGGACCCTTTTCAGACCAGTAGCCCATTACGTATCTTTGTGAGCTCGACCCATGTCGAGGACGGGACACACATACTGGGTTTGATTGTAAGAGGTCAAAACGGATTAGCGGTGGCAACGCAAGTCCAACGGGTTTCATATGCGTGTGTGGACCCGGGCTGGTAGGTAAGACGTTGTTGCATCGTGTAGGTATAAGCCGTGCATCCTCAAGTTGTGTCGGGTTGCCACTTTGGGAAATGATACACCCCACTGTGGGGCCAGCACGGGTATTTACGAGTTAGGGAGCCGATCGCATGGGGGTTGGTGGGTACACCTAGTGGAGATAGGGGTAGGCGACACCTATGTAGTCAGCTAGGGGTACATAAGACTAGTATTATGATTTCTAAGTAGTTGGTGGGTACACCTAGTGGAGATAGGGGCAGGCGGCACCTATGTAGTTAGCTAGGGGTACATACGACTAGTATTTTGATTTCTAAGTAGTTGGTGGGATCACCTTATTATATAACACGGGCTACTAGTTGGGACACTAGTAGGGGGTAAGGATCCTTGTTACAGAGGACACTAGTTGGAGTATTAGTAAGAATACGGATCATTCCTTGCAAGACAATTGTAAGGATGCTAGTTAGGTGGTGTAGAGCAAATAGATCTCATAGGAATATTTTAATGGCGAAGCAGAGGAATCTTGTTATGCTTGATAGGAATCTTACGAAATTATACTTAGTTTATCTTGAATGGGAACCTTGCGATGTTACTTGACAAAAATCACATCATGTTAACCTTAGTTATCTTGCCTGTTGCTTATCTTGTCATCATGCTTATGTTTACTTTCAGTTTACTCATGCCATATTATCCTTAACTATTTTTATTCTGAAAGTCACTAGGACTTACTCAGTCTATATGACTGACCCATTTTGTTTCGCCTCTTTTTCTTCCGTCCCCCCCCCCCCCCCCAGGTTCGCAGGGTGGGAATACAGTTTAGCTCGGTCCTTATCAAGCTCCAAGGCTCTTTCATGCAAGGCTTGGATTTTTCTTGCCTATGGCTTGCTTCGTTTTATTGGGGAATACTATAACTTATTTTTATGCTTCTTTGTTTTTGAGCAAGACAAATATTTTAACTATGTAATTGGGTATTGGAAGTTGATGGGATTTTATTGTAAACAATCATATTTAATAAATGATTTTAAGTACTTCCACTTTACTTTCCGCTGTTTTATATATGTCTGTCTTGTAATATTTCTGTTCCAGTACCCATAATGCTCCATTGATGTTAAGGCATTCCCTTTGTGAGTGACCTTAATGGATGTGGGGTGTTACAACGTGAGATGCGAGCATTCTACTGTTTGGCTATTTACTTGATTAGACATTATTATAATATCACCTGATTTCATATCAAAAATGTTTTGGGTTATAGTAAGGTAAAAACCGTTCATGTTTATGTGTGGGCAGGTCTTACTATTATCCTTTTCTTTCAAAGGATTTTCAATGTTAAACAATATGGTTGGAGTTTACTCACACCAATCCCATGACTAACCCATAGTTTATTATTGTAACACCCCGCCTCCATTAAGGTCACTCACAAAGGGAATGCCTTAACTTTGGTGGAGCGTTTTAGTAGGCAGAACAGAAAATTTCAAGATAGATGAACAATACTATAACTTTATTACAGCGAAAAACAGAAATTAGTTTGGTTACATTTTTTTCCAAAAACTCAAGTACATAAATATCATTCTTGTTCAGAAAATCATCAGGGCACAAAACTTTAAAATCATAATCTCCACAGAACAGAAGCTGTAAAGAGCTAAGCCATACTTTAAGCACTTCAAGCAGAAGGAATCCGAATCAAGCTAAAGTATTCCCTTCTGGGAAAACCTGGGGGGAAACGGAAGAAAAATGGACGAAAACAAGCAAGGTCAGACATAAAGTCTGGCAAGTCCAGTGACTTTCAGCATATGAACATATAATAATAATAATGACATGCAAATAAAACTGGATGAGAGATAACAGTAACAGGAGCAGCAGATGAACTTAGGTTAAACAGAAAGAACAGAATAATATTACTTTTCATTTCTCTGCACTAATACTAGTATAACAGGATTATGTGTCACCCTAATGTCTAAACTGAAGCAGAAACAGGAACAAAATAATTTCCACAGAAACAGAAAGCTAATAATGGGCCTTTACCACCCGAACAAAAACAGACAGAAGCAGAATGCTGATAATGGGCCTTTACCACCCGAACAGAAACAGACAGAAACAGAATATTAATAATGGGCCTTTACCACCCGAATAGAAACAGACAGAAGCAGAATGCTGATAATGGGCCTTTACCACCCGAACAGAAACAGACAGAAACAGAATATTAATAATGGGCCTTTACCACCCGAACAGAAATAGACAGAAGCAGATTGCTGATAATGGGCCTTTACCACTCGAACAGAAACAGACAGAAACAGAATATTAATAATGGGCCTTTACCACCTGAACAGAAACAGTCAGATTAATCCCTACGGAAACAGAATGTAGAATTAGGTGTACACTAGTAATTGGGCCTTTACCACCCGAAAAGACGGTACCACGCAGAAACAGACGGGTGTTGCCACCCAACAGAAATATACGGTACCAACAGAAACAGACAGAACTAAGTGTACCCTAAAACCCTACCCCAAGCGATTGGCTCCCTAAACATAAATACCCTGTGTCGGCCCCACAGTAGGGTGTATCACTCCCTAAAGTGACAACCAATTGGCACAGACCTATTTACAGATGTCACGGCGTCTTACATCCACAGAGGCAGGCCGGGATCCATGCACGCACATGACTCGGTTGGAACGCACCATCAACACCCCTCGCCATTATCAGAATGAACCACTTATAATTAGTTCAGTAAGCGTGCCCGGACCCTACCTACTGTTGGGTCAAAGTTTGATACCAGAAAGGGTTACTGACTAATATGGGTCTCAAACAACAGATTACACAAGTAATTTCCCTCCTAACCTTGTGTCCTCAGACTAACAGATTTCAGATTAACTTGTTTACAATTTCAGACATACATAATTCAGATCAACCAGTTCACAGATTAGACAAGTTTTCAGACCAACGGATCAGATATACGGATTTAACAGACTTACAGATTGACCGATTATAGATTAATAGACTTACAGATTAACTGATTACAGATTAACAGATTTACAGATTGTCTAACTTTGTATTGGGTCTACAGATTCATGAAACAGGTTTATTAATTTCATCAGTCTAGTTGGTTTAACCCTATCCACCCAACACGCTTTAGACATCATATTTATCCCAGATTTTCATTAAATAAATACTAATGCCCAGACCTCTCACATTAGACTGACAGTTTGCGGCTACTGGTTAGGCCGGTTGGTTTCGGGCAGGTTTCTGCCACAAACTGAGTCTAACCTCGGGTTTCAAGCACGTTATGACTAACTTCTCACATTAGAACCTATTGTTTGCGGCCACTGGATGTACCAGGCGGTTCCGGGCAGAATTATGCCGCAAACTCATTCTAACCTCGAGTTAGCCATGTTTATCTTTGCAGCCAATTAATTAATAATTTACCATTTTTGCCCATGTCTAATATACATGTCAATTATTCATAACTATAGCCAATTCAGATTATGTCAATAACAGACTAAATATATCTACTTAACAAATAGCAGATAACAGATTTCGCAGATTAGGCGACTTAACGGGTTTAGCAGATTAAGCAATTTAGCAGATTTAATATATAACAGATTAGGCATTTTCAGCAGACTTAGCAGATGATAGATTTAGCAGATGAACAGATCTAGCAGATTAGGCAATATAGAAGAACTAGCATATTAGACAATATAACAGAACTAGTAGATTAGGCAATATAACAGATTTAATCATTCCTTAAAGTTTCATAAACATATCTTGCCTAATTGTAAATTTGGCCTAAGTTTGCATGCCTAAATAGTTGTCATGATTCACAATATGATCATATACCCCACATTTTCATTGAATTTGCATGGCACAGATTATGGTCATAATTTACCATATAACACATGTCCCAATTTAGTTAAACTTGCCTAGTACAAAATATTCACATATAAATTATACCAAATATAGCCATCATTTTCAATGCACGTCATATATTCAAAAATCTCCAACTTAGGTGTTATTCACATTTAATAGTTATCAAATCTTAATATAAACCTTCATACCTAAGTCATATTCTCTTTTTATCTCAAGTCATGAATTGTTATATAAACAATATGCCCAACAATCTAGAACTTTGAATTATAACAAATCTTAATTCAAAATATGCGTTATGTCCAATGGTCTCAGGTCACATGTTACCATACAATGGTTCCTCTTCTTCCAATTCACAGAATATGCATAGATCTAAATCTAGTTTACAACCTATGTCCTTTTTCTTAAATCAGTCATAGATTAGCCATATCCCATTTATGCCATCATTCATTATTTGTCCCAAAGTTTAACATTCGTGCGTTAATCTCTTATGAGATTGGCGCAGGCTCGTGGTAGCCTGGCTATAGAACAGAAAGAAGAAAGAGATGCAGAATAAAATAGATCAGAACAAAACAGAACAGACATAAACTCAAATTCAGATTTACAGCTCATGGCACAATCATAATTAACGTTTATAGCGGAAAATAACTGTACTTGCCTTGATTGGATTAAAGAAGAAGAGTTGCAGTTGTTCTCTTTTTAATTTTATTCAGTTTGGAAGAAGATGCTTTAGTCCTAGTTCCAGTTCAGATCTCAGCAGAGTAGTGACGCCATTTTTATTTTTTTTATTTAGAACAAAGTAAGAATATAGACAGAATGAAATGGTGTGGAGGGGATGAGGCTAGGTGGCTGTTTATATAGGTTTAGAGTCATGAATCTGGTCAGAAAATCGGCCAAAAACATCAGAATGCATCAGGTTCAGAAAGTGGGTTCGGGAGGCAGGTCGACCCCCAGGTCGACACTATGGTCGACCTGGGTCCCCCCAGGTCGACACTATGGTCGACCTGGCCTAGGGAGGTCGACTACCCAATCGACCACCCAGTCGACCTGGGTCGTGGGCGGGAAATTTCCTGCCCAGCCTGCTTCTGGGTTTGAATTCGAATTTCGTTGTTTTCGATTCTGAAATTCTCTGAAACTTCGGAGGGCCATATCTCCCTCATACGGACTCCGTTTCTCGAAAACTCGGACTCTCTTTCAAGCAGAATTTCGAGACGAACAAAATGGCGCAACCCATTTCCCTTGATTCTTATTTTAAAAATTAATTATTCTCTGATTTGTTACTTATACGATCACAGAAAATGACTTAGAGGAGCTTGAAGTTGAAGGCTTCATTGTTAGTTATTTAGAGTTATTTTCACTGTGTTTTATATATGTTGATCTCCGATAATGGTATGTATATATGAAACAAAATTTGTATTTGAAAAGTTATGTTATATAATATATTTTATTCGTTCCGCTGTGAGATTCTATTTTGTTATTTCTGTTCAATCTTCTATCTGTTCCTTTTCTTTAACCTTAATGACTCGTATTTCTATATTATTTGAGTTGGACATGTGTTGCATTAGTCGGCTCAGAGGTACAGATTTCTGGGCCATCACAGTTGATATCAGAGCTTAGGTTGAGCGAACACATAGGCTTTGGTGGGGGTTTACTCATTAGAGATAGGGTCAGTAGCACCCTAGAATGAGTTGAGTGTATATATATGAGAGAGTGTATTTGTAAGTCGATATAAAAATTGTTTTATATTGTGTTGATTGGTTTGTCAAGTGGTTTATGAATTATGGTCGATATAGAATATACAACTATATCGATAGGTGTTTCTAAACACTTGAACAGAGTAATTCGACACAGTATGTTTTAAAAGCTGGGTAAATGAAATAATTTTACCCAAAACTACATTTTTATATGAAAGAATATTTTTCTGAAATTACTATAATATATGGATGTGTTGGTTATATTATTATAATCGAATGAGATTCTAAAATTGAAATGGTTATATATATAATCAAATAGAATTTGTATATGAATAACACATACAAATGAGACGAATTGAATTGATTGAAATTAAAATTTGGAAATTAAATCCCGGACGTTCGAAAAATATTTCCTTAAATGTAATAAATTAATATAGCATTGTTTTAGAAGGATTTTTGATTAAAAATAGTATTGAATGAATTTTGAAGATGATAAAGCATTGAATTCACTTCAGACACTGGAAAATGATTATGATGATGAAGCGCGCCATCATCGGTGTTCATTTTAGAGCTTCTAAGTGATGGATTGCTACCTTAGAAAGAATTTCCAATGGAAACTTATTTTAGAAAACTATTTGCTTTAGAAAATTCAAATGTTTTGTATTTGATGGTTAAAAATAAATGTATATAATTATATGATTTCAAAAGTATTTGAAATAAAAACCAGGTATTTGAGTTCTAAAATTTAAAATTTAACTAATCCAAGTTAAATAATTTGAATTGGTAAAAGTGAAGCTGAAGAATTGATTTGCAACAAATTAAAATTCTCCAGAGGAAAAAATAAGTGGTTATTATATTAACCAAACAATATCAAATACATAGAAAATTTTCCGTTGACATAAACGAAATAAATAAATTGATGTTGAACCAATTTGTATAAATTTGGATGTATATAAACGAAAAATGAATGGAATGTGAATTAATTTGTTGGAAATCATTCGAATTAAATAAATATGAGTATATATGATGTGCAGTATGAATAAAATGACATATATACAAATATTGGAACTTGTATTAGCAGGCAAGTGCTATGTTCACTTAATATGACTGGTTTGGATTTGAATTCGTGTTTTTGATCAATTAAATAAATGAAAGCCATTGAAATCTCACATTTATGCGACATATGAGTTTAAATTGAGTAAGTACAGGTACATGGAGCTACCTGGCATAATTTTGGATATGCAGATTGCTTATATGCTAAGCATGCCGCTTAATAAATGCTTATGTAAGGTACGCCTACGCAAAAATATCAAAATAGGATATATGAACTATTTTCTGACCATATAGGTCGATGTATACTTTTCTCTCTCTTTTGGTATATTACAAAAGCTCCTCCGTATAGGGGAGACTCTAAAAAAAATCCAAAATTTAAAGAGTTAGAATTTTTTTCAAAAGCTTTAGAAATTTTTGTAAAGATAAAAGAGATGATTTTCAAATTTAATTTAATTTGAGGGTTTTTGAATGGGAAATAGGAAATTAAATATTTCCATGAAAACCTAAAATTGTATAAGCATAGAATATGAAATACTGAGTTATAACAAAGTGAGCTTTTGAAATGTAAAGGGTTTGTAACATTTCTTCTGCCTTAGTAATTTCGGGGATGAAATTCTATTAAGGGGGAAGGAATGTAATGTTCTGGATTTTTTGTTGATTTATTTTGAACATTTAAATTAATTTTAAATGTTTGTTTATAAAATAAATGGATTTTTTAAATTTATCAATTTAATAATCAATATATAGTTAATTTCGAAGATATTAAACTATCGTAATACGAAATCAAAATATAATTGAATTTGAAGCTAAAAACTAAATCGAAACGGCTTAGTCGATCAATATAAATTCTATATTGAATTAGAACGAAAATAATAAATTATTATCGATAAATTTAATTGTTGGAAATCGATTTATATTTTAAATTGAATTTAATCTAAATCGTTAATTTAAATTGTTTTTCTCTTCTATACTGTCGAATTTAATTCCAGAATAGGATCCGTTAAATTCAAAATAATAGTATAATTTAGAGATGTCGGGCATTAAGTAAAAATAGCAATTCAGGATTGTGAATTAGGGACCACGGGATATTATATATTAACTAAATTTCAAATCGAAATAAACTAACAGTCTATAGCCGACTATTTTACTTCACTATCCTAAAATTTAGTGAGGCTGACCTATTTTTTTAATTTCATGTACTAAATATTCCTCTCCTTCAATACAAAGCAAAACAGGATTTTAATTGTTCTGTTCGTACTGTTCCCCTCCTTCACGAATTAATATCGTGTACCTTTTGTCTCCTCTTCAAACTATATAAATGCACAATGCTTCGTATAATTTTCCCATTATTCTCAAACCAATGAAAACCATCCGCCCCTTTCGTTTTCTTTCCCAATAATCTAGCTCCCCTTTATTCCTATTTCCTCATAGTAAAACAAAATCGATCTGCTTATAAAAAGAAAAAAGGAAAAAAGTGGGGAAATCAAAATCGCAGATCGGATTGAGGGCCATGAAATTTCCTTGAAGCTCGACAGCATAGGGACACTTTCGACTTGCAGGAAGTAGGGACCGTCGATGGTTTGTTCGAAGATTGCTGTGGAGGTTTAGGCCATTGTTATGAGGTGCGATTTGATGTATGGTGGGATTTGGGTGTTTATGGTTCGACATAGATCAACGTGGAGGAGTGCGAGCTGCTAATCAACGATGGTGGATAATCTAGAGTTAGTTTTTTTCCTTCTTGATGATGAATGTGGCAACTGAAGTTCGACAGATGGATGTGCTATATTTTAAGGTGTGTGAGAGGAAGAAGGTTAGTGCGTCATTTTTGGAAGGTCGACACTGATTTTGGTTGTGTATTCAAAGGGGGGGGGGACAACTGTGAGTTTCAAGGAAGGAGGTGAACTGGATAGTTTATGTTGTAAATAAAAAGGCAACATTTTTATGTTGGAATTAAAAAGGCAATCTTTTTACCTTGAAAATAAAAAGACAATCTTTTTGAAATTAAAATAAAAAGATGAGTTTTTACGGTGAATATAGAAGAAGTTGATATTTTTGCATCATAAAAATATATCATTTTTACGTGGTAAAATAGAAAAGATAATATTTTTACATTGAAAAATATAAAAGGGATATTTTTACATTATAAAGAGAAAAAGTTGACATCTTTACATCGTAAAAACAAAAGTGAATATTTTTACATTGTAGGTAAAAGAATGAAACTTTATGATGTAAAATGAATTGCATCGTCATTTGAAGTTAAAGAATGAATTGTTGGCATGTGAAATAAATAATATTTTTATATGTTATGTATGAATGAATTTACATTGTATGAAATAAATAATATTTTTATATGTTATTTATGAATGAATTTAGACCGCGTGAAATAAATTACATTTTTACATGTAATTTATGAATGAATTTTCATCATATGAAATAAATTACATATTATTATGTAAATTATGAATGAATTTACACCGCATGAATGAAATTATATTTTTATATGTAATTTATATATGAATTTACACCGCATGAATGAAATTATATTTTAATTTCGATGTACTCTGATATATTCTGTACTCTGATGTTATATTATCATGATGTAATAAAAGTTTGCTGTTATTGTTCTGATGTTGTGGTAGTCCCAAAGTTAACGTATGCGGATTTTGAACGGTCTTGGTCGATTAAGGTCGGGCGAAACCCGTGTCGTCGGTGAAGTAGAGCGATTTGGGACTAAAGTGACTAACGTTGGTATTTTGAATGCACCAGAGTTTGATTTTCTTTTATGCGAACTGGTATGGAGGTACCGATTGTTGATCTGGAGAGTGCGCATTGTCTGGTGTGAAACTAAGGATGAATGTAACAATCCGGATTTTCAAAACCAATATAAATTTTTTATTTTAGCAATTTTAATGAATTTTGAGAATTTAAAATTATTTATTTTAATTAATAACGACTAAAAAGTTATTAAAATCGAATTTAGAACGTATAAATTTATTTTAATCATATAACGAGCCTAAAATGGCGCGGTAGTTTGAAAATTCGATTTCAAATTTCAAATGAATATTCATGATTCAAAATAAACCGGATTTCAGTAAAACTAGAAATATTTGAATCTGTTTAATTATATCTTTCTAACAAATGTGAAAAATCCAGATTTCATAACGAGAATAAAAAGTTATGTCCAATTTAAAATTTGAAATAGTCGGTATGGAATTTAATATTATATATAGCCCTTAAAAATTGCCATTTTGCAAACGACCTTTTTTTTCGACGAAACCACTTTTGTTGGATCCGAAATGTCAAATTATTTCTAGATTCCAATTTTCATAATTTTTGGAGTTAATATGTGAGCGTGGTGAATTTAAACGCGTTTGGTACTTTAAGTTTGAATTTAATCGACTGGAAAATGGCCATTTTTCAAACGATCTCCAAATTCGATGAAATTAGTTTTGCTAGGACCGCATCATCAAAACAAAGCCAGATATAATTTTTCTGTGATTTTTGGAGTCAGTATATGGCCCCGGCAAATTAAAATGTATGTTTAAAATTCAATATATTGATTTATATTTTAAATTAAAGAAAAACAAATCGACACGGTCGAATTGGCTCACGAAACATATCCCTGTGTGTTCGGAATGTGGGTAATTAGCTAAGAACGATAGTCGTTGGGATCGATTTGGAGTTCAAATGAAAAAGTAACTTTTTGGAGAAAATTAAATATATATTTTTATATATAAGCCCCTTAGCTTTCTCTCTCCCCTCACCCTCTCCATTCCCGTCGCTCAGAGAAAATAAAGCAAAAAAGCAATTTCCAAACCCGTCGCTCCCCTCCCTCGCCACCGCGCCACCTCCCCCTAAGGCCGCCGACCCCCTCCGATGCTACCCACGCCTCCCTCCTCTCTCCAGCGAACCCAACACGAAACCCTAGCCCCCAATAAGCCTCTTCAACCCGCCATGGCCCTCCACCACCTAGCCGTACCCCCAACACCACTCCCCGACCCCAGCGCCGCCTCCCTCGTCATCCACTCCGACCCCGGGACCCCCACCCCCACTTAAAAATTAAATTTTTATATTTTCTATGTCGCATTTAACAGCCCAGACCTGTTTTAGCCCGTATCTCCCAAACCGTGAGCTTTTGGCTAAAACTCCACATTGCCGAAATCAAAGAGCACAATTTCCTATTCGATTTCGGTATATAGAAGTCGTATTTTGGATTGCGGAGCCGCCCAGAAAACTCGTCCAAAGTCGTCCAATACTTGTTATTTCGCGAATTCCGGTGAATTGGAGCATTTTCAAAAGGAAGGCCACAAGGCGAAAGTTGCCCGGAAAAGCGCGTTTAGGCTAAAAAAAAGATGGCGTGAAGATTGGAGCTCATTTGCAAATTCTAGAATTAGAACAGCAAATCAGAATGTCAAAAAAGCACGGCGGAGTGGATCCAAATGTGAGAACTCCTTAATATATTTTACAGTTAAAAATATTTTAGGATGCAAACGGGGCTTTGAAGCACCCGACACTATTTATTATACAAACCATGTTGTTTATTTTGGATTTGTATTGTGGAAATTTGGATTGTAATTGTGAAATTGATTGTGAATTGTTTGTGGAATTGATAGGATTGATTGTGATTGGTAGGTATGGCGCGAGCCAGTATCAGGAGAGGGGAAAATGCTAGGCATTACTCCGGTTTTAATATCACGCCGTTATAATGCCTAAATTTTCTAAAATAAATATTTATTCATTAAAAATATAATTTTTAATGTGTATATGAATTGAATAAAATATTCATATGTTGGATTAAATGTTTGAATAATAAAAATATTATTTTTATTGAATGTATGAACTATATAAAATAGTCAAATGCTGAAATAAATATTATATCATTAAAAATATAATTTTTAACGTATGTATGAACGACATAAATTCTCCTGAAATGAAAATAAATATTCATTTTACAAATTGGAAAATTTGTTTATGTACACCTATTGTAACACCCCGAATTTTCTATTAACACTAAAGTTGCTAAAATATTAATAAGTGTGTAAGAGAGGGGATGTATCTAATATGAATATAAAAATATTAATAAGTGTGTAAGAGAGGGGATGTATCTAATATGAATATAAAAATATTAATAAGTGTGTAAGAGAGGGGATGTATCTAATATGAATATAAGAATATTAATATGTGTGTAAGAGAGGGGATGTATCTAATATGTATATAAAAACAATAATAAGTAAAGGGGGATGTATCTAATATGTACATTGTAGAAAAAATATATATATTTATGACATGAATAGAAGTTTATTAATATGCTGAGTGTTTGCTGAGTCACTTCTGACTCATTGCTGAGTCAACAAGATAAACCCCATCTTGTCTGAACGGCTGCGGTTATTTCTAGGTTAAATCTAATGGCCTAAATGAATTCTAAAATCTATAAATAAGTGGGTAGACCCTAGACCTAAATCACTTGTAAAATTAGAGAAGCTACCGTCATGCTGCTGCCATGGAGTTCAGCATAGCCGTCACAAACTAAGAAGAGGAAGCCTAACCATCTACAACTAAATCTACACAAATCAAATCAAAAGATCTCTCTTTCTCTAATTCTTTTCTTTTGTTGGTAAGTATGATGATTCTCACAAGACTATTACAAACTAATTTGACTCAGTTATGAATGGATCACAAGAAAGTGATGTGATTTGTAATTGTAAATTCTATATATTGTGGATCTCTTATTATGTTATTATGTTGTCGTATGATGTAAATTATATATGCTATGTCATGATATGTTGTAAATTCTCTTATGCTATGTCGTGCTATGTTGAGAATCATGTCAAGCTATGTTATACTAGCATACTATGCCATGTTATAAATCATGCTATATTATGTTGAAAAATCATGATGTTGTTGGATCATGCTTAAAGTTATGTTTTTTTTTCTTAATTTAAATGGATCTTGTTTATGGGAATTTGCCTATTAGGTTAGGTGTACCCATAAACTTGAAACTATAATTAAATAAAACTTGATTATGGGAATTTGCCTATTGAGTTAGGTGTACCCATATAAAACCATGTTGTTAAAAAATTAGATGATGTTGATTCACACATGTTCATATGTAAGTTTATGAAAATTGATTGAGATTATATTAGGTGAATTTTGAACAAGTTGACACCTTTAGGTCCATGACATGTATAATCTATGCAAGTTGGACATATGCAAGTTTCACCCCTTATTATGATTCATTTGGTCACATATACATGTTGTTATTATGATAATCTCTTTTATGCTATGAGTTAGGCTATTCGAGTCTAACATATATTTTGCGAATAAACGTTCAAACGTGGGGTAGGGGTAATATTAGGAATTAATAAATTGGGTGCAATTTTGTAAGATTTTGCATACCATGAATGGATGTCCATAATTGAGTCAATTATGGACATTGTTAAAAATTGGAAGTAATTAATAATTCAAGTAGGGAATTATTAAAATTGAGGGAAAGTGGATTATTATTAATAATCAATGCTTAGGACACGAGGTTGGACCCGTTTGTGATGTAAACCTGCCCGGACCCGCCCGGCAAATCCAGTAGTCACAAATGTCGGCCCAATGTGAGAGGTCCTAGGCCCAAACTAAAGCATAACAGTTGTAAAGACACGAGGTTAGACTCTTTTATGGTGTAAGACTGCCCGGACCCGCCCGGCAAATCCAGCTGCCATAAATGCCAGTCTAATGTGAGAGGTCTTTATGAGGTTATGGCCTTAATGAACTAAGAAATACTTAACCAGATAATCATGTAAGGTGGGACATGGGGGTTAAGTAGGTGCCTTGGGTGGCATGAGGAATCTGGTGGTTGCCTTTAGAGGCATTTGAAATACGATTAGACTTAACCAAACACACATGTAAATGAACATGACTAAGTGGGTTAAGTGGGATGGACTAATGGGGACAAGATTAGGTGGAACGCTTGTGGTAAATAGTGGGGGCCCATTTCAACCAGTATCCCAAAACGTATCTTTGTGGGCTCGACCCAAGTCGAGGACGGGACACGCATACTGGGTTTGACTATAAGAGGCCAATACAGGGAGCGGTGGCAACGCAAGTCCAATGGGTTTCATATGCGTGTGTGGACCCGGGCTGGTAGGTAAGACGTTGTTGCATCGTGTAGGTATAAGCCGTGCATGTCCGCTGTATCAGGTTGCCACTTTAGGGGAGTGATACACCCCACTGTGGGGCCAACACGGGTATCTACGAGTTAGGGAGCCGATCGAATAATGGGAAGTAGGGTACACCTAGTGGAGATAGGGGCAGGCGGCACCTATGTAGTCAGCTAGGGGTACGTAAAGCCATTGGGAAAGTTTCTAAGTGAAGCTAAGTGGGATGAATCTTTAGGGTGACTGGTGTGGTGCAGTATAGTGTTTATCCTTTAGTATTTAGGAGCGCCTATAACGTTGCCTTTAGCGATTGTCTATGTCCTTAATCTGCTCTTCATAGACATTTTCTTGTTTTCCAGCTTATGCCTTAGTCCAGTTATTTTGGTAATAGTATTGTAGAATTATCATATTCACCAGACTTTATGTCTGACCCCCTCTTTTCCATCCTTTTTCTCCCTTCAGGTCCGCAGGTTGGGCCAAGTTCTAGTGGAGTCTAGTTGGATAGCTTATCTTCTGGAAAGCTTGGACTGCTGAAGTAAAGTCCAGCTTGTTATCTTTCTTTTTAATGGCTATTCATGTAATGGGATTATGTACTTGTTTTATCAAGATAGATATTGTACTTGACATTGAATGTGGTGTTATGATGTAATCAAACATGTTTTGACTTCTGCTACAATGAAATAAAGTTTTTGAATTTCCAAGTACTATTTTATATCTGTCTTGTTGTAATTTTACTGTTCTATATTCACTTAAAACCTCCATGGAAGTTAATGCATTCCCTTTGTGAGTGACATTAATGGACTTGGGGTGTTACACGTGGTATCAGAGCATAAGGTTACCAGAACAGATAAAAAATTTTTTTTAGAAAAATATTTTTTTTCTAAAGTATTTTTGGAAGAAGTGCTTTCAAAAAAAAAACATGTTATTTAAAGAGAGTTTTTATGAAAAACATAATCCCAAATAGCCACATCCTTATCTTTATCTTTCGAATTCTCCATTTTGAATCTTTCCTTTTTCGTTTCAGCATGGCTGAAGATCTTAATCTCCCAGAAGGTGTGACGATTCCAGGGTGGTTTAGGAGATACTTGGAGGCTAGGGCCACCACTGCAGGCCCAGCGGATACTCCTCCACCCCTAGTTGCACCCATTCCTCCTCCTCCTCGTGTTGACACTTTTGCAAAGACGTGCAAGGAATTCAAGGCTATGGGAGGAAAAACTTTTCAAGGGACTGAGACGTTTGTGGAGGCCAGAGATTGGCTTAAGGAGACTGAGGAATTGTTGGATATCTTTGAAGTGGAAGATGGGAGGAAAGTCCGTTTAGCTGCTTGGTTAATGAAGGGAGAGGCCTCGTTTTGGTGGGAGGTCACTAACGGGGAACGTCCAGTTGATTCATGGGCGGATTTCAGACGAAGGTTTGAGGCAAAGTTTCTTTCAAGGGCAGAGGAGAACTTAAATATGGAAAAATTCCTGGCACTAAAGCAAGGGAGCTCATCAGTAAAGGAATATGTCAATAAATTTAATCAGTTAGCAAGGTTTGGCTTGGAGTTGGTGAACACGCCAGAGAAGAAAGCTTTGAGGTTCGTTAGAGGCTTGAATGAACCGTTGCAAGGGTTGGCTATGACCCACATCCCTATGGGAGCCACCTTTGAAAAGCTAGTAGAAATGGCACTTATGCATGAGGATAAGGCAGTTGAAAAGAAAGGGGATCAGAAGAAACCCCAACAGCAAAATAAGGAGGGTGGTAAAAACAATAATGGCAAAGGGAAGAAGAAATGCTTCAATTGTGGGACGCCTGGCCATCTCAGCAAAGATTGTAGAAAGAAAAAGAAGACCGGTTGTTTTCATTGTGGAGATGCGGGACATTTAGTGAAGGACTGTCCAAAGAAGGGGCAGAGGGCAGGGTCTACCTCGGGAGGACAGGTGCAGGCTCTTATGGCACCAGGGCAGGCAAGGGGGCAAGTTCAGGCTATTGCGGCCCCACCGCTGCAAGAAAGAGGTAGAACAATTTCTGTTGAAAGCTTAGTTTTTCTATTTGATCATCCTGTCCGTACCTTATTCGATTCTGGCGCATCTCATTCGTTTATCTCTGCATCATTAGTTGAATCATTGCACTTGAACACCAGTTTAGTAGAGGATCCCTTGGTCGTTTCAAATCCAATTGGGGGTTCGGCTCATTTGACCATGATATGTTTGGATTTGAAAATCTCTATACTTAGCGTTGAATTTAGATGTGATGCTTATGTATTGGGCTTTACGGGCTATGGGCTAATTTTAGGAATGGATTGGTTGTCTAGAAATAGGGCCATTCTTGATTGTGAAAGGAGAGTAGTTAGGCTTCTGACTCGCCTTGGTAATGCTCTCGACATCTTTTGTAATCCCATAAATTCCGTTATGCTAAGTTATCTTGAATCGCTTGACGCGTCTGTAGAGAACCTGCGATCGGTAGAAGTGGTCCGGGAATATCCGGATGTGTTTGAGGAGGTGAAGGGCTTACCTCCAAAGCGGGAGATAGACTTTCGAATTTATCTTGTGGATAATGCTAAACCCGTATCTTTGCCAGTGCGCCACATGGCTCCTCGTGAAAGGAGGGAACTCAATAAGCAAGTAAAGGAGTTGCTTGAGAAGGGGTTCATAAGACGAAGTATATCGGAGTGGGGTGCTCCAGTAGTTTTTGCCACAAAGGCGGATGGGTCTCTTAGACTTTGTATGGACTATAAAGAACTAAACAAGCTTACTAAAAAGAACCGACACCCACTGCCGAAGATTGACGATCTCTTTGATCAGTTAGTTGGCGCCTCAGTGTTTTCGCAGTTGGACTTAGCCACTGGCTTTCATCAACTGAGAGTGGCTGAGGATAGTATAGATAAGACTGCTTTTAGGACTCCTGACGGATTCTATGAATGGCTAGTGATGCCCTTTGGTTTGACAAACGCCCCTGCATATTTTGTTGATTTGATGAGTAGGGTGTTTAGGGAATACCTTAACAAATTCGTGGTAGTCTTTGTGGATGACATCTTAGTCTTTTCTAAGAATAAAGAAGAGCACTCCCTACATCTTAGGGAAGTGTTGGAAACCCTTCGAGCGCATAACCTTAAGGCAAAATTTTCTAAGTGTCACTTCTGGAGGAAGGAAGTACGGTTCTTAGGGCACGTGGTTTCCAAAGAAGGGATAGCAGTGGATCCCGCAAAGGTGGTGGCCATCCAAGATTGGAAGGTCCCTAAAAATGCAACCGAAGTAAGAAGTTTCTTCGGGTTGGCTGGCTATTATAGGAAGTTTATCAAAGACTTCGCAAAAATATCAGCTCCATTAACACGGTTAACGAAGAAGAACCTGGTTTTTACGTGGGACAAAGATTGCGATGATGCGTTCCAACGTTTAAAGAGAGCCTTAACTTCAGCCCCAGTCTTAGTGCTGCCAGACGGGAATAAACCGTTTACCATCTATACTGATGCTTGTGGGACGGGACTTGGCGCGGTCCTCATGCAAGAGGGAAGAGTAATAGCCTATGGTGGAAGGCAGTTGAGGGTTCATGAAAAGAATTACCCCACGCATGACTTAGAGCTAGCCACAATTGTTTTCGCGCTTAAGTCTTGGCGTCACTATCTTCTTGGTGAGAAATTCGAACTGTTCACTGACCACAAATCATTAAAATACTTATTCTCTCAGAAGGATTTGAATTTAAGGCAGCAACGGTGGATGGAATTCTTAGCCTCCTGCGATTTTGAAATAGCATATACCCCGGCCAAGGGTAACGTGGTGGCAGACGCCTTAAGTAGGAAAAGGTTGTCCTTGAGTCCGTTGTTTGTTGAACGACAAAGCTTAGAATTCATCTCTATGTTTGACTTTAGACCCTCCGTTGACTTAGTACCCGGTCTGTTAGCATCCTTGGAGGTTAGACCTACACTTCTAGGACGGGTTGGTGAGGCACAGCGAGACGACCCACAGTTGGTTGAGATAGTAGAAAAGCTCAAAGGGGGGGAGTCGTCAAGCCATCTTCGTAGGTATACCCTAGACGATAAGGGTTGGTTACGAAGGGATAATAGACTTTGTGTACCACAAGACGAAGACTTAAGGAAGGCCATTCTTGATGATGCTCATCGCTCAAAAATGACCATTCATCCCGGCGGGGATAAGATGTACAAAGATATGAAGCGGGTTTTCTTTTGGGCCGGTATGAAAAAGGATGTGGCCGAGTACGTCGCTAGATGCTTGGTGTGCCAACGAGTTAAAGCAGAACAAAAGAAACCCGGTGGGTTGCTTCACCCATTAGAAGTTCCACTATGGAAATGGGAAAGCATCTCAATGGATTTTGTGGATGGATTACCAAGATCAAGGAAGGGTAACATGGGGATTTGGGTTATAGTAGATAGACTTACTAAAAGCGCCCATTTTATTCCCGTGAAAAGTAAGAGGACTGCTCCGTGGTTGGCTTCTGTATACATTAAGGAGATAGTTCGTTTGCACGGTATTCCTTCTAGTATAGTAAGCGACCGTGACCCCATCTTTACTAGCGAATTTTGGAAGAGTTTACAAGAGGTGGTAGGGACTCAGCTATGTTTGAGCACCGCATATCATCCTCAGACAGACGGCCAGACCGAGAGGGTGAATCGCATTCTAGAGGATCTTTTAAGGCTTTGTATCCTAGACTTTGGGGGTACATGGGAAGAGCACCTTCCGTTAGTAGAATTCGCATATAATAATAGCTTTCAGTCTAGTATTGGCATGGCACCTTTCGAAGCTCTTTATGGAAGGCCTTGCCGTTCGCCTTCATGTTGGTGGGAATCTACCGATAAAATCCTACTTGGGCCCGATATGGTTAGGGAAACCTCAGAGAAGATTGAGTTGATTCGAAGGAGGATGAAAGCAGCACAAGATAGGCAAAAATCGTATGCTGATAAGAGGAGGACAGATCTTGAGTTTGACATTGGGGACATGGTTTTTATCAAAGTATCTCCGTTACAGAATGTTGTTCGCTTTGGGTCCGTGGGGAAATTAGCACCAAGGTTTGTAGGGCCGTTTCCTGTAAAAAAACAGGATTGGGAAGATGGCATATAGGGTGGAGTTGCCTGAGAAACTTAGTGGAGTACACGACGTATTCCATGTATCACATTTGAGGAAGTGTTTGCACAAGACCGCGGAGGTGGTAGAGCCGAGCTTGCTTAAAGAGGTGGAAATAGAGCGTGATGCAACAATTAGACGAGCTCCTACATGCATTCTTGGGTCGGAGATCAAAAAGTTGAGGAATCGAGAGGTCAGACTGGTTAAAGTGCAATGGGGAGATGATGAGAGCAACGCAACTTGGGAGACAGAAGAGAAGATGCGTTCGTTGTACCCTTTTCTTTTTGAGGGTATGTCTTTTAATTTCTCCTTTATCGCTTAGCTTATCTTATCTTATCTTTAGTATGTCCTCTCATTAGTATCTTTGACCTTTAGTTAGGATAATCCTATGGTTGAAACATGTGTTTGAGACATGTTATGTATGATGGATGCAAAATGGATGCAAGTGTTTGCTAGTGGTTGCTCGTGGATGCATATATACACACACTTTAGGCACTAGATTGGCTCAGTCACTTCATATTGCATATATATGGATGTATTTAGTATAATGGATGTATAATGGTTGTACCATCATATGGATGCTGCATTCGGTTGAATGGGTGTGCACGCATATAGAAGTAGTATGTAAGCAATTAGGATCTTTTGCATACATAATGGATTCATGACACTTACATAATTTGCATTAAGGAGGTCAACTGAATCAGTAGACCGCCTGATTTCGCATTAGGTAAGGACATGTACACACACTTGCATATGATCATAAAGCATTAGAAGTCTTTTAAGGACAATGGATGCCTGTGTATGATGGATGAGTAGATGGACGTTTGGATGGTAGGATATACATTCTTCCAGACTTGAAGATTTCGGGGACGAAATCCTAAAAGGAGGGGAGAATGTAACACCCCGAATTTTCTGTTAACACTAAAGTTGCTAAAATATTAATAAGTGTGTAAGAGAGGGGATGTATCTAATATGAATATAAAAATATTAATAAGTGTGTAAGAGAGGGGATGTATCTAATATGAATATAAAAATATTAATAAGTGTGTAAGAGAGGGGATGTATCTAATATGAATATAAGAATATTAATAAGTGTGTAAGAGAGGGGATGTATCTAATATGTATATAAAAACAATAATAAGTAAAGGGGGATGTATCTAATATGTACATTGTAGAAAATATATATATATTTATGACATGAATAGAAGTTTATTAATATGCTGAGTGTTTGCTGACTCACTTCTGACTCATTGCTGAGTCAACAAGATAAACCCCATCTTGTCTAAACGGCTGCGGTTATTTCTAGGTTAAATCTAATGGCCTAAATGAATTCTAAAATCTATAAATAAGTGGGTAGACCCTAGACCTAAATCACTTGTAAAATTAGAGAAGCTACCGTCATGCTGCTGCCATGGAGTTCAGCATAGCCGTCACAAACTAAGAAGAGGAAGCCTAATCATCTACAACTAAATCTACACAAATCAAATCAAAAGATCTCTCTTTCTCTAATTCTTGTCTTTTGTTGGTGAGTATGATGATTCTCACAAGACTATTACAAACTAATTTGACTCAGTTATGAATGGATCACAAGAAAGTGATGTGATTTGTAATTGTAAATTCTATATATTGTGGATCTCTTATTATGTTATTATGTTGTCGTATGATGTAAATTATATATGCTATGTCATGCTATGTTGTAAATTCTCTTATGCTATGTCGTGCTATGTTGAGAATCATGTCAAGCTATGTTATACAATCATACTATGCCATGTTATAAATCATGCTATATTATGTTGAAAAATCATGATGTTGTTGGATCATGCTTAAAGTTATGTTTTTTTTTCTTAATTTAAATGGATCTTGTTTATGGGAATTTGCCTATTAGGTTAGGTGTACCCATAAACTTGAAACTATAATTAAATAAAACTTGATTATGGGAATTTTCCTATTGAGTTAGGTGTACCCATATAAAACCATGTTGTTAAAAAATTAGATGATGTTGATTCACACATGTTCATATGTAAGTTTATGAAAATTGATTGAGATTATATTAGGTGAATTTTGAACAAGTTGACACTTTAGGTCCATGACATGTATAATCTATGCAAGTTGGACATATGCAAGTTTCACCCCTTATTATGATTCATTTGGTCACATATACATGTTGTTATTATGATAATCTCTTTTATGCTATGAGTTAGGCTATTCGAGTCTAACATATATTTTGCGAATAAACGTTCAAACGTGGGGTAGGGGTAATATTAGGAATTAATAAATTGGGTGCAATTTTGTAAGATTTTGCATACCATGAATGGATGTCCATAATTGAGTCAATTATGGACATTGTTAAAAATTGGAAGTAATTAATAATTCAAGTAGGGAATTATTAAAATTGAGGGAAAGTGGATTATTATTAATAATCAATGCTTAGGACACGAGGTTGGACCCGTTTGTGATGTAAACCTGCCCGGACCCGCCCGGCAAATCCAGCTGCCATAAATGCCTGTCTAATGTGAGAGGTCTTTATGAGGTTATGGCCTTAATGAACTAAGAAATACTTAACCAGATAATCATGTAAGGTGGGACATGGGGGTTAAGTAGGTGCCTTGGGTGGCATGAGGAATCTGGTGGTTGCCTTTAGAGGCATTTGAAATACGATTAGACTTAACCAAACACACATGTAAATGAACATGACTAAGTGGGTTAAGTGGGATGGACTAATGGGGACAAGCTTAGGTGGAATGCTTGTGGTAAATAGTGGGGGCCCATTTCAACCAGTATCCCAAAACGTATCTTTGTGGGCTCGACCCAAGTCGAGGACGGGACACGCATACTGGGTTTGACTATAAGAGGCCAAAACAGGGAGCGGTGGCAACGCAAGTCCAACGGGTTTCATATGCGTGTGTGGACCCGGGCTGGTAGGTAAGATGTTGTTGCATCGTGTAGGTATAAGCCGTGCATGTCCGTTGTATCAGGTTGCCACTTTAGGGGAGTGATACACCCCACTGTGGGGCCAGCACGGGTATCTACGAGTTAGGGAGCCGATCGAATAATGGGAAGTAGGGTACACCTAGTGGAGATAGGGGCAGGCGGCACCTATGTAGTCAGCTAGGGGTACGTAAAGCCATTGGGAAAGTTTCTAAGTGAAGCTAAGTGGGATGAATCTTTAGGGTGACTGGTGTGGTGCAGTATAGTGTTTATCCTTTAGTATTTAGGAGCGCCTATAACGTTGCCTTTAGCGATTGTCTATGTCCTTAATCTGCTCTTCATAGACATTTTCTTGTTTACCAGCTTATGCCTTAGTCCAGTTATTTTGGTAATAGTATTGTAGAATTATCATATTCACCAGACTTTATGTCTGACCCCCTCTTTTCCATCCTTTTTCTCCCTTCAGGTCCGCAGGTTGGGCCAAGTTCTAGTGGAGTCTAGTTGGATCGCTTATCTTCTGGAAAGCTTGGACTGCTGAAGTAAAGTCCAGCTTGTTATCTTTCTTTTTAATGGCTATTCATGTAATGGGATTATGTACTTGTTTTATCAAGATAGATATTGTACTTGACATTGAATGTGGTGTTATGATGTAATCAAACATGTTTTGACTTCTGCTACAATGAAATAAAGTTTTTAAATTTCCAAGTACTATTTTATATCTGTCTTGTTGTAATTTTACTGTTCTATATTCACTTAAAACCTCCATGGAAGTTAATGCATTCCCTTTGTGAGTGACATTAATGGACGTGGGGTGTTACACCTATTTAACTAATATTGATTGGGATGATGAATTTTACACATCGCCCAACTGCACAAATTATATTCAGTATTTGTTGGCTGAAACCCCACATGGGTTAGGATGATATTTGACGTACACTAGTCTGTTTAGTTGTATGTCGATCGATTGGTTAACAGACTATTGTAAGCGTTAATTATTTAAATTTAACGCTTATGCAGTTGTGTAACGCAATCTGGATGATGGTTGATTGTATATCATGATTGTTGTGTACATGTATTGTATGAAATCCATATAAATAAATTATATGGTAATTGATTGTGTATGATTCCAATTCAGAAGGAACAAATATTTTAAAATAAGGAAATATTTTAAAATAACGAATATTTTAAAATAATATTCAGTAAAGGATTAAAATGTGAATTTGATGTCCGATTTTGGATGGATACAAAAATATTGAAATATGTGAAGCTGTGTTGATTAGATATGCGCCATTTTGACGCGGATGATATTTATATGATTTTATTCATTTTATAATGAATATCGAAAAGGAAATGATTCCAAAATCTGATTTTTGAAAATATTATCATTTTAATATTATAATGATATGGAATATTCAATTTTGATTTAAAATTGAAAATGAAGTTAGAATCATTTTATAACGAATTTATAATGATCTATAAAATACGTTTTAAATGGAAATTGACGAAATAAATATAATATATATATTATATAAATTTAATGGCCTGAACAGAACGCGCTGCGTCGCGACTCTTCGCGAATTTCGACCATTGACTTCAAATTGACATTACGGTAGATCCGACCGTCGGATTCCCTTAAAACTGGAACCATTTGGTTTGTATTGAAAAGAGCTTTGCAACGAATATAAGAGATTTGAAATATAAATGTTGGATTTGGAATTATGTCCAAATCAAATTCGGAAAAGGTCGTTGTAAGTGCAGTTCGATGACCGTTTATGGAAATCGACTAAAAGGGCCTTAATAAATTATTAAAAATATTAATAATTTGTGTAGAATCATAATAAATGATTTGGAAAGAATTTGGATGAAAAATTCTATATTTAGAAAGATAAAAATATATTTTTATCAAAATGAACTAGTTATTAACTAGAAGGATTATCCAATAATTTTTAAATAAATAAATTGGATTTATAAAGGGTTTTAGTAAAACCAGAAATTTCCAATATATAAATTGGAATGGATTTGAATAGAAATACTCTCCGGAATATTTCGATATTGGATTCCATGATTATACGGATATTATGGAGGAATTTGGAAGAGAGATATATCATTATTCCCCATACGATATGTGTTGTTTTCAGAATTTGATTTTGAATATAAGCCGATATAATTTTTATTCAGAGCCTTATATTTAATATTAAATTGGATTTTGGGTTTGTCGTGAATGATGTCTTAAATAACACTGTTCTTAAACCCCGTGTGAAAAGAATAAATCTTTTAATTCAGATTGTTAGAGTTTCCAATTATATTTAGTAGCTGGAATAAAATGGAATGTGAATTGGGTTGTGAACTGTGTTTTTAACGACATTTGTTCTTTAAACCAATTAACAGTGAAATGTGAATTGGAATATATGTAAATCTTTTTATTAAGGTTTAAAGGAAATTTTCCAAAGTAAAGTTTTCCAATTTAATAAAACAAATTGGAATGGAATGGAATTCGATTTAGTAATAATCGAAGTGAGCTTCTGTGGAGGAAGACTGTAAATATATATGGAATTTAAAAGGCTTTTTCGTTATTCCATTTATATTATTAGTCGGATACGGAAATTGATATCAATTATATATTGATCTGTTTTCCGTGAAAATTCCATAATTAATGGAATGTGAATTTGGGGTTATCGTGAACTGTGATTTAAATGACATTGGTTCTTTAACCCAGTTAAAGATAGGATAACATGTCTAACATTGTATTTCGAATCGTATTGTCGATCTCTGCTAAATATATAACTGTTTGCTGGTGGAGAATTTATTCTCTTGTTTAACACCCTTCTCTAAGACGTACGAGCTTAGAGGTTATATATCGGCAGAAATCAATGGTACGGTGTAGATTGTCGATGAGACATGTTTGATTTCCCAAGTTAAATAACCATTAATATTGATCTTTGGGAAGATTAAACTAAGTGGAGTTTTAATGAATCTTTAATTAGATTTAAATATGAATGTGATAATTTAAATTATCAAATTTGGGAAATGATCGAGAATGGAGTACCACCAATTTACTCTAAGCGATAGTTAAATCTTTAATTAGATTTGAACATGAAATGGTAATTAAATTTACCGATAACACCGTGGTGTTAGATATGGAGCATTACCGGTTTTGCTCCAAGGGATGAATAGGTCGGGATTGGGATTAGTAAATTAATTATTACTTCGGTAAGGTTTGATAATCCTGACTAGTTGATAAACCTTAATTTGGTTTAGAATTGTTATTCAAAGGAAGATTAAAGTATAAATTTAAAAGAATTTATATTTGATAAAATTAATGGGAACCATTCCCAAAGGATATGAATATTTGAATAAAAGAATATTCAGAATTGGAATGAGGTGTATGTTGTATTGTTATAGTACTTGATTATAAAATACGTGAATTATTAGGAAAGATCGGGTTTATACCCATTCTGAATAATTGATTCGACGATGAAGACGGTGGTTGAAGACCGAAGGTCTTCACATCATTTGGATTATTATTGATGTCTTGATTGGGCTGTATACCCAAGACAATGTAATAAGTGGTGATCGTCCAGACGTACTTGGAGATCGACCAGATATGCGAGGACCTCTCTCCTGTATTGTACATATGGGACGAGGAATAAGGTGCCTCAAGCTTCGTTCAGACCCAGAACGAACTAGTAAATGGATGTGTGTCTGACATTGGATTTTATTCTATGTTGATTGATCTCTACTAAATATATATATCTGTTTGGTGGTGGAGAATTTATTCTCTTGCTTAACACCCTTCTCTGAAACGTACGAGTTTAAAGGTTATATATCGATAGATATCAATTGCATGGCATGAATTGTCAGTGTGGCATGCTGAGATGCAAATGATTAAGGCTTCTGCTGAAAAGCAGAGTCTTGTGGTTGATGATCAAAGCACGGGTTTAAACAGCATAGCTTTGTGTATTGTGTTAATTCACGAGCCTCACACCTCAGTATGAGTCAAAAATGGGATCGTGACTGCAGGGAGTGCACGACGTTTCCTTCTAGCTATGGGTGGTGTCATGGTATGGAGTCCAGACATTTATATATTTTTTACCTATGTGGATGATGGATAACGAGGCGCCTTGGATATATCGGTTACTACGGAGCCGATGGATAGGTCTGATAAGACCAGGAAACGTGTGTTCAGGAATAATTAATCCACAAACGTAAGGGTGGACCGACCCTGAAGATCCAAGTGTTCACTGCTGGGGATCCTGTGGCATTTGCTAGAGTGTCTCGAATCGGTGAGGAGCCATCCCTTGCCTCGACTCATAGATGGAATCCAATTTCCAATACGTGACATTTCAGTTTTGATTGTAGAACTAGTATGGCGACATAGTAGGATGGGTTACTATGCCATCTATGATTGATACATTTATATTTGAAGTTGTTTTGACACTCTACATTTACAGTAATACCAAAATGATTTGTTTTAAACATAACAAGCATGTTTGGCTATTATAAGTGAAAACTCTATCCTCCGGCTTGCGTTGTATTGTGTGATGGGACCTGAGTCTTATAATAGCTTCATTTTTCCAAAAAGCATTGCGTTGTTTGTTTTATGCACTGGTATTCTTGGGAGGAAACTCGTTTCGTGTTATACGGTGTGGTCCCTTGATTTACTCTATTTTAAAGTAAAGTTTTAAATAACCGTTTTAGTTCTCACACTAGTCACATGACTGACCTAGAGTTTATTATTTGAACCTAAACTCTAGGTGCCCCTATTTTCCGCACGGGCAGCTTGTAATGCCCCGCCTTTATACCCACTATTGTCCAGTTCATTTCAGAAAAATGTCGTAGACCATGACAGAGAATGAGGTTTGTGAAGAGCGATCGATTGTATGATTGCTCCATGTGAGGAATGCACATCGAATTCTGATACCGATTAAAATTTCAACATGACCATTCAGCGCATATGGCAACTACACAACGGCTATATGCAATCCAGAAAGCAGTATAAAATAGACAACAACAATAATATAAATGTGGTATATCTCAAAGCAAGACACAGAATAATCATATCACAAAGGCGGAATAGATATGAATAAACCAAGAATGTGTACAACAAGCTAGTGGTCAACAAAGATCCACTAATACATGTACCATGATCTAAATAAAAGAAAATGTACACAACAACAGATAATGTCATTGGTACAAAAGTACATAAAGCTGCGGATACAGAGTAGCAAGCTGAAAGCGGAAGATCAATCCTGCGATGAGACTCAGAGGAGTACCTAAAATGACTTGGTCTGACCCGAGTATTATTTATAGGAATAAATAATAACGAGTCAGTCTAGCTGTACCTATCAAATAAACCTAAGATAACAAGAGATATAACAAAAGATTACATGATTCTAGTACTAATATCGAATCATAAATAAATATGAAACATGACATGTCAACACGATCAGGAAATGACAACGGAATGTCAGCACACAAATATCTCTAAATAATCTCCTAGCTAATGTAGAATGAAACATTCAACTAAAAGCACATAACAGGAAATGACAGAGGAATGCCAAATAAACTAAACACATGAATGACAGCAGAATGCCAAATACAAACCAAGTTGACGCGCATCGCATCAAAGTAAACATAAATCAAATTGACGTGCATCGCATCAAAGTAATCATAAATCAAATTGACGCACATCGCATCAAAGTTATCAAGAATCCAGAAATCACTAGAAATCCAGAAAACATCATTAAAAGTGGATACCTCCCAGATGAGATACGATCTCTAGGTAGCGAACCTATATGTATGAGCCGAAGCTTCCCACAGAGCCGGGTCGTGACCTCGGAAGAGAGAAAACACATAAATTGTGAAATCTCTAGAAAACATCATAAATCATAGAATGTTGGACCGAAGTCCCATAGGTGAAATCCAAGAATCGTAAATCCCATTCGGGCGATCGAGGACCACAAAACATAAGTCATAAAATGAACAGGAGGTATCAACAGATAGTGCGGAAACTATCTGACTGGAGTTCCCCTGATAGCACGAAAACCATTACAGTAATCACAGTCTCACGGAGACATAGCCAGGAAGCTAAGTCCAAATCATAAAACGGATCACATCAATCCGGGTGAGTAAATTACTCCGGGATAGTGAATACAAGAAAATAGTTAAATGTCCCATAACCACTCGCTATTCTCGAATATTTACGAACCCGTTGTTGGCTCATACTCAAAACAGAGAGAATCACCACACATGTTCGAACACACGAGTCTAAGAGTTATTCGCCGAAGTAAACGTATAAGGGGTCATAGTCCTTAGTTTTACTAAGGTAAATAAACTAAATTTCTCGCCCGATCGAGTAAAGAGGATCTGTACACACTAATAGATTGGAATCCATAGAAGGATTCGTGGTCCATTAATAATATATAAACCCTCTTATAATTTGAAGTGACAATAAACAATAGTACGATTGCGAGTCAAATCGATCAAGGGGATTTATGTCAAAATGACGTAAATTCAAATCATAAATCATCAAATGTAAATTTGATAAATCGAATATACATATAGCTCGTTAGTGAATCCAATGACGTTAAGAAACGATTAGAAATCACCCTGGAGCGACAGGAAACAAAGACACAAATTTAGGTGCCACGGATCAGAGTACAATCACCAAGGTGATCGATAATGCGAAATTCACATTACAACAACATACATGAAAACAATGGGATAACAGTTGTAATTTCGATCACCGAACGAATCGAAATCCCAAACTAGCACCTGAATGTTTTAAACTATATCGTAATAGACTCGACGGATATCGAGTCGATAATTCACGTTTTAAAGTCGTGAAACATATTAACAAGAGTATCGGATAAATTCGATATACAAAATAGAGCGCACGCGCTTTAGAATGATCACTTATTCAATTCACATCCTAAACAATGTGAATAGAACAAAAGAATCAACATTGGAAGAATCATTTGAGGATCAAAGACGATGAATCGAGCTGTTGGAATCTATGAATTCATGAAGTTGAAGTTCACAAACGAAGTCCGAACGGCCCGAGCTCCAGCCAGGAAAGAGCCTGGATAGGGGTAGACTGTGGACCAAGGTCCCCTTTGGTCCACAGCAGAAAAACAGATTCAGACGTCTAAATCATTAGGTCAGACGTCTGAACTGGGATTTTCAGAAACCAATAGGGTTTTAGTTCATTTTGGCCCCCTTTCAGACCTCTTAATTATTCCGGCCAGAAAGACGTCTGAATTACAATTCAGACGTATGAGCTAAAATTTTCAAACTTCTGAATTTACTTACTTGACTCCATAATTATTTTAAGCAGGTCAGACGTCTGACTTATAATATTCAGACGTCTGAAACCTGTTCCAGAGCATAATTTGCCTTGAAAACATGTTCAAAACGATATTGACAAATGCCCGAAGGCCTATGATGTTATGCACATGTATATGAGGCTTCACGGGCTTGCCGAAACAACTTATAACACCCAATTACGCATGCACAAACATTCATACAAGAGATTAACAATGGCTACAATTACAAATTCTAAAATGGATGAATTTTATGACCAAAGCGATCTATTACGATTCAAGCGACTTGTGAAGACATATAACTTTGTCAAGGGACAATGGAGCTTCACAACATCACCAAATCAACTCATAGTATATGCATCAGATCGTGTAAACAATCCTACTTATAATTTCAATTCAATGGAACATAAATAGATGAAATCGGCTAAGTTACGCTAACATAACCAATTCACTAGCACACGCAAACTCATATGAACATTAAATTAAACTTGTAGAAGCCAATGGCTTGTGGCATAGATGTGAGTTCAAAAAGAACTCACCTTTGATCCTTGAATGGTGAAAACAAGCTCCAACAAGGAAGAAGAAGCATCAACACGTACAAAGAACCTCTCATTCTCCAATAGCTCCTCAATAATCACCTCATAAACACAAATGAAGACACATGAGTGTTATGGCATGATCAAAAATCCGAAATTGAGAGGAGAATAGGATAGGGAAGATGAAGAGAGAGCTTACCCAGATTGTAGAATGTGATTTTCACTTGGATTGAGCTTGAAATCAAAGCCCTAACTCAGGAATTTCCATTTCCTCTTCCTTTCCCTATTTCTAATTCTATTTTGGGCTTTGGAAATAAAATGAGGAAGTGGGAGAGAAGGGTTGGCTGTTCGGGGAGTTAAGTGGGGCTTTGGGCTCACCAGTTGAGCTCAAACGGCTCCATTAGCCCAACCAACGGACCCCAATTTATACTAACTCCAAATATATCAATGCTTATAGTCAAAAAGGTTGTAAACAACGCTTTGAACTCAATGGAAGTCATCTCGAGTCCTAATTTTATCGTTTGTGAAAAACGACATTTTGAGTGACACATAAGATACGACGATATATTTAGATAAAATATCTAATATCTAAAATCATTGAATGAGCGGGTTGTTACAGACTTCCCCCCTTAAAAGAATTGCGTCCCTGCAATTCCTTAAGAATGAAGTAATAAGTAACAACCAAAAACAATACCACAGAGTGGTACCACAAGAAACGATACGAAATGAAAAGATCACACCAACGGCTAGGTGAAATCCCAATTTCGTATCGCAAGATCATGAAAACTAGAGTTCAATCTTGAACTTCATTACCCATGAAGGTTATCATCCCAACGGGTAAAATAATTCTAGAAAAATTCATAAGCGTTATGTATTCAAATAGGCTCGCATTTCTTAGTATTATTCTCAAGGGAATGAGAATCGATAGATGGCACAAAAACCATGCGAATTTAGTTTGGAATTTCAAGAAACAACGGGACTGCGTCCTGCAGACGCGAGATATCAATAGTAGATATTTCTCTTAGGATATGAAATGGGAATTTACAATGGTTGACTACTCCATCCCCAAACTCAATCACGACGACGTAGCGAACATCAAACCTGAGCGCTTTAGTCTTGCGACAAGGTGGCTGACACCGACAAAAGCACAACACAGAGGTTCCAACGAATTTAGCTAAGAAGAGCAATTCTCGAAGGAATAATCAATTTTTAATATCAATGCTTCAAGGTTGGTAATGGAATACTAATGAGCTAGAAACCGATAAACAAATATTGGTAATAGAATACCAATGAACTACAAGTCAATAATCAAATATTGGTAACGGAATACCAATGACTAGAAATCGATAAAAAATATTGGTAACGGAATACCAATGAACTATTCGGGGAAATCGATTTCTAACCAGGTACTAAATCTCATTTAGTAACCATAAAGACGAATCGTTAGGAATTATACAAAATTCCCAGTATTCAAAAACTTGAGTATCGATTTTAGAAAATCAAAAACATCGAGAAGATGATGGATAAGTAGTGCACAACTTACCACTTCAGAACAACATGATTTAAGATAACTTTCCACCAAAAATCTCAAATCGCAAAAACATCAGCAATTAATCAAAGAAGCAATAGATAATTTCTATAACAAGATGAGATTAAACCAAAGAGGTCATAATCCCCAAAAATTTGATTGACAAGGGTCAACAAACGTGCGGAGACAATTGTCGTCCCAAATGATTCAAACAAACAAAGAAGGAATATCAAAAGATCTCATCCTTTTGATATTCATTTCTAAGAATAACGCAAGGCTAAGTCCACAAGTGAATTGACTATAGCATTTCTGGATGCTCGACTAGATCATAGATTTGAAGAAAGGAATTATTGAGTTTGCCGTGGATTGCAAAACCCAAATCTTCCCTCCCCAACGGGAACTCCCATTCTCTCGAGTGATCGTTCACTAGAGAAAATAAGAAGACCCATGGAATCACAGGAATACTAAATTCTCTTTAGCAAATCGAAACAAGGATTAAAAATTAGGCGAGATCCTCAATCACTAAGAATTCTCGAAAATAAAAGATCTGAAATCCAGAAACAAGAGACATAAATAAATAACTTTTTGAGTTGTTCCTGGAGTTATTTAATTTACTCAATGAAAAGATTCAAGATAATTTTTAATTAAAAATCTTGAACCACTCAAATTCTTGGAATTGTTCCAAGGAAATCTAGAAAAATAACAAACGACTACGAAAATAGAAAAATCCAAAATATTATTATTTTGATTAACTTATTAGAAGTGAATTTTAATTTTAAGAATCATTTCGAATGTCAGATTGTCACATAATAGTGTTTAGGAATTCCGAACTACAACATGACATCCCATATCTCGTTCGAGATCCTTAACGCACCCGATGGACAAGCTAACATAAGAAAGTCCTCAAAGTTTCTAACGTTCATGCAAATCTCGCAAAAATATAAAAATTCAATAAATCATTCGGGATGGAATAAAGGAAATAAAATTCCTTCATCAACTTACGAATAAAACACAAATGGTATCTTTTGATAACGAAGAACACGATCGACGTATATCAATAGATCATAAATAAAATAATCTTTGAACAAGGTAAATAACATTAAGGAATTAATGACACGTACCTTGACTCAAGAAGAGGGATCACAAGAAGTGGGATGCTTTCCCTCGTTCTTGATCTTGAGTTTGGAACGCAACGAGGTAACACAAATGTATTGTTGCGCATTTGTTGAGTTAATTTAGCCTAAATGCTTGGTGACTCACACCGGCGCAACGAGGTGACAAATGATTTTCTTTAGCCCGAAGGCTCGGTGGTCTCCATACCGACCGACAACTGATCAATAGACCATGTTAGGCACGTAACGGCATACAAAACAATCTTAACTTGAAATCAAGAAATATCAGGATCAAAGACGCTTACGACGTGCGTAACGATGCACGGGCAAGATATCCAATTATCAAACAACTACAAGGATCATAAATGATCAACAAGATAAGTGTGATACACAATAGGCCAAATAGACATTGATTAGCAAATCGAGTCAAAGAATGAAACAGAATCACCACTAGAGCACACGGGCCCTAGATGGACTATAGAATCAACTCGAAGGAGACGAGTCGATAACTATTCTAAAAGACTAAAGATAGGACACTTGAGACATAATCACCCCTCCCGTAGGAGGTACATTGGGTGAACCAGCACTTACACGGCTACGACCAACTATTTCGCTTCTTTAAGGAAAAAGTAGGAGGAAGAAGTTAGTCACAAGTTGAATTCAAATGATGCGAATTCAATCAAAATGGAATCATATAGGAAGAAAAGCTATGACGGGTCTTAAGACTCTAACTAAAACCCTAAAGCACGGTTCCCGAGAGAGGCTTAAGACAATACCATCGTCATACTATTTTACACTGTTCCAGAAAGTGGCTCTGATACCAACTGTAACGCCCCGCCTCTATACCCACTATCATCTAGTTCATTTCAGAGGAATGTCGTAGACCATAACGGAGAATGAGGTTTGTGAAGAGCGACCGATTGTATGATTGCTCCATGTGAGGAATGCATATCGAATTCTGATACCGATTAAATTTTCGACATGACCATTCAACGCATAGGTCAACTACACAACGGCTATATGCAGTCCGGAAAGCAGAATAAAATAAACAACAACAATAATTTAAATATGGTATATCTCAAAGCCAGACACAAAATAATCATATCACAAAGGTGAAAGAGATATGAATAAACCAAGAATGTGTACAACAAGCTAGTGGTCAACAAAGATCCACTAATACATGTACCATGATCTAAATAAAAGAATATTTAACACCCCGTATTTTCTGTGAACATAAAACTAACAAAACAAAGTATACTTAATTTTTAAAAGAAGAATTAAGGGAAACGGGTTAGCCATTGCGTTCGTCTCAGAATTATGCTTAAGATATTGTCTGAATTTGCGTAAATCGGACTTCGTACGAAGAACTTATGGCCTTTAGAAGTTTCAGAAAATTTAAATAAATTAAAACAGCTCAGGTTTAAGTTCGAAATTCAAATCACACACCTGGGCTGGGCGGGGAAATTTCCCGCCCAAGATCAAGGTCGACGAGGGGGTCGACCTGGGTCACATAGGTTGACTAGGGTGTCGACCTAGGGGTTAACCTCCCCCTATTTCCAGATCCGAGGACTGGTTCGTTTTTCTGCATTTGGACGCCCGTTCTGACCAGATTCGTTGATCCCTATGCTATTTAAACACCCCAAACCCCACTTTCTCCCCACACTAAACCATTGTAACGCTATTCCGCCTCAATTCTAATTAAAATAAATCAATGGCATCTCTACTCTGTTGAAACCTAAGCTAGAACTTGTGCTTCTTCTTCTTCCAATCTGAATAGGATTAAAAGAGAACAACTACAACCCTTTTTCTTTTAGAATCCAACCAAGGTGAGTATAGTTATTTACAAATATGAAATTTAATTATGATCTTGACATGGTTATAAATCTAAATTTGAGATTATACATATCCTTATTTATCAGATCTGTTTTTCTATGTAGATCTATCTTATTAATATTATAGTAACTATTATGTATCTCTTCCTTCCTTCTGTTCTATAGCTAGGCTACAACGAGCCTGAGCCAAATCTCATAAGAGATTGACACATGAACGCTAAATTTGGGGAAAATAGTGAATGATGCATAATTAGACATGACTGATTTGTGACTAATTTGAGAAAAGAACATATGTTTTAATTTAAGATCTAGATCTGGGCATACCATATATGACAATCTGTGATTTGGAAGAAGGAGAATTATTGTGTATATGATTTAGGCACAAAGATCAATATTATAATAGGATAACTATTAAATGTGAATACGCCTAAATAGGGATTTTGGATATTAGGCATATGCTGAAATCAAAGGCTATAATTTGACATAATTTATATTGTATATCATGATTTGGGTTTTGGAGAATATTCTGTACTGTGTAAATTTAACTAAAATTTGAAGCATATGTTATATTATGAGTTATGACCATAATTTAGGCATGTAAAATTAGGCTTAATTTTACGATTAAATCTGTTAAATTTCCTAATCTGCTGAAACTGTTGAAACTGAATACGGTAAATTTGGGGTATGAAAATCTATAGGCTCGATCTAAAATTGAGCAAAACGAGTTAATAGAACTTTGAATAATCTGCTGTAACTTGTAAAGAAGTTTAATTTGTTGAATTGGAATAATTAGTCTAATATTGGTATAATCTATGAACGAATGCTTTAGCTAAGCATAAGAATGCTGAGACACGATTTTAGACTCTGTTTGCGGTAGAAGCCTGCCCGGACCCTACCGGCTTAACCAACAACCGCAAACTGTCAGTCTAATATGAGAGGTCGTAGGCATAACTAAAAGATGCTTAGATATGAGGTTAGGTCTGGCTTGCGGCAGAAGTCTGCCCAGAACCGCCCGGCACATCCAGCGGCCACAAGCTACCGACTTAATGTGAGAGGTCCGTGCATTAGTAATTAACTAATGCAAATCTAGGATAAATATGATGCCTAAAACATGTTGGGTGGATATGGTTAAATCAACTAGGCGGATGAATCTAATAAACCCGTTTCGTAAATCTGTAGGCCCAATACAAGGTTAGGTGAAACAATCTTTAAGTCTGTTAATTTGTATATCTGATCCGTTAGTCTGAAAACTTGTTAACCTATATGTCTGATCTGAGAACTAGTTAATTTGAACTTTGTACATCTGAAATCTGTAAGCAAGTAAATCTGAAATCTATTAGTCTGGAGACACAAGGTTGGGAGGGGTAATTACTTGTGTCATCTATTGTGTGGGACCCATATTAGTCAGTAACCCTTTTTTTCTATCAAAACTATGACCAAACACTAGGAGGGGTCCGGGCATGCTTACTGAACTAATAGTAAGAGGTCCACTCTGATAATGGCGAGGGGTGTCGATGGCGCATTCCAACCGGGTCATGTGCGTGCATGGATCCGGTCTGCTATGAGGATGTAACACACCGTGACATCTGTAAATAGGTCTGTGTCTATAGGTTGCCACTTTAGGGAATGATACACCCTTCTGTAGGGCCGGCACAGGGTATTTATGTGTTAGGGAGCCGATCGCTTGGGGTAGAATTTAGGGTACACCCATTTCTGTTTGTTTCTGTTGGTGTACCATCTATTTGTGTTGGGGGTGGTAAAGACCCATTATTAACATTCTGTTTCTGTACCTTCTGTCTCTGTTAGGGTGGTAAAGGCCCATTATTAGCATTCTATTTCTGTAACTTCTGTCTCTGTTGGGGTGTTAAAGGCCCATTAATAGCATTCTGTTTCTGTAAAGATTATTCTGTTTCCGTTTCTGTTTAGGGCAACACCTAATCCTGTTATACTAAGTATTAGCGCAGAGAAGTAAGATATAGGTAAGAAGCATATCTTGGTCTATATCATTCTGTTTTCTTCTGTTTAACTTAAGTATACCTGCTATTCTTGTTGATGTAATCTCTCATCTAGCTCTATTTACATGTCATGATACTACTATCTATTTATATGCTGAAAATCACTGGACTCGCCAGACTTTATGTCTGACCTTGTTTGTTTTCACCTCTTTTTTCTTTTTGTTCTCCCTTAGGTGATCAGGGTAGAAACATAGGAGCTTGATTCAGTATCTCTCTGCTTGAAATATTGCTTGGCTTTGAATCTACCTTCTTATGGCAGTTTATGTTGGGGATTATGGTTTTAAAATTATGCATTCTGAAGGATTTTGGTATACGACTGATACTTGTGTACTTGTCTTTTGGTATTGTGATTTTGAAGGATGTAACCAAACTTATTTTTGTTTCTGCTGTAATAAAGTTATAAATTTTTCAAGTACTACTTTACGTATCTGTCTTGTAATATTCTATTCTGTTTACTTATAATGCTTCATGGAAGTTAACGCATTCCCTTTTGTGAATGACATTAACGGACATGGGGTGTTACAGAATATGTACACAACAATAGATAATGTCATAGGTACAAAAGTACATAAAGCTGCGGAGACAGAGTAGCAAGCTGAAAGCGGAAGATCAATCCTGCGATGAGACCCAAAGGAGTACCTAAAATGACTCGGCCTGACCTGAGTATTATTTATAGGAATAAATAATAAACGAGTCAGTCTAGCTGTACATATCAAATAAACTGAGATAACAAGAGATATAACAAAGGATGACATGATTCTAGTAATAATATCGAATCATAAATAAATATGAAACATGACATGTCAACACGATCAGGAAATGACAACGAAATGTCAGCACACAAATATCTCTAAATAATCTCCTAGCTAATGTAGAATGCAACATTCAACTAATAGCACACAACAGGAAATGACAGAGGAATGCCAAATAAACTAAACACATGAATGATAGCAGAATGCCAAATACAAATCAAATTGACGCGCATCGCATCAAAGTAAACATAAATCAAATTGACATGCATCGCATCAAAGTAATCATAAATCAAATTGACGCACATCTCATCAAAGTTATCAAGAATCCAGAAATCACTAGAAATCCAGAAAACATCATAAAAAGTGGATACCTCCCAGATGAGATACGATCTCTTGGTAGTGAACCTATATGTATGAGCCGAAGCTCCTCACAGAGCCGGGTCATGACCCCGGAAGAAAGAAAACACATAAATCGTGAAATCTCTAGAAAACATCATAAATCATAGAAAGTTGGACTGAAATCTCATAGGTGAAATCCAAGAATCGTAAATCCCACTCGGGCAATCGAAGACCACAAAACATAAGTCATAAAATGAATAGGAGGTATCGGCAGATAGTGCGGAAACTATCTGACTGGAATTCCCCGGATAGCGCGGAAACTATTACAGTGAACCACAGTCCCCCGGAGACATAGCCAGGAAGCTAAGTCCAAATCATAAAACGGATCACATCGATCCGGGTGAGTATAAATTACTCTGGGATAGCGAATATAAGAAAATAGTTAAATGTCCCATAACCACTCGCTATTCTCGAATATTTATGAACCCGTTGTTGGTTCATACTCAAAATAGAGAGAATCACCACACATGTTCGAACGCACGAGTCCAAGAGTTATTCGCTGAAGTAAACGTATAAGGGGTCATAGTCCTCAGTTTTACTAAGGTAAGTAAACTAAATTTCTCGCCCGATCGAGTGAAGAGAATCCGTACACACTAATAGATTGGAATCCATAGAAGGATTCATGGTACATTAATAATATATAAACCCTCTTATAATTTGAAGTGACAATAAACAATAGTACGATTGCTGAGGCAAATCGATCAAGGGGATTTACGTCAAAATGGCGTAAATTCAAATCATAAATCATCAAATTTAAATTCGATAAATCGAATATACATATAGCTCGTTAGTGAATCCAATGATGTTAAGAAAAAGATTAGAAATCACCCTGGAGAGACAGGAAACAAAGACATAAAATTAGGTGCCACGGATCAGAGTACAATCAATAAGGTGATCGATAATGCAAAATTCACATTACAATAACATACAGGAAAACAAAGGGATAATGGTTGTAATTTTGATCAACGAACAAATCGAAATCCCAAACTAGCACCCGAAGGTTTTAAACTATATTGGAATAGACTCGAAGGATATCGAGTCGATAATTCATGTGTTGATAATTCACGTGTTGATAATTCACGTTTTAGAGTCGTGAAACATATTAACAAGAGCATCGAATAAATTCGATATACAAAATAGAGCGCACGGGCTTTAGAATGATCACTTATTCAATTCACATCCTAAACAATGTGAAGAATCACTTGAGGATCAAAGACGATGAATCGAGTTGCTAGAATCTGTGAATTCGTGAAGCTGAAGTTCACAAACGAAGTCTGAAAGGCCCGAGCTCCAGCCGGGAAAGAGCCTGGATGGGGGTAGACTGTGGACCGAGGTGCCTTCTGGTCCACAGCAGAAAAAAGGATTCAGACATCTGAATCATTTAGGTCAGACATATGAACTGGGATTTTCAGAAACCCGCAGGGTTTTAGTTCATTTTGGCCCCATTTCAGAAACCCGCAGGGTTTTAGTTCATTTTGGCCCCATTAAGACATCTTAATTATTCCGGCCAGACGTCTGAATTATAATTCAGACTTCTGAGCTAAAATTTTCAGACTTCTGAATTTACTTACTTGACTCCATAATTATTTGAGGCAGGTCAGACGTTTGACTTATAATATTCAGACGTCTGAAACCTGTTCCAGAGCATAATTTGCCTTGAAAACATGTTCAAAACGATATCGATGAATGCCCGAAGGCTTTTGATGTTATGCACATGTATATGAGGCTTCATGGGCATGCCGAAACAACTTATAACACCCAATTACGCATGCACAAACATTAATACAAGAGATTAACAATGGCTACGATTACAAATTCTAAAATGGACGAATTTTCTAACCAAAGCAATCCATTACGATTCAAGCGACTTGTGAAGACTTAGAACTTTTTCAAGGGACAACGGAGCTTCACAACATCACCAAATCAACTCATAGTATATGCATCAGATCGTGTAAACAATCCTACTTATAATTTCAATTCAACGGAACATAAATACATGAAATCGACTAAGATACACTAACATAACCAATTCACTAGCACATGCAAACTCATATGAACACTACATTAAACTTGTACAAGCCAATGGCTTGTGGCATAGACGTGAGTTAAAAAAGAACTCACCTTTGATCCTTGAATGGTGAAAACAAGCTCCAACAAGGAAGAAGAAGCATCAACACGCACAAAGAACATCACATTCTCTAATAGCTCCTCAATAATCACCTCATAACACAAATAAAGACACATGAGTGTTAGTGCATGATCATTAATCCAAAATTGAGAGGAGAATAGGATAGGGAAGATGAAGAGAGAGATTACCCAGGTTGTAGAATGTGATTTCCTCTTGGATTGAGCTTGAAATCAAAGCCCTAGCCTTAGGAATTTCCATTTCCTCTTCCTTTCCCCATTTCTAATTCTATTTTGGGGTTAGGAAATAAAATGAGGAAGTGGGAGAGAAGGGTTGGCTATTGGGGGAGTTAAGTGGGCCTTTGGGCTCACCGGTTGAGCTCAAACGGCTCCATTAGCCCAACCAACGGACTCCAATTCATACTAACTTTAAACATATCAATGCTTATAGTCAAAAAGGCCGTAAACGACGTTTTGAACTCAATGGAAGTGGTCTCGAGCCCTAATTTTATCGTTTGTGAAAAACGACATTTTGAGTGACACATAAGATACGACGATATATTTAGATAAAATATCTAAAATCTAAAATCGTCGAATGATCAAGTTGTTACACAGCTAGTAGTTTTGGTTTTGCAGATATTATATTCACAGGATCCTGGATTTACAGCTGAAGCTATATTCGAAGAGCTCTGTATCTGTGTATTTCTTTAAGTTGTGTTATGTATTATTTTTCCACTGCTATGTAATGTATTTTAATCTCTGATATTTTTCTGATGTATATTATTTATACATACTCTGTTATATTCTTGTACTCTGATGTAATTGTTGTAATAACAATGAAAGTTCTTCTGTTTATGTTCTGATTTGTCGTGTTTTCAACTCAATCTGGCCTTTTCCATCTCTTCGGAGATCGGAGGATTTCGGATCGTTACAATGAACGTAGTGACTGTGAATAAATCTCACTCAAAAGTTATATTTAATTTATTTTTATCGATAAAAATTGTTGGCTATTTGAATGCATGCATGGATTATTGAATCATTGTGGTTGTTATATATAATATATATTAGTTATTTATGCTTGGTGATTGTGGTTATTATATATATTGGATATTTCCCACAGTACCATTAGCGAATGCCCGCAGTATCATTAGCGGATGACCTTATCGTCCCATGATATATGAGTGGATGACCTTCTATACCTCGATAACCTGCCTCGAAGCAGGATTGGTATTATTTATGTTGTCTGACATATGTGGATGCAGGAAACAGGTTGGAGGAATCCAACAGGTTTCCTCAAATTTATTTACTGTTGTTTACATATTTATATATGTTTGTGATGCGTGAATTGAGTAGATGATTTGTGTGAATATCATTGGCCCTAGATATTTATATTTAAAAATATCATAAAAGGAATTTTTAGATTTGAAAAGGAAATTTTAGTTTATGAAATAAAAATTGAATTTTGAATAGGCTAAGAAAATTATAAGTTGTTTTAATAGTAAAACAAGATATGAAATTATAAACGATATTTTTAAATAAAGAAAAATAACTATTATTGGATAAAACGAAATTTTAATCAAGTATGAATTAAAGAAAAGGAATTAAAAATCATTCCAAAAAGAGAACGTTAAATTTTATTCTGAAACCCGGAATATATATATATATATTGAATTAGTATAAACCCAAGGGGTTAAAAGTAGAATTCAACTTTGTCGTATTTTATAGAATAATTTAGTTCCAAAGAAATTGGTAATTTATATAGAGAATCGAGTTGAAAATGAATTTATAACTAAGTTATCAATTTTGAACGAAGTAATAAACGATGTTGGATAATCTAAATTTTTAAAGCTAAAATTTTAAAATTAGTTAAATTTATATTAGCATAGAAATGGAATAAAAGGCGAGATTAAACTGAGTTTTTATATTACAAGCTTTTATCTATCTCAGGATAAGAACGTTGTCGGTCAAGGTCTAAGAGGTAAATAAAATACCCCAACTTGAACGACTTCACTATTATCAAGGGATGATATAGTTTGAAATGGTAAAGGATGTTGAGTTAATTAATTATTCCCATAAAAGGAATATATAATTGGAATTCGATTATATCGAATTTTATAAATAGTTTAACTCCAAGGGCATTGTAATTGAATATAGAAATCGAGTTTTGAATCAAACTCATAACTGAGTTATGAATATGGCGTAAAGAAGAAATTGACGAGTTGAATAATCTGAATTGTGAAGTTAGATTTGGATAACGGAATTAATTTAATTTTAGAATATTAGAAAATGGAGTTGGAATTAAATCATAAAAGAAGTTTTAAACATTTATATTTAAATTTAATTAAAACGAACTCGTCGCAGCGTGGTAGTTCGTAAATTGGCATTTCGAACTTGAATCAAGTATATAGAACTCGATTAAGTCGGAATTTGATGAAACCAGAAATGTTTCGACCCATTGAATAATAATTTTCTAGTGGAGGAGAAAAATCCGAATTTCGTCTTAAATATTTTGAGTATGTCAAAATCAAATTTTAGAAAAGTTGCAGTAAAATCGTTTAAAAACCATAACGATTTAATTAATTAATTAAAGGGATTTTTAGTGAATAAAAATCTTAATTTCCACTAGAAAACCCAGATTTGAGTTATAAATTAAATATGAAGTGAAATGGAATAGACGAAGTGATTTTTGGGACAAAATCAGATTTCGGTTATTTAATGAAGTTGACTGATTAAAACCAATTAGTTAAAGAATAACTAGGTGGGACTGAATGTGGTGAAATCAAAATAGTTGCATGGATTTGAAATGAAATGGGAATGCAAGTGTATATATATTAAACAGGTATGGGATAAAATGAATGAAGAGTATGAGGATTATAATTTAAGTGCCCGACAAAAAGGTACACGTTTAAATTTCCATATGAGATTTTTTGAGCCTACTTATTAGGTAAGCCGCTTGGCTTTTTGATTTTCTTTTTGAATGGAAAGGGCCTAGGGAGGAGAGTTGAGGTTTGAACTATTGACTGGTACAAAGGAGGTGCTGGCGTAATTTTCCAAAAATTTAAGGAGTTAGAATATTTTTACGAAATTTTGATAATAGAAGTCAATATATCGATATACAGAATTCGATAAGAAATTTGCAAAGTAGAATATTAATTAAAAGGGTCAGTGATTGTTTGATGGATGTTTTATTTTTCTTTGATAGTTAAATCGCCGGCTATCAAAGATTTTTGGACCATCGTTGTCAATACGGAGAGACCGGTCTGATTTAATATCCGAAAACCACTTCGTATTGACTTAGACGTTGCGAATTAGATTTGGCTGAAGAAATTGAAGACAGAGTGAAATGCAAGGGCTGATCTGTTTGTCCAGACCCAGGACAACTTCTATGGATGAATGTCTGACAGAGTATTCCTAAAAGATCACATAAGATGATCTTTTCAAGATATTACATCTGGTGGCGGAGTAATTCGTTTCTCTTAGCTTTTATACCTGTAATATTTTTAGGAAGATCGACTAGTGATTTGACGGGTTTAACGATGTGGCATTCAAAGTGTATGATCAGAAAGCAAAAGCACAGGCAGTGTATTATGTATGAAAGGCCATTTGATAAGAGTGGGGTAATAGCAGAAAGCATTATCGATTTTCGAAAAGGTTCCAGTCCTCTCTCTTTTGCTGTCATTCCAAGATTAAAGTACCTCTGAGGCTTTGATCTCAATAAGATTAGAATCAGTGATAGCAATATTAATCGAACTAACTTTATAAAGGGAAACTAGGTTTCCACCTACTCTGTCACTAAGCTTATATAGAGAGTTAAAGTCTCCACAAACAAGTCATGGGTGGTTGTGTTTCATAAAAACAGGCGGTAATTGAAAGAGTGAACTCCTGGACAAAGCTTTGTTATGTGCATACACAAAAGTGTAATAATATGATGTGGCAGAATGTATATGCAAGTTATGGCAGTGTAAATGCTAGGTTGATGAAGTAAACTTAGAGAATTTATGTGTCAGAGGGTCGTAAATAAGCATTATTCTACCATAAGGGGCATCCTCTAAATAAACACAAATTTTGATCATTTTTAAAATTAATTTTGGACTAGACAGCCTCAGAATTTGGAACAGACATAAACTAAAAAGTTTAAATTATTTTTTCTATGATATAAAAAAATAAAACTATTTTCGAAGAAGATTGAGCGAGATACAATCGAAACAACAATAGACAAATTTTCGATTAGAAATCCAAGCTAAAATATGTGTATGAAATATTCGTGATTTCAACATAGAGAATTTCGAAATCTGAAAATATGCTCAATATGAAAGTTGTAGGTAATTCAATTTTACCCAATTTGAAAAAGTAAAATGTGGATTCAGGTTCTCTGCTAGGAAGTTATGGTAATGGGAGCACATGCTATATATTTGAGCCATAATAGAAAATCATAAAGAGGGAAAAAGATTACACCTAAGTTTTTAGGGTTTGGCAAAGGCCATTGAGGTAGGACCCGCTTGCTGGAGGTAGAGAGAGGTTTTATTGTCATGGTCAAGTCAGTAGTAAAAGTCTTAGGTGGTGGTGGTGGACAAGGGAAGAAAAGGCAGCCATGGAGAAAAACAATGGTGGTTAGAAATTCTATATCAAAGTTTAAGCAATTTGAACCTTTTAAATATAATTTGAATAAAGAAAATAGATTTGATAATGAAACAAAATTAACAAATTAAAATTTACCTTTGGTTTTATTTATAAGTGAAAAAAATTTCGGATCGAAAAAAGGTTTAAATGGAAGGAGCAAGAATTTATTGCTTCATGTTTTCTTTGATTTCTATTTTTTTGCTAATAGATATCTTTGTTTCATTGTTATTTTTCTTTTGCAATTGGATTTGAGGAATTTATTCGAATTGGAATTTTGAATCTAGAAAGAGGAGAGACGAAGTTTTGGGGATTGAGATATTTGAGAAGCAGAATGAAGGAGGCAAAGAAGGATACATGAATTTTTATTTACTCAAAATGCAGGTTACTAAATATTAAATGACAATTTAATAACTAGTGGCCCTACTTATTCAATACACCCATCCAAATTCTATACTAGTATAAATACCAATGACAATGCAATGGAAAATATAGATGAGAAACAGACAAAATACACATGACAAATTCCTTCCATTTTGCGTGTTTTTTATAGTTAAGAATGCGAATCTCAGACAAATGAAACAAATATTAACGAAAGTGAAATGATGGACAACTTAGAATTCAATGTAGATTCATTAAAAATTCAACATTTTGAAACTTTTGAATTTTCAACTTAAACTCAAATTCTAACCAATTTTGACCAGAAATGACTTTTTTAGAAAAAATTTATAGTTTAAACAATTAGTAAATTAAAATACTCAGAAATTCAAATAAGTTATTTAAATTTAAGTTTTTATAAATTTACTTAAATTTAAATAACATATATCGAGTCAATTCAATAATTAAATTCTGATTTTTTTTGTAGAGCCAACCAGTTTTCAAAGTGACCGCAAACACTTATTATTATAACAAATAATATAGGAGATTGACATGCTATCAAGCTACTAACCTTTTTTAAGGTGGACTGTCCACTACAGAAACTTTTAAAGTGGGTCATCCACTTATACTAGGCTGGCTTATAGTACGGGAGCTAGTAAAAGAGACTATATTACCATTCCATTCTCGTTGTAAGGAGATAAATTACATATGTCAATACAAATATAGTACAAAACAAGGCATATTACAAACTAAGCATCACAAAACAACACTTACAATCCAACTATGCTAGCAAGTACAATGATCATATAGGCTAGGAACATCACTTACAAAGGAACCATTTCCATGCCGACTAAACAGGCACCCTAAAGTGTACCCAAAGAACAGCACAATAAGGCAGCAGGTTAGCATCCTACCTAACCACTTTAAGACTGAAAAGAAGCCAAAGCAACTCCAAAAGCACTAACTAAGGCTATAACATGAGTGACATAAACAGAACAATGACATCTATAATAGAATAACCTTTAGCTCACAAGCAGGGCAAGGACACCACACCTAGCATAACATAGTAGTAACTAGGTAACGGGCCCTGGCCGTCACCAGAAGGCTGACTCGGTCATGAAGAATAAGGACGGCATTAATCTCCTCCGTCCTATACGGCAAAGACAAGAGCTGAAGCTTCACTTAGATTGCCAATCGAAAAAACGAAGGAGCGAACTAAACCCAACACGCTTTAATTTAGATCTCAACCAAGACACAGTCCAACAAAATTTCCATCCAGATTATCCCATGAGCAACATTACATCATACCTCCAAACTTCCAAATAATACAATCCAAGAACTCACACAATAAACACACCTAACACGCAAACATCACTACACCGTCGTCAAATTAACTTCAACAAGACCAAAACTAAGAACATACTGAATATGATGCCCTCGAAATATCCAAACTCAACCAACCCAACAGTAAAGAGATGCCAGGCAATCTTACATATGCTCAAAAAGCAGATACCTGGCATGCATACTTGGTTAAAAAAGAGAACGACACATACCATGAACATAGATTGGCGAGTCGCAAAAACAATTCAAGAAGTTAGAAGTTATTGCATAACTAAGATCCTCCATAATGGAAGCAAATAATACCTAATTCTGTGTATATACAGAATCAAAATCATTTATTTCATACAATTCAGAATAAATTGAAATTTTAAAAATTAATAATTTAAATTTTAGTCAAATCATTGATTTAAAATTAAAGTTATTACAATACATATTTAAGTTTCTAAACTCGGTACATGGTTTGCTAATTTCATAATAACATCAACTTGTATTAACAAAAGACAAGATAGTTCATATTCAAATTCTGCAAATATCGAATACAAAACTCCGACCATATAATGAAGCCTCCATCCAGAAATTCACACAGATGTACATTCCATTTTAAGGATCACCGTATATTAGAGCAGTTAGTTATTGCTAAGTGAACTAGGCTCCTTTTTTACATCTAGAAATTCACTCTAAACTCTATGAACAAAGCCCCTTTTATTGCTATAGGTCTTTGTAATGTTGTACTTTTTTTTGTAAAATCATGATTTCAAGTTATATTTTGGATAGTTGTAATCTTCTTGTATACTATATTCTAAGATATTTTGCAGTAGAAAATCATTAAAACAAAGTAAGATGTAAAGTGCAACTTTTTTGTAGAAAATGTATAATTATACTCTCTTATAATTGATGATGATCTATTGTTTACATTTTCTCTTAAATTTCTTAATTTTCAAGCCAGTCCATTAACTAGATGTAATAACCATGCTATAAACTTACAATACAATAAACTAGTTGCCTTATAGCACAAATACGAATATCAGTGGAAAAAAAAGAAACTCATTAAAAAGCAAGAGGTATTGATCATTTGTAACTAAGGAGAAAGAATCTATGTTACAATATGATTGTTGACACACTTTTTGGTAAAAGCTGTCACACTGAATATCTGGATAGCATCGCGTTCAGGCACTGAGAATCTCATCAACAAACATGAAGAGATTTGGTCAAAATCACATCCTCAACATAAACAGGCCCGAAACTCCTATCAGACGACCTCTTTCAACAAACAGCGCCCACACCTGCGCTACCACCACCGACTCCCCGGAGAGGGAACGATCCCGGATCGAGCAATCGCGGGCTTATCATTAACTGATCCCACTCAGCGGATCTCTTCAGTTTGTTGGACTCCGGTCCATAGTTCATGTTTTTAGGCTTTTAGGTGACTTCTCGCTCCTCTTTGTTTTCAACGCATGTAATAAGCGCGACAACATCGGCCCACACGCACGGAACCAACCTGTAGTCTCCAGTCGTGTTCGGGGTTAGAATAACTGCCGCTTAGCTTTCATGAATCAATAATGATCACTCTTGAGCTCCGGCTCTTAACTGGATCCGTCCGGTATAAACATTGAGCTCCGGCTCCTAACTGGATCCGTCCAGTACAGGCATGAGCCTTGGCTCCGAACTGGATCCGTCCAGTGTAAACAAATTCTCACTGGCACTTCCTTGGTCGTCTTACCCCGGCAAGGCCGTCTTGGAACCTTCATTGCTTTTCCTTGGTCTTCTTACTCCGGTAAGGCCGTCTTGGAACTCTCATGTGCTTTCCTTGGTCGTCTTACTCCGGTAAGGCCGCCTTGGAACTTTCATGGCATTTCCTTAGTCGTCTTACTCCGGTAAGGCTGTCTTGGAACCCCTCTAACATCTCCTCGGATGGTTTACTCTGGTAAGGCCGTCTAGGAAATGTTCTTGCATTATTTGTTTTATCTTCCTACAGGTACAAACTCCTGGTCTTCTTGGATTACTCTAGCCTTAATACGATCCCGTGTGATCGTCGGTTTTCTGGCCTTAATACGATTCGGCATGATCGTCACATTCTGGGTTTAGATTTCTCAGATTATCCAGAACACATCTTCCTTCAACCAGCAAGATATGTTCTGGGGGGCAAACATGTTGACACACTTTTTGGTAAAAGCTGTTACACTGAATATCTGGATAGCATCGCGTTCAGGCACTGAGAATCTCATCAACAAACATGAAGCGATTTGGTCAAAATCACATCCTAAACATAAACAGGCCCGAAACTCCTATTAGACGACCTCTTTTGGGCCCAAAAACAGCGATTACGGAGCTATGCTCGGTAATTTTTGTAGATCTCTGAGTTAGATTCAGTTTGAGCTTTGGTTTGGCTCAATCGGACTTACGGTTTGAAAGTTATGCCCATTTCCGTAAACTGGTGTAATCTGGCAATTTCCTGGATAAAGCAACAAAGCAGCACACTATCGGAGTATGGCTCATGCACCATCGGATCGCCCCTCATCGAATCGCCCTCCTTAGATGACGACCCGTTCGTGGTACACCTCACGATCCGACCCGATCGCCAGCACTTCACTCCAGCTTCACCATGCCGCTCGCGACCAGACTCGGCTCGTGATAGCCATATCACGATCCGACCTTCGAACCTGCCCTTGGACAGCCTGTTTTGACATGTTCTCATGCCACATCTTGCTCCTATTATCCTGGATCGGGTGCCACGTACCCCATCACGATCCGGTCAACCCAGAAGCTCTCCTATAGCTATAAATACACCATTTCAAGGCATTTTAAAGGACTTTTTGGCTGAAACTTTGTCCTATATCACCAGAGCCTCTACCATTACTGATTACGAAGATTTTTCACCTTTCTACATCTAAATTCTTCTCTTTTCAATACAATAAACACACAGATTGTGTGTCTGCATGTAACTGATTCTTGTAATCTGTCGGTATAACAATAAGATTATAAAGTGGACGTAGGCTACATCTACAGCCGAACCACTATAAAAACTTTGTGTGTCTCCTCTTTATTTACTCTTTTCTGCATTCTGTGATCTGCATTTGGGTGTTAGGCCCAATTTTTGGTCTAACAATGATGATCTAATTTTGTTATGGCATACACATATTTAAGGTTGTACCTATTTTCCCTTGAACTCGTGTATTGTGTTGTAACTCGGTTGATTCACTTATAACTACATATATAATATTTTTATAGCTGTAAACAATATCTTTGTGCTATTTAGTTCTACAAAAAATTTGGATGAGCGGAAAATAATAACTTGGGCGGATTGAGATAGAATTGGAAGCATTTCATATGGTGATGCTGCATAAAATTAACATTTATATAGAAAACGTATGTTTTGGTGGTACATGTAGTATTTCTCCAGATGTTCTTTTATTCCCTACGTTCCAAATTGACGTTCATTTTTTTTTTCATTGACTAAGATATATAAGAAAGATCGAAGTTAACAATGCTTAACTAACAAAACATTCTATAATCAATGACTATTTATGAAAAATATTTTTAATACCGTTTCATCGTGCACTCTATGGTACGTTTTTTTCCTAGATATAAAACTAATCGTGAAAAACTAATTATAATCGTAACAGAATACTACAGTAACTTTAAGGGACTACTTATAGTTGAGTGGATTTAATAAATTGATCTTTACCTTTTAGGAACAAGCAAAAGTCCCACTTCTGATTTTTGTTGTAGAATTTGCTGCATTTGACATGAAATAAAACTTAAATCAGTATGCACCTTTTATACTGAAATGAACTAAAACATCACTCTGTATTGTTTCATACATTACCATAGTGCAGCAAACCACAACTCACAAAATATCTCATTCACTAATATGGTGTACAGAGATGAATATAAGAATAGTTAATATGTTTTATAATATTGTTAGTTTATATGTGGTAACGAGACTAGATAATGGAAAATAATTGAAAAGGCCACAAGATTGGTTAAAAAATGATAGCGAATAAATAAAAGATATTATAATGGATGCAAAAAGGGAATGAAGAATTAAAATTGTAACACCCCACATCCATTAGTGTCACTCACAAAAGGGAATGCACTAAGTTCTGTGGAGCATTTAGGGTAAAAGATGTAGATAAATTACAAGACAGACAGGAATTAAACAGCGGAAAATAAAACTTTGCTTTATTGATAAAATAGTTTGTACAAAGTTTTCTTTACAATATCAGAGTGTCATCTGTCTTACAAAATAAAGAAGCATAAAAATACATTTATATTCCCTAATGTAGCAAGAACCAGCCATAGCATCTGAAAAGAGAATCCAAGCAAAACTTCGACAAATCTTCAAGCTGGGAAAGAGTGACAGTCCGACTTAACCTGAGCTATACTATTCCCTCCTTTACTACCTGGGGGGGGGGGGGGCGAACGGAAGAAAAGAAGACGAAAGAAAAACAGAATCAGACATAAAGCCTGAGTAAGTTCAGTAACTTCTAGCATGTGAACATGGAAAAACAAAACGACATGAATTAACTGAATACAAGATAACACCAAGATGATAGGGTCAGCAAGATTAGACAAGATAATCACAAGGTATGCTAAGATAAGATAAACTGGATATGCTCTAATACTTTCGCTGCTTCGCTGTTTCCTTGTTATACCGGTTTCTATATCTCTGCACCAGCTAACTAATGTCCCAACTAGTAATGCTTACGTGGTCCCGATCCCTATATTTTCCATCGCCTTCAGGCATCCATTTATTTATTTGTTACCTAGATCTAATCTAGGGTTTTCTACCAAGTGCCTTTTAGATTCAACTAGAGTTTACGCTGTCTGCTGAACGCTTCTCGGATTCAGGATTTATGCCACCTAGTTCAACTAGGAGTTATGCTACCTGTCGAACGATGCCCCAAGTCTAGGACACACTACCTTAGAGTGGTTTATGTTCCTATACTTCCCCACGCATGTATCGCGAATCGTTATCGCTTGTCTAGATGCACATGTCCCATAATGTGCGACCCGAGTCCTGTGTCAGGGCAAATCAAGGAATACAGAATTCGGTCGGGAGCTTTCAGATATCTGCCGATGCAGATGCTAAGGTCTGTTTTTATTTCAGTGGCTGTGGTCCCACTTGACCCCTCCCTCAACTAATGAAAGGCACACCTTGTAAAATGAGAACTATACGCCGGCCCCCGGTGCCCCACTATCCTATGGCCATCCTCAACCATAACTAGATAGCAAGTATATGGTCTTTTGGAGTTCTTCGCCTTTCCGCTTCACGTATCTCGATTGACTGAAGATGGATGGTAGGCGACGAGTTGCTATCACGAGGCTACTGTTTTCTCGCCGAATCACGTCGGTCCATCCTAGTCTTTAGGTTGCCATATATTGCAACCAAGGCATACCCCTGGTTCTTCTACGCAGACCTTAACCTCTGTGAGCCCAGGAGGATCATCTGTAGCCTCACAGAGGGATACCAAGAGTACCCTCACGTCCCCTTGAAGCCTCGGGCTTCATAACCCAATTCGTTGGAGCCTCCTTTTTACTCAGACGAACATTCGCTCCTTCCCGTGTTATACTAAGAATTACTACTTAGTTCTCTTTCCCGTCAATTTGGATTGGTTAAGTGTCATTAGTCAATTCAAGCTAACTTAACCCCCTTCATTTATCCTGTTAAACTGGTTAAGTGTTATCAGTAATTCATGTTGACTTAACCCCATCACAAACCAAGTTATATTGGTTAAGTATTTCCTAATACTTAACCCTACCCATTCACCTTGTATTGGTTAAGAGTTCCTTTTAACTTAACCTTGCCCGTCCGTTTTAACTAACATGTTATTGATGGTTAAGTATTATCCCTTCATGTTTTAGACTTAACCCTATTTCTTTATCACAATCCGATGGTTAAGTGTTCAAGCTTACTTAACCCTATGGTCTAGCCCAGCTAACATATCAAATTGGCTAAGTGTATTAGATTTTACTTAACCCCAACCTCTGGTCTAGTTAACATGTTAATTTGGCTAAGTGTATTAAACTTTACTTAACCCCTACAAATCTTGTCTTGCTACCTTGAATTTGGTTAAGTGTCTCTATGGACTTTGCCCTCCCATTCTAGCTTAACTGTGTTAAGTTGGTTAAGTGTTCCTATGGACTTAACCCTCCCATTCTAGCTTAACTGTGTTAAGTGTCATTCTGAACCTAACCCCACCCATCAGTTTAGTTATCATGTTGAACCGGTTAAGTGTCTTAGTTAACTTAACCCTACCATTCTTGTTCTATCTTTAACTAAATAAATTAAAGCCGCGACCACTCACATTAGACAGATATTGTTGCGAATACTGGATGTGCCGGTTGGTTACGGGCAGGTTTACATCGCAACTCAGTCTAACCTCGGGTTAGGCATATTCGTGTTTTCTAAGTTCAAAAGGGTTTTGATTAGTTTTCAAATCAGGTTTTGAAAGTAACCATCCCGTCTGTCGGATCAGTTAGGGGTAGCCAGGGAGAGCAGGAAACTTGTATTTTCCAAACCCAAGCCTAGACACTATCCTCTCTATCACCCTAGAACTTTCTGGTGTACCATTAAAAGAGATGTCGTTAATAAACCTTTAATTTGTCTAAATTTACATAACCTCATTTAGGCCAAATTCTATAAGTAAATTATTCCTAATTTACTTATTTCCTAATTACCCTTTTAATGTAAACTGTCAACATTTATTCTTATGGCCCATTTTCCCCTCTATATCATATTTATGCCTTTTGGTATGTAAACTATACCAATTAAGTGTCACTAACCATGATTTTGCTAAACCTGACGGTTATTCCCAATTATGGCCAATTTCAAATTTATACCAATGTACTTATTACGCCAAATTAGCTAATCCAATCCTGATTTAACATTCTAATTACAGTTCACGTCAAACTAGACTTATTATTCTAGTTCATAACTCATGTAAATGCTAGATTTACAAGTCAATACTAGATTCAAATTACACATCCTATAATTCATGTTAAATTTATCCAATTTGTATTTCTATGAACATGCCATAATACATGTTCCCAATTTATTCCAATTTCCAAGTTAAACTACGTTTTTAGTAAATTTCATATTTTGCCCAAACCGCATTCCCACCGTTCGTATAATCGTGATTCATTCTAGATTATAAATAAAGCTAGGTTCGTAGAAAATAGGGAATGAACCAAAGATGCTATGCAAAAGATAGACATACTAACTGGCATAAAAAGGGTTGAATAACGACGTCGGTTCAAGAACATGGGTAGACCTTACTTAATAGGTAAATTCCCAAGGTCTAAAACCAAGAATAGACAGAAATAAAGACATAGGTTCAAGAACATGGGTAGACCTAACTTAATAGGTAAATTCCCATGGTCTAAAACCAAAGGAAACCAAGGACAGGTAGAATAAATAACCGGGTTTAATCTCATAATCACAGAACTTAAGCAACACTTTCCTAGTCATGAATCATAGGTGTTTAATCACAGATGTCCTTGTTATGTCATAGGCAATAGTTTATGCTTTTCCTAATCAAAGGCATAGGTTGGTTTTCACAGTCAAGAAAATAATTCTCATAGTCACAGTCACAGTCATAGGCAATATTCATAGTCATAGGCAATGTCCATAGTCATAGGCAATGTTCATAGTCATAGGCATATGGTTCTAAGGTACACAGTTTCATAGTCACGGTCTTATTTGTCCTCGATGATAGTTCTTAATTAGGTCCAAAGAAATAGGCACTGATTCGAATATAAAGAATTGGCATACTCTTTTATTCCTTTAATTTCATGTCACGAACAGAGAAAAACGTTCAAATCTAGAAATAACTGACTTACAGAGATTAGATTAGATTCGTAGAAAAATAGTCGTTGCAGTCGTTTGAATCTTCACTTGAATTCTAGCTTGAATCTCCTCTTCTTGAAAGTCTTTGAGCAGCATCTCCTCATCTTGATTTATTATATATATATTATTCTATTTATTATTTAATTAAGAGGAGGAGAAGAAGCCATGTTCACTAAGAATCTTTGCAGCATAAGGGTAGAGAAGAATTGTGAATAGAGAAGGAGACTAGGGCTGTTTATATAGTGTAGAAGTCAACGAATCTGGTCAGAATGGCATCTAGATACAGAGGAACGAACTAGGTTCAGAAAGATGGAAAAAGCAGGGGGGGTTGACTACCCAGTCGACCTGGGGGGGGGGGGGGGGAGGGTCGACTCCCCAGTCGACCTGGGGGGGGGGTCGACTACCCAGTCGACTCCCCAGTCGACCTGGCTGTTTTGAAATTTGAACTTTGCTGAAACTTCCGGAGGCCATATCTTCCTCATATGGACTCCGATTTACGCAAACTCGGACTCGTTTTCATGCAGAATTCCGAGACGAACGCAATGGCGTAGCCCGTTTCCCTTGTTTTGATTTTAACTTTCAATTCTGCCTTGATTTGTGAATCCTAGCGTTGTAGAATTACGGGGTGTTACAAAAATGTACTTCATTAAGAAAAGGTCCCTTGTGGCACAACTATATATTAATTGCCTCAGCGGCTGTTATGCGAAAGAAAGATCTATAATCACCGATTTGGATTTTTCTATCAAATAAGAAGTAAAGGAAATAAGGTGTAACTTTAAAAGCAATACTACTAAACAAATTAAATTAGGGATGCATATCTTAACATAGAATAGTTCTAGAAAAAAAATTGAATTCACTTTGAATGAAGAACTAAAGAAGGCAATCTCCTAAATTAGAATGACAACAAACCAATCTACTTTACACATGACAATGTGGTAAAGTATGGTAAATTGATGAGAAATGGAAAGACAATAATATCATGACTGAAATTCACAGTTGCCCATGCTTTAAAATCATGATGAACGATAATATATAACTAAATAAACTTAAGCTTGTTCTTACTAGTGAACTTTGATTTGTGATTTATTTATTTCATAGATACAATATGCAATATAAGACATTTTACAAGAAATTCCAAATTAAAGTAATACAACGATTAAATGTCAGGTTTGCAAACTTATTCATAAAACTTTTGGTGGGAGTTCCATGGAATCTGATCGCTAATAATACACAAAATAATGTTAAAATGTTGTAATATGTATAAGTAATATGGGTAATTATGCCAATATGCTAAGGGACTTTACTGCAATTTACATCGCATGTAGACTCTATAAATAGAGGAATTGTTTACATTGTTTGTACATTTGAATCAACGGAAATAAAAGGTATCTCCCTTATCTCTTATGTTCTCTCAATGGCTTCTCTTTTATTATCTGTTCTGTTTTATTTTATAACACATTATCAACACGAGATTCTATTAGAGTTATTTTTTGAAAATTTTCTAGATCTACATCTACGGATTTTTCATGTAAGTAATTTTTATTTAAGGATTGCTGATTCATGGATTTCTATATTTGTTCTACGATTATTTTCTGTTGACTATCTTTGATTAATGGATTTACGAATTTGTTATATCTTATGTTCTTTTAGATCTGATTCAAACTTCTAGATCTCTTTTTCTATATATTTTTGTAGATATAGATTGGGTTCTAATGGATCTAATTATTTTTATTGACCCTAAATATGTGTCAAGATCTATTCTTTCAATTCTTTGCGGATCTAATTTTGAGTTTTCCTAATCTAATTTGATGAAAATTTGATTATACATGTATTGTTTTCATTATTGGTGATATGAAGTTGATCTAATTTATCTTTCCCTATCTACTATTACTTTTCATATGAAATTCTTTTGTAAAAACCAAAGACATAATGTAACGAACCGGGTATTTTCGACTCCGAAAATCAACATCAACTATCATGTTGACCATTCAGACATCGAACATTACAGCTCATTAATAGAAAGAAGTTAGAGGGTGAGATAAGAAAGAAAGAAATATTAGAATAGAAGAAGAAGAAGAAACACCACACAGAGTCTCACATCGCAGCGGAACAAAATATAATACAGAAATAATCTTTATTGAAAGCTTTAAAATACTTACAGTATCAGAGTACGTACCATGGGACAGTTATAATAGCCTGTTCCCATATACAACACACAGCGGAATAGTAGTAATATCATACGTCTGGACTCTTCCAGCTCGTCTCTTCATAACAGTCGATAACCTGAACCTGTACAACCCGGCCTAACCCGAGCATTTACAAAACACCGGGTCAGTCTGGTGAACCAGAGTGAGATAAACTCGCACAGTAATAAGGGTGAACCATCCAATCATGATTTTAAAAGTTCAAAATCTTTTCCAAAGAAAAGGATAATCGTAAGACCAAATCCACACATAAATACGGACGGTTTTTACCTTACGATAACCCAAAATAGTTTTTGAAACCAATATCTTGTCTGATATTATAATAATGTCTAAACACAAGTAAATAGAAATCTAGTGGAACGCTTGCATCTCACGCTCCACATATATAGTATACAATCAAAACCCGCAGGCGCTTATTGGGAATTGGATTCCAACTTGACAAGGTATGGGTCCACCTTCCGATAGTGTATCTCTAGAGACGAATACACTGGGTTCAACAAGAACTTCTTGCAACCCGGCCCTCACATGACCGACCTCTCATTTCGCTTGAGAGTATCGAATGTATATCACCGACGGTTGGGATCAGCAACCGTCTCCCGACAAGGGACAGCATCGAAACATAGATTAAAGAAGCAAATAGGATTTCCTCTAGATAGGTGATCATACACCCTAATGGGAGCGACCCACATAGCCATGCTGCCTGCCCGATTTTTGTCATTTCCCGGTTGATGAGGCTTGAGGTCAGAATAACTTCTGAACATCTGCTCATCACTCACTTTGAATGCCACATCGTCAGATCCGTCAGATATCACTAATTGACGTCCACAAAATTACTCTAGCTGAAAGCTAGAGAATGGCAATTCCCTGCCAACAACTATCGTACGTTTGAAGAAATCAACGTACGTGACCCTTTGGAAATACTCTGTCAGACATCCGTCCATATAGGTCATCCCGGAATAGGATGAACCGAAGGCACTCTCCTACCGCATCCAATATAGGAATCACCCCATGGATCAGTAGCGAGAAGTCCTTGCAACCCGTTGATTCCAACCACGACAGAATCACAGCTTACCTCTACTTGCCAGGCAGAGAATATTAGTGGTTCTTCCGTTTATGAAGATCCACGGTCTTCAATGCTCCATCTCGACCATCTTCTGATATCTTCACGTATTTGTTGGTCGGAATGGTTTTCGAATATAAATTCGATCCCGGTCTTTCCGTACCAACAATCATATTGGGCGGGTTTGATAGTCGGTGTTTTAACTATCAAAATATACAGTGTTTCAATCATGACACTCCAATGAGTTCACTGGTTCAGTATTCAGCCTCACTTGGCCTTTAACCATCTGGTTTACTTTTGTTACATTAAAACTTCTAACTCCTTTAATATTCAAAATATACAATATTCGAATAACTCTAATTAGATTTAATTTAACTCCTATCGATTAACAAATATTTGACTTAACCCATTCGCTTGACTCTAGGTCGCAGCGATCACAATGGTTACGCCTGATTCCCTCAGGAAACATCCGACCGCCGTAGGCTATCTGCAACCCTGCGAATTACGCTAGCAGTCGTACGCAATGGCAACTTACCTTGAATACTATGTTTGACTAACTCTAGCGCGAATAACTATATTCGATTACCCACTTAAATCTTCTTTCAAATCATCTTTTAAATTCGGAAATCCATTAGTTTTAACAAAGAAATTTATAACACATATGTTATAACAATAGCATTATATTTACTATTTAGATTTACAAAACAACAGCGCTATAATTGTTGTTTAGGTTTAAAATCAATTTACTATAGCAAAACGCTACAATCGCTATATTAGATTTACAAAACATATATTATAACAACAGCGCTAAAATCGCTGTTTACAAAACACTTATTAAGGTTTAACCATTCATCTCATTTCTTATGCTCATAATTGTAGATCTGATTAACATCAGAACAAATCGAAGTCTTAAATAAATAAAATATTTATTTTCTTTATAAACCTTTATTCAAATAATATATTCAAAATCCAACTCCAGTTATAAAGTAAATTTTATAACTTCATTTTTTATCGATTCACCTGACGGTGAATCAATATTTATAACACGCTTGATTTTATAGGCCATACGCCGCCAAACACCCAACCAATATCACTCATTGGTTTAAACCAAACAGATGTTGAATATTCAGTCAATAATCAACCATCAAATCAATCACACAAACAGATTAGTTCATATATGATAATATGAAAATAAATAATACATTTGAGGGATCCGGTTGGGTCCCTCCAACCTGTTCTTCCCTGTATACAAAATGGTTATCTCAAATCAGACTGTTCAGTTTTGTTTAACTGATAAGCTAAATGACGACCATTTAACATCAACCATAAGCAATTCAAACAATGCAACCATTTTAAACACGTTTATAAATAAACGTGACCAACCAAGGTGAGTCACCCTTATTGGAACCAATCGTTAAAAATAACGATTTGGTATTTCACTGAAATTAAACACAGTTTAATTTCATCAGTTAAATCAACAAACAATTGTATAACTAGCAAAATAGTCAACCATTGGCAAGCAAAGCACACAAAATAAAAATACCCCATTTATATAAAATATAAAAAAGGTAACTGAGTGAGTTTAACTCACCTTGATTTGATTCCGTCGTCAATGGCTCGTTTTAATTAAATTAAACAATTGTTTAATTTAATTAAAAATTCCAGTTTATTCCAATTCATGTCCAGCTCTGTTCCAAGCCGTAATGTTCGTCAACGTGATTCCAGCGATACCTGGTTGGTCCGATTCTGATAACATACTAATCAGTTATAAATATTTTAATTAAACGATTTAATTAAATAATTATCTCTTAGTCATCAATTTTAGTTAAATCTTAATTACATTAGTTAAGTGGAAAACTGGGTTGACACGGTTCGAATCCCTTTCCTCCGTTATTACGGTCTTCATTTCAAGCTCCAAAATCAGAAATGACCTGTCATGATTTTACACAAAGAAATTCATTTTAAAATTCTAGGTTAGTTATTTTAATTACCGGATGATTTAAACTGTAATTATGGTTTCAAAATGAACAAGCCTGATTATAACACTTCGTTCCCTTTTGCAATTGCCCCGTTCCCTCCAGCTTGAGACATTGACCTCCTGTACACACGTTTTTAATTATTTAAGTTTAATATGGTTAATCATACATTAATTATTACTTAATCATAGTTTACCGTTAACTGACCACATGGTTCTAAAAGGAATCGGCCTCTTGTTTTACTTCATTCAGTAACTTGCTTCTCGGATTTGCACTCCCTACAAAATCCATGTTTTAAAATCCATGATTTAGTTACTATCATTACTCTAATTAAACACTAACCAACGATATACTTATATTAATTAAACCATACGGTTTAATACTTGTTCTCCAGGCCTTCATTTGTTATCATTTCCGTCACCTACTGGTTGGCTTCTTCATGTTGCTGGTTCGAATTCTACAGCTTGTGAATCCTGCATCCATTTTGTTTTTACTTAATATAAGTATATAGTTATACCCAACTAATCTTTAATACTTAGTTAGTAAAGTAATTTCATTACTTAGAGAATGACTTCCTCCTGTTTTACGTTGATCCACTATTTCAAACCGCTGCCACCGAATTGAAACCACGCACCTCATTTTCAACCCCCATGCTTCGTTGCTACAAACCCATCCACCGCAGTGCCATGCTTAGGAGCGGAGCTTCATCAATCCACCGCCACCATGCCAGAGACCCGCCACCTTCTCTCCCTCATGAACCCGTGCGTTGTTCAAAAGGAAGCACATCCTTCTTCGTTTCTACTTCCGGTCTTCCCTGACCTCAATTCGACAGTGTATACCCCAACAGCATGCTCCCTTTTCATTTGTCTGACCGCCGCCCTCCACCCGTGCACCAGCTCCACCATTTTCTGCCAGTTCCTCCCGAAAGTTGACGCCTTCTAGGCGAGCTCCTGGCTTCCAACACTCAACCCGAAAGAACACACACAACTCCTTCGATACATGAATGGTGCTCGCGTTTGCTTTGATTTGTATTATGGAGACTTTTGGTTTTATATTAGCTTTTGAAAAGAGATTGAGTTTTCGTTTATAATTTTGTAATCTGCTCTCGGCGTCCAGAAGAATAAAGAGAAAAACAAAATGGAAAGGAAGCAGCTTGGTCATTTTATAGGAGATAAATACGTGGGACGCAAGGAGACAGAGTATAGGTTTTCAGAGAAAATGTAGGGTAGCCGTATGATTATCGAGTAATACAGAACTTGGTCGGCACGGTGTCGGCGTAATGGTAGACAAAGAAAAGAAATGTTTGGGTGGCACGTTTCCTTGGACAACACGGATGGATAGTTTGGCCAGCAAGTATAGAAGAGAAACAAGCTACAGCAACAGAGAATGGATAGTTTTATTCATATTATAAGGTACGAAACTTCGTCGTGGAGAAACCGTGTTAAAAATCACTACAGACGATTTTCGTTTACTGATAAAAAGCTAATCTTGGTGTAAAAAGGTATTCCGGACCCAATGGGACAAGTTTCGTCGAAATCCGAGGTCGTATGAAAAAATTTCCTTTATGAAACCAGAAATGAACACACGTTTACTTTTTCCACGGTCACCAGATAAATCAAAACCACTTGAAACTGCGAACATCGATAATAACTTTTCGATACGAACCCAACGGCACTAATTTCGTCGCATTCTGAGACTGTTGCCCCGGTAGGCTGTTTTTACCCCGAACCGCCCTACCCTTTTTAACGCCAAATTTCTCGATCTCTAAAAATAACAAACTATATACCTATCCTGACTCTAATCGACGCTACGAACTCAACGGAACTGGTTTCGTGGCTTAATTTGATCGTCTGCTCAAGTTACATTCGAATATCTCTTTATTTATTTAAATACGCGCTATAGAAATTGAACGGGCGTTTACGGCTACCGTGGTCACATACGATATCGGTTTTCCACGCAATTCACCACCGTACAATAATTTAGCGACACGGTTCTAATGAAACTGATTTCGTCGAAATCTGAGTCCGTTTGCAAAACGGCCATTTTAAAGGCCTTATAATTTAATAACGATTTTCCATAGCGACTATTTCAAATTTTGATTTAGCCATAACTCGCAATCTATAACACGAAATCTGGATTTTTCTCTTTCATATGAAAATTATCATCCATACGGTTCCAACGTGTCTTGTTTCACAGAAATCCGATTTAAATCGAATTCTGTATTCTCAGTTGAAGTTCAAAACTCTATATTGCGAACTGCAGCGCCATTTCAGGCTCGATTTTATATTATATATAAATGAAATTAACGTTCAACTTCGTTTTATTATCGAATTAAATATTAAATTCCATTAATATTTCCAAATAAAATATTTAAAACCAATTTAAATATTCAGGTTCAAATGGTCGAAAAACACGGGTCGTTACACATAATATCTCTTGATTTTTTTATGTATACCCAACATAATTATGGGTATAAAATATAATGATTTAGCATTTAAACTCAATAGCAATATTGATTTATCACTGATAGTGAAATTGAAAACTAACGACGTAAACAAATTCTTTCAAACGAGGAACCTGAAGTTCATATGCAAATGACCTGAAGTTCATATACAAATTCTTTCAAATGAGGAAATTGAAGTTCATATGTGAATGATAAATCTGAAATTCATATGAAAATAAGAAACATGAAATAAAGCCTTAAAGCATATAATTGCATTTAATATTTGCAAATGACCTATAATAGGAAAGGATTTGAAAAATCAATGAAAGGAAAAGTTTCAATAAAAGGCAAAAGGCTTGTTTTCAAATTTTATGCTACACATAGTTTCTTAAAGAAATTTATTGTTAAAAGAGATCATCATACTTATAATAAATACTATTTTCTTGAAGAAATTTATTGTTAGAAGAGATCATTACACTTATGATAAATACTATTTTCTTGAAGAAAAATAGTAAAATGACTCTCATATGTGAATAAAAGTACTTTCTAGAGAAATTGCTTCAATTTAAAATATGCAGCAGTAGTATATAAATTATAATAAGACCTAAAGTTTTACTATAGTAATTTTAGAACATATAATGATATTATTTTTTGTGAAGTTTATGTGGTCTAAAGCATAAACTTTTCTTAACCAATTACGGAAATCAAATTTATCCCTTCCTTTTACCTAGTTAATGAAATCAGATATGAAATTAAACTTTCTTTATTTTAGTTTTTGCAATTAATTTAGATCTAGATTTAAGTATCCTTGATTCGAAATTCTAGATCTATTCCTTAACTTTTTAGATTTGAACTTGTGTTTTAACAGATCTATTTCTCAAATATCATTATATTAATTTTTAATTTCCAGCTCTGTACATGTTTTATAAATACAGTTTCTTTTTGAAAACGTTTTGTTTTGTGATACAATTCGTATTTTCAAAAAAAAAAAAAATCTTAGAAAAACTTTTATAAAGAAAATATGCATCCTGAAGATCGTATATAATCTAGATCCAACATTGATCTTGATTTAGCACCGTTAAAATGAATAAAAAAACAAATTTTTTTGTTTGCTTTAAGAAAAACATTTTTTTGTATGTTTTTCTTCTAAAAACAACTTTTTTGTTGTTTGAAAAAAAAAATTGCTTTGAAATAATAAGATTTTTTTTTATTTAATTTTCTTATAAGGGAAAATAAAATGGAATTTGAGACATGTAGTTATTTTTGTTTGTAGTTGTGAATTTTATACATATATCTGTAAATTTTTAAACCATTCAAGTTAGAGAATGTAAGGACTTCTAAATTAGAAGTATTAAGGTTTCCTATTTGTCAGGCTATCAAACTCCAATTGCCAAGCAAAGCAACTAGCAGCTCTATCTTTTTCCAACTTGTACTTAACTCAGTTTTTAATGCAATAACAGGAGTAAATCATATAATTTCATTTAATATTTGATTCTATTCAAATTAATTTTATTAGAACTCATTTCCTTTGTCTTCAATTATTTGTTTGATTTCCAAACACCAAATCGTTTTAATTTAATTCCAATCAATTTAACATTAAATGAACAAATTTAACTCACCCATTTATTTACTTAACCAAGTTAAGTTTTATATTCAAGTACCACTTGATTTTCTAATCGATTCTCTTTTATTTAACATTACCAATTATGATTTTAATTCAAAAATTATTCATCAAATCATTTCTATTTTACTTAACTCCAAGTTAAATTATGATCTATTTATTTATATTTAACTTTCATTAGCTAAACTCATACAATTTCATAATAAATTCTCATTCACTAGTTTCACATATGAAATCTTCTGGTTATATTAAACCATTTTAAATTCTTAATTCAATTTGAATTCCATTCAGTCAACCAAATATACCAATATCACAATAATTCGATAAAATTATTCCTTTTTGTACAAAATATAAGTTGGACAAAATTATTTCATTCGCCCTCTTTACAAAACAATATCGTATCAATTTGCCAGTCCAACTTGAACCGATCAAACAGCAAAATACAAAACATTTGTATATAAATAATCTACAAATACACTCTCTCATATATATACACTCAACTCAATCTAGGGTATTACTAACCTAGATTACTCGATAGAGATGGGGTTACTCAACAGAGCCAAGGTTATCACTAAACCTTTCGCTCTGATACCAAGTGTGATGATCCAAATTTCTGGTACCTTTTGAGCTGACCAAACAATACAAGTCCAACCGAAAATGCACTGGAAACCCAGATGCCGATAGATAGAAATTAGAGGGTGAGATAAGAAAGAAGGAAATTTTCGAACATCAAAAGAAGAAGAAAACATAACATAACCAGAGTATCACATCACAGCGGAATAAAATATAATATTGAAATAAATCTTTATTGAGAGCTTTGAATACTTACAATCTTCAGAATACATCAACACATCAGGACAATTATAATAATTTGTCCTTATATACAACACATAGCGGAATAACAACTATATAATGTCATACGTCTAAATTTCTCCAACACATCTCTGCACTTCACAGCATCAGGTAACCTAAACCTGTAAACTTTGTCTAACCTGAGTATTGCAAACGCTGGATCAGTCTGGTAAACCAGAGTGAGAAAACTCACTAAGTTTATAGTTATCATCCAATTTGATTTTAAAGTTAAAATCTTTTTGAAAGAAAGGACAATCGTAAGACCAAATCCACACATAAATACAGACGATTTTTACCTTATGATAACCCAAAAAAAAAATTGAAATCAATATTTTTTTGATATTATAATAGTGTTTTTTTCAAGTATATAACAATCTAGCGAAACGCTTGCATCTCTCTCCACATATACATAGTATACAATCAAAACCGCGGGCTCTTATTGGAGAATGGATTTTCTAGCAAGGTATGGGATCACCTTCCGACAATGTACCACCGGAGATGAATACATTAGGGTTCAATAAGAACATTTTGCAACCCGACTAAACATGACCGACCCCTCACTTCGCTTGTTAGTACTGAATATATCATTACTACGGTTGGGGGCCAGCCAACAGAACCAATATCATGCAAATAAACAGAACAACCGAAAGCATTTGATTTCTCAGATCATGTAATGGTATACCCTTTTAATGGGTGTGACCCAAACCTACCCGGTTTTTGCCATTCCCCAGTTGTTGAGGTTTGAGGTTAATTTTATCCTTCAGAACAACACATCTTCGTCCACTTTGAAAGCCACATCGTCAAATTAGTCAAATATCTCTAATTAGTGTCCATAAAAATACTCTAGCGTTTAAGCAAAAAGAAGGAATTCCTTGGCCACCAACAAAATTATGTTTGTAGAAATTAATGTACGTGATCCTTTGGAAAAACTTTGTCAGATATTCGTCTATACAAATCATCCTGGAACAGGATGAACCGAAGGCACCCTCCTACCACATCCTAGGGATCACCCCACAGATCAGTAGCGAGCAGTCCTTGTAATCCGTAGATTCCAACCACGATAGAATCTTAGTAAATCTTTGATTGCAAGTCAGAGATTTTAAGTAATTCTCCCGTTTTATGAAGATCTATGATCTTCAATGCTCCATCTTCAATCAACATCTTCTACATATTTGCTGGTTCGGAATGTTTTTCGAATATAGATTCAATCCCGGTCTTTCTGTAGCAACAATCGTATAGGTCAGATTTGATAGTCGGTTATTCAACTATAAAATAAACAATCATAAAAATAAAAATGGGTTCATTGGTTCAGTACTCAGCATCACTTGGCTTTTTTAATTAAAATATTAACGAATGTTTAATTAAACTTCTAAATCTTCCAATATTTTAAAATATGGTATTTACTTCTTATTTTTATATACAAATGTTCTGAAACTATTTCATTATAATACTTAGAAAAATATCTTATATCATATTCAATTTTCATTTAACTCTTCTTTCGAAACTTTTGCTACATCATTCTTTATTATCTATAATTGGGAAATCAATTCAACTTATTACTCGTAAAACAACATTACAATATCTCTTATATTTCATTACTTGAAAACAATAACCAATGCATATTCTTATAGAATAAACCTATTTCAAAACTAAACTTTAGATTTCCTTTTAACTCGAAAATATCGTTATATTTTCACATAATCACTTTTTATTTTCCTTTACTTTGGAAACATTATTATTTGTCCTCAAATCTTTTTAATTCCTTTACTTCGGAAACCTTATTATATATTCTTCAAATTTTCACCAATAATGTTGCCTTATTATTTCTCTAATGGAAATAATAAATTATTACTAATCTCTTTACCATTCCAAAATAATATCATCCTCATATAATCTTAAAGTCATTCAAGTTATGGTATTTTAATTACCTCTCGGACCTTGATCAACAACGTTCTTATCTTAATATAGGTATGAGTTGTAATCCAAAAACCATTCACTCTAACAGCAAAAAAATCCCACTTAACTATTTTGTTTAAAATATGGTTTTAAAAAATCTTACTTTTGAAAATTGCCTTCTCGAATATAACCATATTTTCTTAATTCATTGATTAAGAAATTACTTAATAAAACATCACCTTTTTTCTTTTACTTCTTTAAACAATTTGTTTTATAATTCAAATTTGGTTACAAAATCCTATTACTCGCTTCTTTACCAAATTCACTTTTAACAATCCCTTTTTCTAATTCATTCAACCATTTCCGCTTTGAAAGTCTTATTTAGATTTAATTCATTTCTCTATATTCCATTGTTAAGTACGTTAATTTAAAACTGACGCTTTAACACATTATTTCTTTTTATAAAACTCATTTATATGACTTTATTGTAATAAAACCCTTTTTATCTCAATTTCCTTTTATTCAATTCAAATATTAAGTAAACATTTAATTTAAGCTATCATGTTTGCTTGGTATCTCTTTATAACTTTGTTATTAAAACTCGGGTTTATTATAAAAACCTGTTCATAAAATCCTTTCACAATTCAATTAGATTTCATTTCAACTTTGATATAAATTAAAGTAATCTCTTAAATGATTAATAAAGTAATAATTTACTTCAATCATTAACTGGAATAAATATTAAATTTCTTTTAACATCTTATTTCCATTAGAATTCTCTTTATAAAACCATTTAATAATTATTTATAAACTTAAATAATAAATATTTATTTCCTTTTTATAAACTTTTATTCATATTAGAAGATTTCGATATCCATCTTCAGTTATATAAATAAATTTATAACTTTATCTTTGTTGATTCACCTTACGATAATCAACATTTATAAAAGATTGATTTTTAGGCCATATGCTGCCAAGTACTCAACCAACACTTCCCATTGGTTAATAACAAAACAATTGTTGAATTTTGATTCAACAATCAGTGATCAAGTCAATCATCCGATCATATGGGTTAAATATACGATTCTAACATGAAAATAAACAATAAATTTGAGGAATTCAGTTGGATCCCTCTAACTTGTTTTTTCCTGCATCCAAATATGTTAACTCAATAGAAAAATCCATTTCATACGATAATATATTATTTGCAGAAGTAAACATGAACAATCAATTCAACTGATAACGGTCAACTAACAACAATACAAGCATCCAATTAAATTTTATACATTTATATTATTATAAACATAACCAACAAGGTAAGTTACCTCAATTGGAATTAATCGTTAAGAATAACGATCAGTTTTCAATTAAATTAAATGAACGTTTAATTTGAATCAGTTATATAAAAATATCAGTGTTAACCCTCTTTTTGGTAAAAGAAGCAGCGGGCCAAATCGAAGCCCAAATACGCAACCAATTAAGTTAGACAGATCGCTTTCCTGGAAGCCAAGCAGAAGCTCGACCCGAAGTAGCCGCATATCGGGCTAATCAAGCCGATATCTCACCCCTGAAGACTCTCTCTCCCAGTCAACCAAGAGAGCTACTCTCGCATAAGACGTATCGACCGAGTGTTTCAGATCTACGTGAAATATCCAGCTGAGTTGTTCAAATACGTGGCTTGACTCTCAAGGAAGAAAAAGCGGTCAACCATATCCGGACAAAGCTCTACTTTTGATATACCTCACTGTGGATGCCACGTCGGCCACAACTTCCGAGGATACTATTTATGAATAGTGGAATCGGTCTTCATCCGCTATTCTAACCAAGTGATGGACTCCGCGTGTCCGAGCTTTCCCTGAAAGGCCGGGCCACATCACAACAGCCCAAGCTGTTATCCCCGCCTATAAATACCTCAAAGCTTAAAGAGGATAGAGGAGATTTGGAGAGACTTCTCTAACCTTTATTTTTCGGCTCATACATCTTCTTCTTCCTAGAAAAACACTATCTGGAAGAGAAAATAGCCGCCTTCTCTCTTTTCTCCAAATAGAAAAAGCATTGTACTTGTAATCAAAAGAAAAAGTAGTATATATATACAAAGTGGATGTAGGCACCGTCTTTGCTGAACCATTATAAAAATTCTGTGTGTTCTCCCCATTTCCTTTATTTTTTTCTACATTTTATAATCAGAATTCGTGTTCTCTACACGCGATTGGGAGTTGATTGTCACTAGTGACCAACTTTTGACGTCAACACTTTGGCGTGCCAGGTAGAGGGATTTGCCTTAATCCATGGCGAACAAACGAAAGAAAGATACAACATTCTCTTGTCCCGCGAACACCGATGCAGCCGATACTAATGCTATAGAAACCAGTCACGAAGTTTCCTCTCATGAAGATATATCTCGATTTCTTACCCGGGACGACATGGATAAAATCATGGTCGAGTTCAGAGACCATATGACATCTCAGGATAAACTCCTCGAACGACAGCAGCAGTTGATGGATCACCTTCTCAGTCGACTAGAGACAGGATTGAACGCTTCAACATCAATTCCTCCACCGGTCGAGACTGGGGCAACAACTGATCGTCGGTCTGCACAGAATCAGGCCACTGATCAGGCTACACCTTTATTTCATCCTGGTTTGGTCCCACCAACCGATCGATCCCATCTGGGAGTATCGCTTCCAACGACCAGCGCAGCTGTAGAACCAGAAGGCTCACGATCAAGATCTAGATCGGTCGAATACTTTGCCTCCACTCTTGGGAACAGCTCGACCTATCGACCCAGTCGAGCAGCCACCGGGTTCCTCAGAATCAACGCCATTCCCATTACAACCTTGAATCTTACCACAAACCAGTCTAACCACTCTTCACCCTCAAGGAGGAGCTAGTGCGGCCTTCCCTTCGAACCAGGGAAGTCATCCCGCCATACCGGTCCTCACAGTGGCAGAAGAAAACGCTACCGTAAACCCTACTAACCTCACTCCCACCAGGAGCACCTTCGAGCCTCGAACATCACATGCTAAGCTGGATCAGCCTAGGCCCTCCGTTGTGGGTACGGTTCGACCCACTACTCCTCAGGTTCAAGAGGGGCCATTCTACCCAGAACCACCTACCAGAGCTCATCTTCCCTCACACCTTCACTCAACTCTCGGAAGACGGGCCCAGCTAACGGCCGCCCTTTCGAGCATGCTTTTTCCAGATCCTCGCACTGAAGCTTCCCCAGGTACTGAACTAAATTCATGGCAACGACTCCTTGGAGATGGAAGCCAGCTTGCAAGCATCATTCGACGCTTTACTTGGGGCACTTCCTCGCAGCAAGACATAGATAATCTCAATCGCAGCCCTTTCACTAGGGAAATCAAAAACTCCTGAAACCCTCTAGACTTCAAGTTCCCAGCTATCGAGCCATACAACGGTCGCACTGATCCAAATAAGGCTGTTATGGTAACGGTAAATTTACCGTTAACGTACCGTTACTGTAATGGCGGGAAAATCCGTACAAATTTGAGCTGACTAATATCTTACACATTCCACTCAAACTGCACGAATATTCAGGTCATTAATAGAAGAATTTAGAGGGTGAGATAGAAAAGATAGAACTAATAGAATAGAAGAAGAAGAAGAACACTGAACAGAATTAGAGTAAACACGAATCTCACAGCGGAACAATAAAATGTATTAAATAACATAACTTTGAAATACAAAACTGTATTGTATGTACATACCATTATCAGAGTACAATACATCATATCACAGCGGAACTAATCTTTAAATAACTAGTGGTGAGGCCTTCTGCTTTTAACTCCTCCAAGTGAATCTGTAAAATCCTGAAACACTTGACTGCCCGTACAAATTTGGACACCCAAGAGTTTAGGGAAAACAAACAAAATAAACTATGGGTCAGTCATGGGACTGGTGTGAGTAAATTCCAACTATACTGTTTAACTTTGAAAAATCTTACTATAAAATATCTTTGATATCAAATCCAGTGATATTATGATAATGTCTAAGCAAATAAATATCCAAGTAGCAGAACGCTTGCATCTCACGTTCCACATATATATAGTATAAAATCATAAACCGCAGGGCGCTTATTGGAGATTGGATTCCAACAGACAAGGTATGGGAGCACCTACCGATCAGTGTACTCTAGAGGGGATACACTCAGGGTTCGACAAGAACGTCTTGCAACCCGGCCACACATGACCGCTCACTCATTTAGCTTCAGTGTCGCAAATATATTGCCACCACGGTTGTAGGCCATCCAACCGTCATCCGAAGATACAGAATCGAAAAGAAGTATAAATATGAATTTTCTCTAGATCGGTGACAATACACCCTACTTGGGGATGACCCAACTAGCCATGCTGCCTAGCCCAACTTCTATCATTCCTAGTTGTGTGGCTAGAGGCTACATCTATCTTCAGAACATCTGATCACCGTTCACTTTGAATGTCACATCGTCAAATCCGTAATCACACATTGACTACACAAATGCACACTGGGTGTAGAATAAAGAGAAGTTACCTTCTCCCCACCAACTTGGTATATTCGTAACAATCAACGGCGTAACCGTTGGAAATACTCTGTCAGACACTCGTCCATACAAGTTGTCCTGGGACTGGACAAACAGAAAGCACCATTTCTGGACTGGACGACCCCTGCATTTAACTCCGTCTTCAATTTGACTTAAATATAATTTTCAGCGCTTATGCCTATACGGAGTGGTTTTCGGATAATAAATCCAACCGGTCTCTCTGTATTGACAACGATGGTCCAAACACTTCGATAGTCGGTTATTTAACTATCGAAGTAAAAACAACATTCATTCAAATGTATCACTAGACATCACACAAACACGGGTAATTTTTATTTAACATTCGTTTTTATTATTCGAATACCCATATCTTGCCAGATATTTCACAAATCCCGTTATATCCTTTTAACACTTCTTGGAAAACATTTCCAGTTATTATAAACTCTTAATTTCTCATGTTCCAGAAAACATACGTTATTAACGTTCGAACTAATTCCATTTATTTCACATTCTTTATTTCTATACTTGGATAATCTATCTATTTACATTGGAAAATACTTCCAATTTCATTTTAACCTTTTAATCGGCCCAACGTTCACTTTTAAAACGTTATTCACTTTGAAATGTGAATACCATCCCTTATTATAGAAATCTGAACATCTTTATCATATACTCTTTATTAACGTAATAATTTCCCTTATCATGTTTACCTAAATCTCTTTCATACTTTTATATTCCTATTCCACTTTATAAACTTTGTTTCTACGTTAACTTCTTATCAAATCAAGATCAAGTTTATAACTAAATACTGATTCTTATCCTATTAACATTTATTTTTTTAAAACTGAATGTTAATTATTCTATCAGATTATAATCCCTAAAAATAGTTTACTTTTAATACATTCGACATCGTCGAATTCTAGTTCCAAATCCTAACGGTTTAATTCTAATCACATTTCGAACATCAAAATGCTGTCATCGTTTTCTAACACGATTCTCCAATTTCTCTTTCTAAACTTATTCTTATATTTTCTTTGGACAAACGTCGTTATTTATTTCTTTAGACTAAGTGGATTTCAACTAAACTGTTTCCATTCCCTAGGAAGTGCTGCTATATAAAAATCACGCTTAAGTTTGGTTAACAGCGTTTATTATATCGCTACAGTTCAAAACTTGTCATACGCTGTAATATCCTCCTTTATAATTAATCTTGACATAACAGTCACGCTTAAACCTAGTCAACAGCGTTTATTATATCACTATAGTTCTAAGATTGGCAATACGCTGCCGTATTCCTTTTATACTAATCTTGACATCTCTTTCCGTCACAAACTGATATCGTTCCTCGATAATAGTGAAGCCGTTCAAGTTGGGGTATTCTATTTACCTCTCAGACCATGATCGACAACGTTCTTACCTTAGAACAGATATAAGTCTGTACCCTAATCCCTTATTACTTTATATACATCAAATCGTATTTCCTTGTTTTATTTTGGCATATGGTTTTATAACACCATATTCATACTTTGAATTCTTCGTTGTTTATGATTATTTATATTAAACGTAAACTCTTCGCTTTCTCCATTCCACGGTTCTATTTATAACTTCTTAAACTAAAAAGGTAATTAAATCTCATTAATTTTGATCAATTTATTTCTAAACTGTTTCCATTAGATTAATTAAAGACCAATTAATCCAAAAATCATTTTCCCAAATAACAGTTGATTAAATCAACTTTATTCCATCAGTAAACTCATTAACTGATTTTAATTACTCCTCAACATTAGATTAATATAATTAATCTAAAAATATTTCTAAATTGTTTATCTTAAATATAATTATCCACATATTTAATTATCAGATAATTTCTGCTTTTATGAACTTATTTAAATGTCAACATCCGCTTTTAAACGAACTCTAAAATACTGATTTATAATAGAACTTCTATTATAAATTTAAATCTTCCTTTTTATTATAGAAATATAATTTTATAATTAACCTCGTTGATTTGCCTGACAGCCAATCAACTCTTTAACAAAACGATGGTTTTACGGTCGACTGTCACCACTTTCTAAATCGATATCGTTTATTTTTTTATCGATACAAATGCTGAACTTTCTTTCAACATCAATTATTCACATGGGGTTTTAAATGTAATTCGGGTTCGAACAGTGCATACAAAACAAATAGTACATATAAATATCGAGGAATCCGGTCAGATTCCTCCAACCGGTTTCCGCATCCACAGATGTTAGTCAAACATTTATCACTGGTTCCATACTAGGGAATATAGAATCGATGGGATCAGTACCCAACAAATGATGTGTATATATATGACGATATTCAATCAATTAAATTATAATTTATCTAATCAATCATCACACGGCATTCAAACAACATTAAAATATAATTTTAATATTTTAAAATAGATCAGAGTGAGTGAATTTACTCACCTTGGCGCGTTACCCGTTAAATAACGATTTGCGTCAGTTGATTAAACCAGGCGTTCAATTCTGTTGTACTTCATAACGAGCCACAGATCGCCCCCACTAGCTTTGTTTCATAACGCTCGTCCATACCGACTCAACGCGACCGGCGCCACCAAATTCTTCTGTTTAACCCGGTCAACGGATTTAACCACCGTACTATAGCCTTAACTCTCGCTTAGATCTTACTTAACTCGCACTTGTCCGTTCATCTCGTCGACTTCCTTCTTCTCTTTCCAACACCACGTACCCAACAGGAAACCACCACTGTTTCACTTTCTTTAAACCCAGACTTCATATGTATTGTTTCGCTTTAAATGGACTCAACCCATAATCTCGGCCCGTGCACCATTTATTGCTTACTGTAGCCGTGTCATTTGTGTCTTCTTCAAACATCTCGGGCATGCTACAACAGTGCCTCATGTCGAATACCCGTAGGATACCTGCCGCTCACATTTTGGACTCCATTTCCATGCTCTTCTTCATGATTATACAGTGAAACATCGCATAACCTCATCACATCACTCCACTATTTCACGTTCAACTTCTGTCCCTCAACAAACACCCTACTACAGAATAGTTTCAACCTCCTTTATCCCTTTTGTCCACGTCTCTGGCCCTTCTCTCTTATACATATATACATTTTGCTTCACGTTATTTCTTTGGCCGATCATCAAGCCTCCAAACCCATCCTGCTAATCACATTAAACTATGGCTCCCCTTGGTAACGTACGCAACAAAAATCCCACTTAACAAAAAGGACTCTAACACTTTTACTTTTATTTTTTTATGCAACAGTGCTTCCATCATTTTCACTCCAGAAGAAACACGTGCGCTAACATAAACTAACTTCAACTTTTGAACACGCCTCCGCCTTACCACCTTGATTTACGTGCCACCATCTAACTCCCCATTTCATATATATATGCGTTTCACAATCCTGCTTTAAACATCTCATACCCGTACTCCCTTTTGATGCTTTTCTCTTCTTCCCGTAACACTTTCACATAAACAAACTCCTACCTGTCTATCTCACATGCACAGCAGCACTGACCGAACACACATAGGCCGCACTCACCCCATACAGTAAGTCACGAACCACCTTAAGGCTTCTCCGTCTTCCTGTTCATGTTTGATCCTTCTCACCGCACCTTCTTTGCCCGGTCTCAGCATTGTTTGCCCCTTTACACCTCATGAAATTCAAGAATGAACCCACCTGTTTTGCCAAGAAGAACCCATTCATGAACGTGCCTTTCCAAAGCTCCGGCTCCCACGCCTAGCTGTGACCATCTCAAAAACTCCCAACGTCCTTTGCAAACCAGGGTATCAAAGAACCCATGCGGGTTTGGTTTCACCGCATACATGTACCCAGAAATGCCCCTCCTCCCACAAAATGCATGCTGCGCCTCATCCCAGCGTTTCAAACACCCCTCCAATACCACCGTGCTCCCATACTTTACCACAAAAGACCACGCGTGTCCACTGTTGAACATACCAACGTTCCATGTTGCGGTACCCAAACTCCACATAGCAGTACACACGTACTCCCCCTTTAACTAATCCGCACCTCTCACTCATGATTCCACAAACACCTCACCTACTACACACGCCACCATCAGTTTCTCCTTCATGCCGGCGCGACTTTAAACCCTTCCTCTGCTTTCAAATGGTCATCACCATATTGCTTTGCTTCCCTTATTAGTTCGGCCATCATTTGTTTTGAGGGTGGCTGCTTCGTTTTGGATCTTGAGTTCAGCAAATGAACAAAGAAATGAATTTATAGATGTTGATACTTCATGGTGAAGGAATAGTGTATAGGGTAGGCCATGCTGTTCTAACAATAGGCGTATGGTTTTGTTTTTGCTTAATTACTAAGCAATAGGTAGCTACCTATTTGTATATATATTTTAGTCATTTGTGAAGTATAGTATACACGAAATTATCTCAACGCTGAGCTAGAGTAGGTTTGCTATTTCTTGGGTATGAAGTTATAGAGGTATGGTCTGCATTAATTTGAAAGTATGGTATGTCCTTATATTTAAAGTATTGTCCACGTTGGATGATGACATGTGTATGTTTTGTTTTTGTTAAAAATTCTGTTCATGCACGGACAGAAGTAACAGTAAATTCGTGCTCAACGAGGTGTCACGATTCCAAAAATATAATAATACCGGTAGATTGACTTATATTTTGAAATCTCGAAATACCGATACAGGGTGCACAATACTCCAAATAAAAAGTTGTGTATTTAATTTATTAAAAATTATAGAAAAATTCTAAAAATTAAATTATTGCTGCACCTCAAAAGAACCTTGCCCAGATTTGCAACCGATATCTAGTTATTTCAAATAAACTATTACGGTCGATAAACGGTTTTACAGCGACTTTCTGAATATTTGATTTGGACATATCTTACAATCTTTACGCCGAAATCTTGATTTTTCACTTCTGTTAGAAAGATACAGTTCAACAGATTTCAACGCTTCTTGTTTCGAAGAATTCCGACAAATAACGAGTCATGTACACTCAGTTGAAGTTCAGAACGTCTAATTATGAACTGCAGCGTCGTTGTGAGCTCGATTATAATTAATATATATTTTTTTACGTTCAACTTCGTTTTAATTAATATTTAAATCCACTTATATTACGAATTCAATATTTAAACTGATTTAAATATTCAAATACCAACCGACAAAAATGCGGGACGTTATAGTCCTTCCCCCTTAAAATAATTTCGTCCTCGAAATTGCTAAGATGGGGAAAATGCCATAATCTCTGTTATAAACAGGTTAAAAATCTTTCTGGTTTACTTCATAATTTCAGTTTCAACTGAACTGATTAATTCCAATTAAAATATTTATTTCTTCTTATTACTGAATATTTTCGAAAATTCTGAAAATTTCCTAGCAGCTCAAATTTTCGGAGATTTTTGCCTGCATCTCCTCTGCACGGCTTATTCGGTACTACAACAATTTTCCACTCCGGGCCTTCTCCAATCAAATAGCCAAACTGGCTCATCAAAATCTTATACCCATTTAAACTTGTACCCTTTGTTGGGAACTCAACTCTATCTCTTCCACCTGCTATCAATTCAGCTTATACAAACGCCATATCAATCCATCTCTACTGAATTTACCCTAAATTCAATCATTCCTTTATACTCAAGTCAAATTCCATTTCAACATCCAATTCCATTTACTAATTTATTTCCCAAATCGGTTATCTTCGTCTCCAAATTCAAAATTCGATTCTTATTCTGCAATAATCCATTCACTTTAATAACTCGAATCCACAATATTTCTCTTTTACAATTTCCATTCTGGATCGTCCCAAATTCAGTCCAGTTTTGTTATCTTCATTTAAATTCCACCTTTACCATTTTAACTCCATAAGTTAAATTTTTATTTCAGAATTAAAATTCTTGGGATTTATTTCGAATCAGTTTGAAATCATTTATTATTCAAAACATTTGAATTTCTAACAACTTGTTTCCTTACAATAATTCAAAACAAAATCTTGGGTAGTAATCCGTCACTTAAAACCTCGAAAATGAACACCGATGATGCTGTGCAGTCATCATCGGAATTTATTTCCCAGTCATCGAAGTGAGTTCAATACTGTATCACTTTCAAAACTCATTTTAAAACACTTCTATTTTGAAAATTACTTCAAAATATCTTTCACAGTACTTGGAAAACAATTTCAAATCTCCCAGGATTTTAAAATTCCCACTTATTTAATCCAAACATTATTTCCAACTCTTTCCCAAGTTTTTAGAGTTTTATTTCAATTCTGGTTTTAATTTCAGATTCGGTACATCTGATTTTTCAAATTATACTTATATAATATTTAGATTTGGTTATTTATATAACCAACTCAATCATAATCCTGTTCGATCATAATAATGATCAACACTATAATAATCTCAAGATATATACTCCTTTTTGTATCAAAATAAAATTTTGGGTAAAATTATTTCATTTACCCTTTTTTCAAAACATATTGTGTCGAATTACCCTGTTCAAGAGTTTAGAAACACCTATCGATATAGTTTGCATTACTGTTTCGACCAGAATTCATAAACCACTCGACTGACTAGTCAACACAATATAAAACAATTTTCTTTATATTAATTTACAAATACGCGCTTATATATATACACTCAAACTCAATCCAGAGTATTACTAACTCCATCTCTATTGAGTTACGCCACAGAGCCAAGGTAATCACTTAACCTTCAGCTCTGATACCAACTATAATGGCGGGAAAATCCGTACCAATTTGAGCTGACTAATATCTTACACATTCCACTCAAACTGCACGAATATTCAGGTCATTAATAGAAGAATTTAGAGGGTGAGATAGAAAAGATAGAACTAATAGAATAGAAGAAGAAGAAGAACACTAAACAGAATTAGAGTAAACACGAATCTCACAGCGGAACAATAAAATGTATTAAATAACATAACTTTGAAATACAAAACTGTATTGTATGTACATACCATTATTAGAGTACAATACATCATATCACAGCGGAACTAATCTTTAAATAACTAGTGTTGAGGCCTTCTGCTTTTAACTCCTCCAAGTGAATCTGTAAAATCCTGAAACACTTGACTGCCCGTACAAATTTGGGCACCCAAGAGTTTAGGGAAACCAAACAAAATAAACTCTGGGTCAGTCATGGGACTGGTGTGAGTAAATTCCAACTATACTGTTTAACTTTGAAAAACCTTACTATAAAATATCTTTGATATCAAATCCAGTGATATTATGATAATGTCTAAGCAAATAACTATCCAAGTAGCAGAACGCTTGCATCTCATGTTCCACATATATATAGTATAAAATCATAAACCGCAAGGCGCTTATTGGAGATTAGATTCCAACAAACAAGGTATGGGAGCACCTACCGATCAATGTACTCTAGAGGGGACACACTCAGGGTTCGACAAGAACGTCTTGCAACCCAGCCACACATGACCGCTCACTCATTTAGCTTGAGTGTCGCGAATATACTGCCACCACGGTTGTAGGCCATCCAACCGTCATCCGAAGATACAGAATCGAAAAGAAGTATAAATATGAATTTTCTCTAGATCGGTGACAATACACCCTGCTTGGGGATGACCCAATTAGCCATGCTGCCTAGCCCAACTTCTGTCATTCCTGGTTGTGAGGCTAGAGGCTACATCTATCTTCAGAACATCTGATCACCATTCACTTTGAAAGTCACATCGTCAAATCCGTAATCACACATTGATTACACAAATGCACACTGGGTGTAGAATAAAGAGAAGTTACCTTCTCCCCACCAACTTGGTATATTCGTAACAATCAACGGCTTGACCATTGGAAATACTCGGTCAGACACTCGTCCATACAAGTTGTCCTGGGACTGGACAAACAGAAAGCACCATTTCTGGGCTGGACGACCCCTGCATTTAACTCCGTCTTCAATTTGACTTAAATATAATTCACAGCGCTTATGCCTATACGGAGTGGTTTTCGGATAATAAATCCAACCGGTCTCTCCGTATTGACAACGATGGTCCAAACACTTCGATAGTCGGTTATTTAAATATCGAAGTAAAAACAACATTCATTCAAATGTATCACTAGACATCACACAAACACGGGTACTTTTTATTTAACATTCGTTTTTATTATTCGAATTCCCATATCTTGCCAGATATTTCACAAATCCTGTTATATCCTTTTAAAACTTCTTGGAAAACATTTCCAGTTATTATAAACTCTTAATTTCTCATGTTCCAGAAAACATACGTTATTAACGTTCGAACTAATTCCATTTATTTCACATTCTTTATTTCTATACTTGGATAATCTATCTATTTACATTGGAAAATACTTCCAATTTCATTTTAACCTTTTAATCGGCCCAACGTTCACTTTTAAAACGTTATTCACTTTGAAATGTGAATACCATCCCTTATTATAGAAATCTGAACATCTTTATCATATACTCTTTATTAACGTAATAATTTCCCTTATCATGTTTACCGAAATCTCTTTCATACTTTTATATTCCTATTCCACTTTATAAACTTTGTTTCTACGTTAACTTCTTATCAAATCAAGATCAAGTTTATAACTAAATATTGATTCTTATCCTATTAACATTTATTTTTTTAAAACTGAATGTTAATTATTCTATCAGATTATAATCCCTAAAAATAGTTTACTTTTAATACATTCGACATCGTCGAATTCTAGTTCCAAATCCTAACGGTTTAATTCTAATCACATTTCGAACATCGAAATGTTGTCATCGTTTTCTAACACGATTCTCCAATTTCTCTTTCTAAACTTATTCTTATATTTTCTTTGGACAAAGGTCGTTATTTATTTCTTTAGACTAAGTGGATTTCAAAACTGTTTCCATTCCCTAGGAAGTGCTGCTATATAAAAATCACGCTTAAGTTTGGTTAACAGCGTTTATTTTATCGCTACAGTTCAAAACTTGTCATACGCTGTAATATCCTCCTTTATAATTAATCTTGACATAACAGTCACGCTTAAACCTAGTCAACAGCGTTTATTATATCGCTATAGTTCTAAGATTGGCAATACGCTGCCGTATTCCTTTTATACTAATCTTGACATCTCTTTCCGTCACAAACTGATATCGTTCCTCGATAATAGTGAAGCCGTTCAAGTTGGGGTATTCTATTTACCTCTCAGACCATGATCGACAACGTTCTTACCTTAGAACAGATATAAGTCTGTACCCTAATCCCTTATTACTTTATATACATCAAATCGTATTTCCTTGATTTATTTTGGCATATGTTTTTATAACACCATATTCATACTTTGAATTCTTCGTTGTTTATGATTATTTATATTAAACGTTAACTCTTCGCTTTCTCCATTCCTGAGACGACCCCAAACCCCGTAGTGACGGTGGCAAGGGTTATCTTTGGAATATAACACAAAAACAGATAATAGCAAAACAGAATTAAATAAATACACCAGATAACGAACAATAGAATATACTAGATAAAAGTAATCATCAGAGTTACACAGTATACAGGATCATACTTAGTAAAAATACAGTTCAGCTATACACAAATGTCTACAGCGGAAAACAAACATAATATGTACAATAGGAGCTGAACAGCATAAAAAGAGATAAATGATAGAATCCATCTTCAGCTCCATCTATCCAGAAAGAACCAGCTAAACCTGAATACAAGGCTACCCGTGTAGAAAAAGGGGCACCCGAGTTTGAAAGTGAAACAAACTACGAGTCAGTCATGGGACTGGTATGAGAAATCTACTCAACACATATATAATATGGCCAATCACAGGACCATGCCACTTTCGTGGAATGGGTTTACTCCATTTGATTGCCAGTGCTTTAAAACAAATCTTTCTTTTAAACATCGCTTTGCTTTTTATAAAAATGAAGCCATTATAAGACTCAGTTCCCATCACACAATGCAACGCAAACCGGAGGATAGAGTTTTTACCTTATAACGGCCAAAATATGCTTGATACGAATAAAACAAAGGCATTTGATATTATTGCTAGTGTTTATATGTTTTGGTAGCAATTTCAAATCATAACTATCAATCATAGACGGCATTAATGCCCCATACCACTATGTCGCCATATATAGGTATACAATCAAAATCGCACAGCCACGTATTTGGAAATTGGATTTCCGTCATGAACCAAGGCAAAAGATAGTCCTTACCGACTTCGTGACTCTCTAGCCCGAGCCACAGGGTCAGAGCGCATCGACCCTTGGATCGTCAGGGCCGGTCCACCGATGTGGATTAAAATGCCTGAACAATACGTTTCCCCGCCCTTTGGGGCGTAAACGAGCCAACGAATGACTCCATCGGACCCGGATCGTCTGATCAAACCGAGGCGCCTCGCAACAGCAACAACCACATAGGTGAAAAGTATATAAATGTCAGGGCTGGTAGGTCACTGACACCACCCTAGCTAGAAAGAAACGCATGCCCTCCCTGAGGTCCTTCTCCCGTTTCTGGTTCATACCGGGGTGTGATGCTCGCGAATTTACGTTATACACAAAGCTACGCCACACAGGCGGTGCTTTGATCATCACCACAAGACTTTGCTTTTCAACAGAAGCCCTGATCACTGCATCTTAGCATGCCACACAGGCAATTCATGCCATGCGACTGATATCCATCGATATACAACCTCTGAGCTCGTGCATCTCAGAGAAGGGCGTTAAGCAAAAGAATAAATTTTCCGCCGCCAAACAGATGTATATTTAACAGAAATCAATCATTACGGAATAAACTCCAATGTCAGACACACAGTCCATTTTCAAGTCCGTTCTGGGTCTGAACGAAACCGGAGGCACTAAATACCTCGCAAACCCATCGATCACCACGTACGTCTGGACGATCACCACTCATTATCCATATTTCGGGATGCCTCCCAATCAGGACCTCGGTTACCATCCAAACGAGGTGAAGATCTCCAGTCTTCGACCATCGTCTTCATCTTCGACTTTCAATCGTCGGTCAATTATTTGAAATGAGAATTAACTCGGCCTTTTCAAATAATTCACGTATATTTAGAATTTCAAATTAATTTATTTCAATGGTTAAATCATTCGACAACACCAATTTTGTTCTTTAATGTAATTTTCACACCATACACATTCAACCACCAAATACTACATAAATCGAGCAAATTCAGTTTATTTCCATTCCATATCGTTTATGATATTTCATAACGATTTACCGCTATTTTTATTTATTTTAAAATAGCCAATTTATTCAAAACGACGCTTCGGGCCATAACGTGGCCGCGGCACTATTTTTCTTCAGATTTGATTTACACATATCTGAAAATCTAACCGTTGGATCTTCACAAAATTTACATCATTAGAAAGGTCTTTTCAAAACGAATCCAACGGTTCCAGTTTCGGGAAAATCCGAAGGTCGGATCTCCCGACACAATCGTTTGAAGTTTCGATTTCAAAATACGAACTGCAGCATCGTTATTCGATTAAATATAATTATATTTATATATATATATATAATCTTTTCTGGCGCTGTTTTTCTTCAGATTTGAATTAAACATTCCAGACAATCCAACCGTTGGATTTTTACAAAGTTGGTGCCGTTGGAAAGATATTTCCAAGGCGAACCCAACGGTTGCGGTTTCGGGAAAATCCAATGGTCGGATCTCCCGGCATAATCGTTTGAAATCACGGTTTCAAAATACGAACTGCACGGCCACATTTCGTTTAAATTTTATTTATATTTATATATACATATAAATATAGTTCATTCAACAATTTCAATATCGTTTTCACTTCAAATATTTCACTAACGCCTTTAAATTTCGGAAAATTTCTCCATAACCTCCTTTGTACGGGAGGGGCTGGGAAAATTCCCAAATAGCCACATGGGCGTCTCATGTCGAAAAGAAAAAGAAAAAGCCAAGCGGCTAGCCAACAGGCTCATAAAATCATCACCCAAACAAAACAGTAAATGTGTACTTATTTGTAGGGCACAAAATTTTATTCCTCTTCTCTAGCCCCTTTGCTATAACATGTTCAATAAATATGCATGTACATATATACAGTTCTTATCATTTATCATTTTCCATTCAACTTCATATTTGATTTCATTTGGTTTAAAAACACCATTCATTCTAATGTTGCAGGCATAGGCAAAAATCATATCATTAGCTAATTAATGAATATTTCAACTCACACATATTTATTTGAACGAGTTGCTATCTTTAACACTTCACATTTCAACAATTCATGTATATAATAAAAGTGTGATTTTTTATTGTAAAACAATTCATTTCAAAACACTATTATTTTATATAGTTTATAGAGGTGATAAAAATAGGATTTTTTATTATTATAAAACAATTTTTTTTCAAAACGAGATTATTTTACACAGTTCATATAGTCGATAAAAGGTGATTTTTATTATCAAACAATTTATTTCAAAATATGAATACCATTCAACACATGAATTTCTAATCAACGAATGAATATCGATTCAACACATGAAGGTTTTTTTATAATTTCTATATATAGATAAAAATGTGATTTTTATATTTAAAATACGAATACCATTCAACACATGAATTTCTAATCAACGAATGAATATCGATTCAACACATGAAGGTTTTCTATTCAATGAATAAATATAGATTCAGCAAATGAAAATAATTCAAACACATGAATATTATTCAAAATTTCGGCAGCATAACGGCAGGGTAGTTAAAACCGGGACCGTCCCTAGTACGGCTCCTCGCTCTACCTTAAAACCTCGCGGTTTTTGACAATGGGGATCATGCATCTAGTTCGCACGCAGGCGGCATGTATATATTTATTTCATTTCCCCAAACTAATCCTATGTGGTTTCAACCAAATATTCCTCAACCACAAATGGGTATTTTTCAACCACAATCAATCAATATCAACCACAACCAATCCCAAACAACCTGTAACACCCCGTAAATCAGTTAATACTAATATTCACAAATGAAAGAATAATTAATTTCAAATATAAGAATATTGGGAAACGAGCTGTGCCATTGTGTTCATCTCGGAAAAATACGCGAAATAGAGTCCGAAATTTTTTAAATCGGAGTTCGTATGACCGAGATATGGCCTCGAGAAGTTTCACGAAAAATTCAAATTTTAAAATAGATTTCAAAAACACAGGAATGGAGGCAGGCGGGAAAACTCCCGCCTAGACCAGGTCGACCTGGGGGTCGACTTGGGAGTCGACCTGGGGGGGGGGGGGGCAGGTCGACACTAGAGTCGACCTGGGTGTCGACCACCCTGGTCGAGCCCAGGTGACCTGGGTGCATCTGGTTGGGTTTTCGGGCTGTGTTTTGAAGGCTGGACGAAATCTAATGGCTCTAATCTATTCTAGGGTAAATCTAATGGCCTAAATGCATCCTAACATCTATAAATAAGTGGGTATACTCTAACCCTAAATCACTTGAAAAATTGGAGAGCTACCGACATGTCGTTGCCATGGAGTTCAGCGTAGCCATCACAAACTAAAGAAGAAGGAGAAAGCCTAGCCTACAACTAAATCTACTCAACAAACAAATTAAATCAAAGACACTTTCTATTTCTCTTCTTTAAATTGTGAGTATGATGATTCTCACAATGTTATTATAAAATAATTCGATTAAGTTATGAATGGATCACGAGAAAGTGATGTGAATTGTAATTGTAAATTCTATATTGTGGATCTCTTGTTATGTTATTATGTTGTTATATGTTGTAAATTCTCCTATGCTATGCCATGCTATGATGAAAATCATGCTATGCTATGTTATGCTATCATGCTATGCTATGTGTAAATCATGCTATGCTATGTCATAAATCTTATATATGTTGTAGATCTCATGTTAACACATATGTTGAAATCCACATGTTATATGATAATGATATCATGTTAAGTTGTGTTGAATCATACAAGTTGTAAAATCATGATGTTGTTATTTATGTGAATTGGATCATGTTTAAAGTTTATGTTTTTTTAAAATTAAATGGATCATGATTATGGGAATTTGCCTATTAGGTTAGGTGTACCCATATACATGAATCCACAATTTAAATTGGATCTTGAACATGGGAATTTGCCTATTAAGTTAGGTGTACCCATATGCATGAATCTATGACTAAATGAATTTGTATTATGGGAATTTGCCTATTGAGTTAGGTGTACCCATAAAAATCCATATTGTTAGATTAGATGATGTTGATTCACACATGTTCCTATGCAAGTTTATGAAATTTGATTGAGACCATATTATGTGAATTATGAACAAGTTGACATCTTTAGATCCATGACATGTATAATCCTATGCAAGTTGTACATATGCAAGTTTCACCCCTTATTATAGTCATATATACATGTTGTTATTGTGATAATCTCTTTTATGCTATGAGTTAGACTATTCGAGTCTAATATATATATTTTGCGAATAAACGTTCAAACGTGGGGTAGGGGTGATATTAGAATTAATAAATTGGGTGCAATTTTGTATGATTTTGCACGCCTTGAATGGATGTCCATAATTGAGTCAATTATGGACATTGTTGAATTTGGAATTAATTAATAATTCAAGTAGGGAATTATTAAAATTGGGGAAAATGGATTATTAATAATAATCAATGCTTAGGACACGAGGTTGGACCCGTTTGTGACGTAAACCTGCCCGGACCCGCCCGGCAAATCCAGTAGTCACAAATGTCGGCCCAATGTGAGAGGTCCTAGGCCCAGACTAAAGCATAACAGTTGTAAAGACACGAGGTTAGACTCTTTTATGGTGTAAGACTGCCCGGACCCGCCCAGCAAATCCAGCTGCCATAAATGCCAGTCTAATGTGAGAGGTCTTTATGAGGTTATGGCCTTAATGAATTAAGAAATACTTAGCCAGATAATCATGTAAGGTGGGACATGGGGGTTAAGTAGGTGCCTTGGGTGGCATGAGGAATCTAGTGGTTGCCTTTAGAGGCATTTGAAATACGATTAGACTTAACCAAATACACATGTAAATGAACATGACTAAGTGGGTTAAGTGGATGGACTAATGGGACAAGCTTAGGTGGAATGCTTGTGGGGAATAATGGGGGCCCATTTCAACTAGTATCCCAAAACGTATCTTTGTGGGCTCGACCCAAGTCAAGGACGGGGCACACATACTGGGTCTGACTATAAGAGGCCAAAACAGGGAGCGGTGGCAACGCAAGTCCAACGGGTTTCATATGCGTGTGTGGACCCGAGCTGGTAGGTAAGACGTTGTTGCATCGTGTAGGTATAAGCCGTGCATCTCCGTTGTATCGGGTTGCCACTTTAGGGGAATGATACACCCCACTGTGGGGCCAGCACGGGTATCTACGAGTAGGGAGCCGATCGAAAAATGGAAAGTGGGGTACACCTAGTGGAGATAGGGGCAGGCGGCACCTATGTAGTCAACTAGGAGTACGTAAAGCCATTAAGAAAGTTTCTAAGTGAAGCTAAGTGGGATCAATCTTTAGGGTGACTGGTGTGGTGCAGTATAGTGTTTATCCTTTAGTGTTTAGGAGCGCCTATAACGTTGCCTTTAGCGATTGTCTATGTCCTTAATCTGCTCTTTCATAGACATTTCCTCGTTTTCCAGCTTATGCCTTAGTCCAGTTATTTTGATAATAGTATTGTAGAATTATCATACTCGCCAGACTTTATGTCTGACCCCCTCTTCTCCATCTTTTTTTCCTTCAGGTCCTCAGGTTGGGCCAAGTTCTAGTGGAGTCTAGTTGGATCGCTTATCTCTTGGAAAGCTTGGACTGTAGAAGTAAAGTCCAGCTTGTTATCTTTCTTTTTAATGGCTATTTATTGTAATGGGATTATGTATTTTGTTTTTGTGAAGACGGATATTGTACTTGGTTATGATCTATGGTTTTATGATGTAACAGACATATTTAATTTCCGCTGCAATGAAATGAAGTTTTAGATTTTCAAGTGCTATTTATTATCTGTCTTATTGTAATTTCTTTGTTCTATATTCACTTATGACCCACATGGAAGTTAATGCATTCCCTTGGTGAGTGACATTAACGGACGTGGAGTGTTACACGTGGTATCAGAGCATAAGGTTACCAGAACAGATAAAATTTTTAGAAAAATATTTTTCTAAAGTATTTTTGGAAGAAGTGCTTTCAAAAACATGTTATTTAGAGAGAGTTTTTATGAAAAACATAATCCCAAATAGCCATATCCTTATCTTTATCTTTCGAATTCTCCATTTTGAATCTTTCCTTTTTCGTTTCAGCATGGCAGAAGATCTTAATCTCCCAGAAGGTGTGACGGTTCCAGGGTGGTTTGGGAGATATTTGGAGGCTAGGGCCACCACTGCAGGCCCAGCAGATGCTTCCCCACCCCCAGTTGCACCCATTCCTCCTCCTCCTCCTCCTCCTCGTGTTGACACTTTTGCAAAGACGTGCAAGGAATTTAAGGCTATGGGAGGAAAAACTTTTCAAGGGACTGAGACATTTGTGGAGGCCAGAGACTGGCTTAAGGAGACTAAGGAATTGTTGGATATCTTTGAAGTGGAAGATGGGAGAAAAGTCCGTTTAGCTGCTTGGTTAATGAAGGGAGAGGCCTCGTTTTGGTGGGAGGTCACTAACGGGGAACGTCCAGTTGATTCATGGGCGGATTTCAGACGAAGGTTTGAGGCAAAGTTTCTTTCAAGGGCAGAGGAGAATTTAAATATGGAAAAATTTCTGACATTAAAGCAAGGGAGCTTATCAGTGAAGGAATATGTCAATAAATTTAATCAGTTAGCAAGGTTAGGCTTGGAGTTGGTGAACACGCCAGAGAAGAAAGCTTTGAGGTTCGTTAGAGGCTTGAATGAACCATTGCAAGGGTTGGCTATGACCCACATCCCTATGGGAGCCACCTTTGAAAGGCTAGTAGAAATGGCACTTATGCATGAGGATAAGGCAGTTGAAAAGAAAGGGGATCAGAAGAAACCCCAATAGCAAAATAAGAAGGGTGGTAAAAACAATAATGGCAAAGGGAAGAAGAGATGCTTCAATTGTGGGACGCCTGGCCATCTCAGCAAAGATTGTAGAAAGAAAAAGAAGACTGGTTGTTTTCATTGTGGAGATGCGGGACATTTGGTGAAGGACTGCCCAAAGAAGGGGCAGAGGGCAGGGTCTACCTCGGGAGGACAGGTGCAGGCTCTTATGGCACCAGGGCAGGCAAGGGGGCAAGTTCAGGCTATTGCGGCCCCACCGCTGCAAGAAAGAGGTAGAACAATTTCTGTTGAAAGCTTAGTTTTTCTGTTTGATCATCCTGTCCGTACCTTATTCGATTCTGGCGCATCTCATTCGTTTATCTCTGCATCATTAGTTGAATTACTGCACTTGAACACCAGTTTAGTAGAGGATCCCTTGGTTGTTTCAAATCCAATTGGGGGTTCGGCTCATTTGACCATGATATGTTTGGATTTGAAAATCTCTATACTTAGCATTGAATTTAGATGTGATGCTTATGTATTGGGCTTCACGGGCTATGGGCTAATTTTTGGAATGGATTGGTTATCTAGAAATGGGGCCATTCTTGATTGTGAAAGGAGAGTAGTTAGGCTTGTGACTCGCCTTGGTAATGCTCTCGACATCTTTTGTAATCCCATAAATTCCGTTATGCTAAGTTATCTTGAATCGCTTGACGCGTCTGTATAGAATCTACGATCGGTAAAGGTGGTCCGGGAATATCCGGATGTGTTTGAGGAGGTGAAGGCCTTACCTCCAAAGCGGGAGATAGACTTTCGAATTTATCTTGTGGATAATGCTAAACCCGTATCTTTGCCAGTGCGCCACATGGCTCCCCGTGAAAGGAGGGAACTCAATAAGCAAGTGAAGGAGTTGCTTGAGAAGGGGTTCATAAGACGTAGTATATCGGAGTGGGGTGCTCCAGTATCATTTGCCACAAAGGCGGATGGGTCCCTTAGACTTTGTGTGGACTATAGAGAACTAAACAAGCTTACTAAAAAGAACCGACACCCACTGCCGAGGATTGACGATCTCTTTGACCAGTTAGTTGGCGCCTCAGTGTTTTCGCAGTTGGACTTAGCCACTAGCTTTCATCAACTGAGAGTGGCTGAGGATAGTATAGATAAGACTGCTTTTAGGACTCCTGACGGATTTTATGAATGGCTAGTGATGCCCTTTGGTTTGACAAACGCCCCCGCATATTTTGTTGATTTGATGAGTAGGGTGTTTAGGGAGTACCTTAACAAATTCGTGGTAGTCTTTGTGGATGACATCTTAGTCTTTTCTAAGAACAAAGAAGAGCATGCCCTACATCTTAGGGAAGTGTTGGAAACCCTTCGAGTGCATAACCTTGAGGCAAAATTTTCTAAGTGTCACTTCTAGAGGAAAGAAGTACGGTTCTTAGGGCACGTGGTTTCCAAGGAAGGGATAGCAGTGGATCCCGCAAAGGTGGTGGCCATCCAAGATTGGAAGGTCCCTAAAAATGTAACCGAAGTAAGAAGTTTCTTGGGGTTGGCTGGCTATTATAGGAAGTTTATCAAAGACTTCGCAAAAATATCAACTCCATTAACACGGTTAACGAAGAAGAACCTAGTTTTTACGTGGGACGAAGATTGTGATGATGCGTTCCAACGTTTAAAGAGAGCCTTAACTTCAGCCCCAGTCTTAGTGCTGCCAGACGGGAATAAACCATTTACCGTCTATACTGATGCTTGTGGGACGGGACTTGGCGCGGTCCTCATGCAAGAGGGAAGAATAATAGCCTATGGTGGAAGGCAGTTGAGGGATCATGAAAAGAATTACCCTACGCATGACCTTGAGTTAGCCGCAATTGTTTCGCGCTTAAGTCTTGGCGTCACTATCTTCTTGGTGAGAAATTCAAACTATTCACTGACCACAAATCATTAAAATACTTATTCTCTCAGAAGGATTTGAATTTAAGGCAGCAACGGTGGATGGAATTCTTAGCCTCCTACGATTTTGAAATAGCATATACCCCGGGCAAGGGTAACGTGGTAGCAGACGCCTTAAGTAGGAAAAGGTTGTCCTTGAGTCCGTTGTTTGTTGAACGACGAAGCTTAAAATTCATCTCCATGTTTGACTTTAGACCCTCCGTTGACCTAGTACCTGGTTTGTTAGCATCCTTGGAGGTTAGACCTACACTTCTAGGACGAGTTGGTGAGGCACAGCAAGACGACCCATAGTTGGTTGAGATAGTAGAAAAGCTCAAAGGAGGGGAGTCGTCTAGCCATCTTCGCAGGTATACCCTAGACGATAAGGGTTGGTTACGAAGGGATAATAGACTTTGTGCACCACAAGACGAAGATTTAAGGAAGGCCATTCTTGATGATGCTCATCGCTCAAAGATGACCATTCATCCCGGCGGAGACAAGATGTACAAAGATATGAAGCGGGTTTTCTTTTGGGCCGGTATGAAAAAGGATGTGGCCGAGTACGTCGCTAGATGCTTGGTGTGCCAACGAATAAAAGCGGAACAAAAGAAACCCGGTGGGTTGCTTCACCCATTGGAAGTTCCACTATGGAAATGGTAAAGCGTCTCAATGGATTTTGTGGATGGATTACCAAGATCAAGGAAGGGTAATACGGGGATTTGGGTTATAGTAGATAGACTTACTAAGAGCGCCCATTTTGTTCCCGTGAAAAGTAAGAGGACTGCTCCGTGGTTGGCTTCTGTATACATTAAAGAGATAGTTCGTTTGCACGGTATTCCTTCTAGTATAGTAAGAGACCATGATCCCATCTTCACTAGCGAATTTTGGAAGAGTTTACAAGAGGCGGTAGGGACTCAGCTATGTTTGAGCACCGCATATCATCCTTAGACGGACGGCCAGACCGAGAGGGTGAATTGTATTCTAGAGGATCTTTTAAGGCTTCGTATCCTAGACTTTGGGGGTACATGGGAAGAGAACCTTCCGTTGGTAGAATTCGCATATAATAATAGCTTTCAGTCTAGTATTGGCATGGCACCTTTCGAAGCTCTTTATGGAAGGCCTTGCCGTTCGCCTACATGTTGGTGGGAATCTACCGATAAAATCCTACTTGGGCCCGATACGGTTAGGGAAACCTCGGAGAAGGTTAATTTGATTCGAAGGAGGATGAAAGCAGCACAAGATAGGCAGAAATCGTATGCTGATAAGAGGAGGACAGATCTTGAGTTTGACATTGGGGACATGGTTTTTATCAAAGTATCTCCGTTATGGAATGTTATTCGCTTTGGGTCCGTTGTGAAATTAGTGCCAAGGTTTGTAGGGCCGTTTCCTATAAAAGACAGGATTGGGAAGATGGCGTATAGGGTGGAGTTGCCTGAGAAACTTAGTGGAGTACACGACGTATTCCATGTATCACATTTGAGGAAGTGTTTTCACAAGACCGCGGAGGTGGTAGAGCCGAGCTTGCTTAAAGAGGTGGAAATAGAGCGTGATGCAACAATTAGACAAGCTCCTACATGCATTCTTGGGTCAGAGATCAAAAAGTTGAGGAATCGAGAGGTCAGACTAGTTAAGGTGCAATGGGGAGATGATGAGAGCAACGCTACTTGGGAGATAGAAGAGAAGATGCATTCGTTGTACCCTTTTCTTTCTGAGGGTATGTCTTTTAGTTTCTCCTTTATCGCTTAGCTTATCTTATCTTATCTTTAGTATGTCCTCTCATTAGTATCTTTGACCTTTAGTTAGGATAATCCTATGGTTGAAACATGTGTTTGAGACATGTTATGTATGATGGATGCAAAATGGATGCAAGTGTTTGCTAGTGGTTGCTCGTGGATGCATATATACACACAATTTAGGCACTAGATCGGCTCAGTCACTACATATTGCATATTGCATAAATGAATGTATTTAGTATAATGGGTGTATAATGGTTGTACCATCATATAGATGCTGCATTCGGTTGAATGGATGGGCACGCATATAGAAGTATTATGTAAGCAATTAGGATCTTTTGCATACATAATGGATGCATGGCACTATCATGAATTGCATCTAGGAGGTCAACTGAATCAGTGGACCGCCTGATTTTGCATTAGATACGGACATATACACACACTATGCATTTAAACATAAAAGCATTAGAAGTCTATAAGGACAGTGGATGCCAGTGTTTGATGATTGAGTAGATGGTTGATTGGATGTTAGGTTAAACATTCTTCTTGACTTGAAGATTTCGGGGTCGAAATCCTTTAAGGAGGGGAGAATGTAACACCCCGTAAATCAGTTAATACTAATATTCACAAATGAAAGAATAATTAATTTCAAATATAAGAATATTGGGAAACGGGCTGCACCATTGTGTTCGTCTTGGAAAAATACGCGAAATAGAGTCCGAAATTTTTTAAATCGGAGTTCGTATGACCGAGATATGGCCTCGAGAAGTTTCACGAAAAAATCAAATTTTAAAACAGATTTCAAAAACACGGGAATGGAGGCAGGCGGGAAAACTCCCGCCCAGACCAGGTCGACCTGGGGGTCGACTTGGGAGTCGACCTGTGGGGGCCAGGTCGACACTAGAGTCGACCTGGGTGTCGACCTCCCTGGTCGATCCCAGGTGACCTGGGTGCATCTGGTTGGGTTTTCGGGCTGTGTTTTGAAGGCTGGACGAAATCTAATGGCTCTAATCTATTCTAGGGTAAATCTAATGGCCTAAATGCACCCTAACATCTATAAATAAGTGGGTAGACTCTAACCCTAAATCACTTGAAAAATTGGAGAGCTACCGACATGCTGTTGCCATGGAGTTCAGCGTAGCCGTCACAAACTAAAGAAGAAGGAGAAAGCCTAGCCTACAACTAAATCTACTCAACAAACAAATTAAATCAAAGACTCTTTCTATTTCTCTTCTTTAAATTGTGAGTATGATGATTCTCACAATGTTATTATAAAATAATTCGATTAAGTTATGAATGGATCACGAGAAAGTGATGTGAATTGTAATTGTAAATTCTATATTGTGGATCTCTTGTTATGTTATTATGTTGTCATATGTTGTAAATTATATGTTGTAAATTCTCCTATGCTATGCCATGCTATGATGAAAATCATGCTATGCTATGCTATGTTATGCTATCATGCTATGCTATGTGTAAATCATGCTATGTTATGTCATAAATTTTATACATGTTGTAGATCTCATGTTAACACATATGTTGAAATCCATATGTTATATGATAATGATATCATGTTAAGTTGTGTTGAATCGTACAAGTTGTAAAATCATGATGTTGTTATTTATGTGAATTGGATCATGTTTAAAGTTTATGTTTTTTTTAAAAATTAAATGGATCATGATTATGGGAATTTGCCTATTAGGTTAGGTGTACCCATATACATGAATCCACAATTTAAATTGGATCTTGAACATGGGAATTTGCCTATTAAGTTAGGTGTACCCATATGCATGAATCTATGACTAAATGAATTTTTATTATGGGAATTTGCCTATTGAGTTAGGTGTACCCATAAAAATCCATATTGTTAGATTAGATGATGTTGATTCACACATGTTCCTATGCAAGTTTATGAAATTTGATTGAGACCATATTATGTGAATTATGAACAAGTTGACATCTTTAGATCCATGACATGTATAATCCTATGCAAGTTGTACATATGCAAGTTTCACCCCTTATTATAGTCATATATACATGTTGTTATTGTGATAATCTCTTTTATGCTATGAGTTAGACTATTCGAGTCTAATATATATATTTTGCGAATAAACGTTCAAACGTGGGGTAGGGGTGATATTAGGAATTAATAAATTGGGTGCAATTTTGTATGATTTTGCACGCCTTGAATGGATGTCCATAATTGAGTCAATTATGGACATTGTTGAATTTGGAATTAATTAATAATTCAAGTAGGGAATTATTAAAATTGGGGAAAATGGATTATTAATAATAATCAATGCTTAGGACACGAGGTTGGACCCATTTGTGACGTAAACCTGCCCGGGCCCGCCCGGGAATCCAGTAGTCACAAATGTCGGCCCAATGTGAGAGGTCCTAGGCCCAAACTAAAGCATAACAGTTGTAAAGACACGAGGTTAGACTCTTTTATGGTGTAAGACTGCCCGGACCCGCCCGACAAATCCAGCTGCCATAAATGCCAGTCTAATGTGAGAGGTCTTTATGAGGTTATGGCCTTAATGAATTAAGAAATACTTAGCCAGATAATCATGTAAGGTGGGACATGGGGGTTAAGTAGGTGCCTTGGGTGGCATGAGGAATCTAGTGGTTGCCTTTAGAGGCATTTGAAATACGATTAGACTTAACCAAATACACATGTAAATGAACATGACTAAGTGGGTTAAGTGGATGGACTAATGGGACAAGCTTAGGTGGAATGCTTGTGGGGAATAATGGGGGCCCATTTCAACCAGTATCCCAAAACGTATCTTTGTGGGCTCGACCCAAGTCGAGGATGGGACACGCATACTGGGTCTGACTATAAGAGGCCAAAACAGGGAGCGGTGGCAACGCAAGTCCAACGGGTTTCATATGCGTGTGTGGACCCGGGCTGGTAGGTAAGACGTTGTTGCATCGTGTAGGTATAAGCCGTGCATCTCCGTTGTATCGGGTTGCCACTTTAGGGGAATGATACACCCCACTGTGGGGCCAGCACGGGTATCTACGAGTAGGGAGCCGATCGAAAAATGGAAAGTGGGGTACACCTAGTGGAGATAGGGGCAAGCGGCACCTATGTAGTCAGCTAGGAGTACGTAAAGTCATTAAGAAAGTTTCTAAGTGAAGCTAAGTAGGATCAATCTTTAGGGTAACTGGTGTGGTGCAGTATAGTGTTTATCCTTTAGTGTTTAGGAGCGCCTATAACGTTGCCTTTAGCGATTGTCTATGTCCTTAATCTGCTCTTTCATAGACATTTCCTCGTTTTCCAGCTTATGCCTTAGTCCAGTTATTTTGATAATAGTATTGTAGAATTATCATACTCGCCAGACTTTATGTCTGACCCCCTCTTCTCCATTTTTTTCCTTCAGGTCCTCAGGTTGGGCCAAGTTCTAGTGGAGTCTAGTTGGATCGCTTATCTCTTGGAAAGCTTGGACTGCAGAAGTAAAGTCCAGCTTGTTATCTTTCTTTTTAATGGATATTTATTGTAATGGGATTGTGTATTTTGTTTTTGTGAAGACGGATATTGTACTTGGTTATGATCTATGGTTTTATCATGTAACAGACATATTTAATTTCCACTGCAATGAAATGAAGTTTTAGATTTTCAAGTGCTATTTATTATCTGTCTTGTTGTAATTTCTCTGTTCTATATTCACTTATGACCCCCATGGAAGTTAATGCATTCCCTTGGTGAGTGACAATAATGGACGTGGAGTGTTACACAACCATTCGCTATCAATCAATTTTCACACCAATCACAATCAATAAATATCATCCATGGTTTGTGGATGAGGGGCGTATATATATATATATATATATATTTATATTTATATTTATATATAGAAATTCACTTTTATTTCAACACATATATAATTTTTACAACGCATATATAACTTATACATCGAACATACAACTTATACAACGCTTATACAAGAGGTGTACAACGCTTATATAACTCATACATCGACTATATAATTTATACATCGTCGTTTCCCATATAGTTTATAAATCAGAAATCTCACATTGGGTTCCACTCCACCAAAAATAGCAGAAGGCTCAGAAAAATACGCGGTCTCTTCTAAAATGTAGAAGGCGTCCACACGGTCACGATGTTTCCTGTTTCATCGAATTTCGTTAACGAACGAAAAAGATATGATTTTTCAAAGGTTTGCAACGGTTTAAAGGTGTTAAAATCAAATTAAATAAAATCAGCCATATACCTTCCTTTTGATTCAAAACTAGGTTTTGAATTATCGCGAAATCCGTGAAGCTAGGGGACGATCGGGTGCTGCAGCGTCGAAGAGCTACGAACGACGCTCAGATCGGTGGTAGGCACGGCCAGTTCGATGGTCGGAAGCGGGAGATCGACGTCAGGGAAGGTGCTGACTTCACGGGGCTCGTTCTCGCAGGTGGCGCGATGGGAGGTGGTGGGACTTGGTCGGATTTGAAGAGGAGGGAAGGGGCTTTCGAACGTGGGTGGTGGCGAAGCTTGGCGTGGACGGTGGCACTCGAAATCGGAGGGGGAAGCTTCGATCCACTTCCGCCGTATATCGCTTCAGCGGGGAGAGAGAAACGATATTTTTTTTTAATAAAGAAATTTTCCTATTGGCCAAGGTTATATTAAATTCAAAAATTGGGGTTTTCTTAGACGAACTCGAAATCAAACCCAACGACTGTCGTCCCTAGCGTTTTACCCCCATTCCGAACACAATGGGATATGTTTCGAAGGCCCATTCGACTGTTTCAGTCAGTTTCCTTTCAAATTAAAATATAAAACATTCCATATTTAATTTGAACGTACATTTCAATTTGCCAGGGCCACAAACTGATTCGAAAAATTCCAGATAAATAAATCTAGCTATGTTTTGACGATACGGTCCCAACAAAACTAGTTTCGTCGAATTCTGAGACCGTTTGCAAAAAAGCCCATTTCTGGTCGATCCAATTTAACTGTAATTGACCAAAACACATTTTCCTTCGCCACACTCACTTACTAGCTTCAAAAATTATGAAATTTGAAACCTAGCGATAACTTCACATCCCGGATCCAACAAAAGTGATTTCGTCGAATTCCGAGATCGTATGCAAAATGGCCAATTTCACGGGCTATATAAATTCCATAGCGACCTTTCTGAAAATTCATTCGGCCTTAACTTTTGCTTTCCGCTATGAAAATTCGATTTTTCAGATTCGTTAGAAAGGTATTCACTAACAGATTTAAATATTTTTGGTTTCTCTAAAATCCGTTTTGTTTTGCACCCGGTACAGTCCGACAAAGTTTGAATTCAATTTTTGAGACTGCAGCGCCATTTCAGGCCTTGTTTATAATTATAATTAATTATATTCGCTTTCAATTGTCGATTCAAACTCACTTTCCATTGCCATTATTTAAAATATTTATTTTAAATATTTAAAATCCATTATTTTAGCCAGTTTAAAAATTTTAAATTGGTTCAGATTTTCTGGGTCGTTACAATTCCACAGTTCTATTTATAACTTCTTAAACTAAAAAGGTAATTAAATCTCATTAATTTTGATCAATTTATTTCTAAACTGTTTCCATTGGATTAATTAAAGACTAATTAATCCAAAAATCATTTTCCCAAATAACAGTTGATTAAATCAACTTTATTCCATCAGTAAACTCATTAACTGATTTTAATTACTCCTCAACATTAGATTAATATAATTAATCTAAAAATATTTCTAAATTGTTTATCTTAAATATAATTATCCACATATTTAATTATCGGATAATTTCTGCTTTTATGAACTTATTTAAATGTCAACATCCGCTTTTAAACGAACTCTAAAATACTGGTTTATAATAGAACTTCTATTATAAATTTAAATCTTCTTTTTAATTATAAAAATATAATTTTTATAATTAACCTCGTTGATTTTCCTAACGGCCAATCAACTCTTTAACAAAACGATGGTTTTACGGTCGACTGTCACCACTTTCTAAATCGATATCGTTTATTTTTTTATCGATACAAATGCTGAATTTTCTTTCAACATCAATTATTCACATGGGGTTTTAAATGTAATTCGGGTTCGAATAGTGCATACAAAACAAACAGTACATATAAATATCGAGGAATCCGGTCGGATTCCTCCAACCGGTTTCCGCATCCACAGATGTTAGTCAAACATTTATCACTGGTTCCATACTAGGGAATATAGAATCGATGGGATCAGTACCCAACAAATGATGTGTATATATATGACGATATTCAATCAATTAAATTGTAATTTATCTAATCAATCATCACACGGCATTCAAACAACATTAAAATATAATTTTAATATTTTAAAATAGATCAGAGTGAGTGAATTTACTCACCTTGGCGCATTAACCGTTAAATAACGTTTTGCGTCAGTTGATTAAACCAGGCGTTCAATTCTGTTGTACTTCATAACGAGCCACAGATCGCCCCCACTAGCTTTGTTTCACAACGCTCGTCCATACCGACTCAACGCGACCGACGCCACCAAATTCTTCTGTTTAACCCAGTCAACGGATTCAACCACCGTACTATAGCCTTAACTCCCGCTTAGATCTTACTTAACTTGCACTCGTCCGTTCATCTCGTCGACTTCCTTCTTCGCTTTCCAACACCACGTACCCAACAGGAAACCACCACTGTTTGACTTTCTTTAAACCCAGACTTCATATGTATTGTTTTGCTTTAAATGGACTCAACCCATAATCTCGGCCCGTGCACCATTTGTTGCTTACTGTAGCCGTGTCATTTGTGTCTTCTTCAAACATCTCGGGCATGCTACAACAGTGCCTCACGTCGAATACCCGTAGGATACCTGCCGCTCACATTTTGGACTCCATTTCCGTGCTCTTCTTCATGATTATACAGTGAAACATCGCATAACCTCATCACATCACTCCACTATTTCACGTTCAACTTCTGTCCCTCAACAAACACCCTACTACAGAATAGTTTCAACCTCCTCTATACCTTTTGTCCACGTCTCTGGCCCTTCTCTCTTATACCTATATACATTTTGCTTCACGTTATTTCTTTGGCTGATCATCAAGCCTCCAAACCCATCCTGCTAATCACATTAAACTATTGCTCCCCTTGGTAACGTACGCAACAAAAATCCCACTTAACAAAAAGGACTCTAACACTTTTACTTTTATTTTTTTATGCAACAGTGCTTCCATCATTTTCACTCCAGAAGAAACACATGCACTAACATAAACTAACTTCAACTTTTGAACACACCTCCGCCTTACCACCTTGATTTACGTGCCACCATCTAACTCCCCATTTCATATATATATGCGTTTCACAGTCCTGCTTTAAACATCTCATACCCGTACTCACTTTTGATGCTTTTCTCTTCTTCCCGTAACACTTTCACATAAACAAACTCCTACCTGTCTATCTCACGTGCACAGCAGCACTGACCGAACACACATAGGCCGCATTCACCCTATACAGTAAGTCACGAACCACCTTAAGGCTTCTCCGTCTTCCTGTTCATGTTTGAGCCTTCTCACCGCACCTTCTTTGCCCGGTCTCAGCACTATTTTCCCCTTTACACCTCATGAAATTCAAGAATGAACCCACCTATTTTGCCAAGAAGAACCCATTCATGAACGTGCCTTTCCAAAGCTCCAGCTCCCAAGCCTAGCTGTGACCATCTCAAAAACTCCCAACGTCCTTTGCAAACCAGGGTATCAAAGAACCCATGCGGGTTTGGTTTCACCGCATACATGTACCCAGAAATGCCCCTCCCACAAAATGCATGCTGCGCCTCATCCCAGCGTTTCAAACACCCCTCCAATACCACCATGCTCCCATACTTCACCACAAAAGGCCACGCGTGTCCACTGTTGAACATACCAACGTTCCATGTTGCGGTACCCAAACTCCACATAGCAGTACACACGTACTCCCCCTTTAACCAATCTGCACCTCTCACTCATGATGCCACAAACACCTCACCTACTACACACGCCACCATCAGTTTCTCCTTCATGCCGGCGCGACTTTAAACCCTTCCTCCGCTTTCAAATGGACCTTACCATATTGCTTTGCTTCCCTTATTAGTTCGGCCATCATTTGTTTTGAGGGTGGCTACTTCGTTTTGGATCTTGAGTTCAGCAAATGGACAGAGAAATGAATTTATAGATGTTGATACTTCATGGTGAAGGAATAGTGTATAGGGTAGGCCATGCTGTTCTAACAATAGGCGTATGGCTTTGTTTTTGCTTAATTACTAAGCAATAGGTAGCTACCTATTTGTATATATATTTTAGTCATTTGTGAAGTATAGTATACACGAAAATATCTCAACGCTGAGCTAGAGTAGGTTAGCTATTTTTTGGGTATGAAGTTATAAGGGTATGGTCTGCATTAATTTGAAAGTATGGTATGTCCTTATATTTAAAAGTATTGTCTGTGTTGGATGATGGCATGTGTATGTTTTGTTTTTGTTATAAATTTTGTTCATGCACGGATAGAAGTAAGAGTACATTCGTGCTCAATGAGGTGTCACGATTCCAAAAATATAATAATACCGGTAGATTGACTTATATTTTGAAATTTCGAAATACCGATACAGGGCGCACAATACTCCAAATAAAAAGTTGCGTATTTAATTTATTAAAAATTACAGAAAAATTCTAAAAACTAAATTATCGCTACGCCTCCAAAGAACCTTGTCCATATTTGCAACCGATATCTAGTTATTTCAAATAAACTATTACGGTCGATAAACGGTTTTACAGCGACTTTCTGAATATTTGATTTGGACATATCTTACAATCTATACGTCGAAATCTTGATTTTTCACTTGTGTTAGAAAGATACAGTTTAACAGATTCCAACGCTTCTTGTTTCGAAGAATTCCGACAAATAACGAGTCCTGTACACTCAGTTGAAGTTCAGAACGTCAAATTACGAACTGTAGCATCGTTGTGAGCTCGATTATAATTAATATATATTTTTATACGTTCAACTTCATTTTAATTAATATTTAAATTCACTTATATTACGAATTCAATATTTAAACTGATTTAAATATTCAAATACCAACTGACAAAAATGCGGGACGTTACAGTTACCGACAAATATATTACTGATTAAAATATAAAATTGTATACCGATGCGTTTGGTACGGTAACAGTAGTTTTACCGTCACGAGCGGTAAATACATTGGTAAATTTTTCTCAGAACCGTCGGTATCGGTAAATTACGGACATATTTTTTTCTAATGCGTTGGATCATAGATGTGCGGCTCTCCTCATTTATTTTTTATGGTTTGGAGTGAAACATAACGCGATCACTTTTTTTTTTTAATTTTTACTTTTCTTCTTCATTTACCAGTCATGGTTGTCAATCTCTTTCGATTTTATTATTCCCTTTCTCTTTAGAGCCTAAATCTCGACGCATAAAAGAAATCCGAAGAAACCGTCCAATCGAAGCAAGCCTTGAGCGACACCAGCTCTCTTTCGAAGTTCGAATCGAACTACAGGTGTAACCAAGTTATTATGATTTCGCTTTCATCTTGTAAAAATGCAAATTTTCTTGCCTTAATAATTCATGAAGTTGGACAACGTAATTTTCTTTTGAGGAATAAATCTTTTGCTTCTTCATTTTGTGTATTGCATAACAGCTTAACAGGTGTTTTGAGACTGTAATGGTTTCCATACATTATATATTTATATTCCTATGTCAATGGTTTATATATGTGTGATTATAGTTTTATTCTTTACTGCATAGAAAATGTAATAAGTGAACAAATTTAATTGTTTATCTTTAGCAATATATTACCAGTATTAATGTAAGTTCTGCATAAAAAATGTCGGTGGTTTTCATACTTTTTTTCACTGTACAGATTTGAATGATAAAGCTTCTGCATCTGCTGATTTACCACCTTCCTCAAGTTCCACTCAATTGACTATAAAATTGGCTAGTTTGGAGACATAGCATCTACATGATCTATCGTGAAAACTTCTGATGCACTGATGTTTTTTACCTGCTAGCGCTCAAGTATTTTCAGTTTGAGTCAATTTTTGTTGACATATGTTTCAATAATTAATTTAATGCATGTTAAATGTGTAAATCAGTCATTTGTAATATTATTAGTTTGTATTTTGTAACATAAGTTGGGTTTCATTTTGAAATAATATTTAAGAATGTAAGTTTCTAACATATTATAATATTCTAAACACGCATTCAATCGAACAGGCGTGCAGTTGTGTAACAGTAAAACTTGCTATTTTTATTGACTTTAGGAAACGGTAATTTACCGTTACCGATAAAACGGTTACCAATGTATCGGTATAACGACAAAACGGTTACCGATAGTATTGGTAACAATAACGGTAAGCGTTTTTGCTTTACCGATGAAACCGGTATGGTAACGGTAACTATGTAACGGCAACGGTAACCGTTACCGTAACAGCCCTAGATCCAACCATCCACCTCAGGCGATACATGCGACATATGGAAGTACTCAGCGTGTCGACCAACATCATGGCGAAGTGCTTCCCGCTCTTTCTCACTGATATAGCCAGAATGTGGTTTCGACAGCCGACAACGGAGTCGATCAGTAGCTGGAACACTCTGGTCACCGCTTCATCGAACAATTCAGAGTACATATCTCTCGACCAAAGAGCGTTATGTTCTTATCCACCATCAAGCAACGATCAGAAGAAACGCTCAGATCCTTCCTCGAAAGGTTCAATGCGAAAGTAGCGTCAGTCGATCGGCCCGAGCCATCGATGGTACTTATGGCCGCCATTGCAGGAGTTCAGAACAGATCAGCATTCTCAATCTCTTTAACCAGAGATCCCCCCAAGGATATAGATGACTTCTATTCCGAGGCCGAGCGATTCCTCCGACAAGAAGACGCCAGCATTGAGATGGAGAGCCTTGAGGTCCTAGCCGCCAAACAACAAGGTCCACTCAACAACAACGACCAGAATAAAGGAAGAGGAAAGGCCCTGGGAAAGAGGGAGCGTTATGTGCGACCTCGGATCGAAAGTAAGTATGACCAGTACACCGAACTCAATTCCTCTCTGATCGATATCTACCTTGACATACGAGGGTCCCTGCCCACTCTAAGACCACCTCGACGAGAACTAACCCAGATGGAGCTCGATTCTGGCAAACATTGCGTATTCCACAATGTAGCTAGACATAGCATCGATGAATGTCGTCATCTGCGCGATCTCATTGAGGATCGAGTCAGAAAAGGGGAGCTTCCCAAATATGTCAAGAGTCGTGCCCCGGCCTTGCCACCACGTCCTTTTGCCCAAGCTCCTCAGGTCAATCAACGAGCTCCTAGAAACGGAAGGGACCTTGAGACTAGCACTTACAAGATTATCATTAATTAAATTTTTCTGATGTATTTCTTTCAATAAAAAGGACACCTTGTTGTACACATGTATGGACTTAGGATTTAGCTCCTAGGCATGCTCTGGTATCAATCGATGTCCTCTTAGAATTTCCTTGTATTAATTCATTAGTTGCTACGAATATTCTTTTACAAATATAGATAATGTTTGGAAAACTCTAAAGCCGAGCATGGATAATGCTCACCCCCTTTCTTTTAATGTTGTCAGCGCGAAAGCCTACTGTTATATTTTAATACGAACTCCCCTAACCGAGTGTGGTATACTTCTTTAAGATGAGTATGGATGATACTCACCCCTTCTTTCTTTACACCACGGGCTTGTGTCGCTTGCTGGATACACTAATATAACATAATTCGAGCATGGAAAACACTTTCCCTAAGATGAGTATGGTTAATGCTTTCCCTCTCTAAGCCATGTATGGTTAATGCTCGCCCTCTCTAAGCCGAGTATGGTTAATACTCGCCCTCTCTAAGCCGAGTATGGTTAATGCTCGCCCTCCCTAAGCCCAGTATGGTTAATTCTCACCCCCTCTAAGCCGAGTATGGTTAATACTCGCCATTCTCAAAGCCAAGTGAAATAAAATGCTCGACCCACTAGCTTTCTCCAAGCCAAGAACGGTTTATTTTTGAATTGCAGGAACTAAATCTCATGAAGGCGATCATCATCTCGACCTTAATACATTTTCTGATAGTTGTCAGTTTTCCTGCCTTAATACGACCCAGTTCGGTCGTCGGTTTTCTGGCCTTAATACAACATCGGAACCGTCAGATTTTTGGCCTTAATATGGTTCGACGCGACCATAGCTGCTCAAGAGATTGTGCTTCGATTCATATTTCAGAACACACCTCCCTCTATCGAAGAAGATGCATTCTGAGGGGCAAAGTGTTAACCCTCTTTTCGGTAAAAGATGCAGCGGGCTAAATCGAAGTCCAAACACGCATCCAATCGGGATAGATAGATCGCATTCCAGGAAACCCCGCAGAAGCTCGACCCGAAGTAGTCGCATATCTGGCTAATCAAGCCGATATCTCACCCCGGAAGACTCGCTCTCCCAGTCAACTGAGAGAACTGCTCTCGCACATCGACCGAGTATTTCAGACCTACATGAAATATCCAGCTGAGTTATTCAAATACTTGGCTCGACTCTCAAGGAAGAAAAAGCATTCAACCATATCCGGACAAAGCTCTACTTTTGATATACCTTACCGTGGATGCCACCTCGGCCACAACTTCCGAGGATACTATTTATGAATAGTGGAATCAGTCTTCAGCCGTTATTCTAACCAAGTGATGGACTCCACGTGTTCGAGCTTTCCCGGAAAGGCCGAGCCATGTAACAACAGCCCAAGCTGCTATCCCCGCCTATAAATACCTCAAAGCTTAAAGAGGATAGAGAAGATTTGGAGAGACTTCTCTAAACTTTCTTTTTAGCTCATACATCTTCTTCTTCCCAGAAAAACACTATCTGGAAGAGAAAATAGTGGCCTTCTCTCTTTTCTCCAAATAGAAAAAGCATTGTACTTGTAATCAAAATCAAAAGTAATATATATATAAAGTGGACGTAGGCACCGTATTTGTCGAACCAGTATAAAATTTCTGTGTGTTCTCCCCGTTTCCTTTATTTTTTCTACATTTTATAATCAGAATTCGTGTGCTCTACACGCAATTGGGGGTTGATCGTCATTAGTGACCAACTTTTGACATCAACAATCAGCATATATCCAAACAGCCACTAAATCATTCAACAATTGGAAAACATAGCACACTACAATAAACCCGACTTATATAAAATATAGGGGGATAACTGATTGAGTTGAACTCAGGGATAACTGATTGAGTTGAACTCATCTTGATTTCCATTTGTTTTTGAAACGGCTCGATTACAATTAAATTAAATGGTGTTTAATTTAACTGAAAATCTCACAGAACCTGCAGCCAACTTTCTTTGGAATTGGACAACCAACAAGGTGCCCGAAGGAAGCTTGATCAGATCTTCTAAACTACTTATCTTTTATTAGAGATCTGCCCTCGGTCTAGATCTAGTACTCTTCCCATTGCTTTCAACTCCGTTCAAATCAGCGCTATAAGGTCTTGCTTGCCGATACAGTTGCAACGCGGCTGATTTTGTCAAACGCTGTTAACATATGAGCCCGTTCAAAATCATTATAAGTTACACCCTAAATTAATGTAAATAGTTATTATTTAATTATATTTTAAAATAACTATTTTCGTTAGTTAACCTAAATTAAATATTAATCAAACCGTAAGGCACGTATAAAAACCCCAGTCCTTTATCATATACCTTAACTAATAATAACCGATTACTTGGCATATAAATGTTCACATACCCTTTTTATTTAGGTCTGTATAGTTAATAATTTGGCATGCTGAATAGAATTAGACACACTGAAACCTTCAACCTTTTTTAATCAAATATTTTGATTTAAGTACATACTAATTTATTACTAATTTACGCTTTAACTAAGCTATTAGGCAGGTTAAATAAACAATTCGACATATCATGTTATAAGTAATTTGTCATGTTAATACAAAGGGTTATGGTACTTAATTATGGGCCATGTATAACAAATGCTTAGGTGCTTTGATCGGATTTGGCAAAACTAAAACGTGGTTAGGCATACGAAAAATACCATGCATGTTATAATATCCAAGCCCACTGTTCATCTTCCCTTTTGCTTCAGAGAGTTTGCACTGATCCCTCACCTCTTATTTTGAAACCCGCAGCTCCACTGCATGCTCCATGAGTCTGATCCCCACATGCAATGTTTTCATTGCTGCATACTTAACTATTCAAACCCATCTCCACTTCTTCGCCGCTCTTCATCCGTGCTCCTCCTGCCGCCGCCATACGACCACCGTATGTTCCCCTTCTTCCCAATATCTTTTTCTCAACCCAAAACAATACTGCTACACATTCTTCCCCACTCTCCTTCCATGCACGTCTTTCTCTAACTTTTCCTTTTTTCTGTTATCTGTTGCTACTAAATCCGCCATTCCTCCTCCATAATTGCACGTCTCGTGAGCCATTTCCCACTGACACAGAACTCCATCTAAATCTTCGGCCATCTCCTCGAACGCAATGACTTTATCCTCAAATTTTTGTCACCGTAGGGCTTTAGATCCGATCTTCAATGCTTAGTGTTGCCACCCACTGTTGCGTCCACCCGAGAATGGTCCCCTTCTTCACTTAACCCCATTCCGATTCTTAGCAACTTGCCGCTTCTGATTGCTCATTCTAGCTCGCCTCGTACCCTAGACCACACACTACTGCTTCCATCTTCCATGATTAATTCCAACCCGAACATGCATAGTACAACTCTGCTATGCTGCTTCACGTCATTCACATGTCCACCCTATTTCCTATATATATACACATATGAGAGGGTATCAGTTTTAATACGTTGGGAGAGGTACGGTTCAAATGCAGAAAGAAGGGAAGCTATTTCGTGAAGAAGTAGGTTTATTGTTCTGGAAGAGACTTGAACAAATGAAAACAGTGAGGTGTTATATAGAAAAGGAATGTAAGATATGAATTTAATTTTTGGAGAGAAGCTCGTATCATTTCGTGTTCAACTGAGAAGAGAAAAGGAGTATATGGAGTTTGTTTTTATTTTATATTGTGAACTGGAGCTTTTGGTTTTCAATTTCGGAAATGGAGCTTGCCATTTCCTTTTGCTGGTTACAGGAGGATAAGAAAAATAAGAGGTATTCATAGAAATTTATAGGTGAAACAAGATGTGCAGGCCATATTTTACTATTTACGTAGGGATATAGGTAGGCCTGTGTGGTCTCAATTGTTAGAATAGGTTTGAAGTAAAATAGCCGTGTAGATGGGAATTCCAAAAATTACTTGATAGACACGCTTACATAATTTGGCAGGCAAGGAAAAGTTGTTTGGGGCGCAAGTAACATGAAAGAACGGTTGAAAGTGGGAAAGGTTTATTAGGTTAAATAATTAAAATTATTATACCTATCTATCACTTTATCGAGGTTTTAATATTATACGGCCACACCCGAAATCCAAAAATAACGTAATTAGACAAACTTTATGTTTTCACATAACAGATCCATTGGAATTTATTTCATTGAATTCCGACTTCATTTCTATAATGAAGTTATTTTAATTTCAATATATTCATCGGTTCACGTTTAAAATATCGTACAATGACAAAACCTCCAATCGGCTCCAAACTGGAAATCCTACAATAATTAGTTATACATATCCCAATAAAAAAAATCACTGGAAAAGGATGTCATTTGAAAAACGGTTATTCGTAAAGCTTATATAATACTGATTAAATATTGAATAAATTCTGAAACCATTAAATTTAAAAATAATAAAATGTTGTTATAATATATATATATATATATCCGAATGGAAAATATGTCACTTCATATTCACCCAGTATGAAATTATGCTCAATATTAACAATTCTGGTTTAAACGGTATTCAAATTATATAAAAATTTCTATTTAAATTTATTAAATAAATGTTACTGTTTATAAACGATTTCATAGCGACTACTTGAAAATTTGATTTAACCATAACTTACAATCTATAAGATAAAATCTCGATTTTTCTCTTTCATTAGAAAACTATAATCAATTAGGTTCTAACGTTTCTTGTTTCACAGAATTCCAACTTATAATTGATTATATATATTCAATTGAAGTTCAGATCGTAAATTATGAACTACCGCGACGTTACGGGTTCATTTTGTGGTCATATATAAATTAAAACGTTCAATCGTCATTTAATAACTGAATTTAATATTAAAAATCCATTATTATACTAAATATAATATTTAAAACAAGTTTAAATATTCAAACTCAAATAACTAAAAAATCTAGGTCGTTACATGTCCATATGATATGGATCTGTAGTCCATAAGATAAAAGAAAAAATGTGTAAAATCATAAAAGCACACTAAAGTTACTGAAGCACTATATAGTGAAAGTTTTTAAAACATTTACAATACCATAACGGTATAAAAGATGAAAGTATACAAATTCCGGAAGAATTTAAATAACTTTCGTAGTGACAAAGAATGCAAAGAGAAATAAATGTAGATTACAACATTCTTTTAAGTATTGTTGTGATGAAAATCTTGATATAATTCATGATGAGTAGGTCACTTCCTGCTTTCAAAAATCATTGTAATGAAACTCTTAATATCCATTGAAGTGGTAGTTGCAATATGCAAAACTTATTAATATATATATATATTCCTGAAGAATATAAACAATATTTGTGGTTATAAAAAATGACAAGGACATGGACGATAAAAATGTTCCTGAAGAATATAAATAACGTTTGTTGTTGTATTGAAACTTTGTCTTATTCATCAAATGTGTATTGCGATATGCAAACCTGATTGAAACACAAAACTTTAACCACATGAAGTGTATTCATAAATGAATAGTAGTAGCATACAAATCGCAAAAGAAGGCAATTTTAAATAAGAAATCAAAATAATGAATGAAATTTGGGATACAAGGCATGACTTGTTGCACTAGGTTTTCTACAGAGGCCAAGTTTTGAATTTAAAGAAACATGCTCTCCTATTATGGATGTCATATAATTTTGATATTTGATATGCCTTGTAGTTCCTAAGAAGCTTGGTATAAGATTAATTGATGTTGTAACAGCTTATCTATATGGTGAACTTGATACTGATATTTACATGAGAATCCCAGATGGATATAAGTTGCCTAAAGCAAAATCAAAGTCGATGTGCTAATTAAAACTGAGACGATCACTATATGGTTTGAAACTATCCGGAAAAATATGGTGTAACCATCTTAGTGAATATTTAGTGAAAGCTGGATACAAAAACAATCTCATGTGTCCATGTGTCTTTGTAAAGAAATTGATAAAGGGATTTGTTGTTTTGACAATATATGTCGATGATATTAATTTAATTGGGACTCCAGAAGAGATTGATGAAACAATAGATTATAATAAAGTGGAAATTTGTAATGAAATACCTTGGCAAAATTAAATATTGTCATGATCTACATATCGAGCATAATACAAATGGCAAACTAACCCATCGACCAAATTATATTTAGAAAACCCTGAAGCATTTTCAAATGGATAAAGCATATCCACTTAAGTATGCCTACGGTTGTCAGATCACTAGATATTAAAAAAAAAAGAACCCTTACCATCCAAAAGGAGATGACAAAAATGTACTTGATCCAAAAGTATCAACCCAAATAGTAACATACGAAAATAAGTTATAATGTACTTGTTTTTACCTTATTTAAGATTTTTCCCATTGGGTTTTTCTTATTAAGGTTTTTTTAGCAAACAGATGTGTAGCACGATACTACAGCCGATTAATTTATATAATATATATGTAATAACCAGTTGACAAGCCCAACTGGTAGCCAAAATTACATAAGCAAAAAGCTTCGTAGAGTTCAACATATCACAGATAATACTTAAATAGAAGAGTAGCTAGAATTAACAGCAGAACATAGTTACAATAACAAACAGAAGCAACAAAAGCAGATTAAACGAGTTAACAAGGCATTACATTGATCTAGAAGTATCATACTCCTTTTGACATGGTAAATATGACATTTTATATTGTACTCTTTTTTCCTCACTAAGATTTTCCCATCGAGTTTTTCTTAGTAAGGTTTTGACGAGGCAATATTTTGATCTGGAAGTATCAAACATCTTTTGATGTAGTAAACTATTACTTACGAAGAAAAGGTAGCTTGCGTGGTTTAGATTCAAGTGAATTATATTAAGGGTGATAGGATGAAGCACATTTCTTCTAAATTTCTCTTCACACATGCAACAGAAATGACAACAAGAAAGAGGAGAGACAAATCCAATTTCAAGAATAGCGGGTAGATCTGCTTTCAAAGGCAATTTCCAAATCAACATTCCATACGATGGTGTAGAAAATTGGCATGCGTCGACTACATCAATAGACTAAATGAATAATGTGTTATAAATCAGGGAGAGCATATAAAATTATACTATAACGTACTCTTGTCCTTCACTAATATTCCCATTGGGTTTTTGTTAGTAAGGTTTTAATGAGGAATTATCTTGATCGTATCAACCCTCATTGTAACATTGTAAAACATGTTACCTAAAGATGAAATTGCACTCTTTTCCTTGTTTATGATTTTTCCCACAGGGTTTTTCATAAAAAAGTTTTTAATGAGGCAAATTAATTTTATCATCTTTGCATACGCATATTCAAGTGGGAGTGTTGTAATATGTATAAGTAATAAGGGTAAATATGCTAATATGCTAAGGTACTTTACAGCAATTTACATGGCATGAAGACTCTATAAATAGAGGGATTGTTTACATTGTTTGCGCATTTTAGTCAATGGAAATAAAAAGTCTCTCCCTTATCTCTTATGTTCTCTGTAATGGCTTCTCTTTTATTATTTTTTCTAATTTATTTTATAACATAGAAATATTAACGAGAACATTTGATGTGTTATGCCTGGGAAACATATGTATTGTATGTCTATCAATAATAATTTTTTAAGCTTAGTTCATGTCAGGTAGATCATGCATTACCGAATACAAAATCATATACTACTTCAAATGGATGGTCAGAAAATTCCATGAGGTTCAATTGCTTTGCCCATGTATGCAGTAATACATAAGTTGGCCTTAAATCGGATGATGCATGTGTTTATTGATGAAATAGTTGCACGAAACAGGAGCAAGAAAACTGTTACTTACAGGTTAAGTCAATAGCAAAATATATGTATTATAACATAATAGTTCCTAAAATCAAATCATATATATTGATAAAAGAGGAAGAAAGGTAGAAAAGAACTTTACAATTAATGTAAACAACGGGATAACTAATTAGTCATGCCGTAAATGTTAAGATATGAATAAAATGATTGCTACATTATCTGATGAACATGATCTGATCAGAAGGTTATCTTAATGAATACTCATAATTTTTACGCTACTTGGAATAAAATTTCAAATCTTTTAAGAGCAAACCAAAATGAAGTGTTATTTTATTGTAGTATTCTGTTAGAGAACGTGGAATGCAGATCTTAAGGCAAGATTAACATTAGAAGGGGGTGAATAGTGTATCTAAGGAATTTACAAAAATCTTAAACTTAAACTTGCTATATGAATCACATACAACAAAGATGATCACAAACACAGAATCAAACACAAACACAGAAACAGATAAATATAAAATGAAGAAAATAAAAGAACACACCAGATTTTATACTGGTCCAGATTACTCCTACGTCCAGTCCCACACAACGTTGGATTGCGCAGATTTTTATTATTATCAATATCCAAGTACAATCCCCTTGATTTCACGGCTGCAAGGTAAACATCGCTCCAACCACTCTTGATTTCACGTCTTCAAGTTACCACCACTTCCTTCCCTTGATTCAGGGCTACAAGGAACACACCATTTCCCAGACACTTCCCAAATGATCACAACAGCCCTATAACTCTTCAATAGCACTTCAATTCAGAGAGTAATGGACAGAGAGTGAGAAAGGAAGAAGTTTTATATAATTAAAGTAGAAATCGGCAAAGTATAAGTGTAGATATCAATAAAATATGAAATATTAATGGTGGGATGAAGAGGGGTGAAGATCGAGAAGAAGAATGATAAAAAAATCAAAATCAACCCTTATTTATAACATTTGAAAGGTTACAACGCTTGTGGAACGTTACAAATAGGGAAATGACACTTCCTTTGAAAATTGAATTTCTGACAATTGTATGTCGACATAAACATATATGTATGTCAACCCAAGCATGTACAAAATATATTTTTAAACTATTTTTCAAGTGTTTAATTATATATATTATTTTGGAAATTCTTGAATTAAAACTTAGTGATATAAATGAGTATTCTAAAGTATAAAATCATATGAAAACATATATTATATAAACATATTTATAAAATTATAAGGTTTAAAACTATATAACTATATAACTATATAAACTTATATATATTAAAACTTTAACTTTATTTAAAAACATAAGTAAGATAGCATAATTTGAAAATAGAATTTGAAAATAGAATTTGAAAATATAATTTGAAAATAGAATTTGAATTTTGAAAATCAGAATTTTGAAAAATAGAATTTGAATTTGAACCTGGACTGCTATTCAGAGTCTTACATATAAACTAGACTCTATTACTACATTTGTCTTGAACTCTTGATAACTTAATTACTCATTAGTCTTGAATCTCCTATGGATTCTTAATTTCTTGAAGCTTGAAAACTGTATAGTCTTCAGTGTTTAAGTCCTATATACAAATCCTGCATATATGTGTATGTATATATATATATATATATATTCAAGATGGAGATGTTAATATATATTTTGTAATCAATTAATATTGAAATAAGTTGTTGTCATCAAAATTCCACTCTCTAACGATCTCTCCCTTTTTGATGATGACAACCTTGATTTATAAAATATTCATACATGTTGATTCTGATCCCTCTAATACTCCCTCGTTGTAACACCCTGTGATTCCAACAACACTATAATGATAAACTAAGGAATATTTAATTAAATATTTGGAATTAAGTAAAAGGACTACGCCATTGCGTTTGTCTCAGAATTCTTCTTAAGATAGACCCTAAATTCGAGTAAAACGGACTTCGTACGAAGAAGATATTAAGGTTAGAAGTTTGTATATGCATAAGAGAATTATATATATACAAAACCAATCAAAACATTCAAATTAATTCAAAATCAGAGACGCGGGGTAGGGCGGGAGTTCGGCCCGATAGGGGTCGACCCCCCTCTAAGGGTGTCGACCCATGGGTCGACACTAACACAGGGATGTCGACCCCCCCAAGATCTGGGCAGAATTCAGTTTCTGAACGTGAAATCGTTTCTTAACTAGACTCGTTGACCCTAGGCTATAAATAAGACCTCATTCTCATTGTTTTATTCACCAAAAAAATGGAGGCAACGAGATGCTGCCCCAACTCAATTTGATCTAGCCTATTCTTCTTTAACAACAAGTTATACATATTCAAGGATCTGTGCTTCTACATCTACAATCAATTTTCTGTTCTTTAGATCCAAACACAGTGAGTTTATGTTGCTTTTATATATAAACACCTAAAATGTAATCTTGACAAGTTTATAAGTTTGGATCTAAGCCTATGCTTGTTAGTAACCAGAATCATAATAGATCTGCCACTACTTGTACACCTGATCATCTATTGATTAGTGCCTATATGCCTATTCTTGATATTCCTATTATGTTAGTTTGCCTAATCATGTCACCTTATGCCTACTATGTTAGTTTGCCTAATCATGTCACCTTATGCCTATTATGTTAGTTTGCCTAATTATGTCATCTTATGCCTATTTTATTTACTATGCCTATTCTTGTTCTTTTCTCTTCCTCTTTCGCTTTTTGTTTTTGTAGCCAGGATACCTTCGAACCTAGGCCTATCGCTGAAACACGCGAACGCACGAAATTGGGAACGATTGGGAATGATTAATTTGGGCATAATTCATATTGTAAAACATGATTGAGAATTTTGGGTATAATTTGTACCTTAAACCAAAACTTGGGATTTGAGGGCATAATCTATATCTTAATCTAAACATGGGGGCATACTTGTAACGAAGATCGAACGGGGATTTTGGGCATAATAAACATGTAAATTAGTTAGCAATGAAAATGCTTTGATTTACTATAATTAGAAACTATAACTGTGCTTAGACACGAGGCTAGATTACACTTGTGGTAGAAGTCTTCCTGGAACCCCCCCTCCCCCGGCATATCCAGCATCCACGAGTGGTAATTCTAATGTGAGGGGTCTAAGTGCATAAACATGTAACGGTGCTAAGACACGAGGTTAAGTCCGATTTGTGGAAGAAGTCAACCCGGACCTAGCCAGCATATCCAGCATCCACAAGTGGTAGACTTAATGGGGAGGTCTAGCACATTAATAACCATAAATGAATGAATGGTGATAAACTTGTAATACTTAACCTGTTTGAATCCATAAGAGTTACAAGAACCTGTTAACTCGAGTAGGGGTTAAGTAACTTGCCTGAATCAGTGGGAGGGTTAAGTTAATCGTGTTAAATATATGGGGACGAGTAATACGTATAAACCTGACAAACTTAACATGTTGGGGTTATGCAATCTTGTTAAACTTGTAGGCATAACCTGTTGAAATCCTAGTAGCGAGGATACAAACCTAGGGGGAAGCTTGTGTCATCTGTTGTGTGGGACCCGTTTCAGTCAGTAACCCATCTTTGTATCAAACGAGGAACCCCAAACTAGGTCGGGGTCTGGGCATGCTTATTGAGCTGATTATAAGAGGTCACTTGAGTGAGGGTGTTAACGGCACATTCCAATGGAGTCATGTACGTGCATGGGTCTGCTTGTTAGGGAAGATAAGACGCTATGACATCTATAGATATGGTTTGTGCACATCTTGTAAACAAAGGGTTGCAACTTTAGGAAGTGATACATCCTACTGTGGGCGCAGAACAGGGTATCTACGAGTTAGGGAGCTGATCGATTGGGGTAATAATTAGGGTAAATCTAGTCTTTCTTGTTTTGGAGCCCGTTATTATCGTTTGGGGTAACACCCGGCTGTTGGGCTACAAGTTATTGTATGGGGTAAAAACCTCTCACTAGAAGTATACCTAAGTTTTCCATCTTGTACTTGTTGGGATCATTATGTTCTTGTTATACTAGTATTGGTGCAGAGAAAAGTATTAGAGATGCGCAATATATTATGTTTAGTTTATCCTGTTTACCTTGTTATACCTGCCTTATGACACTGTTAACTCTCTCCAACTTATATGTCTATCATGATGCTTTTACTTATTTATATGCTAAAAGTAACTGGACTCGCTAGACTTTATGTCTGACCCCTTTTGTTTCCTCTTCTTTCTCTTCTGTTTCTTCCCCCAGGTTCTCAGGGTGGGAATACTAAAGCTTGATCAAGATTCTTCTTTCCTTCTGCTTGGAGCTGCTTAGATGTACTGCTTGATTTTGTATCTTCTCTATTATGGGTATATTTTAAGGATTATACTCCTTTTATGTATTATTGAACTATGATGATGATTTTTGTACAAGGCAGAAGTTTTATGTTTTCAGTATTCTAGACATATTATGTAATTGGGTTTGAACCACGATGCTTTTCTATTAAATAAAGTTTTAATTCCGCTGTTATTTTATATTTGTCTTGTAATGTTTCTGTTTTTTTACCTATAACGCTTTACGAAACTTAATGCATTCTGATAAAGAGTGACATTAACGGACGTGTAGTGTCACATTTGGTATCAGAGCTGATGGTTACCAGATTGGATAAAAGAATTTGATAATTGTTTTTAAAAAGGTTTTAAAAGAAAGCATTTTCAAAAGAAACTTAAAATGCCATAGATGGCCTACCGCAACGAAATGTAACGGCCCGCAAATCCGTACTATCTAAGTTGACTAATAACACCACATGTCCAACTCAAATTGCATAGAAATACGAATCATTATTAGAAAGAAGTTAGAGGATGAGAAATAGAAAGAAAGAAATATTAGAATAGAAGAAAACAAAGAAGAAAAATCTCACAGCGGAACGAATAAAATATATTAAATAACATAACTTTTGAAATACAAATCAGTAACTATATATACATACCATTATCAGAGCACAACGGTTATTCCTGGAACAGTTATAAACACATGTTTCCAGATACAACATAGTACAAAGCGGAAATATGATAGTCTATAGCTAACAGGTGAAGCCTTCTGCTTCAAGCTCCTCCAAGTGAATCTGAAAACTCATGACTACTTGATTGCCTGTACAAATTTGGGAACCCAAGAGTTTAGGGAAAACAAAATAAACTCTGGGTCAGTCATGGGACTAGTCTGAGTAAACTCTAATCATTTTTTTAAATTTAAAAATCCTTTCAAAAGAAAGGATAATAGTAAGACCAGCCCACACATAAACATGGACGGTTTTTACCTTACTATAACCCAAAACACTTTGATACGAAAATCCAGTGATATTATAATCGTGGCTAAATCAAATAAATAACAATCTAGCGGAACGCTTGCATCTCACGCTCCATATATAATATAAAATCAAAAACTGCAGGGCGATTATTGGAGATTGGATTTCCAACATGACAAGGTATGGAACCACCTTCCGATAGTGTATCTCTAGAGAGGAATACACTGGGTTCAATATGAATGCCTTGCAACCTGGCCCACACATGACCGACCATTCATTTCGCTTGAGTGTCTCGAATGTATATATCACCAACGGTTGGGATCAGCAACCGTCTCCCGAAAAGGGACAACATCGATAGATTAAAGAAGTAAAAGGAATTTCTCTATATAGGTGATTATACACCCTAATGGGAGCGACCCACATAGCCATGCTGCCTGCCCGATTTTTGTCATTTCCCGGTTGTTGAGGCCTGAGGCTACGATTACTTATCATTCATTGATAGCACAATCACTTTGAATGCCACATTGTTAGATCCGTTTAATCACTAATTGATTTTCTCAAATATATTCTGGATTTTATGCTAAGAGAATAAATCCTTTGCCACCATATATATTTATATAGACCAACATATGCGATCACTGGAAATACTCTGTCAGACATTCGTCCATACACTTCGTTTTGGGAATGAACGAAACCGAAGGCACAATTTCCATTAATAGAAAAATCCTTGCACTTTACTTTGTCTTCGATTATCTTCATATAATCTAATTCGCAACGCTACTACCAATACGGAGTGGTTCTCGGATAATAATCCAACCGGTCTCTCCATATTGACAACGATATGGGTAAATACTTCGATAGTCGGTTATTTAACTATCGAAGAAAAACAAACATTCAACCAAAGCATCAAACAAGTCATTGGGCCTTTTAATTAATATTTCATTAATTAAAACACTTCTCCATTTCCTTAATTAAAACACTTCTCCATTCCCTTGTCCATATTTGTTAACACGATATTTTCGATAATCATCTTGGCCTCTTACGCTATTTAGAAAACATTTCCATATATCACCTTCTTTTATTTTCTATACGTAGAAAATATCTTATATTTATAATTGGAAATATTCCAATTACTTATCTCTTTCATGCTTATTCATTTCTACACTCAGGAAATATTTATTTATTATATTTCCAAAATTCCACTTACTTGGGTTAAAACGAATGTTGTATAAAACATTGTTACAACAACTCACAATACTGCATTCAACTAACTCTTATTCAAACATTTCCCTTTGAGACTGGATCTTGCTATTTATCAGTTAAAAATGAAATCAATCAAGTTATGGTATAATTACCTCTCAGACCTTGACTGGATAACATCTTTAACTTCAAAACAGACAAGACCACTTATCTCAAATCACCAACACCATAAAAACCACTTATTCATTTTTAAAACGTTTCATTTTTAAAACGTATATATATTTCTCTTTCTATTCCAGATTTTCGATTTACTTTTGGTTTATAATATTCTGTTTTTAAGTTCGTTTCCTTACCGGATTCTATATATATCGATACATTGATTTCAATCTATCAAATTGTCTTAAAAATATTCTAACTCCTTAAATTTCTGGAAAAAATCGTTATAGCCTCCTTTGTACTGGGACATCGGAAAAATCCCCAAACTGCCACACAATCCCTTTCCATTCAAAAAGAAAATCAAAAAGCCAAGTGGTTTGCTGATTCGGCGCATAAAACCTCTTATGGAATTTAAACGTGTACCTTTTTGTCGGGCACTCGAATTATAATCTTCATACACTTCATCCTATAGCTGTCTAACACATATCCAAATATTTCTATTTGGTTTCAACTCAATTCATTCGTCTTGACCCAATTCGCTAATTTATTTTCTAATTAGCTATATTGCCTTTTTTCACTTCTTATTTGAACATATCATTTTCAAGTATATTTAATCTACTCATGAACCCAATCTAATTCCATTTTCAACTCGAGTTACATATTCGATTTCGAATAAAATCTCTTTCACTTATCCAACGCCTAATTCTCGATTCAAATCTCGATTAACTATTTATTCTTCAAACTAGTCAAATCTATTTAATAACTAAAAATCTGATTTGTTGTTTCAAAAATCATTTCACTTACTTCACTGGAGTTCACATATATTTTCATAACTCAAGTCTGTACTTTCTAATGAAAATCCATATTTTATTTACTTGAAATTCTTTTATTTATTACAATAAACCGTTATGGTTTTATAATGTTTCTGGCGCTATTTTTCCAAAAGTTTGATTTCGACATAACTTAAAATCTATTCGACGAAATCCAGATTTTTCTCTTCCATTAGAAAACTATTATCAAATCGGTCATGACGATTCTTATTTCACAGAATTCTGACCTAAATTGAGTTTTATATACTCAATTGAAGTTCGAATCACCAATTTACGAACCGCAGCGTTGCGGCGAGTGGGTTTTAATTATATTATTATATAAACATTTTAAATTTTGATTTATATATAAAATCAAACTTCATTCTAATATATTTCAATATATTAAATCCAGTTTTCCAATTCAACTTAACATTTCTGATTTTCTCAACTCGTTGATTTTTCATTGCTCGATTATAATTTCATTATAACTCAAATTGCTATATTAAATTAAACTTCCCTTTTATAAATAACTTATTTCATAAAATTCGATATAAATCGAATTTCAATTATAAATTCTTTAAACTTGTTTTAGTTTATATTCTGAATTCCGAAATAAATTCTATCGTCCCCTTTTTGAAACGATTTCCAGTTCACTTTTTAAATTCATACTTGAATTTAAAATCCCAAATTATCCCCTAATAACTATCTAACTTAATTTATAACACTGTTTATAAATTTAACCTCCTTGTTTTATATATTCAAATAAGTTCCATTTTGAAATCTATTTAAAAAAACAAAATCTTATTTTGGAATATTCTATTTATTTTAACTTATCTATATAACAAAGAATCTATTTTAATATTTAATTTAAATTATTATATTCTTAATTAATAAAATTCTAATATCCTTTTTTTATATAATTTATTTTATAAATTTAGCATAATCTAATTTAATTATCTAATTAAATTTTCATTTCGAACATTTGAATAAATTTCATCGTTTTCTATTTAAAACGATTATCAATTCATTTTAAATTCACATTAGAATTTAAAATATTCATATTATCCAATGATAATTTATTTCCCTTCATCTATAAACATCGTTTATAAATTCACTTCAGTTCCCTGATTATCCAATCAAAATCATTCCATTTTATTTACAAACGTCGTTTATAAATTTACTGCAATTCCTTGATTATTTAATTTATAAACACCGTTTATAAATTTAATACTTGTTTTATTTATTTTCAAAACAAGTAAATATCTTTAGCCCATTCTAAATTCAAATTCCATTTTAGAAAAATCGAATTTTCCTTTTTAAATATCAAAATCTCTTTTTCACAATATTTTTATAAATTACCATTTAGGCCTAGTGATATTTCAAACATCCAAACATCCAGATTATCAATCATTGGTTATCTGACACATCATATATGAATTTATATATATGAGAACAAACAAACAAACAAACAGATAATATATTTTTGTGGAATCCAGTTGGATCCCTCCAAACAATTTTCCTGCACCCACAGACAACATAAATAATACCCATCCTGCTTCGAGGAAGGATATCGCGGTAAAGAAGGTCATCCACTATCATAGCGTGGGGCGCATATGGTCATCCGCTAATGATACTGCGGGCATTCGCTAACGGTACTGCGGGAACTATCCAATCACCAATATATATATATATAATAGCAACCACCAATCCTAGATAACTAATATATTTTTATAATATCCATAAAAATATTTTAATGCAACAAAGCAACCATCAAACAATTATTTTAACGAATAAATTAATTTGAAATAAAAATGAGTGAGATTTACTCACCATGATTTTTATTCGCACTGAATAGCCATGGAAGCATATTATATAGATTTCACAGCAATTTCTCCATACATCTGTTTTCCAATGTAAAACAAAAATAAATAAAATTTCAATTACCGAATTTATACGAATTTAATTAAACTAATTACCCATGTGTACAAAATCTAAATTAATTGCTTAAACGTTAGTCTAAAATTTTATTTATTTACTAACTGATTTTCTTGTATATAAACTAATTATATAAACTAATTGTCCTTTATTAGTTTTTTCCTATTTATACAAACTAACTCCAATTTGAACAAAAATAAAAAGAACTAAATTACCAATTAAATGAAAATTACCTAAATTCCTTTTTCTTTCTTCTACGGTTTCCCCTCATCCATCCAACTTCGCAACTGAATTTCAACATCACCTACTCCATCTTGCAAATTCAGTCATCTCTGTATAATCATCAAACAATCCAAGTGCTTTCCCAACATTAATGCGATCCCAAAAATCGAACTCCTCACAAATTGGACTCCAGCATCCCTTAAAACTCATGGCACCTACCTGAACAACATCCATCCAAAATCTCGACCTCCTCCATCCCCTAACTATAATCCAACTCGAACCCTTAATCAATGATTGCGATGCCATGAACACGAGCTACAAGCTCGACAGCTACAGTCTCAAACTTCCCCAAAATCGTTCATGAAATCCGCACCTCCAGACATCCGTTCGCACCTGATACAACCGACGCCGGCATCCTCCTTGCAACGCGAGATCTCCAGCTCTGAGTCGAGCCTCAGTTTCCAATGCGATATCCATTTATCTTTTTTTTTTCTGATAGGAGGATTGGGTATTTAAAATGATAGGAAAAAGGGTCGGTTTTATTTTATTCTGAAAGGGAATGAATGAAAATATAAAGAGGGGGAGCGATTGAGATTAAAATGGGAAACACAATAGCCATTTCAATTTCTAAAGCTTTCAATTGAATTTTTCTTCTTCAGAAGAACGAAGTGGGCTCAGTTGACTAAATAGGAAAATTATACTTAGCGATGAAGGAATTTAGGTCTGCGTTTTCCCAGTTGGGTAGGTAAAGTACAATGGAAATTTGATTTGATTTATATTAAATTTTGATTAGATATGAAGAGATTTATATCCTTTTTAAATGGATTTCGATTTGATTTCAAGCCTATCCACAATCAAATATCTCGGGGTCCATTAATTGAAATCACGAACCGCTATTCTAGCGTACCGACCGACATTTCAATGTAATAACCCTATTCTGAACTCTACAGTAAATATTCTCTGAAATTTATTTCGAACATGTATATATAAAATAACCATATTAAATCAATATAATATAATTTAAATTCAAAAACAAATAAATTCTCTGATAAAAAAATATTTTTATTATCATATGTATTCAAATACAATTAATACTGATCATCTGAATTATTTTGATTTAGTTTCTAACTTCGAATTGAATTATTTTAGATTCTCGTATTACGATGATTATATATAATCAAAATAAATCGTATTTCGATTATTAAATAGATAACTCAATATAAAATATCGTTTATATTATCAACTCCATATTTAAAACGATATTAAATATTTTAAAATTAGTTGTTCAAAAACCCGGGTCATTACATTCTTCCCCCCTTAAAAGAATTTCGTCCCCGAAATTACTAAAGTAGAAAAGTGCTACTAACCCGTTACTTTTCAAACTCCATTTATGTTGAAACTCAACCTTTCATATTTCAACAAATTTTATTCTACCAAAACATTTGGTTTCCATTTACATAACACATCATCTATACTCACATTCATTTATTCTGAATGATTTATAACCAATTCATATTTCATTCAGATGTATTTAAATCCATTCAAATTTATTCTAGTCAAATTATTCACTTCAATTTATTTAACTTGCTTAAGTTAAATTTGAATTCTAGAATTCAAATTCCTGGGTTTTATTTCAAATCTTTTCGAATCACATAAATATATATACATATATTTATTTCCATCATAATTTCAAAACATTTGAATATTAAAACCAATTTGTTTTCTTCCAAACAAATATCTATCAAAAACTTTTCTAAGGTAGCAATCCATCACTTAGAAACTCGAAAATGAACACTGATGATGCTGCATTCATCATCAGAATTATTTCCCAGCTACTGAAGTGAGTTCAGTGCTTAATCAATTTCAAAACCCGTTCAAAATCTTTTTAAAACAAAGCTATATTGTTCTAGTATATTTCAAAAATATTTCAAACTTCCCAGGATTTTAAATTCAAAATTCTGGTTAGAATTTAATTCCGATTCATTTCATTTGTATATATTATTCATATACAAATTTTATTTAGTTATATATAACCATTCCAATTTAATAATCACATTTGATTATAATAATAATCAATCATCACATCCATATATTATAATAATTTCATAAAATTATTCATTTTCTATTAAGATAGAATTTTAGGTAAAAATTATTTCATTTACCCACTTTAAAACAATAATGTGTCCAATCTTCTGTTCAAGTATTTACAAACTCTTATCAACATCGTGGCGTCCCACGATTCGATCAGAATTCATAAACCACTTAACAGACTAGCCAGCACAATATTAAACAATTGTTTTAATCAATTAACAAATATGCACTCTCGTATATATACGCTCAACTCATTCTAGGGTACTACTGATCCTATCTCTAATGAGCACATCCCACCAAAGCCAAGGTATTCGCTCAACCTAAGATCTGATACCAACTGTAATGACCCGCAAATCAGTACAATTTGAGTTGACTAATAACACCACACGTCTAACTCAAATTGCACAAAAATACGAATCTTCATTAGAAAGAAGTTAGAGGATGAGAAATAGAAAGAAATATTAGAATAGAAGAAAACAAAGAAGACAAATTTCACAGCGGAACGAATAAAATATATTAAAAAACATAACTTTTTAAATACAAATCGGTAATTGTATATACATACCATTATCAGAGCACAACAGTTTTTCCTGGAACAGTTATAAACACCTGTTTCCAGATACAACATAGTACACAACGGAAATATGATAGTCTATACCTAACAGGTGAAGCCTCCTGCTTCAAGCTCCTCCAAGTGAATCTGAAAAATCCCGACTACTTGACTGCCCATACAAATTTGGGCACCCAAGAGTTTAGGGAAAACAAAAACAAAATAAACTCTGGGTCAGTCATGTAACTGGTGTGAGTAAACTCCAATCATTTGTTTAACTTTAAAAATACTTTCGAAAGAAAGGATAATAGTAAGACCAGCCCACACATAAACATGGACGGTTTTTACCTTACTATAACCCAAAACACTTTGACACGAAAATCCAGTGATATTATAATAGTGTCTAAATCAAATAAATAACAACCTAGCAGAACGCTTGCATCTAACGCTCCATATATAATATAAAATCAAAAACCGCATGGCGCTTATTGGAGATTGGATTTCCAACATGACAAGATATGGAACCACCTTCCAATAGTGTATCTCTAGAGAGGAATACACTGGATTCAACAAGAACGTCCTGCAACCCGACCCACACATGACCGACCACTCATTTCGCTTGAGTGTATCAAATGTATATCACCAACGATTTGGATTAGCAACCGTCTCCCGAAAAGGGACAACATCGACAGATTAAAGAAGTAAAAGGAATTTCTCTAGATAGGTGATTATACACCCTAATGGGAGCGACCCACATAGCCATGCTGCCTGCCCGATTTTTGTCATTTCCCGGTTGTTGAGGCCTGAGGCTACGATTACTTATCATTCATTGATAGCACAATCACTTTGAATGTGACATTGTCAGATCCGTTTAATCACTAATTGATTTGCACAAATATATTCTGGATATTATGCTAAGAGAATAAATCCTCCGCCACCATATATATTTATACAGACAAACATATGCGATCACTGGAAATACTCTGTCAGACATTCGTCCATACACTTCGTTCTGGGACTGAACGAAACCGAAGGCACAATTTCTATTAATAGAAAAATTCCTTGCTCTTTACTCCGTCTTCGATTATCTTCGTATAATCTAATTCGCAACGCTATTCCGATACGGAGTGGTTCTCGGATAATAATCCAACCGGTTTCTCCATATCGACAATGATATGGGTAAATACTTCGATAGTCAGTTATTTAACTATCGAAGAAAAAAACATTCAACCAAAGCATCAAACAAGTCACTGGGCCTTTTAATTAATATTTCATTAATTAAAACACTTCTCCATTTCCTTATCCATATCCGTTAACATGTATTTTCGATAATCATCTTGGCCTCTTACGCTATTCAGAAAACATTTCCATATATCACCTTCTTTTATTTTCTATACGTAGAAAACAATCTTATATTTATAATTGAAAATATTCCAATTACTTATCTCTTTCACGCCCGTTCATTTCTACACTCAGGAAATATTTATTTATTATATTTCCACAATTCCACTCACTTGGATTAAAACGAATGTTGTATAAAACATTGTTACAACAACCCACAATATTGCATTCAACTAACTCTTATTCAAACATTTCCCTTCGAGACTGGATCTTGCTATTTATCAGTTAAAAATGAAATCAATCAAGTTGGGGTATAATTACCTCTCAGACCTTGACTGAATAACATCTTTAACTTCAAACAGACAAGACCACTTATCTCAAATCACCAACACCATAAAAACCACTTATTCATTTTTAAAACGTTTTATTTTTAAAACGTTTCATTTTTAAAATGCATATATATATATATCTCTTTCTATTCCAGATTTTCGATTTCCTTTTGGTTTATAATATTCTATTTTTAAGTTCGTTTCCTTACCGGATTCTATATATACCGATACATTGATTTCTAACTATCAAATTTTCTTAAAAATATTCTAACTCCTTAAATTTTCGGAAAAATTCGCCATAACCTCCTTTGTATCGGGAGCATCGGAAAAATCCCCAAACCGCCACACAGGCCCTCTCCATTCAAAAAGAAAATCAAAAAGCCAAGTGGCTTGCCGATTCGACGCATAAAACCACATAATGAATTTAAACGTGTACCTTTTTTGTCAGGAACTCGAATTATAATCTTCATACACTTCGTCCCATACCTGTCTAACACACATCCAAATATTTCCATTTGGTTTCAACTCAATTCAGTCGTCTTGACCCAATTCGCTAATTTTTTTTCTAATTAGCTATATTACCTTTTTGCCCTTATTATTTGAACATATCATATTCAAATATATTTAATCTACTCATGAACCCAATCTAATTCCATTTTCCACTCAAGTTACATATTCGATTGTAACAACCCGTATTTTCAATAACCTGTTATAACATAAATGGAGGCAGAATTAAACTGTAAAATCTGAATCAAGGGAAACGGGCTATGCCATTGCATTTGTCTCGGAAAAATACGCGAAATAGAGTCTGAGTTTTCGAAAATCGGAGTCCGTATGACCAAGATATGGCCTTGCGAAGTTTCACGAAAAATTCCCAAATTAAAGTATACTTAAGTAAGTGAAATGGGTTGCGCAGAGAAATATATATATATTGATATATATATATATATATAATTGAAAATTAAATAAATAAATATGCAAAAATGTTCAAAACAGCGAATTGGGAGAGGGGAATAACCGAACCAGCCGATTTTTGAGGTCGACCCGAGCCCGCTGGGTCGACTAGGGGTTAATTCAGGGTGTTTGGCTGTCAACCCGTGGGCCGATTCGCTCAAATGCAGATTTTGCACTTGGATGGTTCTCATGGTTCATCTTTAATCTAAAGGCCCTAGATGGTTCCTACACTTGACTTCTTCCCCAAGACATGCTTTGATGGCTTGGATTGAATCTAGGTTTAATCCTATGGCCGAAAACACTTGCCTAATCTATAAATAAGACCCTAACCTATCCTAAATCCTCATTATTCATTCATGCAACTAAACTATGGCAAAATTTTACCTCTCATGGCCTCCACTCTCTTCATAAAATTTCTAAATGGTTTCTATGAGAGATTTTCCATGCATACAAGTGTTTTCAAGCTTGTATGAGTGTCATTAGCTTGCATTCAAGTCAAGTTTCTATCTTTGCATCATAAAGCAAGGGTTTTGATCATTTTGGCTCAAGGGTTTTTATGTTAGAGCTTGCATTTTGGGTCTATTTGATTGCATAAGGGCTTTGTCATATCTTTTGTGCCTTCATAGCAATGTAAGCCCTTTCCCTACTCTTAGATATTAACTATGAAGTTAAATGTTCATGTTGCAAGTTTGGGTTTGATCATTGAGTATGATACATGCTATCATGTCATGCAAGTTTATGAAGTCATTATCTTGATCTTGTGAGCTAAAAGCTACAACCTTTATGTTGAAATGTTGCATTAGGCAACATGAGAACCCTCATAACCTTTATGTCAACTTGCATATGAAGTCATAACCCTTATATGATGATATATGCGAGTTACTAGTCATCATTCCATATCTTTTGTCACCATGATTCGCTTATGTGCCAAGTTTGGGTTTATGCATGTTTTGAGGCTTAAGAATGTAACATGCAAGTTAATGAACACATTTGTGCCTCATTTGCCACCATGATTAACTTGTGGCTTAATATCCATTTTTGTCATGCCTTTGCCAAGTCTCTTCTTTTAATCCATTACGTTGTCGCGAACGTATATGCGAGTTTAAAAGCGTTGGGTTATGTTATGGGTAATTTCTAATGACATGAAAATACAACTTGAAAACATGACTTGAAATATAACATGGAAGTTGACATGTAAGTATGCATAAAAACATAAGCTTGGGAATTTACCTATTAAGTTAGGTCTACCCTTTGGGAATTTACCTATTAAGTTAGGTCTACCCAAATGCTTGAAAACTTGTAACATGTTTTGGGAAACATGATGGGCATGACACTTAGATAATATAAGTGTGGCCAACTCGAGGTTGGGTTGAGTTTGCAATGTAAAACTACCCGGAACCGACCGGCCTAACTAGTAGTTGCAAACAATAGGACCCAATGTGAGAAGTTGGTCATGTTGTGCTTGAACCCGAGGTTAGACCAAGTTGTGGTGTAAAGCTACCCGGAACCGACCGGCTTAACTAGTAACCACAACAAAGTCTAATGTGAGAGGTGAAGGTGCATTAAGTAATTAATGCCACATGATAGGGTTAAGTTAATTTGATTAATGACTCTTAACCAAATATGACATGGACAAATGGGTTAAGTAATTTGATTAGGCTAATGATACTTAACAAAACATGACAAGGTTGGGTAGGTTAAGTAACTTGATTTGCCTAATGACACTTAACCATTTTTATATGACTAGTGGATGGGGTTAAGTTAACCAACACTTAATCAATCCAACGCGATAACCTGGTAAGGTTAAGTAAGTTTTCTTAATGACGCTTAACCGAAAAATACGGTTAACGAATGGGGTTAAGATTAGACTCAACTAGTCTAATAGCCTAGACTTAATTAATCCCACTTGGTAGTTTAATGGGGTTAAGTTAAACACTTAACTAATCTAAACATGATGAATTGATGTGGTTAAGTGACCTATACTTATCCAATCTAACTTGTTAATTTATTGTGGTTAAGTTAACCAATACTTAACCAATATAACGTGAAAACATGATAAGGCTAAGTCACGAATCGCTTGAATACACTTGACCGATTTGACTAAGTAAATTGATAGGGTCAAGTTAATATATACTTAACCAATCTAGAATGATAATTGGACGAGGTTAAGTCGTGAATTGCTTAATATACTTAACCAACTTGAGCATGGTTTGTAGGGTTAAGCCTTGAACCTGGATACTTAGCCAATTTTGACAGGATTTGTAGACGGGTTAAGTCATGAACTTAAGTGACACTTAATCCATTATGTAAACCCTAGTTCTGAGGATTAGGTGGATAACCGTAGTTAACAAGGATAACGGGAACAATGCTAAGTGGTAAACCTTAGTTGAAGAATAACTAAGTAATGATTCTTAGTCAAGGAAATTTAGACCAGTTCATAGATAGATGAGTAACCTGATACGGTAGGTCATCGTTTAAGTATACGAGTATGAGCAAGTATCTGATTTAGATAAAGGCTCCAGCGAACTGGGTAACGAAGCAGCGGCTTCGGGGAACGTGAGGATATTATTGGTATCCCTCTATGAGCTGCCAGGTGATTATACTAGGCTCATGAGAGGTTAAGGTCTGCGTTAGAAGAACCAAGAGTATGCCTTGGTTGCTATACGAGCGACCTAAAGACGGGGATGGATAGGGGATAGTCGACGATACACGGTCGTACCCTAGATAGCATTTCGTCAGGCTACCTACCATCTTTGGTCAAGCGTGTATGTACGGAAAGGCAGAGAACACCTAAAAGACCATAATTGCTATCTAATTATGGTTGCGGTAAGGCTTGGATGTGGGTTGGCCAGTGTTGTGTTCTCATACAGGATTTATCCTGTCTTGTCTTTCACTAGTTGAGGGAGTGGTCTCGTGGGACCATAGCCACGTATAAGAAAAACAGACCTTAGCATCTGCATCGGCAGATAAATCGAAAGCTCCCGACCGAGTCCTGTATTTCTTGATTTGCCCTGTGACAGGACTCGGATGGCACGATGTGATACATGTGCATACAGTCATGGAAAAGCGATTCACGATGAATGCGTGGGAAAAAGGGCGCGGTTGGCGGTTAGCGTAATCCCTAGTGGCCCTAGGTGGTTGAACCCAAACCGAGATACGAAAACGTGCAATAGGTAAGCATAATCCCTTGCAGCCCTAAGTAGCATAAGTCCTAGTTGTACAAACAATAATTCATGTTGGAAGACCCTAGCTAGGTTTAGGGTAACAGTCCAAACCGATCTTAAGGATCATGGAACTATGTTAAAGTAATTAGAATCTCATGGGAAAGCCCGTATGGTCTACGGCAAGGGACTGAACATTTACATGGAATAAAACATACAAGTTGAGTAACCTATATATGCGATATATTAGGTTGACATGGACCATTACATGACTTTTGAGTGAGGGTCATTCTTGGTTAACACATGACACGGTGGGGATACTAGTACGGTAGGTGCAGAGCTAAAATACAGGATAGATATCACGGGGCGTTATACGTGACAGATATCTTGGGGATATTATACTTGATAGAAACCTGACGATGTGATACCTTGTTTTATCTTGACATCGTAATTTATCATGACACCTTAGTTTATCTGAGTTCAGTAGTTCATCCTGTTATTTTGATTTAGCTTATCTATCTTGTTATCATGCTTATGTTCATCTCAGTTTCTCATGTCAGTTAACTTTACTAGTTTTTATGCTTATAGTAGACAGGGCTTACTCAGTCTTTTTGACTGACCCGTTTTGTTTCGCCTCTTTTCTTCCGTTCCTCCCCCCAGGTTACAGGGAGGAAATACTGTTGTTTAGTTCGGACTTCTTCTGCTTGAAGGTCATCATGGATGGCTTGGACTTTTCTTGGCTAATGGCTACTTTACTGTTTTTACTTGGGGAATAATTTATGAAAATGTCTTTATGCTTCTTTACTATTGCAAGACAGGTTTTGATGTACTCTGATGTAAAAGGCTTTAGACCTTATTTATTCATGTTATGAAAGTTTGATTTTACTTCCGCTATTTTATATGTTCTGTCTTGTGATATTTCTATGCATGTTTACCAATAATGCCCCTCTAAAGCTACTGCATTCCTTTGCGAGTGACCCTAGCGGAGGCGGGGTGTTACACGTGGTATCAGAGCAGAAGGTTACCAGACTGGGCAAAAGTTTTTAAAGACCTTCTGAAAACTATTTGAAAAAAAACCGTTTACAAAGAAGCATTTTTCAAGAAAATTTTCTTTTAAAAGAAAAAGGCTATTCCCCAAAGGCCATTAGCACTATCCTTGTTTCCTTAATTGAGTCTCTTTTCCTTTCTTTCCTCCATCTGTAGTCACAGTAGTTTTAACTGCGACTAGTCTTTTCTACCTACGAAAGTGCTTTCCATACGATGGAGGTGGTTCTCGAGAGACCAGTGGCCGCGTTATAAGAAAGGATCGTGAGAAAGAAGGATAAAGGATACGAGCTTAAGGATGAGCAACTTGTTGGTATGGCTTAGTCCTCAAAGGAGGGAGAAAGATGAACAATGAAACCCATGACGAGAGAGTACCTTTGGCATGGTAAAACGGGGCGGATAGTTAAGTATTATGGGACAAGGACAAGATCATCGGGAGGGCAGTAGTATGCTCTCATTTCTAGAGTACCTCGGAAGGAGGGTAACGATCTTGTTAAAGGTTTAGCTTTTCTTCTCTATCATCCCGTTAGGACTTCGTTGTTCGTATCATTTAAGTCTGCTTCGATAGTTGAGTCTCTGCACCTTAAGTACTAGCGTAATAGAGAATCCCATTTTTGTCTCGAAGTCCTATTGGAGAATCAGTCCATTTATACATGACTTGTTTGGATTTGGGAATGTCTATGCCAAGTGTTGAGTTTGGAAATAATGCTTATGTTTATAAGCTATGGATGGACTCTAGGGATGAAGTGGTTATCCAGTAGGGGGTGCCACTCTCGGTTTTGATAGGAGGGTAGTTAGACCTTTTGACTAGCCTTGGTAATGCCCTCGAAGTATCGGGTAACCTTTTTGAGGTTCTGTCATGACTAGTTACTTAGAATCCCTTGATGCCTTTATTGGAAATTTGAAGCCCGATCGAGTGGTGTTCGCCAATAAGATGGATGGTTTACTTCATTTATGCATGGGTTATAGAGATCACCCTAGTAAGTGCGCATGATAACCTGATTGACATCTGTTTACTTTCAAGAGAAAGTTCTTCTACATGGAATGCCTTATAGTATATAAACGAGATCCAAGATTCACTAGTGAATTTTGGAAAGCTTGCATGAGATCATGAGTACGCAGTCATGTTTGCGTCAAGTATTCTAGGAAAAGGATAAGTGCAAGTGGAACGAGAGGCGACGAAGAAATGAGTTCCAGCTCATGTTATGGAAACAGGAATAAGAAGCTACAAAATCGCGAAGTTAAAAGACGACTTTGATGGTCAAAGACTAGATACGCGCATGATATCTCTTTTTGGGAGTATATCCTTAATCCCTGTTTTCTGTAGAGCTTACTTGTAGGCTATCTTTTGTGGACATCCTCTCGGTCCTATTCTCCGTTACAAACCCTGTAAGGAGTTTGTCATGTTTATCTTCTCGACCCTGTTTCAGGGAATTCTAGGTAGAACCCTATGGATGTAAACATGTATTTGAAACATGTTATGATTGATATGGTTGCAAGTGGTTGCTCGTGGATGCGCGAATACACATTAGATACTAGCTCGACTCGGTCACATTTCATATTGCATATGCACGAGTATTTATACTTGTTTATGGATGAAATCGAATGTATTATCGTGCGGTTGTTGCATATGAATGAATGATTGTGCACGCATATAGTATCTATATGACTAGGACTATTTGCATACATGTTGGATTCATGGCACTATACATATTTTGCATTAGAAAGATTATTCAGGCCTGATCATTAGCATTAGCTAAGGAACATGTACACACACATTTTGCATATATTCATACAGCATTAGAAATCATCTAAGGACAATGGTTGCTTGTGGATGATGTTTTGAGTAGATGGATGATGGATGGTAGGATATGTTCTTCCTAACTTGGAGATTTCGGGGACGAAATCCTAAAAGGTGGGGAGAATGTAACAACCCGTATTTTCAATAACCTGTTATAACATAAATGGAGGCAGAATTAAACTGTAAAATCTGAATCAAGGGAAACGGGCTATGCCATTGCGTTCGTCTCGGAAAAATACGCGAAATAGAGTCCGAGTTTTCGAAAATCGGAGTCCGTATGACCAAGATATGGCCTCGCGAAGTTTCACGAAAAATTCCCAAATTAAAGTATACTTAATTAAGTGAAATGGGTTGTGCAGAGAAATATATATATTGATATATATATATAATTGAAAATTAAATAAATAAATATGCAAAAATGTTCAAAACAGCGAATTGGGAGAGGGGAATAACCGAACCGGCCGATTTTTGAGGTCGACCCGAGCCCGCTGGGTCGACTAGGGGTTAATCCAGGGTGTTTGGCTGTCAACCCGTGGGCCGATTCGCTCAAATGCAGATTTTGCATTTGGATGGTTCTCATGGTTCATCTTTAATCTAAAGGCCCTAGATGGTTCCTACACTTGACTTCTTCCCCAATACATGCTTTGATGGCTTGGATTGAATCTAGGTTTAATCCTATGGCCTAAAACACTTGCCTAATCTATAAATAAGACCCTAACCTATCCTAAATCCTCATTATTCATTCATGCAACTAAACTATGGCAAAATTTTACCTCTCATGGCCTCCACTCTCTTCATAAAATTTCTAAATGGTTTCTATGAGAGATTTTCCATGCATACAAGTGTTTTCAAGCTTGTATGAGTGTCATTAGCTTGCATTCAAGTCAAGTTTCTATCTTTGCATCATAAAGCAAGGGTTTTGATCGTTTTGGCTCAAGGGTTTTTATGTTAGAGCTTGCATTTTGGGTCTATTTGATTGCATAAGGGCTTTGTCATATCTTTTGTGCCTTCATAGCAATGTAAGCCCTTTCCCTACTCTTAGATATTAACTATGAAGTTAAATGTTCATGTTGCAAGTTTGGGTTTGATCATTGAGTATGATACATGCTATCATGTCATGCAAGTTTATGAAGGCATTATCTTGATCTTGTGAGCTAAAAGCTACAACCTTTATGTTGAAATGTTGCATTAGGCAACATGAGAACCCTCATAACCTTTATGTCAACTTGCATATGAAGTCATAACCCTTATATGATGATATATGCGAGTTACTAGTCATCATTCCATATCTTTTGTCACCATGATTCGCTTATGTGCCAAGTTTGGGTTTAAGCATGTTTTGAGGCTTAAGAATGTAACATGCAAGTTAATGAACACATTTGTGCCTCATTTGCCACCATGATTAACTTGTGGCTTAATATCCATTTTTGTCATGCCTTTGCCAAGTCTCTTCTTTTAATCCATTACGTTGTCGCGAACGTATATGCGAGTTTAAAAGCGTTGGGTTATGTTATGGGTAATTTCTAATGACATGAAAATACAACTTGAAAACATGACTTGAAATATAACATGGAAGTTGACATGTAAGTATGCATAAAAACATAAGCTTGGGAATTTACCTATTAAGTTAGGTCTACCCTTTGGGAATTTACCTATTAAGTTAGGTCTACCCAAATGCTTGAAAACTTGTAACATGTTTTGGGAAACATGATGGACATGACACTTAGATAATATAAGTGTGGCCAACTCGAGGTTGGGTTGAGTTTGCAACGTAAAACTACCCGGAACCGACCGGCCTAACTAGTAGTTGCAAACAATAGGACCCAATGTGAGAAGTTGGTCATGTTGTGCTTGAACCCGAGGTTAGACCAAGTTGTGGTGTAAAGCTACCCGGAACCGACCGGCTTAACTAGTAACCACAACAAAGTCTAATGTGAGAGGTGAAGGTGCATTAAGTAATTAATGCCACATGATAGGGTTAAGTTAATTTGATTAATGACTCTTAACCAAATATGACATGGACAAATGGGTTAAGTAATTTGATTAGGCTAATGATACTTAACAAAACATGACAAGGTTGGGTAGGTTAAGTAACTTGATTTGCCTAATGACACTTAACCATTTTTATATGACTAGTGGATGGGGTTAAGTTAACCAACACTTAATCAATCCAACGTGATAACCTGGTAAGGTTAAGTAAGTTTTCTTAATGACGCTTAACCGAAAAATACGGTTAACGAATGGGGTTAAGATTAGACTCAACTAGTCTAAACATGGAAATCGGATGGGGTTAAGTTAGCCTAGACTTAATTAATCCCACTTGGTAGTTTAATGGGGTTAAGTTAAACACTTAACTAATCTAAACATGATGAATTGATGTGGTTAAGTGACCTATACTTATCCAATCTAACTCGTTAATTTATTGTGGTTAAGTTAACCAATACTTAACCAATATAACGTGAAAACATGATAAGACTAAGTCACGAATCGCTTGAATACACTTGACCGATTTGACTAAGTAAATTGATAGGGTCAAGTTAATATATACTTAACCAATCTAGAATGATAATTGGACGAGGTTAAGTCGTGAATTGCTTAATATACTTAACCAACTTGAGCATGGTTTGTAGGGTTAAGCCTTGAACTTGGATACTTAGCCAATTTTGACAGGATTTGTAGACGGGTTAAGTCATGAACTTAAGTGACACTAAATCCATTATGTAAACCCTAGTTCTGAGGATTAGGTGGATAACCGTAGTTAACAAGGATAACGGGAACAATGCTAAGTGGTAAACCTTAGTTGAAGAATAACTAAGTAATGATTCTTAGTCAAGGAAATTTAGACCAGTTCATAGATAGATGAGTAACCTGATACGGTAGGTCATCATTTAAGTATACGAGTATGAGCAAGTATCTGATTTAGATAAAGGCTCCAGCGAACTGGGTAACGAAGCAGCGGCTTCGGGGAACGTGACGATATTCTTGGTATCCCTCTATGAGCTGCCAGGTGATTATACTAGGCTCGTGAGAGGTTAAGGTCTGCATTAGAAGAACCAAGAGTATGCCTTGGTTGCTATACGAGCGACCTAAAGACGGGGATGGATAGGGGATAGTCGACGATACACGGTCGTACCCTAGATAGCATTTCGTCAGGCTACCTACCATCTTTGGTCAAGCGTGTACGTACGGAAAGGCAGAGAACACCCAAAAGACCATAATTGCTATCTAATTATGGTTGCGGTAAGGCTTGGATGTGGGTTGGCCAGTGTTGTGTTCTCATACAGGATTTATCCTGTCTTGTCTTTCACTAGTTGAGGGAGTGGTCTCGTGGGACCATAGCCACGTATAAGAAAAACAGACCTTAGCATCTGCATCGGCAGATAAATCGAAAGCTCCCGACCGAGTCCTGTATTTCTTGATTTGCCCTGTGACAGGACTCGGATGGCACGATGTGATACATGTGCATACAGTCATGGAAAAGCGATTCACGATGAATGCGTGGGAAAAAGGGCGCGGTTGGCGGTTAGCGTAATCCCTAGTGGCCCTAGGTGGTTGAACCCAAACCGAGATACGAAAACGTGCAATAGGTAAGCATAATCCCTAGCAGCCCTAGGTAGCATAAGTCCTAGTTGTACAAACAATAATTCATGTTGGAAGACCCTAGCTAGGTTTAGGGTAACAGTCCAAACCGATCTTAAGGATCATGGAACTATGTTAAAGTAATAAAGAATCTCATGGGAAAGCCCGTATGGTCTACGGCAAGGGACTGAACATTTACATGGAATAAAACATACAAGTTGAGTAACCTATATATGCGATATATTAGGTTGACATGGACCATTACACGACTTTTGAGTGAGGGTCATTCTTGGTTAACACATGACACGGTGGGGATACTAGTACGGTAGGTGCAGAGCTAAAATACAGGATAGATATCACGGGGCGTTATACGTGACAGATATCTTGGGGATATTATACTTGATAGAAACCTGACGATGTGATACCTTGTTTTATCTTGACATCGTAATTTATCATGACACCTTAGTTTATCTGAGTTCAGTAGTTCATCCTGTTATTTTGATTTAGCTTATCTATCTTGTTATCATGCTTATGTTCATCTCAGTTTCTCATGTCAGTTAACTTTACTAGTTTTTATGCTAATAGTAGATAGGGCTTACTCAGTCTTTTTGACTGACCCGTTTTGTTTCGCCTCTTTTCTTCCGTTCCCCCCCCCCCCCCCCAGGTTACAGGGAGGAAATACTGTTGTTTAGTTCGGACTTCTTCTGCTTGAAGGTCATCATGGATGGCTTGGACTTTTCTTGGCTAATGGCTACTTTACTGTTTTTACTTGGGGAATAATTTATGAAAATGTCTTTATGCTTCTTTACTATTGCAAGACAGGTTTTGATGTACTCTGATGTAAAAGCCTTTAGACCTTATTTATTCATGTTATGAAAGTTTGATTTTACTTCCGCTATTTTATATGTTCTGTCTTGTGATATTTCTATGCATGTTTACCAATAATGCCCCTCTAAAGCTAGTGCATTCCTTTGCGAGTGACCCTAGCGGAGGCGGGGTGTTACACGTGGTATCAGAGCAGAAGGTTACCAGACTGGGCAAAAGTTTTTAAAGACCTTCTGAAAACTATTTGAAAAAAAACCGTTTACAAAGAAGCATTTTTCAAGAAAATTTTCTTTTAAAAGAAAAAGGCTATTCCCCAAAGGCCATTAGCACTATCCTTGTTTCCTTAATTGAGTCTCTTTTCCTTTCTTTCCTCCATCTGTAGTCACAGTAGTTTTAACTGCGACTAGTCTTTTCTACCTACGAAAGTGCTTTCCATACGATGGAGGTGGTTCTCGAGAGACCAGTGGCCGCGTTATAAGAAAGGATCGTGAGAAAGAAGGATAAAGGATACGAGCTTAAGGATGAGCAACTTGTTGGTATGGCTTAGTCCTCAAAGGAGGGAGAAAGATGAACAATGAAACCCATGACGAGAGAGTACCTTTGGCATGGTAAAACGGGGCAGATAGTTAAGTATTATGGGACAAGGACAAGATCATCGGGAGGGCAGTAGTATGCTCTCATTTCTAGAGTACCTCGGAAGGAGGGTAACGATCTTGTTAAAGGTTTAGCTTTTCTTCTCTATCATCCTGTTAGGACTTCGTTGTTCGTATCATTTAAGTCTGCTTCGATAGTTGAGTCTCTGCACCTTAAGTACTAGCGTAATAGAGAATCCCATTTTTGTCTCGAAGTCCTATTGGAGAATCAGTCCATTTATACATGACTTGTTTGGATTTGGGAATGTCTATGCCAAGTGTTGAGTTTGGAAATAATGCTTATGTTTATAAGCTATGGATGGATTCTAGGGATGAAGTGGTTATCCAGTAGGGGGTGCCACTCTCGGTTTTGATAGGAGGGTAGTTAGACCTTTTGACTAGCCTTGGTAATGCCCTCGAAGTATCGGGTAACCTTTTTGAGGTTTTGTCATGACTAGTTACTTAGAATCCCTTGATGCCTTTATTGGAAATTTGAAGCCCGATCGAGTGGTGTTCGCCAATAAGATGGATGGTTTACTTCATTTATGCATGGGTTATAGAGATCACCCTAGTAAGTGCGCATGATAACCTGATTGACATCTGTTTACTTTCAAGAGAAAGTTCTTCTACATGGAATGCCTTATAGTATATAAACGAGATCCAAGATTCACTAGTGAATTTTGGAAAGCTTGCATGAGATCATGAGTACGCAGTCATGTTTGCGTCAAGTATTCTAGGAAAAGGATAAGTGCAAGTGGAACGAGAGGCGACGAAGAAATGAGTTCCAGCTCATGTTATGGAAACAGGAATAAGAAGCTACAAAATCGCGAAGTTAAAAGACGACTTTGATGGTCAAAGACTAGATACGCGCATGATATCTCTTTTTGGGAGTATATCCTTGATCCCTGTTTTCTGTAGAGCTTACTTGTAGGCTATCTTTTGTGGACATCCTCTCGGTCCTATTCTCCGTTACAAACCCTGTAAGGAGTTTGTCCTGTTTATCTTCTCGACCCTGTTTCAGGGAATTCTAGGTAGAACCCTATGGATGTAAACATGTATTTGAAACATGTTATGATTGATATGGTTGCAAGTGGTTGCTCGTGGATGCGCGAATACACATTAGATACTAGCTCGACTCGGTCACATTTCATATTGCATATGCACAAGTATTTATACTTGTTTATGGATGAAATCGAATGTATTATCGTGCGGTTGTTGCATATGAATGAATGATTGTGCACGCATATAGTATCTATATGACTAGGACTATTTGCATACATGTTGGATTCATGGCACTATACATATTTTGCATTAGAAAGATTATTCAGGCCTGATCATTAGCATTAGCTAAGGAACATGTACACACACGTTTTGCATATATTCATACAGCATTAGAAATCATCTAAGGACAATGGTTGCTTGTGGATGATGTTTTGAGTAGATGGATGATGGATGGTAGGATATGTTCTTCCTAACTTGGAGATTTCGGGGACGAAATCCTAAAAGGTGGGGAGAATGTAACAACCCGTATTTTCAATAACATGTTATAACATAAATGGAGGCAGAATTAAACTGTAAAATCTGAATCAAGGGAAACGGGCTATGCCATTGCGTTCATCTCGGAAAAATACGCGAAATAGAGTCCGAGTTTTCGAAAATCGGAGTCCGTATGACCAAGATATGGCCTCGCGAAGTTTCACGAAAAATTCCCAAATTAAAGTATACTTAATTAAGTGAAATGGGTTGTGCAGAGAAATATATATATTGATATATATATATAATTGAAAATTAAATAAATAAATATGCAAAAATGTTCAAAACAGCGAATTGGGAGAGGGGAATAACCGAACCGGCCGATTTTTGAGGTCGACCCAAGCCCGCTGGGTCGACTAGGGGTTAATCCAGGGTGTTTGGCTGTCAACCCGTGGGCCGATTCGCTCAAATGCAGATTTTGCATTTGGATGGTTCTCATGGTTCATCTTTAATCTAAAGGCCCTAGATGGTTCCTACACTTGACTTCTTCCCCAAGACATGCTTTGATGGCTTGGATTGAATCTAAGTTTAATCCTATGGCCTAAAACACTTGCCTAATCTATAAATAAGACCCTAACTTATCCTAAATCCTCATTATTCATTCATGCAACTAAACTATGGCAAAATTTTACCTCTCATGGCCTCCACTCTCTTCATAAAATTTCTAAATGGTTTCTATGAGAGATTTTCCATGCATACAAGTGTTTTCAAGCTTGTATGAGTGTCATTAGCTTGCATTCAAGTCAAGTTTCTATCTTTGCATCATAAAGCAAGGGTTTTGATCATTTTGGCTCAAGGGTTTTTATGTTAGAGCTTGCATTTTGGGTCTATTTGATTGCATAAGGGCTTTGTCATATCTTTTGTGCCTTCATAGCAATGTAAGCCCTTTCCCTACTCTTAGATATTAACTATGAAGTTAAATGTTCATGTTTCAAGTTTGGGTTTGATCATTGAGTATGATACATGCTATCATGTCATGTAAGTTTATGAAGTCATTATCTTGATCTTGTGAGCTAAAAGCTACAACCTTTATGTTGAAATGTTGCATTAGGCAACATGAGAACCCTCATAACCTTTATGTCAACTTGCATATGAAGTCATAACCCTTATATGATGATATATGCGAGTTACTAGTCATCATTCCATATCTTTTGTCACCATGATTCGCTTATGTGCCAAGTTTGGGTTTATGCATGTTTTGAGGCTTAAGAATGTAACATGCAAGTTAATGAACACATTTGTGCCTCATTTGCCACCATGATTAACTTGTGGCTTAATATCCATTTTTGTCATGCCTTTGCCAAGTCTCTTCTTTTAATCCATTACGTTGTCGCGAACGTATATGCGAGTTTAAAAGCGTTGGGTTATGTTATGGGTAATTTCTAATGACATGAAAATACAACTTGAAAACATGACTTGAAATATAACATGGAAGTTGACATGTAAGTATGCATAAAAACATAAGCTTGGGAATTTACCTATTAAGTTAGGTCTACCCTTTGGGAATTTACCTATTAAGTTAGGTCTACCCAAATACTTGAAAACTTGTAACATGTTTTGGGAAACATGATGGACATGACACTTAGATAATATAAGTGTGGCCAACTCGAGGTTGGGTTGAGTTTGCAACGTAAAACTACCCGGAACCGACCGGCCTAACTAGTAGTTGCAAACAATAGGACCCAATGTGAGAAGTTGGTCATGTTGTGCTTGAACCCGAGGTTAGACCAAGTTGTGGTGTAAAGCTACCCGGAACCGACCGGCTTAACTAGTAACCACAACAAAGTCTAATGTGAGAGGTGAACGTGCATTAAGTAATTAATGCCACATGATAGGGTTAAGTTAATTTGATTAATGACTCTTAACCAAATATGACATGGACAAATGGGTTAAGTAATTTGATTAGGCTAATGATACTTAACAAAACATGACAAGGTTGGGTAGGTTAAGTAACTTGATTTGCCTAATGACACTTAACCATTTTTATATGACTAGTGGATGGGGTTAAGTTAACCAACACTTAATCAATCCAACGCGATAACCTGGTAAGGTTAAGTAAGTTTTCTTAATGACGCTTAACCGAAAAATACGGTTAACGAATGGGGTTAAGATTAGACTCAACTAGTTTAAACATGGAAATCGGATGGGGTTAAGTTAGCCTAGACTTAATTAATCCCACTTGGTAGTTTAATGGGGTTAAGTTAAACACTTAACTAATCTAAACATGATGAATTGATGTGGTTAAGTGACCTATACTTATCCAATCTAACTCGTTAATTTATTGTGGTTAAGTTAACCAATACTTAACCAATATAACGTGAAAACATGATAAGGCTAAGTCACGAATCGCTTGAATACACTTGACCGATTTGACTAAGTAAATTGATAGGGTCAAGTTAATATATACTTAACCAATCTAGAATGATAATTGGACGAGGTTAAGTCGTGAATTGCTTAATATACTTAACTAACTTGAGCATGGTTTGTAGGGTTAAGCCTTGAACTTGGATACTTAGCCAATTTTGACAGGATTTGTAGACGGGTTAAGTCATGAACTTAAGTGACACTTAATCCATTATGTAAACCCTAGTTCTGAGGATTAGGTGGATAACCGTAGTTAACAAGGATAACGGGAACAATGCTAAGTGGTAAACCTTAGTTGAAGAATAACTAAGTAATGATTCTTAGTCAAGGAAATTTAGACCAGTTCATAGATAGATGAGTAACCTGATACGGTAGGTCATCGTTTAAGTATACGAGTAGGAGCAAGTATCTGATTTAGATAAAGGCTCCAGCGAACTGGGTAACGAAGCAGCGGCTTCGGGGAACGTGAGGATATTCTTGGTATCCCTCTATGAGCTGCCAGGTGATTATACTAGGCTCATGAGAGGTTAAGGTCTGCGTTAGAAGAACCAAGAGTATGCCTTGGTTGCTATACGAGCGACCTAAAGACGGGGATGGATAGGGGATAGTCGATGATACACGGTCGTACCCTAGATAGCATTTCGTCAGGCTACCTACCATCTTTGGTCAAGCGTGTACGTACGGAAAGGCAGAGAACACCCAAAAGACCATAATTGCTATCTAATTATGGTTGCGGTAAGGCTTGGATGTGGGTTGGCCAGTGTTGTGTTCTCATACAGGATTTATCCTGTCTTGTCTTTCACTAGTTGAGGGAGTGGTCTCGTGGGACCATAGCCACGTATAAGAAAAACAGACCTTAGCATCTGCATCGGCAGATAAATCGAAAGCTCCCGACCGAGTCCTGTATTTCTTGATTTGCCCTGTGACAGGACTCGGATGGCACGATGTGATACATGTGCATACAGTCATGGAAAAGCGATTCACGATGAATGCGTGGGAAAAAGGGCGCGGTTGGCGGTTAGCGTAATCCCTAGTGGCCCTAGGTGGTTGAACCCAAACCGAGATACGAAAACGTGCAATAGGTAAGCATAATCCCTAGCAGCCCTAGGTAGCATAAGTCCTAGTTGTACAAACAATAATTCATGTTGGAAGACCCTAGCTAGGTTTAGGGTAACAGTCCAAACCGATCTTAAGGATCATGGAACTATGTTAAAGTAATATAGAATCTCATGGGAAAGCCCGTATGGTCTACGGCAAGGGACTGAACATTTACATGGAATAAAACATACAAGTTGAGTAACCTATATATGCGATATATTAGGTTGACATGGACCATTACACGACTTTTGAGTGAGGGTCATTCTTGGTTAACACATGACACGGTGGGGATACTAGTACGGTAGGTGCAGAGCTAAAATACAGGATAGATATCACGGGGCGTTATACGTGACAGATATCTTGGGGATATTATACTTGATAGAAACCTGACGATGTGATACCTTGTTTTATCTTGACATCGTAATTTATCATGACACCTTAGTTTATCTGAGTTCAGTAGTTCATCCTGTTATTTTGATTTAGCTTATCTATCTTGTTATCATGCTTATGTTCATCTCAGTTTCTCATGTCAGTTAACTTTACTAGTTTTTATGCTAATAGTAGATAGGGCTTACTCAGTCTTTTTGACTGACCCGTTTTGTTTCGCCTCTTTTCTTCCGTTCCCCCCCCCCCCAGGTTACAGGGAGGAAATATTGTTGTTTAGTTCGGACTTCTTCTGCTTGAAGGTCATCATGGATGGCTTGGACTTTTCTTGGCTAATGGCTACTTTACTGTTTTTACTTGGGGAATAATTTATGAAAATGTCTTTATGCTTCTTTAATATTGCAAGACAGGTTTTGATGTACTCTGATGTAAAAGGCTTTAGACCTTATTTATTCATGTTATGAAAGTTTGATTTTACTTCCGCTATTTTATATGTTCTGTCTTGTGATATTTCTGTGCATGTTTACCAATAATGCCCCTCTAAAGCTAGTGCATTCCTTTGCGAGTGACCCTAGCGGAGGCGGGGTGTTACATCGATTTCGAATAAAAATTCTCAAGTCTCATTCACTTATCCAACGCCTAATTCTCGATTCAAATCTTGATTAACTATTTATTCTTCAAACTAGTCAAATCTACTTAATAACAAAAAATCTGATTTTTTTTGTTTCAAAAATCATTTCACTTACTTTAATGGAGTTCATATATATTTTCATAACTCAAGTCTGTATTTTCTAATGAAAATCCATATTTTATTTACTTGAAATTCCTTTATTTATTCCAATAAACCGTTATGGTTCTCTAATGGTTCTGGCGTTGTTTTTCCAAAAATCTGATTTTGACATAACTCAAAATCTATTCGACGAAATCCAGATTTTTCTCTTCCATTAGTTAACAATTAACAAATCGGTCCTGATGATTCTTGTTTCACAGAATTCTGACTTAAATTGATTTCTATATACTCAATTGAAGTTCGAATTGCCAATTACGAACTACAGCGCTGTGACGAGTGCGTTTTAATTATATTTAATATATAAACATTTTAAATTTCATTTATATATAAAATCAAACATCATTCTAATATATTTCAATATATTAAATCCAGTTTTCCAATTCAACTTAACATTTTTGATTTTCTCAACTCGTTGATTTTTCATTGCTCAATTATAATTTCTTTATAACTTAAATTGCTATATTAAATTAAACTTCCCTTTTATAAATAAATTATTTCATAAAATTCGATATAAATCGAATTTCAATTATAAACTCTTTAAACTTGTTTCAATTCAGTTTATATTTTGAATTCCGAAATAAATTCTATCGTCCCCTTTTCAAAACGATTTCCAATTCACTTTTTAAATTCATACTTGAATTTAAAATCCCAAATTATCCCCTGATAACTATCTTACTTAATTTATAACACTGTTTATAAATTTAACCTCCTTGTTTTATAAATTCAAACAAGTTCCATTTCGAAATCTATTTAAAAAAACTAAATCTTATTTTGGAATATTCTATTTATTTTAACTTATCTATATAACATAGAATCTATTTTAATATTTAATTTATATATTAGTTTCTTAATTAATAAAATTCTAATATCCTTTTTTTGGATATAATTTATTTTATAAATTTAGCATAATCTAATTTAATTATCCAATTTAATTTTCATTTCGAACATTTGAATAAATTTCATTGTTTTCTATTTAAAACGTTTACCAATTCATTTTTAATTCACATTAGAATTTAAAATATTCATATTATCCAATGATAATTTAAATTCACTTTAGTTCCCTGATTATCCAATCAAAATCATTCCATTTTATTTATAAACGCCATTTATAAATTTACTGCAATTCCTTGATTATTTAATTTATGAACATCGTTTATAAATTCAATACTTGTTTTATTTATTTTCAAAACAAGTAAATATCTTTAGCCCATTCTAAATTCAAATTCTATTTTAGAAAAATAGAATTTTCCTTCTTAAATATCAAAATCTCTTTTTCACAATATTTTTACAAATTACCATTTAGGGATCCCTCCAACCTATTTTCCTGCACCCGCAAATGTTGGCCAACATAAATAATACCCATCCTGCTTCGAGGTAGGATATCGCGGTATAGAAGGTCATCCACTATCATAGCGTGGGCCGTATAGGATCATCCGCTAATGGTACTGCGGGAACTATCTAATCACCAATATATACATATATATATATATATATATATATATAATAGCAACCACCAATCCTAGATAACTAATATATTTTTATAATAGCCATAAAAAAATTTGATGCAACCAAACAACCATCAAACAATTATTTTAACGAATAAAATAATTCAAAATAAAAATGAGAGATTTACTCACCATGATTTTTATTCGCGCTGAATAGCCATGGAAGCATATTATATAGATTTCACAGCAATTTCTCCATACATCTGTTTTCCAATGTAAAACAAAAATAAATAAATTTTCAATTATCGAATTTATACGAATTTAATTAAACTAATTACCCATGTGTACAAAATTTAAATTAATTGCTTAAACGTTAGTCTAAAATTTTATTTATTTACTAATTAATTTTCTTGTATATAAAATAATTATGTAAACTAATTTTCCTTTATTAGTTTTTTCGCATTTATACAAACTAACTCCAATTTAAATGAAAATAAAAAGAACTAAATTACCAATTAAATGAAAATTACCTAAATTCCTTTTTCTTTCCTCTACGGTTTCCTCTCATCCATCTAACTTCGCAACTGAATTTCAACATCACCTACTCCATCTTGCAAATTCAATCATCTCTGTATAATCACCAAACAATCCAAGCACTCTCCCAGCATTAATGTGATCCCAAAAATCGAACTCCTCACAAATTGGACTCTAGCATCCCTTAAAACTCACGGCACCTACCTGAACAACATCCATCCAAAATCTCGACCTCCTCCATCCGCCTAACTCTAATCCAACTCGAACCCCTAATCAATGATCGCGATGCCATGAACACGAGCTACAACCTCGACAGCTAAGTCTCAAACTTCCCCAAAATCGAACAGCCCTAGATCGATTGCTTCATGAAATCTGCACCTCCAGACATCCGTTCGCACCTGATACAACCGACGCCGGCATCCTCCTTGCAACACGAGATCTCCAGATCTGAGTCGAGCCTCGGTTTCCAATGCGATATCCATTTATCTTTTTTTTCTGATAGGAGGATTAGGTATTTAAAATGACAGGAAAAAGGGTCGGTTTTATTTAATTCTGAAAGGGAATGAATGAAAATATAAAGAGGGTGAGCGATTGAGATTAAAATGGAAAACATAGTAGCCATTTCAATTTCTGAAGCTTTTAATTGAATTTTTTTCTTCAGAAGAACAAAGGGGGCTCAGTTGATTAAATAGGAAAATTATACTTAGCGATGAAGGAATTTAGGTCTGCGTTTTCACAGTTGGGTAAGTAACGTAAAAAGGAAATTTAATTTGATTTGATCAATATTAAATTTTGATTAGATATAAAGAGATTTAAATACTTTTTAAATGGATTTCGATTTGATTTCAAGCCTACCCACAATCAAATATCTCGGGGTTCGTTAATTGAAATCACGAACCACTATTCTAGCTTTCCGACAGACATTTCAATGTAATAACCCTATTCTGAACTCAACAGTAAATATTCTCTGAAATTTGTTTCGAACGTGCATATATAAAATAACCATATTAAATCGATATAATATTATTTAAATTCAAAAACAAATAAATTCTCTAATAAAAAAATATTTTTATTATCATCTATATTCAAATACAATTCATACTGATCATCTGAATTGTTTTGATTTAGTTTCTAACTTCGAATTGAATTATTTTAGATTCTCGTATTACGATGATTATATATAATCAAAATAAGTCGTGTTTCGATTATTAAATAGATAACTCAATATAAAATATTGTTTATATTATCAAATCCATATTTAAAACGATATTAAATATTTTAAAATTAATTGTTCAAAAATCCGGGTCGTTACACTAAAATTCAAGGCGTTGCTTGCTACAATGTAACTATAGGTATGCTGATTTTTGTCTATTGAAATACACGCTTCAAAGTGTTACCATATAAGTCCAAGGTGTTGCAGTAGCCATGTGAATAAATTTATCAATCCGGGTGATTATGATCCAACAGTCCATATTAGCAATCCGCATGAAATAATCTTTAATGTGGGAAGCAAAAACAAAACAAAAAAACAAAGCGGCAAAAAACTTTGCAAAATTTTCAAGGGTTTCGATCGAAAACTTCACAAAATACGCCGTCGCTCAACCTATCAAAGACTCACTCGCAATTTCAGTTAGGCCTAAAAGTTCAAGTTTACAAGCTTAATTAGGGTTCGATTACGGCAAGTACGAGTTCAAGTTCAATTAGGGCTTCAGTGTTTCAATTAGGTCTTCAACTGGGGTTCGTTTGGGTCTCAAATTTCAGTTAGGGCTTCGATTTAATCTGCTGCTTAAGGTATCACCCAATGTATATTTCAAGTATTTCCTAATCTGATTGTTGCATTGCCTAATTTACATATTTACTTGTGTGTTCAGGTGTAATCATATTCCTGATTTTATTATTATGTTTATTTTTGTAACAAACTTATGTTGAGCAGTGCTTATATGATATTATTGTGTTTTTCTACATTATAGTCATGGCTAAATAATATTTTTGTATTTTATTTGTGTGTAAATTAGTGATGAACGAGGAAAAAAATATGGGTAAAACTTCCTAAGTTCATATGACTGCATGTTATTTGTGTGTAAATTTAGGCCTCGATTACCAAAGAATACATGCATGTCCAAATGACTGCATGCTATATTGGGCAAAAAATGAAAAGGAAAATAATTGCAAAACTTGTGGTGTTTCAAGGAAAATAACTACATGTTACTTAAATAAGAAAATACTGTTTCTGCCTTGATTAAATGTTGTAACTGATGTATCATATTTGAGGCTTCTTTTTCTATCTTTTTTATTGTTTCTGCCTATATTACATGTTAGTGAAGTGGTTGTTTTATTTTATAATGCGGTTGGTTTATTTTATTTTGTAATTACTTCAATCTAATGTTAATTTCTCCATTTTGTGTAGGGTGGAGGCAAATCTTAGGCTCCACCACAAGGGAAAATTTGGAAAGAATGGAGATGCTGGTGGAGAAGAGGCTATTGTTAAGGGAGTTGATCTAGATAGGTTTTCGTGCATAGTACTGATGGAGTTTGTCAAGGAAGAGCTAGAGTACACCAAAATTGGAGGAATATATGCATGGAAAGGTCCAACGAGTGGGTGGAAATTGGTTGCCGATGATGTAGAGCTGTTGCTTATGATGCAAATAAAAAATAATGGTGATTACATTGATTTCTATGTCGACACTGTCGCCGATGATAGTACCGAGCCAATAAAACAAATGTAGCCACATGTCATCGTACGCCCAAGGAAGAATCTGTTTCCAAGTATAAACATGTCTTCTCGTTTGTAGTATTTTGATGAATTTGGTCATTTTTCTGAATATGTTTTTCATTTAGGACTTGTTTGATTTTTAGTGCACTTAGTAGAATAATAAAGAACTTGTATGTTGCAGCTGCGAAATCACAGAAACGGCAGTTTGTCACTGCTCAGTGCGCTCACCACCTGCAACAGGTAGCAAAAAAGAAGCAGCAGACCGATTAGGTCTTTGCTCCTAGAAAGTCAGCATAGCTAAACAATTCACAAGTGATCAACGAAACTACTATGAGTCCACTTATCAACAACAAGCAAACTGAAGTCATTACTCCTGGAAAGTCGGGAAAACTAAATAATCCAGTTACGAACAATCCAGAAGTGATCAGAAAAACCGGTGCGAGTCCACATATGAAGAAGAAAAAGGTGGTCAGCAAGAATTCAACTAGAGTCAGTAGTTCGATGAAGTTACCAAAGAAAGAAAATACAACTGAAGTCAGTGTTGCAACTTTGAATATCAACTCAGTAGGTGTCAGGAGTAAATTGGATTTCAATAATTCTCCAATGATGAAGAGGAAAATACAGATGAAAATGAGTTTCTGGTAACAAAACTACAATATTATATTATAATGTATGTTCTGCATATTTTGCTAATATTTACAACAATGTCTTGTTTAATTACTTTCAGAATGATTCATCACCTCCGCCATCTCCACCGTTTATAGAGTACAAAAGGGAGAGAGACAAAAATGTCGCACAAAAGAATAGTGTTTTTGAAAAACTTGGGATGCCTAGATTATTTTCTGGAATGAGAAATGAATTTGGAAAAAATAAAGCAAAATCAAAGATGCTTGGTGAGGAAAGCAAAGATTATGTTTCCAAATTTGAAGATGATACTTTAAAAAATCAACCAAAGGTGCGTTATAGCTGAAGATTTAATTTTATGTTGGTAATCATTGACTAACTTCATTATTTTTTATTTTATTGTTTTTATATGCGTATTTTAGAGAACTAAAAAAGTTAGGGTTACAAAGCCTCGGTCTGGACCGACAACTCGTTCACGAGCCAATGTTGAATCTGCAACTGATAAGAATGAAACTCTGAAGATAAGGGAAGTACCAGTTCGTACGCAATCTGATGGTCCACCATGTAGCGTTGAGTTACAACACAATGAAGGAATACCAACAATGGTGGATTATTTGGCTATGCGAGAATGCCAGAAGATTAATAGTAGTGGAAGTGCAAGGAATAAGACTGTTGTCGAAAAATGTCTCGACAAATATTGAAAACAAAGAAGATGAAGGTAGTATTTGATTGAGTTCTGATTTTAGTAGTTTAAGTTCTCATTTATGTTTTGCCTAGCCTTCTCATTACTATTGTATGTACTTTATAATAGTAGTCGGAGCTCCCAGAAGGCTTAGGGGGAAAACAAAGATGGATAAAGTTCATTCAAGGCTATACGACAAAAGAGTTATAATCCAAATGAATGATCGGGGCCAACCTATTTCAGACGATGACCAAGTAATGACTGAACTGAGTTATTTTGTAGGAACACTGAAGAGGAGTGTTCCACTTACTTACAAGTCTTGGTTTGATGTTCCTACAAGTTTAAAAGATGCGCTGTGGAGCTATGTGAAGGTAATTTGCAAACTTAGCTGAATTTTACTTAAATATATGGAACTTGCCAAAAAAGTAGCATGACGATTCTTTTTAATGTTTGATTTGTATTTAAGCAATGGTATATTATTCTAAATGAATGTGAATATTGGGATTTAAGGTCAATTCATGACGCTTGGAGGGGATACAAGAGTCGTATTAAAAAGGCACATTATACGACTTATGAAACTGATGAAGATAGGTTTGAAAATAGGTCGGACGAAATTCCACTTCAGGATTTCAAAGTACTCTTGCACTTTTAGGGAGACGAAAAAGTTCAGGTATAGTTTTAAGTTTTATCACAGAATTTTTCACTTTTTATTCATTCAAATCAATCAGATAAACATGTTTATTTCACGTTGTTTTGTAGTCCAAGGCCCTTACAAATTTTGCAAATCGAAAATTGTATACTGACACCGTGATGTTGAGACAAGATTTTGATCGATGCCAACATATAAAGGTGCAATGAAGATCATTTCATAGAGCTAAGGTTTTTTACTTTGAGTCGTGTTAGAAATATGTTGAAATCTATCCTCAAAGTATAACACGAATGCACAAAACTTCGTTGCTGAAATCTGTATATTTGAGGAATTGAAAAGTCACAGAAAAAGCCCAAACGGTCCAGGCTTCGACCGAGAAAGAGTGTAGAGTGATATAGACTATGGACCGAGGTCATCTGGTCCATAGCCAGAAAACGGTCGACCGCCCAAAAAAGGACCGGTCGACCGGTTTTACTGTGTTTGCACATAACGGCTATTTTTTTGATTCTTTAAATTTCCAGAAACTTAACCAGTCGACCGGTGATTTTCAACCAGTCGACCGGTTCCGAACAACAAGCTTTTTTATGAAGGGTTGCTTCCATTCATCAAGAGTTTTCTCTTCAATTTTCAATGGAAACGGATGCAATCTTTTGTAGAAACTCTTCATGAAGGAATGCAACTATTCTACACTATAAATAGACTTGAAATCATACTTTCAAATCACCGATTCTTGCTCTAAATTCTGATCTTACTTTCTAAATATTCTTGCATTCTAAAAGCTCTCAAATATTTCAATTGCTTATTGAATCATTGAAATTATTTCATATCTTTTGATTCAACAAGCATTCTACTTCCTTAAATCTACGCATTCAAAGTATATACTCGAGGATAAGATTATAGGAAGGGTGTACTACAAGTGACTATTCTGTGTATTGAAGACACAATATATAGTCAATCATCAACTACTTTGTATTGAAATTCCGGTAAGCCTGTAGTCGTTCAAATCAGGTGGGTAAGCTTGTGGCCCATGAAATCAAGTGGGTAAGCTTGTGGCCTGTGAAATCAAGTGGTGTGTTGTGAACCTGTTCCTCCGGGTGAAGCGAGGTTGTTGATTAGTAAAAATCCAGAGAGAGGTCTGGGACTGAACGTAGGACGGTGCTCCGAACCAATATAAAAAGCCCTGGTGTGATTTTTCCTTTTTACTGCATTTACTATTTTACTTATCTGTGATATTGCTACTATGAGATCTTTCTTTGTATATATCATATATTCCGCATATCCATATTACTGATCCTGCCTAAAGTCGTCTATTGACATTTTCATTTAGTTTGGTACCCACTTGCTTTGTTTTGGGTCCATGGGTTAGATGGAAGGTAACCATACCCAAGAGGGTTTAATGGAACCTTTAAAGATAAAATTTTCATTATTAACTACTGAATCAAAATAATCATCGATAATTTTTTTTCTGTTTTTCGAACTTACAGGAACCCAAATACTTAAGTAATCTCTAGTGATATTCCTATTTGTACTTCTATATTTATTATAAATACCGTTAGTCATAGAAGTATTCGAATTTCTATAATAATTGGGTCTTGGATGTGCATTTGTACTAGCAATGATATTCTTTTTAATCGATGACAAAGGGGGAGAAATATTTTCTCTTATGATTATTCATATCATTCATGTTACATATACTATCATTTAAAATTATGTGCTTAACATGGTAATAGTATATGTGTGCTAACATTTGTTAATGCAGGAATCAAAAGGTAAGATTATTTATATTATGAACTAACAAATGTTGCAGAAATTCAAGGGGAGCTTTATATTTAGAGAGAGAAAATCCAAGGTGTTGTCATCAATCAAAAAGGGGGAGAATGTTGAGACAAGATTATGATCGATGCCAAGATATAAAGGTGCAATGAAGATCATTTCATAGAGCTAAGGTTTTTTACTTTGAGTCGTGTTAGAAATATGTTAAAATCTATCCTCAAAGTATAACACGAATGCACAAAACTTCGTTGCTGAAATTTGTATATTTAAGGAATTGAAAAGTCACAGAAAAAGCCTAAACGGTCTAGGCTTCGACCAGGAAAGAGTGCAGAGTGATATAAACTATGGACCGAGGTCCTCTGGTCCATAGCCAGAAAACGGTCGACCGCCCAAAAAAGGACCGATCGACCGGTTTTACTGTGTTTGCACATAGCAACTAATTTTTTGATTCTTTAAATTTCTAGAAACTTAACCAGTCGACCGGTTCCGAACAACAAGCTTTTTTATGAAGGGTTGCTTTGCAATCTTTTGTAGAAACTCTTTATGAAGGAATGCAACTATTCTACACTATAAATAGACTTGAAATCATACTTTCAAATCACTGATTCTTGCTCTAAATTCTGATCTTACTTTCTAAATATTCTTGCATTCTAAAAGCTCTCAAATATTTCAATTGCTTATTGAATCATTGAAATTATTTCATATCTTTTGATTCAACAAGCATTCTACTTCCTTAAATCTACGCATTCAAAGTATATACTCGAGGATAAGATTATAGGAAGGGTGTACTACAAGTGACTATTCTGTGTATTAAAGACACAATATATAGTCAATCATCAACTACTTTGTATTGAAATTCCGGTAAGCCTGTAGCCGTTCAAATCAGGTGGGTAAGTTTGTGGCCCGTGAAATCAAGTGGGTAAGCTTGTGGCCCGTGAAATCAAGTGGTGTGTTGTGAACCTGTTCCTCCGGGTGAAGCGAGGTTGTTGATTAGTAAAAATCCAGAGAGAGGTCTGGGACTGGACGTAGGACGGTGCTCCGAACCAGTATAAAAAGCCCTGGTGTGATTTTTCCTTTTTACTGCATTTACTATTTTACTTATCTGTGATATTGCTACTGTGAGATATTTCTTAGTATATATCATATATTCCGCATATCCATATTACTGATCCTGCCTAAAGTCGTCTATCGACACTTTCATGTGACACGCACACTGCTGGTCCAAAACTTTTTTCCCAAATTCGGCATAAGACGGTATGTATTTTGCTTATTTTTATAGTTGGCTAGTTTAACAATTTAGGTCATATGGAGGAATGCTTGTTTAACTCGAATGCAGTATCCTTGTTTAACTTTTGAATAAACTGCATATCCTTGTTTAACTTGTTTAGCAATATTAGTAATATATGCTTTGGAACAGTTGGTTTGAAATCCTTTTACTATCTAATTTTTTTGTATCAGTCCAAGGAATCAGATAGAGAACTTTATGTTAAGACTCGCAAGCGGAAAGAAGGAAAGGTGTACAAGACTGATGCTTCAATAATGAATTACAGAATTGTAAGAATTTTATTTTCCCTTCAATCAGGTGTAAAAAAATGCTTCATTTTGCTCATGATTATTATAGAATTAGATCCTGTTTTGTTGAAACCAATAGCAGGAACGATCATAGTAATGGGTGTGATCTTTTACTTTAGGTTTCAGTGTGTTATATGCCGCAGTTCTTGTTTAAGAAACTTGATTAAAAATTGTTAATTTTATTTAATGTCACATTTTATAACTACTTTATTTTGCAGGAGAAGATCGAAAAAGCAATTGGTGAAGGTGGAAGTGATGGAATTGTTCATGAACTTATTTCTTATGGAAAGTCGCATGGTCCATCATGGCTTATAGGACGGCACATAAAGTCTCCAAAAGTTTCAAAAGCTCCTCCAACAGCAGGCACATACATACAGGAGCTAACAATGAAGATAAGCGAAGATATAGCCGACAAAGTCGAAGCAAAGGTGAACAAGATGGTCCAAAGTGATTTTATGCAAAGGTGAACGAAAAAGTTAAGGAGAACTTGACAAGGATGCTTAAGAAATTAGGTGAAGCAAACCCTGACATGCACATTGATATCGGAGTTCTTTGTACAATAGTTCGCAGTGAAGGCACTAAAACTAAAAGCAGTGAACGAAGTGGAGGCTCGTGCTCTTAGTCATTGATAATGGGGATCTTTGTGCAACTGCAGAGAACATGAATTGATATTTAGCACGTACTAGCTGTGTTTGTAAGTATGCTCTATGAACATGATTTTTCTAGCTGTGTTTGCAAGTATGTTTGTATGTACTAATATTTTTGTTGCTTGTGAATCCGAGATAATTAGTAGTTTAATTTATTGTGATGTTAAATTCTGGAATGTTGCCATAGCTCTTATATAATGTTGTCGTATGTAATGTGAAATGTTTCCATTGCTATGATATGGTGTTTCCATTGGATGGTAAAAGTGTGGCATAGATTAATGCATGTGGTCCCCACAACAGGATTCCGTGAACTCGGGCTACAACCACAATAGGATTCCGTGAACCTGGGTTATAGATTTTAATGGGTCCCACATTTTTGTAAATTTAGCACCTGTGGCAACACCTATGCTAATGTTGCCTTAGGGTCGCAAATGTGTTGTCTTTGACTCTAAGGAAATGCGGCAAAAGGCAACCCCAAAAAAGTGTTGCCACGGATCGTTTTATGCCTATAGCAACACTTTTTGGCACCTGCTACGTCATTTCTCTGGGGTTGCCATAGGCCATCTATGGCGTAGTGAAATCAATTTTTGACCACGGGAATCAATTTCTCTTCGCGGCGGTAAATTGTCTACTTCTTCAAATACATCCACGTAATTTTTAACCACGGGAATATTTTCTAAAGAAATAGGAGTGATCTCAAGAGAATACCAAAATGCCTTTCTATCAGATTTTGAACCATGGCAAGGTATAGAAATAAAATCTCCAAACTTTGTTTTGATTTCAACAATTCTATCCGCACATCTTACTTTGGCATCAAATTTTATTAGCCAATCAAGACCAAGGATGATATCAAACTTGGAAAAATTCATGATAGTCAAGTCAAAAGGAAACTGAAAGTAAGACTAGGAAATAGGCACCCTACAGTATAAATCAAGGACGATAGAACCTCCTACAGGATTATGAACATTAATTGGCTCTTTAAGGCTTCTTTGTTTTAATTTTAATTTCTTGACCATGTTGCTAGAAATAAAGCTCCTTGAGGCACCTGTATCAAACAAAGCAATAACAGGAATGTTTTTAACAGAAATTGTACCACCTAAAACATCAGGCTTACCTGCTCCTTCAGAAGAAGTAGGTGCGGAAGAAGATGGTGCACTTGCCCCCTCGTACACATGTGCAATCTGAGCTCCTTTCAACAGTGGATAATTAGGCTTGATATGACCCTTTTTGTGGTAGTTATAGCATTCTTTAGTGTCATCACTTCTGGCTTTCTTTGGATTTCTGCAGTCCTTGATGTAGTGTCCAAAATTCTGGCAGTTGTAGCATTGCACCTTTGTCTTATCATGGGTTTTAGCAGCTCCAGAACTGCTTCCTTCATTCTTCTTTTCGGCTTGCTTCCTTTTATTATTGTTGGTCAAGCTTCTTTCTCTATCATGTTGTGAAACCCTTTTGTCATTCTCCTCATAGCGACAAGCAAACTTAATCAGCTTATTGAAAGAAAGGTCAATGTGAGCAGTAACCCTGTCAGTGTACTTCCTAGCAAGTCCATTAATGAACCTCTTATTCTTTTGAAAATCATCCAGAATCAATTCTGGGGCGTAGCGAGAGAGGTCTTCAAATCTTCTCACATACTCAGAGATATTTTGTTGCCTTGCTTCAAGTTGGTGAACTCGTCATGCAGCCTTTCCACTTCTTGCCTGGGAACGTACTTTTCATTGAATAGCTCTTTAAACCTGGTCCAAGTCACATTTTCTTCATCACCTCCTATATTGACCAATTCCCACCAATTCTGTACTTCGCCTTGGAGCAGCCATGAAGCCGTAAATCTCTTTCTTTGATCCTCTAGCCCTAGCCCTCCAAATATCTTCTCACAATTCTTAAGTCATGCCTGAGCCTGTGTCACGGTCTCCGTACCAGTGAATGGAACTCCACCTAAATTCTTGAACTTCTTCGCTACCTTATCCAAGTCAAAGGGCTGCAGTGGTTGTGGTGGTGGTGGCTGTTGAACTGTGGCCTCCTCAGTTTCAGCAACATTCTGCCTCCTTGCTCTAGCTCTAGCGGCAGCAGTACTCATTTTTAGTTAGTTCTGTACAATCCAGGAAAGAGTCAGAACAACTCTAATGGTGATTTTAAGAAATGATAAGGTAAAAGGATGGGTAAAAAAGATGGTGATAAAATGACTGACGATTATGTATTCTCGTGAAATGTTCGCCGTAGAATATTGTGATTCTATGTAAACAAATTATTATAAATATGTTATATTCCAAAGCTATGTTTAACCAAAGCTCTGATACCAAATGTGATGACCCCAAACTTCCACGGAATGATAGTAAGGAATAATCATTTTGGAATACAACATAAATATAACAATACAGATCACAGATACAACATAGCATAGGAAAACTATAGAATAACAACATCATAGCAGCGGAAATATGAATGTCATCAACCGCAGAATCCCACAGTCACAGAGTTCTAAATTATTACATCAGGTTTCAGCAAAAAGGAAATAGTTTCAACTTCAAAATAGAGCAACTGGAAATAAAATATGTCTGGATGTCTCAAAGTCTAAAGATAAAATGCAACAAAAGATAAATGACAGATAGTCTTCATAGCTCCAATCATCACCTCAACTAAGCAACTCCAAGAAAGCTCCAAAGACAGCAACTCCAAAAGTGAAACCTGCTACTTGGCTGTCCGTGTAGAAGAGGGCACCCGAGTTTGCAAAGGTGAAAACAAACTACGAGTCAGTCATGGGACTGGTGTGAGAATTCTTAACTAATTTAACTAAAAGTAATAAGGAAAATCCAAAGACCACGCCGCTAATGCGGAACGGGTTTATTTCAATGGATTGTCGTGCATAATTTAAAGTGTCAGAACAGATAAATAAGTAAATCGTAAACAACGCAATGCTTTTGGAAAAATGGAATCATCATAAGACTCAAGTCCCATCACACAATGCAACGCAAACCAGAGGATAGAGTTTTACCTTTTGATGATTAAACATGCTTAGTACGATAAAAACGAATTTGATATTATTATTAGTGTATATATATTACAAAAACATTTCGAAGTAAATGTATCAATCCTAGGAAGCATAGTACCCCATACTACTATGCCTCCATACTAGTAATACAATCAAATCCGTAGGGTCGTATTGGGAATTTGGTTTTCCATCATGAGTCAAGGCTAGGGAGGAGCTCTTTACCGATTCGAGACACTCTAGCTAATGTCTCAGGATCCCCCACAGTGAACCCTTGGATCCTGCAGGACCGGTCCGCACATACGATTTTGCGGATTGGCAATTCCTGAACATGCGTTTCCGGTCCTATAGGACCTAATATCCGAGGCGTGCCTCATTCCATCATCCACATAAGTAAAATATCAGCCAGTTTAAGCACTAACACTACCCCTAGATAGAAAGAAACGTGCTGCTCTCCCTACATTCCCTTCTCCCGTTTTAGACTCAACCGGGTTGTGAGGCTAGTGAAGCTACGTAATACACAAATCTATGCTTATTCAAGCTGTGCTTTGATCGTCACCACAAGGTTCTGCTTTTCAACAAGAAACCTTGATCATTGCATCTTAGTATGCCACACCGTCACTCCATATCACACTACCAATGCTTTGCCGAAATATACAAAAGGGTGTTAAGCAAGAGAATGAATTCTCCGCCACCAATCATTCATACATTCGGCAAAAAATTAATAAATAAAAAATAAAGGAGTACAATGTCGGACATACATTCCATTTATAAGCCCGTTCGGGGTCTGAACGAAACTGGAGATACTCTCATCCCGTATGTCCAGTACGGAAAGGAGGTACCCGCATATCCGTGAAATCAACATGTACGTTTGGCCAATTACCCTGACCCTTAAATTGGGAGCAAGTCAATTCAGGGTCTTGATCGTTGTCCATTCGAGGGAAGATTTACGGTCTTCATTCGCCGTCTTCACACTTCGACCTTTAACGTCGTTTGATTATTTGGAATGAGATTAACTCGGATTTTCCAAATAATTCTCGCATATATAATTTGAGAAAACCCATTTCATGTCGTTTTATATTGATTAATTCTTACCTTAATTATTTAAAATAATTAAATCCTTAATTAACGACGCTTCGGGTCAAAGGAGCGACCCTGGCGCTGTTTTCAACCAATTTTGATTTACACATTTCTCAAAAACTAACCGCTGGATTTTAACGTAGTTTATATCGTTGGAAAGATCTTCCCAAAGCAGTCCTAACGGTTTTCGTTTTGGGAAAATCCGACGGTCGGATCTTTTGATATAGTCGTTTAAAGGTACGGTTTCAAAATGTGAACTACCGCACTCGATTCATTAAATTTTAATTACATATATATATAAAATATATAAATATAAACCGTTTAACCATAATAACGCCGTTCAATTTAACAACGAGCTAAACAACTACCGATCTCCATTCGATTTTAATTCATTTAAAATGAATCCAATATTTCAACATTTTAAATACATTCTTTTATTCCTTTATTTACATTAAAAATGTAAATTATAATTCAAAGTCCAATTTCTCCCTTATTCTTTAGTTCTTATATTTACATAGGATTGTAAATTATATTACAGTGTTGAATTCCATTCTTTATTCTTTTATTTACATTAAAAATGTAAATTCCATTCTTTCAATTACACTGTAAAGTCCTCTCTGTAATTACATTAAAAATTTAATTAACATTCCATGTTAAATTTTCTATCTTTTAATTTACCATGCAAAAAATGTAATTTACATTCCAATGAAAAATTATTCTTTTTAATTACATGTAAATTTTACCCTTTTTAAATTACATAAAAATGTAATTTTGATTCCAATGCCTAATTCTTCTTTTTAATTACATAAGAGTGTAATTAACATAGCGGTGAAATTTTTTATCTTTACAAATTACATTAAAAATGTAATTTATTTACAACGTCAAATTCTACTTTTTAATTACATTAAAAATGCAATTAACATAATAATGTAAAATTCCTATCTTTAATTTGTCTCTTAATTTACAATATAAAATCATACTTTTTAATTACATTAAAAATGTAATTAATATTACACGTCAAATCTTGTCTTTTAATTTGCAATGTAAATTTCTATACCTTAATTACATATAAAAATGAATTTTATATGCTTTGCAATTTCTTACTCTTTCATTACATATAAAAATGAAATTTTGTTTTACATGTAAACTATAGATCTTTAATTACATATAAAAATGTCCTTTCAAATTTACAATGTAAATTCTATTCTTTAATTATATAATAAAATGTATTTTTGATTTACAATGTAAATTCTCATCTTTATTTACATAACAAAAATGTCCTTTTTAATTTGCAATGTAAATTCTCATCTTTATTTACATAACAAAAATGACCTTTTTTAATTTACAATATAAAATCATACTTTTTAATTACATGAAAAAATTAATTACATTAACGGTGAAAAATTCTATCCTTATGAATCACCTTAAAAATGTAATTTTGTCTACATTGTCCAATCTCCCTTTTTAATTACATTAAAAATGTAATTTCATAAACAGTGAATTCTTATCCTTATGAATTACATTGAAAATGTAATTTTAATTGCAATGGTAAAGTCTTATTCTTTAATTCCATTTAAAAACTGTAATTTTATTTACAATGCAAATTCTTATTCTTTAATTACATATAAAATGTACTTTTAATTTACAATGTAAATCCTACTCTTTAGTTACATAATAAAAAAATAAAAAATTTATTTACAATGCAAAAAACTCATCTTTTAATTTACATTGCAAAAATCTCATCTTTTAATCTACAATGTAAAAATATCATCTTTTCATTCACAATGTAAAAATATCACCTTTTTATTTACAATATAAAAATATCACCTTTTTATTTACAATGTAAAAATATCAACTTTTTATTTACGATGTAAAAATATCATATAATAAGCATGAGAATCTAATAATCTGTTTGGAAGGGACAAATTATTTTAATTCAACAACTATACCCAAATGATAATCTTGACGACACCATGTCAATAAAAGAATGACAGCACATATGATATTTTGAATGGATTTAAAATTCTAATCTCATCCAATTCTCAGGCAAGATGGTATTTTTAATTGGATTACAAATTCAGTTTAATCCAGTTTTTATATAACATGATGATAATTATTAGATCTATACAGATCCATATACACAACCATAGATCTAAACCAAAACATGACAAATCAAAAAAAAACAACATCAATAATCTTATCACGTCGCAGATCTAATATATTTACAATTCAACTGATTTAAATAACCATAGAATAATAATTAACTATATTTAATTATTTAAAATAGAATCTCACCTTGCTTTTCAGTCAGATCTAGAATTCAAAAAGGTCCAGAAATTTGTTCCAATCAGTTCTAAGTTGAAGTATTTGCTGTCACGATTCACACGGATCTGATTTTGGATTCGGAGATCGTATGAATTAATTATCAATTTTTAATTACCAATTACTTTTCACAACTGCTGCTATAATAGATAAAAGCGTCGCAAAATTTGAAATGTTCATACCTTTCTTTTCCAGTTTTGTTCAAAACTTAGAATCAAAATAACTCGAGATTGGATCAATGGTTTTAGGTGAGGTTTGTTGGAGATTGGAGAGCTCGGAGAGGGGAACGAACGCCGGGAAGATAGGGGGTTGCGGCGGCGCGTGGAGGGGGTGGGGGGTGCGACGATGGCGGGTTTAGGGGGTGGGGCGGTGGCTACAGGGTACTAGAAGATCCAATTTTGGTGTAGGATCTAAGATCACGAAAATCTCTTCGAAAAGTTGTACTACAGCGAAGGATTTTGTTGAGAAACGAAGGAGGAATCGAAGCTTGAAGTTTTGAAGGTTATGGGTTAGGCGGCGTGAAAGAAACGGTGAAGAAGGAGTACTGTAGCGCGTATTTATACGTGTATTTTAGGGTATTTCCTATTTTTAATTTATTTAATTAAATCCAAAATTAGGGTTTTTCCATCCGATCTCCAAACGGAGCCCAATGACTGTTGAACAATATGTTTTGACGCTTTCTGAACGCAATGGCGCTAGTGCCCAATTCTGAAGTTTACAGCATGTTTCTTTTATTTTTAAAATAAATCTTTAATATAAAATACGAACGTACTTTCTAATTTTACTAGGGCCACATACAAACTCAGAAAAATGCAGAAAAATTATTTTTGGCTTTGTTTTAATGATATGATCCCAACAAAACAAATTTCGTCGAATTCCGAGACCGTTTGAAAAATGGCCATTTTTAATATAGAAATTCTACAGCGACTATTCTGAAATTTCAACTGGCTATAACTTTTAATTCCCGCAATGAAATTTCGATTTTTTGGATTCGTTGGAAAGATATTTTTAAATAGATTCTAATATTTTTGGTTTCACCAAAATCGGATCTATTCTGCATCCTGTACAGTCAGTCAAAGTTCAGATTTGACTTTTCAAACTACCGTGCTATTTCTAATTCCTTTTATAATTAAATTAAATATATTCATATCAACTTCGATCAAAATAAATTTCTAGTCGTTATTATTTAAAATAATTTATTTCAAATATTCAAAATCCCTTGAAATTTCTAAAATAAAAATTTTAAATTGGCCCCAAATTCCAGGTTGTTACAATCTCCCCCGCTTAAGAACTTTTCGTCCTCGAAAAGGAAAAAGGAAGATGGAAGAGTAAGAACCAACACAGAGAATGTAAAATATTTTAAGCGTACCTCAAAATAAAATCTAATCGGAGATATCTATTCTGCAATTGGGATAGGCTTGTTTGATACTCTCCTCAGTTTCCCAAGTGCAGTCTCTAGGATCACTGCTCCATTGTACTTTGACTAGGTTGATGCTTTTATTTCTCAGCTCTCTAGTCTCTTTTCCAATAATTTTCAGTGGCTCCCTTTTCACTGGAAGGCTTGGGGTAATCTCCAAATCTTGTTGTGCTGCTTCCTCCACAACTAGATCCGGATCATGGATATGCCTTCGAAGTTGAGATACATGGAATACATCGTGCACCCCAGGCAACCAGTCGGGCATCTGAATTATGTAAGCTAGGGTACCAATCTTTTCAAGAATAGGAAAGGGACCAATGAATTTAGGTGATAATTTTCCTGTCTTTCCAAAGCGGATTACACCTCGCATTGGAGCAACTTTCAAATAGACATAGTCACCCACTTCAAAAGTCAATTCTCTTCTTCTGACATCTGCATAGCTCTTTTGTCTACTTTGGGCAGCCAATAATCGCTTCTTAATATAATCAACTTTGTCTGAAGCTTCTCGGACTATATCTGGACCCAATACTAGACGATTTCCTTTTTCAACCCAGCATGCCGGCGATCTACATGGCCTACCGTATAAGGCTTCAAATGGAGACATTTTCAAACTTGTTTGATAGCTATTGTTATAAGAGAATTCAACTAAATGCAAGTGATCCTCCTAAGAACCCCCAAAATCGAGTATGCAAGCTCGCAATAGATCCTCAAGAATACGATTCACCCTCTCAGTTTGGCCATCTGTCTGAGGATGATATGCGGTACTAAGTTTTAACTTCATTCCCAACTCATTTTGGAATGCTTCCCAAAATTTGCTAGCAAAGATAGGATCACGGTCGCTAACAATGCTACTAGGAACTCTGTTTAAAACAAAAGATTATTCTTCTATTATTTAATTAGAAAATGAAAATTTTCATTCAGATAATGATGAAAAGGAAAGATTTAGTTTTATTACCCATGTAGCCTGACGATTTCTTTGCAATAAATTTGCACTAGACTTTGAGCAGTTCTAGTGGACTTGACAGGTATGAAATGAGCGGTCTTGGTGAAGCGATCCACGATCACCCATATGTTGTCATTTCCTTTCCTAGTACGAGGCAAACCATCTATAAAATCCATGGAGATTTGGTCCCACTTCCAATCTGGAACCTCCAATGGTTCCAACAATCCCGCAAGCTTTTGTTGATCGCTCTTTACTTGTTGGCATGTAGGACATCTACTCACATAAATGGATATATCCCTCTTCATAGCCTTCCATCAAAACGTGCGCTTAAGATCTTGATACATCTTGCTTACGCCTGGATGGATGCTAAGCTTTGATTTGTGACCTTCATCCAAAACTTCCCTTTTGAGCTCTGGGATACTTGGAACACAAATCCGCCCTTGAAATCTAAGAACTCCCTTGCCATCTATTTGGAAGTTCGTGTTTTCACCTTCTTGAATTCTTTCAATCATTTTTCGAATAAAAACATCATTTTTCTAGAGAGATGAAATTTTATCAATCAAAGAAGGGGTAATGATGAGGCTGGCAACAATTGCATCCTTTCTACTGAGTGCATCTACCACAACATTAGCTTTTCCCGGCGTATATAAGATGTCTAGATCATATGCCGCAAGAAATTCTAGCCATCGTTGCTGCCTTAAATTCAAATCCTTTTGATCGAAGAGATATTTCAAAGATTGATGGTCTGTGAATAATTCAAACTTTTCACCAAAAAGATAATGTCTCCAAATCTTTAAAGCAAAGACTACGGCCAATAACTCTAAGTCATGGACACGATAATTTTTCTCATGCGGCTTTAATTGACGACTTGCATAGGCAACAACTTTGCCTCTTTGCATCAATACCGCGCCAAGACCACCACTTTGAGAAACATCGGTGTAGACGGCTAAATCCTGGTTGCCATCGATGATGGTCAGTATGGGAGCAGTGGTCAAACTCATCTTTAGCTTTTGGAAGGCCTACTCACAATCCGATGTCCAATTGAACTTGGTATGCTTCTTGGTGAGCTTTGTTAATGGGCCAGACAGCTTGGAAAAGTCTTTTACGAATTTCCTGTAATATCCAGCCAATCCTAGGAAGCTTCTTACTTCAGTGGTGTACTAGGCTGCTTCCAATCTCGAATGGCGACAATTTTACTTGGGTCAACAGCAATTCCTTCTTTTGACACAACATGGCCCAAGAATTTTACTTCCTCTTGCCAAAATGTGCATTTGGAAAATTTTGCTTTTAAAACATTTCTTCGCAGAATCTCCAACACTTCCCTTAAATGCCCTTCATGCTCCTCCTTAGTTTTAGAATAGATTAGAATATCATCAATGAAGACTAGGACGAATTTGCTTAGGACATCTCGGAAGACCCTATTCATCAAGTCAACAAAGTAGGCTGGAGCATTGCATAAACCGAACGGCATCACCAGCCATTCGTAGAATATGTCAGGACCTCTGAAGGCTGTCAAAGGTATGCATTCTTCGGCTATGCGAAGTTGATGGAAACCTGTGGCTAGGTACATATTAGAAAACATCTTGGCTCCATTTAATTGGTCCATTAAATCATCTATGCGAGGCAAGGGGTATTTGTTCTTCAAAGTTTGTTTGTTAAGGTCGCGGTAATCCACACAGAGCCATAGAGTACCGTCGGACTTGGGGACAAACACCACAGCTGTACCCCAATTGGAAAAACTAGGTCGGATGAGTCCCTTCCATAAGAGCTATTTAGTTTGGGTTTTCAACTCTTCTTTTTCTTTAGGGGTCATCCTTTGGATAGCATGGACCACAGGCCTTGCATTTGGAACAGGATCAATTCTGAAATCAATTTCTCTTCGCGATGGTAAATTGTCTACTTCATCAAATACATCCGCGTAATTTTTGACCACAGGAATATTTTCTAAAGAAATAGGAGCGATCTCAAGAGAAGACCAAAATGCCTTTCTATCAGATTTTGAACCATGGCAAGGTATAGAAATAACATCTCCAAACTTTGCTTTGATTTCAACTATTCTATCCGCACATCTTACTTCGGCATCAAATTTTGTTAGCCAATCAAGACCAAGGATGAAGTCAAACTCGGAAAAATTCATGATAGTCAAGTCAAAAGGAAACTGAAAGTAAGAGTAGGAAATATGCACCCTAAAGTATAAATCAAGGACGATAGAACCTCCTACAGGATTATGAACATTAATTGGCTCTTTAAGGCTTCTTTGTTTTAATTTTAATTTCCTGACCATGTTGCTAGAAACAAAGCTCCTTGAGGCACCCGTATCAAACAAAGCAGTAACAGGAATGTTTTTAACAGAAATCGTACCACGTAAAACATTAGGCTTACCTGCTCCTTCAGAAGAAGTAGGTGCGGAAGAAGATGGTGCACTTGCCCCCTCGTACACATGTGCAATCTGAGCTCCTTTCAACAGTGGACAATTAGGCTTGATATGACCCTTTTTGTGGCAGTTATAGCATTCTTTAGTGTCATCACTTCTGGCCTTCTTTGGATTTCTGCAGTCCTTACTGTAGTGTCCAAACTTCTGGCAGTTGTAGCATTGCACCTTTGTCTTATCATGGGTTTTAGCAGCTCCAGAACCGCTTCCTTCATTCTTCTTTTCGGCTTGCTTCCTTTTATTATTGTTGGCCAAGCTTCTTTCTCTATCTTGTTGTGAAACTCTTTTGTCGTTCTCCTCATAGCGACAAGCAAACTCAATCAGCTTATTGAAAGAAAGGTCAATGTGAGCAGTAACCCTGTCAGTGTACTTCCTAGTAAGTCCATTAATGAACCTCTTGTTCTTTTGAAAATCATCCTGAATCAATTCTGGGGCATAGCGAGAGAGGTCTTCAAATCTTCTCACATACTCAGAGATAGTTTTGTCGCCTTGCTTCAAGTTGGCGAACTCGTCATGCAGCCTTTCCACTTCTTGCCAGGGAACATACTTTTCATTGAATAGCTCTTTAAACCTGGTACAAGTCACATTTTCTTCATCACCTCCTATATTGACCAATTCCCACCAATTCTGTGCTTCGCCTTGGAGCAGCCATGAAGCCGTAAATCTCTTTCTTTGATCTTCTAGCCCTAGCCCTCCAAATATCTTCTCACAATTCTTAAGCCATGCCTGAGCATGTGTCACGGTCTCCGTACCAGTGAATGGAACTCCACCTAAATTCTTGAACTTCTTCTCTACCTTATCCAAGTCAAAGGGTTGCGGGGGTGGTGGTGGTGGCTGTTGAACTGTGGCCTCCTCAGTTTCAGCAACATTCTGCCTCCTTGCTCTAGCAGTAGTAGTACTCATTTTTAGTTAGTTCTGTACGATCCAGGAAAGAGTCAGAACAACTATAATGGTGATTTTAAGAATTGATAAGGTAAAAGGATGGGTAAAAAAGATAGTGATAAAATGACTGACTATTATGTATTCTCATGAAATGTTCGCCATAGAATATTGTGATTTTATGTAAACAAATTATGATAAATATGTTATATTCCAAAGCTATGTTTAACCAAAGCTCTGATACCAACTGTGATGACCCCAAACTTCCACGGAATGAAAGTAAGGAATAATCATTTGGAATACAACAATACAGATCACAGATACAACATAGCATAGGAAAACTATAGAATAACAACATCATAGCAGCGGAAATATGAATGTCATCAACCGCAGAATCCCACAGTAACAGAGTTCTAAATTATTACATCAGGTTTCAGCAAAAAGGAAATAGTTTCAACTTCAAAATAGAGCAACTGGAAATAAAATATGTCTGGATGTCTCAAAGTCTAAAGATAAAATGCAACAAAAGATAAATGACAGATAGTCTTCATTGCTCCAATCATCACCTCAACTAAGCAACTCAAGGAAAGCTCCAAAAACAGCAACTCCAAAAGTGAAACTTGCTACTTGGCTGCCCGTGTAGAAGAGGGCACCCGATTTTGCAAAGGTGAAAACAAATTACGAGTCAGTCATGGGACTGGTGTGAGAATTCTTAACTAATTTAACTAAAAGTAATAAGGCAAATCCAAAGACCACGCCGCTAACGCGGAACGGGTTTATTTCAATGGATTGCCATGCATAATTTAAAGTGTTAGAACAGATAAATAAGTAAATCGTAAACAACACAATGCTTTTGGAAAAATGAAATCATCATAAGACTCAAGTCCCATCACACAATGCAACGCAAACCAGAGGATAGAGTTTAACCTTTTGATGAGTAAACATGCTTAGTACGGTAAAAATGAATTTGATATTATTATTAGTGTATATATGTTATAAAAACATTTCAAAGCAAATGTATCAATCCTAGGAAGCATAGTACCCATACTACTATGCCTCCATACTAGTAATACAATCAAATCCATAGGGTCGTATTGGGAATTTGGTTTTCCATCATGAGTCAAGGCTAGGGAGGAGCTCTTTACCGATTCGAGACACTCTAGCTAATGTCTCAGGATCCCCCGCAGTGAACCCTTGGATCCTGCAGGACCGGTCCGCACATACGATTTTGCGGATTGGCAATTCCTGAACATGCGTTTCCCGGTCCTATAGGACCTAATATCTGAGGCGCGCCTCATTCCATCATCCACATAAGTAAAATATCAGCCAGTTTAAGCACTAACACTACCCCTAGATAGAAAGAAACGTGCTGCTCTCCCTACATTCCCTTCTCCCGTTTTAGACTCAACCGGGTTGTGAGGCTAGTGAAGCTACGTAATACACAAAGCTATGCTTAATCAAGCTGTGCTTTGATCGTCACCACAAGGTTCTGCTTTTCAACAAGAAACTTGATCATTACATCTTAGTATGCCACACCGTCACTCCATATCACACTACCAATCCTTTGCCGAAATATACAAAAGGGTGTTAAGCAAGAGAATGAATTCTCCACCACCAATCATTCATACATTCGGCAAAAAATTAATAAATACAATATAAAGGAGTACAATGTCGGACACACATTCCATTTATAAGCCCGTTCTGGGTCTGAACGAAACTGGAGATACTCTCGTCCCGTATGTCTTGTACGGAAAGGAGGTACCCGCATATCCGTGAAATTAACATGTAAGTTTGGCCAATTACCCCGACCCTTGAATTGGGAGCAAGTCAATTCAGGGTCTTGATCGTTGTCCATTCCAGGGAAGATTTACGGTCTTCATTCGCCATCTTTACACTTCGACCTTTAACGTCGGTTGATTATTTGGAATGAGATTAACTCGGACTTTACAAATAATTCTCGCATATATAATTTGAGAAACCCCATTTCATGTCGTTTTATAACGATTAATTCTTACCTTAATTATTTAAAATAATTAAATCCTTAATTAACGACGCTTCGGGTCAAAGGAGCGACCCTGGCGCTGCTTTCAACCAATTTTGATTTACACATTTCTCAAAAACTAACCGCTGGATTTTAACGTAGTTTATTTCATTGGAAAGATCTTCCCAAAGCGGTCCGAACAGTTTTCATTTTGGGAAAATTCGACGATCGGATCTTTTGATATAGTTGTTTAAAGGTACGGTTTCAAAATGCGAACTACCGCGCTCGATTCGTTAAATTTTAATTATATTTATATATAAAATATATAAATGTAAACCATTTAACCATAATAACATCGTTCAATTTAACAACGACCTAAACAACTACTGATCTCCATTTGATTTTAATTCATTTAAAATGAAGCCAATATTTCAACATTTTAAATACATTCTTTTATTTCTTTATTTACATTAAAAATGTAAATTATAATTCAAAGTCCAATTTCTCCCTTATTCTTTAGTTCTTATATTTACATAGGATTGTAAATTATATTACAATGTTGAATTCCATTCTTTATTCTTTTATTTACATTACAAATGTAAATTCAATTCTTTCAATTACACTGTAAAGTCCTCTCTGTAATTACATTAAAAATGTAATTAACATTCCATGTTAAATTTTCTATCTTTTAATTTACCATGCAAAAATGTAATTTACATTCCAATGCAAAATTATTCTTTTTAATTACATGTAAATTTTACCCTTTTTAAATTACATACAAATGTAATTTTGATTCCAATGCCCAATTCTTCTTTTTAATTACATAAGAGTGTAATTAACATAGCGGTGAAAATTTTTATCTTTACAAATTACATTAAAAATGTAATTTATTTACAACATCAAATTCTACTTTTTAATTACATTAAAAATGTAATTAACATAAAATGTAAAATTCCTATCTTTTAATTTATCTCTTAATTTACAATATAAAATCATACTTTTTTAATTACATTAAAAATGTAATTAATATTACACATCAAATCTTGTCTTTTAATTTGCAATGTAAATTTTTATACTTTAATTACATATATAAATGAATTTTATATGCTATGCAATTTCTTACTCTTTCATTACATATAAAAATGAAATTTTGTTTTACATGTAAACTATAAAACTTTAATTATATATAAAGATGTCCTTTCAAATTTACAACGTAAATTCTATTCTTTAATTATATAATAAAATGTATTTTTGATTTACAGTGTAAATTCTCATCTTTATTTACATAACAAAAATGTCCTTTTTAATTTGCAATGTAAATTCTCATCTTTATTTACATAACAAAAATGTCCTTTTTTAATTTACAATATAAAATCATACTTTTTAATTACATGAAAAATGTAATTACATTAAGGTGAAAATTTCTATCTTTATGAATCACCTTGAAAATGTAATTTTGTCTACATTGTCCAATTTCTCTTTTTAATTACATTAAAAATGTAATTTCATAAACAGTGAATTCTTATCCTTATGAATTACATTGAAAATGTAATTTTAATTGCAATGGTAAAGTCTTATTCTTTAATTCCATTTAAAAACTGTAATTTTATTTACAATGCAAATTCTTATTCTTTAATTACATATAAAATGTACTTTTAATTTACAATGTAAATCCTACTCTTTAATTACATAATAAAAATAAAAAATATATAATTTTATTTACAGTGCAAAAATCTCATCTTTTAATTTACATTGCAAAAATCTCATCTTTTAATCTACAATGTAAAAATATCATCTTTTCATTCACAATGTAAAAATATCACCTTTTTATTTACAATGTAAAAATATCACCTTTTTATTTACAATATAAAAATATCAACTTTTTATTTACAATGTAAAAATATCATATAATAAGCATGAGAATCTAATAATCTGTTTGGAAGGGACAAATTATTTTAATTCAACAACTATACCCAAATGATAATCTTGATGACACCATGTCAATAAAAGAATCACAACACATATGATATTTTGAATGGATTTAAAATTCTAGTCTCATCCAATTCTCAGGCAAGATGGTATTTTTAATTGGATTACAAATTCTGTTTAATCCAATTTTTATACAACATGATGATAATTATTAGATTTATACAGATCCATATACACAACCATAGATCTAAACCAAAACATGACAAATCAAAAAAAACATCAATAATCGTATCACGTCGCAGATCTAATATATTTACAATTCAACGGATTTAAATAACCATAGAATAATAATTAACTAGATTTAATTATTTAAAATAGAATCTCACCTTGCTTTTCAGTCATATCTAGAATTCAAAAAGGTCCAGAAATTTGTTCCAATCAGTTCTAAGTTGAAGTATTTGCTGTCACGATTCACACGGATCTGAAATTTTTGGATTCGGAGATCGTATGAATTAATTATCAATTTTTAATTAACAATTACTTTTCACAACTGCTGCTGTAACAGATAAAAGCGTCGCAAAATCTGAAATGTTCATACCTTTCTTTTCCAGTTTTGTTCAAAACTTAGAATCAAAATAACTCGAGATTGGATCAATGGTTTTAGGTGAGGTTTGTTGGAGATTGGAGAGCTCAGAGAGGGGAACGAACACCGGGAAGATGGGGGGTTGCGGCGGCGCGTGGAGGGGCTGGGGGGTGCGACGGCGGTGGGTTTAGGGGGGTGGGGCGGCGGTTACGGGGTACGAGAGGATCCGATTTTGGTGTAGGATCGAAGAGCACGAAAATCTCTTTGAAAAGTTGTACTATGGCGAAGGATTTCGTTGAGAAACGAAGGAGGAATTGAAGCTTGAAGTTTTGAAGGTTATCGGTTAGGCGACGTGAAAGAAAGGGGAAGGAGTACTGTAGCACGTATTTATACGTGTATTTTAGGGTATTTTCTATTTTTAATTTATTTGATTAAATCCAAAATTAGGGTTTTTCCATCCGATCTCCAAACGGAGCCCAACGACTGTCGAACAATATATTTTGACGCCTTCTGAACGAAATGGCGCTAGGGACGCAGCCCAATTCTGAAGTTTACAGCATGTTTCTTTTATTTTAAAATAAATCTTTAATATTAAATACGAACGTACTTTCTAATTTTACCAGGGCCACATACGAACTCAGAAAAATCCAGAAAAATTATTTTTGGCTTTGTTTTGATGATACGATCCCAACAAATCAAATTTCGTCGAATTCCGAGACAGTTTGAAAAATAGCCATTTTTAATATAGAAATTCTACAGCGACTATTCTGAAATTTCAACTGGCCATAACTTTTAATTCCCGCTATTAAATTTCGATTTTTCGGATTCGTTGGAAAGATATTTTTAAATAGATTCTAATATTTTTGGTTTCACCAAAATTCGATCTATTCTTCATCCTGTACAGTCAGTCAAAGTTCAGATTTGACTTTTCAAACTACCGTGCTATTTCTAATTCCTTTTATAATTAAATTAAATATATTCATATCAACTTCGATCAAAATAAATTTCTAGTCGTTATTATTTAAAATAATTTATTTCTAATATTCAAAATCCCTTGAAATTTCTAAAATAAAAATTTTAAATTGGCCCCAAATCCAGGTTGTTACCGGAGTTTTGATGACCACAACCTTATTTCAATTATCATTGATTATAAAATATATACTAACATCTTTATCTAGAATATATATATATATGCAGGATTTGTACACAGGAATTAATATTGATGACTGTATAGTATAAGAGCTTTTAGAGATTCAGAATTCAGAGTAGATTCAAGACTCATGAGTAATCAAGATATCAAGATGTCAAGAGTTCAAGATTGATATAATTATAGAGTTTAGATTTTGTAAGACTCTAAATAGCACTCTAGGTTCAAATTCTGATTTTTCAATTCTTTTCTCAATCCTCTATATTTTTTGTTTTCCTCAATTCTCTCTATTTTTATTTTTCTATTTTATTCTCAATCCTCTCTATTTTGTTTTTATATTTTTATTCTTCCTTTTTCAAACTTAAGTTTTTATATATACTTTATTTATATTTTATAGTTTAAAACCTTTTAATTTTATAAATATATTTATATAGTTTAAAAAAAAATGTTTTCATATGTTTTTCTATCATATAATATTGATTTACAACATTAGAATTTTATTCAAGAATTTCCAGAATTAGTTTTATATCAAACACACTTGAAAATGCTTTGAAAATCAATTTTGTACATAGGTATGTCGACATAGCATAATATGTATGTCGACATATAACAGCTAGTTTTTTAATTTTGAAGGGAAGTGTCTTTTCACTATTTGAAACGTTTCAGAAACGTTGCAACCCTTCATTCTCTATAAAAAGAGGCCAAAACCGAATTTTCTACATCACTTCTTCTCCATCTTCATCCTCTTTCAACATATCATTATTCTTCTTCATTTTTATGGTTTTTACACTTACACTCTGCCGAATTCACTTCTGAATTGATCAAACTTCTTCTCTGTACACTCTCTACTCTCTACTCTCTGAATCAAGTGCTATTGAAGAGTTATGGTGCTATTTTGTAATTTCTTGGATTGAAAGATCCAATTTGTAAGTCAAGAGTAAACGGTTTTATCCTTGAATCCATGAAATCAATGTTTAGGAGTCGGTGTGCCTTTGTTGAGTCGTGAAATCAAGTGATAGGAGTCGGTGTCTCCTTGTTGAGCCGTGAAATCAAGGAGGTTGTATTTGGCTATTTGAAAATAGTAATAAAACTCTGCACAATCCAGCGTTGTGCGGGACTAGATGTAGGAGTGATCCGAACCGGTATAAAATCCAGTGTGTTCTTTCCGTTTTTGCACTTTTATTTCTGTTTATTTTGCATCTATGTTGGAATCTGTGTCTGTAATTGTGTTTGTGGTGTTTGATTCATCCCATAGTTTTCTCTAGTTTTTAGTTTTGTTTAAATTCTTACAAATACTATTCACCCCCTCTAGTGTTGCTTTGCCTGAACGATCCACTACGCAGCCCCTAACAATTGGTATCAGAACAAGGTCTTTCAAAAAGTTCATAATCTGATTTTTGAAAATTTTAAATAGAAAATTTTGAAATGATTTATAACACTAGTTTAAATCTATGTATTGCATCAATATTAGATAAGTTTGCATTCAATTTTATTGAAAAATCATATTACTATTTGATTTTTGAATTTTGAAAATTTTGAAATCTTGGATATGTTACAAAACCATCATGATAGAATTGTAGTTAGTTATTTTGGGAAGTTCTTTGATTATTTGAAAAGTCATTTGAATATTTGAAAAGACATTTGAATTATTTGAAAATTTATTTGATTATTTGAAATGTTGTTTTGTTTTACTGGAAAAGATGTGTTATATGGCTATTGGATAATCAAACTCTAAAAAGACGATTGACATGGCTGTGGCAATTCAAATTCTGAAATGGTGGCTATTGAAAATTCAAATTCTGAAAAGAAATAAAAAAGAGGAGAAGAGTAAAAACGGTTGGTGAAGAGACATCAAGAAGAAATGAATATATACAATATAAATCAGCAAAGAAATGGGTACTATATCAATATATAAGTCTAGATTTTCATCTACAACTTATTTTCATACTGTACTTCTCTTCATTTGCTTCACAATGTCGCTGGTTTCATGTAAATCCGTCAAGAATCGATCGAGTAATGATCAAATGTAGTTTTGGTGAATAAAGAGAGAAGGAAACCAAAACTGTCGACGGTTATCTTCAAATTGTATCCACAGGTTATACTAGTTTGTCCCAAATCCTTTTCCAGATTGTAATTCTCTTTCTCGCGGTCGATTTTAAGGGTAGATCATCAAATTCCAATCAAAATTGAGTGAGATATGGCAGTTTGAAGTTGGCGATTCAAAACTGAAAACTGTTACGGGATTTTATGCATACCTCTTACTGTTTTGACTTGCTGCACCCCAATACCAACCAAATTCATCCCCAAACTGCTACTAGATCGTAGTCCTCAAATTCCTCTTCGATTTTCCATTGATTTCGTCCAATTCCGTCAAGAAACGAAGAAGTTATGCTTCTTGAAAATTTGATTAAAAATGAAAAACGAGAAGAAGAAGAAGAAGAAGAAGAAGAAAAGTGATTCTGAAGAGACATGACTTTTGGGCATTTATATAGTAATAGAAGTGTCCATTCATTCAAAATTCAAAATTCAAATTTTGGCGCCAAGTTGGTTAATCTACTAAATCTTCAATATCTTTCTCATACAATGTTCAAATTCAGCAAATGAATATACTATCCTGATCAGAAAAACAAGCCCGTCGCAATAGAGCAGATCTCATCATCAAATTCTGGAAGATTAACTCAGAATTCAGAGAGTGTCGAAGAAATGGATCTAAAAACCAGGTACACCTTAATTAATTTTAAAAAAAATTGGTTGAATGGATGTTTTGTTTGCTTTGCTTTGAATTTGAAATTTAAATCTTTAAAATTCAAACTTGAAATTTAAAATTCAAATTCAAATTTTGAAATTCAAAATAATAATATTATAATAATAATAAAATTTTAATGTTTGTTATTTCATGAGATAGTTAAACCTAAAATATAAATCGATAATTTAAAACCAGTCACAAAACCATATGTTCTTTGAAAATTATGCACGAATGTCGACATACATATGCTCTTATGTCAACTTAAAGGCTTGTAAAATGAAATTCAAATTTTGAGTTTCAAAAGCTTAAACTTTCAAACTTCCCTTCATATTTTAAATAAGAAAATGCCAGTTCAAATTCTTGTTATAACTTTGTCTGTCTACTTATTTTCTTAATGTATCTTGTTTCAAAAATATATATAAATTAATTATATAAACATGTTAATATGATTTAAATATTTTTTAAAGACATTTGATATTTTTATAAAGTATAAGTTTATATATCTTTTATATGTAGTTTAAACATTCATAGTTTAACTTATATATTATCCTTATGATTTCATAACAATTTTTGGGTTACATTATCAAAGATATTATTTGAAAGTAAATATTAATTTTGATTCTTGATTTATTAAGATTTATAAAACTTGTATTTTCTAACTTAATATTTTTGTATATATAATATATGATTTTTATGACTTATATATATAATATAGGAAGTTATAGTTTTATAGTTTAATTTATTTCATTAAAATAATTCTATTATAACTATAGATTTCTTTTATAATTTTAACATATAAATGGTTCTTTAGCAATTAATATATTTTTAATTTCTAAATTTTAAATGAAAAATTGATTTGTATCAACAGATAAATAATAAATTTAAATTTAAATCTTTTTAAATCAATTTTTATATACAATTATGAATATATGTTTATAGTCTACTTTATATAATTTTATATTCTCTCTAAAAAGATCTTCAATTCTTACTATATTTACCCTACTAATATTATTTAACTCCATAATTATTTTGAATATTTTACTACTTGTCATGAATATTTTTTTAAAAACTCTTATCTTTATTATTATTTAAATCACTTTCATTAGTATAATTAACCTAAGTCTAGAAATTAACATTATCCTTATTTGATTCAAACAATTTATTATATGCATAATAGTTAGATATTACTTTAATTATATTTTATAGAAATTCATATATCATCAAATCATTCTATATATTATTACCATTACACATCTTATTTCATATCATACATCATTACACTGCATCTCAAATTATAATCATTTACATCACAAATTGCATTTCATTGAATATATCGCTTTATGTAATTTTGCATATGTCATACTACATTGTTACCAACACACTATATTATATATTAGTCTTTAATTCCACATATAACAAATATACTATATGGAGAATTATTGTCTTAGAAATACATAGGATTATTAAACATATAACATATTTACTTTGTCTTGATTGAATTGATTGGCCTGATTGACTTATTTGGTTTGTCTAATTTGTTTGACTTAAATAACTTGATTAACTTACTTGACATGGTTAAATTTCATTAGTGGTTGGTAGGTTTGTTAGAAATATACTTAAGTATTTATAGGAGATTTATAGGTTTTAGGATAAATAGAAGTTACAAGAAATTAACTTAATCTGATTGATTGTTTGGATTAAACTACTTTATTTAACTTATATCATAATTTTAAGGATATCTCATCAGAGTTATTACTTAGTCTATATTGAAATCTTATTATAGTTTTAAGGGAATTAGAAAATAGGCTAGCTTTAATCTTGTATTAGATTAAGGTTTTTTTTTATAGTTTCTAGGTTTAATTAAAGGTTCGAGAAGTGTTTATTAACACATATTATTTAATTTGATTAACTGGTTGATTGCTTAAATAGGTTGTTTGAATTGCTTGCTTGAATTGCTTGTTTGGATTGATTGTTAGAATTGATTATAAACATTGATTAGATTGCCTTGATTATTATTCTTCTATTAGACTAGTATAGCCATAATTTTAGTGGGATTTATAATCTTTTAGGCTTAGAATCATAGAGTTAGAGGAAGATATAAGGGTATCATAGAATCAGGGATAGTTATATAGAGTAGAATATGTATAGATAGGTATAAGATTTAGGGGGAGTATTTTATGATTATAGATTTAGGACTCAGGGGGAGTACTTTACTTTAATATAGAAATTATTTGGATAGTTATAAGACTTAGGAGGAGTACTTTTAGAATTACTTTTTGATAATGCCAAAGGGGGAGAAATTATAAAATAAAGGAATAGTTTATAGGAAACTTATAGACAGGGGGAGTATAAGAGGAACATCATCAAATATGCATACTGGTATGATATATAAACTAAGTTTGTCATCATCAAAAAGGGAGAGATTGTTGGAGAATGGAGTTTTGATGACAATAAACTTATTTCAATTATCATTGATTATAAAATATATACTAACATCTTTATCTAGAATATATATACATATGCAGGATTTGTATATAGGAATTAATACTGAAGACTGTACAATTTAAGAGCTTTTAGAGATTTAGAATTCAGAGTAGATTCAAGACTCATGAGTAATCAAGATATCAAGATGTCAGGAGTTCAAGATTAACATAATTATAGAGTTTAGATTTTGTAAGACTCTAAATAGCACTTCAGGTTCAAATCCAAATTCAAATTCAAATTCTGATTTTTCAATTATTTTCTCAATCCTCTCTATTTTTTGTTTTTCTCAATTCTCTCTATTTTTGTTTTTCTATTTTATTCTCAATCCTCTGCATTTTGTTTTTATATTTTTATTCTTCTTTTTTCAAACTTAAGTTTTTATATATACTTTATTTATATTTTATAAACCTTATAATTTTATAAATATATTTATATAGTTTAAAAAAATATGTTTTCATATGTTTTTCTAACATACAATATTGATTTACAACATTAGAATTTTATTCAAGAGTTTCCAGAATTAGTTTTATATCAAAACACTTAAAAATGCTTTGAAAACAATTTCGTACATAGGTATGTTGACATAGCATAATATGTATGTTGACATATAACAACTAGTTTTATAATTTTGAAGGGAAGTGTCTTTTCACTATTTGAAATGTTTCAGAAACGTTGCAACCCTTCATTCTCTATAAAAAGAGGCCAAAACTGAATTTTCTAACATCTCTTCTTCTCCATCTTCATCCTCTTTCATCCTATCATTATTCTTCTTCATTTTTATGGTTTTTACACTTATACTCTGCCGAATTCACTTCTGATTTGATCAAACTTCTTCTCTGTACACTCTCTACTCTCTGAATCAAGTGCTATTGAAGAGTTATACGGCTGTTTTGTAATTGCTTGGATTGAAAGATCCAATTTGTAAGTCAAGAGTAAATGGTTTTATCCTTGAATCCGTGAAATAAAGGTTTAGGAGTCAGTGTGCCTTTGTTGAGCCGTGAAATCAAGGGATAGGAGTCGGTGTCTCCTTGTTGAGCCATGAAATCAAGGAGGTTGTATTTGGCTATTTGAAAATAGTAATAAAACTCTGCACAATCCAGCGTTGTGCGGGACTGGACATAGGAGTGATTTGAACTAGTATAAAAGTCGGTGTGTTCTTTCCTTTTCTGCACCTCTATTTCTATTTATTTTGCATCTGTGTTTGAATCTGTATCTGTGATTGTGTTTGTGGTGTTTAATTCATCCCATAGCTCTCTCTAGTTTTTAGTTTTGTTTAAATTCTTACAAACACTATTCACCCCCTCTAGTGTTTGCTTTGCCTAAACAATCCATTCTGCAGTCCCTAATAAGGTTCGGTTTGGAACTAGTAGATACCTCGCACAAGAAAGCTTTGAGGTTTTCTAGAGGATTAAATGAACCCCTACATGGGTTGGCTATGTCTCATATTCTCATGGGAGCAACTTTTGAGAAACTCGTTGATAAGGCATTAATGCACGAGGAAGATAAGGTGAAAAGGAAGAGGCTAAGGTTGAGGAAACACAAAACAAGAAAGTGTGACCCAAGAAAGAACAACAACAACAAAAGAAGGGCGGTAAGAACGGCAAAGCTCGAAATAAGAGGAAATGTCATCATTGCGGACATGAGGGTCATGTGATCAAGGATTGCAAGAAAAGAAAGAACGCTTGTTTTCATTGTGCAGAAGTCGTACATCTTGTTAAGGATTGCCCGAAGAAGCAAGGACAGGGTTAAAGGGCAAGATCTTTTGGAGGATAAGTGCATGCTCTCATGGCCGGTGTGCCAGATAGAGGTAGGAAAGTTTCCGTCGAAGGTTTAATTTCTCTTTTCAATCATCCAGTTAGAATTCTTTTTGATTCTTGCGCTTCACATTCTTTTATATCTGATTCTGTGGTTGAGTCTCAACACCTTAGTACTAGAATGGTTTTGGATCTCATTGTTGTCTCAAACCCCATTGGTGGTATGGCTCATTTGTCTATAATTTGTAGGGGTTTGAGAATATTTGTGTTAGGCGCCGAGTTTGAGTGTGATGCATATGTGCGTGGTTGCATGGGCTATGGTTTGATTCTAGGGATGGATTGGCATGCCTTGTATGGTGCCATTTTGGATTGTGAGAGGAGGGTCGTTTGACTTTTGACTTGCTATGGGAGGACCCTTGAGATTTCTTATGACCCAAAAGTTTCTGTCATGCTTAGTTTCCTAGAGTCGCTTGATGCATCAATCGATGATCTACGATCTGTACCAGTAGTCTATGAGTATCCTGATGTTTTTGAGGAGGTTCAGGGCTTACCTCCGAGGCGCGAGATTGATTTCCGTATATACTTGGTGGACAATGCAAAGCCAGTTGCGCCATATGGCTCCAAAAGAAAGGAGGGAGCTCAACAAGCAAATAGGGGAGCTACTTGAGAAAGGGTTTATTAGGCAAAGCATATCTGAATGGGGTGATGTAGTGGTATTCCCCACTAAGGCGGATGGTTCGCTTCGCTTATGTGTGGATTATAGAGAGTTGAATAAACTCACTAAGAAGAATAGGCACCCGCTTCCAAGGATAGATGATCTGTTTAACCAGCTTGTTGGTGCATCTGTATTCTCTTAGTTAGACTTGGCCACGGGGTTTCATCAGTTGAGGTTGTCGAGGACAGTATAAACAAGACCGCTTTTAGAACTTCATATGGTTTCTTTGAGTGGCTCGTCTTGACTTTTGGGTTGACGAATGCACCCTTCTATTTTGTTGATCTGATGAGTAGGGTGCTTCAGGAGTTCCTAAATAATTTCATTGTGGTCTTTATTGATAACATCTTGATTTTCTCGAAGAACGAGGAAGTGCATGCCCTACATTTGAGGGAGGTTATGAAAACTCTTCGTGCGTACTAGATTAAGGCAAAATTCTCTAAATCCCATTTTTGGAGAAAAGAAGTGATATTTTTAGGGCATGTGGTCTCTAAAGATGGGATAGCAGTAGATCCCATGAAGGTAGTTGTAGTTCAAGATTGGCAGGTCTCAAAGAATGCAACGGAGGTGAAAGTTTTTTTTATATTAGTGGGCTATTATAGGAAGTTCATTAAGGACTTCGCAAAGATATCATCCCCACTTACCAGACTGATGAAGAACAATCTGACATTTTCTTGGGATATAGATTATGATGATGCTTTCCAGCGATTGAAGAGGGCTCTGACAAAAACCCCAGTCTTGACCTTGCCCGACGGGAGCAAAGTGTTCACAGTACACACTGATGCATGCGGTACAGGCCTTGGTGTGGTCTTGATGCAAGAGGGAAGGGTAGTATGTCATGGAGGTAGACAACTAAGAGTTCATGAGAAAAACAACTCTACCCATGACTTAGAGTTAGTTGCCATAGTATTCGCGCTTAAGACTTGGCGCCATTATCTGCTTGGAGAGAGGTTCGAGTTGTACACCGATCATAAATCCCTCAAGTACTTATTCTAGCAAAAGGATCTTAATTTAAGGCAACAAAGATGGATGGAGTTACTAGCGTCCTATGACTTTGAGATTGTTTATATCCCTGGTTAGGGTAATGTGGTAGCAAATGCATTGAGTAGGCAGAGGATGACTTTGAGTCCTCTGTTTGTGGAAAGGAAAAGCTTGGAGTTTATATCGACTTTTGATTTTAGATCCTCCACCGAGTTTACACTTGGTTTATTGGCATCATTGTGACACCCCACATCCGTTAATGTCATCATAAAGGGAATGCATTAATTTTTGTGAAGCGTTATAGGTAAACATACACAGAATATTACAAGACAGATATAATTAAGATAGCAGCGGAAATTCAAATTTTTATTTCAAACACAAATCATACATTGTGGTCCAAAATACCATAAGTCACAAAAACCATTACAATAATATAACTTCTGTCTTGTACCATCAGAGTACATAAATATAAAAAGCATAACATAATTCCCTAAATAAAAGAGACAAAGCCATAGTAGAGATAAGAACTTGAGCCATACTTCGAAAGCAGTTCTAGCAAGATGATATCTGAGTCCTGACTAAGCTTGAGTGTTTCCTCCCTGAGAACCGGGGGGAACGGAAGAAAGAAGAGGAAACAAAAGGGTCAGATATGAAGTCTGGCGAGTCTAGTTACTTTTAGCAAGTAAATAAATAAAAGTAGCATGACAGGCATATAAAATGGATAAGAGAGATCACTACATAAATGAAAGGTGTGACAAGGTAGACAGGATAAGGTATATACGCTTCTCTAATGATTACTCTGCACTATTTACTAGTACAACCAGAATGAGATGATCCCTTCCACTATAAGGTGGTAGACTTAGGCATATGTCCAATTGTACCCTACTACTACCCTGATCGATCGGCTCCTTACTCCGTAGATACTCTGTGTCGGCCCTACAGTAGGATGTATCACGTCCTAAAGTGGCAACCCCTCGTTGATATGCACAGTCCCATATTTATAGGTGTCACGGTCGTCTTATCCCCTTCTTCTCGGCTCATGCACGCACATGGCCCGGTTGGTTTGCGCCGCCCACACCGTCCTCCACGTTTGTATCTCTTACAATCAATCCAGTAATCGTGCCCTTTCTCCGACCTAGTACAGAGTACATGTTTTGATACCTACTCCGGGTTACTGGATGAAACGGATCCCATACAATATGATACAAGCTCTCCCCTTTGTCTTGTATCCCCCACTAGGCTTTCTTTGGCTATGTATACCATTAGGTGTCTTTAATTACATAATCCTATCACTTCTACAAGTTATGTTTACCCTAAAGGGTGCCTTTAATTACATAACTTTATTATTCCAACCGCTCATGTATACCACTAGGTGTCTTTAATTACATAACCTTATCGGGTTAAGTTTGTGGGCCTATATGTAAATATTACCCACCCCCTCCAGATTTGTTTAATCCGTCCATTATCCAATCAATTTTACTTAACTCTAACTTTACTTCACAATCATACAATCCCTATGGATTAGATTTGGTTAAGTAGTCCAATTTATTACCATGTCCATTTATGGTTTATAATGGGATAGACCTCCTACATTAGGCCCGCAACTTATGGATGCTAGATATGTCAGTCATTGGTGTGTGTGTGTGTATGAATATATGCAGGGGGTGTGTATATGTCCCAACACTAATGCAGAAATCAGGCGGTCTACTGATTCAGTTGACCTCCTTAATGTAATGTATGTTAGTGCCATGAATCCAATATGTATGCAAATAATTCTATTATAACATGTGAGTTCTATATGTGTGCACACTCATTCGTCCAAATGCAACATCCATATGGTAATACATCCATTTCCATCCATAAAAGAAAAGAAAATGCACACACATCCATATGTAGTATGAGAGTGAATGAGCCGATCTAGTGCCTAATGTTTGTGTATATGCCTCCACAGGCAACCGCTAGCAAACACTTGCATCTGCTTGAATCCATCAAACATAACATGTCTAAAACACATGTTTACATCCATAGGATTCCTATCTAAAGGTCGAGAAAACTATGGATAAGATATATTCAAGTGATAGAAACAAGCACAGATAAAACTTTGGAAAAAGGAGTTAAGAATATACCCTCGAAAAGAAAAGGTTATGAAGAACGAATCTTGGCTTTGGTCTCCCAAGTCGCATCCTCTAGGTTATCTCCCCATTGAACCTTTAGAAACTTGATCTCTTTATTGTGTAGCTTCTTAACTTCTGATCCAAAATACGGGTAGGGACTCGCCTGACTGTCTCTTCATGTTCCACTTCTACCTCTTCCAATACACTCGGCTCAACAACTTCTTCAATGTCATGCAAACCTTTCGTAGATGAGAAACATGGAAAACATCATGAATACCAGATATATTTTCTGGGAGCTTTACTCTATAGGCCATTTGGCCAATCCTATCGGTTATAGGAAATGGTCCCACAAACCTAGCTGCCAACTTCCCTACTGATCCGAAGTGAACCAAATTCCTCAGAGGCGATACTTTAATAAAAACCAAGTATGCCACTTCAAATTCGATGTCAGTCCTCCTCTTATGTGCATAGGATTTCTGCCTATCTTGAACTGTCTTAATTCGCCGTCGAATAAGGTCAGTCTTTTCGGACGTTTCCCTAACCATATCTGGTCCAAGTAATAATCTTTCTGTAGATTCCCAGCAACAAGATGGTGATTTATAGGGTCGTCCATATAATTCTTTTAAGGGTGCCATGCCGATGCTGGAGGCAAACTCTACTAAAGGAAGGTGCTCTTCCCAAGTTCCTCCGAAATCTAGGATACAAAGCCTCAAAAGATCCTCTAGAATTCTATACACCCTCTCCATCTGGCCATCGGTCTGAGGATAATAAGCGGTGCTCAAACACAACTGTGTACCTAACGCTTCTTGCAAGCTCCTCCAAAATTCACTGGTAAAGATGGGGTCACGATCGCTCACGATGCTGGAAGGTACTCCATGAAGACAAACTATCTCACGAACATATATTGCTGCCAACTATGATGTAGTCCTCTTGCTCTTAACTGGAATAAAGTGTGTGCTCTTAGTGAGTCTATCTACCACAACCCAGATACTGATGTTGCCTTTCTTCGATCTAGGAAAACCATCTATGAAATCCATAGAGATGCTCTCCCATTTCCATTGAGGAACCTCCAAAGGATGAAGTAAACTACCGGGCTTCTTTTGCTCATCTTTAACTTGCTGGCAAATTAGACATTGGGAAACAAATTCGGCCTCATATTTCTTCATCCCAGACTAAAAGAAACCCCTTTTCATGTCTCCGTACATCTTATCACCACCTGGATGAATAGTCATCTTAGAATGGTGGGCTTCTTCTAGGATTGCTTTTATCAAGCTTCCAGTTTGAGGAATAGAAAGCCTTCCATCTCATCGCAACCACCCCTTTTCATTTATGGGACATCTGCTGAGGTGACTAGAAGTCTCCCCTTTTCTGAGCTTTTCCATGATATCTAAAATCTGTGGGTCACCTTGTTGCGAAGCTCCTATCTGATCCATAAGAGTTGGTCGTATCTCCAAGGATGCAAACAAATCAGGCAAAATTTCGATGGAGGGTCTAATATCAAAAGCTGATATAAACTCCAATCTCTTCCTCTCCACAAACAGAGGACTCAAGGCCATCCTCTGCCTACTTAGTGCATCTGCCAACACATTACCCTTGCCAGGGGTATAAGCAACCTCAAAATCATAAGAAGCAAGGAACTCCATCCACCGTTGTTGCCTTAAATTGAGATCCTTCTGCAGGAACAGATACTTGAGAGATTTATGATCGGTGTATAATTTGAACTTCTCTCCAAGTAAATAATGGACCACGTCTTAAGTGCGAATACTATGGCAGCTACCTCAAGATCATGGGTAGGGTATTTCTTCTCATGAACTCTCAACTGTCTACCCCCATAACACACAACTTTCCCTTCTTGCATCAAAACCGCATCAAGCCCTGTACCACACGCATTAGTGTAAACCGTAAACACTTTGTTCCCATTGGGAAAAGTCAAGACTGGGGTTGTTGTCAGAGCCCTTTTCAGTCATTGGAAAACAACATCACAATCTATATCCCATGAAAATGCTAAGTTCTTCTTCGCCAGCCTGGTGAGTAGGGCTGATATCTTTGCGAAGTCCTTAATGAACTTCCTATGGTAACCTGCCAACCCAAGAAAGCTTCTCACCTCGGTTGCATTTTTAGGAATCTGCCAATTTTGCACTGCAACTACCTTTGCGGGATCTACAGCTATCCCTTCTCTGGAGACCACATGCCTTAAGAATCTCACCTCCTTTCTCCAAAAATTGCATTTGGAGAATTTCGCCTTAAGCTGATGCGCACAGAGAGTTTTCAAGACTTCTCTCAAATGTTGGGCATGTTCCTCTTCGCTTTTGGAGAAGATCAAGATATCATCAAAAAAGACCACGACAAATTTGTTTAGAAACTCCTGAAACACCATACTCATCAAATCAACAGAATAGGCGGGTTGTGACGACCTGCCCCGCACTAGCCGACATTTCCTCCAAAAGTGCGATGTACACATGCCCAACTAGCACGGAACGGTCGCCAAAGAAAGGAAAGAAGAGAATGAACAAATCAAGGAACCTGTAGAATGTCTCATAGTGCATGGAACAAAATATAGTAATAACATAATCTTGACATAAAACAGGCGAGACAGTGTGTAAGCTGAAAACTAAACCAACATAAAACAGGCGAGACATAAAAGGTGTTTTGGAGTGTTTTAGAAGATGGAGGCCATTGCTAGAGCTTAAGGAAGGTTTGTAGCGGCTGAGAAAACTGAAATAAAATGATTTTCCTAACCCTTCCAGCCCTCTCATAACCCTAATCCCGAAATTCCCCTTTGGGCCTAGCTGTTAATCACCCGGTTAAGCCCAATTAAGCTGTTTTTCACTATCTGAAACTTGTTTCAGCCATATCTCCCAAACGGTGAGTCCGTTTGGCTAATGTGACCACTCTACGGAAAGGTAAACCATCAAACGAATCTAATGGAAATGGTTTCAGGTCAAAATTCCTTTTCAATCAAAATTTATGGCCAAAACAATATCGGTTAGGGGCAAAATGGTCATTAAAAAATCGGCAAAAATCATGAACATGGGAAATGACCCCAATAGTTGTCTCCCAAAGTTACACGACCATACGACTTCATACGAAAAAGAAATAAATATTTTACGATTCTAGATACGTAGAATGCGGGTTGTTACATCCCCCCCCCCCCCTCCTTAAGAAATTTCGTCCCCGAAATTCCTTAACCCAAAACATACAAAGGATCCTGCATGCCTACTAACCATATACAACAATCAAACATGCAAAAACAAACATAACCATTCTGCCCTAACATGCGGTTTACTAACATGAGAAGAATCATCGCCGCTAAAATCTTACCAGGCAAAGAGCTTTGGATACGACTTTCTTATGTCATTTCCCAAGTACAGTCGTTCTCTCGCCATCGTTTCCCATCTCTACGCTAGTGGTAACTTCTAATAGGTTGGGATCGTCCCTCTAACTGGAACTGATCCACTTAATCAAGATCGATCTAATCGTCAACCTTACTAGCGTTTCTGAATCCAATTCACACTTAGGTCTGAAGTCATATCTCGTGATATACTCTAGTTGCTTCCATTCCAGAAAAATAGCCTCTAAACTGGCACGTCTCTTACTCAATGCATCAGCTATCGCACCCAGTCCGATACTATGGCATTCGTCTATACTGTCATTTTCTTAGGTAATCCAACCCTATACGCCAAATTTTCAACTACATTCCAAATGTCCTTTCAATTCCAACTTGAGTCCTTCTTACATTCGTATTGTACGTCCAACGTATATTCACTTCCCATAGGCAGACTAGACCCATCCAATGACCCTAGGCACTACACCAATATCTGCACTATACGTCTAACGTACATTCACCTTCTAAAGGTGAACTAGATTCATCCAATGAAACCAGGTACCCTACCCATATTCATAATGCATGTAACACCCCGTGAATTCTATAACATTAAGCTTCACAAATTAAAGTATAATTAATTCTAAATGAAAGAATTAAGGGAAATGGGTTACGCCATTGCGTTCGTCTCGAAATTCTGCTTGAGATAGAGTCCAAGTTTGCGTAAAACGGATATCGTATGAAGAAGATATGGACGAACGAAGTTGGGCAGAAAAACCAGAAAACGGGTCAGAATGCACTGGCGCACTTGGGAAGTGCGCCAGAACAAAATTGAACTGGCGCACTTGGGAAGTGCACCAGTACAAATTTAGCCTGGCGCACTTGCCAAGTGCGCCCAGGTCTGAAAGACCTGCTGGTCAGGCCCTGGCTGGCCTGGTCAGGGTTTGGTCGAATTCTGAGGCTTGGCTGAGTCACTAGGGCTTACATGTCACTTTCTGATTGGCTTCTCTTGAGATGGATGGTCTAGATTCACTCTAGCTTCATCGACGGCTCTAATTAGATTGAAATTTTATAAATACAACTCAAGTCTAACCCTAAACTCACACAAATAATAGAATACTAAAGCCGTAATGCTGCTGGAAAGGAACTAGGAATGGTCGTCAATTAGAAAGCCTAGAGACAAGCCAACACTAAAGCTTAGAGACGAATCGAATTAAGAAGAAGATAAAAGTCTAATCTAATTTCTAAGCAACGTTTTCTACTCCAAGGGAAAGCTTTGCAAATTCAGAATAACAGAAACCAGAAAACAAGTTTCAGCGCCCGTTGTAAGTATAGTAGTTTTTCTGAATATGAATAGAAATTGCGATGTGATTCGATGTAAATGAAATTGGGGTTTTACTATCGTACAATATTGATGTAAATTCTGTGTATTGCGTTGATTATGTCATATTTTGTATTGGGGATTCGTGGCATAAATTGGTTGATGCGAACCTATTGACATTTGTATATGAAAATAAATATCACTTGCAAGTTTGTAGTAAAAACTAGAATTGACATCTTTATGTTATGTCGTTAACATGGTTAGTATATATTCTTTTTAGGCCTAAGTTGAGACTCATGAAAACATGTTCCAAGTTGAAACCTTTTATGCCTACACGCCTTAAAACCTTTGTATACGTTATTATGTTTAATTGCAAGTGATAATTGGGTTTATGCAAGTACCTTTTGGGTTACACAAATTATACTAGTTTCATGTTGAAATAGGCTACTTGATGTAAAGTTAGTTTACACCTTTGGGTTATGTCAAAAAGGGGACATTTTTATGCTAGTTTGGTGTTTGACATTATGCCTAGTTATATGTGTATAAGACCATGTTTAAACAAGTCTAAAAGTACGCCATTTCATATGACACCTATTATGCTATACCATGTTATATCTTTATAATAGTCCAGAATTTATGATTTACATGACACCTATCTAACTAGATCCAATATTCATGTGCAAGTTTGTGACATGTTATGCAATGTTATGATTCATGTTATGCGAGATCACCTTATTTATCTAGTTACACCTTTATGTCACACGCTAATCGATAACTATGTTTAGGCCAAATTTCATAGTATAGGTTCATTGAACCTATGCTCCCTTCCTTACTTTGTTTATGGATTGGGCCTATTAGCGGGCCCAATATCTTCATACGATTAATATGAATAATCGAGCGAGGGTAACGTTGGGACTAACTGTTAAATTAAAGTATGTTAATATGTCGGCGGGCCTAAAAACCATGAAATGGGTTAAGGCCATAAATGATATAAATTATGTACCATTAGTTTAGAATAAAACATGTGACATGAAATATTTACATAAGTAAAAAAAAGTGTAAATCTAGAAAATACGAGTATGCTTAACCCGAGGTTGGATTGAGTTGTGATGTAAACCTGCCCGGACCCGCCCGGCTGTCCAATAGTCACAACAATACCTATCCAATGTGGGTGGTTAAGCATTGAGCCCAATAATGACCCGAGGTTAGACTGAGCTACGGTGTAAACCTGCCCGGAACCGACCGGCACATCCAGTAACCGTAGCAATATCTGTCTAATGTGAGTGGTCAGGTGCTCTAAGAGGCTAAGGACAGATGGTAGGGTTAAGTTAACTAAAACACTTAACCAGCTTAACATGTTTGCAAGACAAGACTTGTAGGGGTTAAGTAACTAAGAAAACACTTGCCAATTTAACATGTTAACTAGACTAGAAGGTGAGGTTAAGTAAAGTTAATATACTTAACCAATTTAACATATTAATTTGACTAGAGGGTGAGGTTAAGTAAATTCAGGACACTTAACCAGTATAACCTGATAATTTGATAAGTGGGTGAGGTTAAGTAAATTTAGAATACTTAACCATTATAACACGTTAGCTAGATAAGTAGGTAAGGTTAAGTAAATACACTTAGCCAATTTAATATGTTAGCTGGACTAGAGGGTAGGGTTAAGTAAACTTAGAACACTTAACCATCATAGTGTGATAAATTAAACAGGGTTAAGTTAAAACATGAAGGGACAATACCTAATCATTAGAACATGTTAATTAAACAGATGTTAGGGTTAAGTTAACTAAGGGAACACTTAACCATTATTACATGTTAGTTAAAACAGATGGGCAAGATTAGGTTATGGGATACTTAACCAATACAAGGTGAATGGGTAGGGTTAAGTAATAAGAAATACTTAACCAATATAACTTGGTTTGTGATAGGGTTAAGTCGACATGAACTACTGATAACACTTAGCCAGTTTAATATGACAAAGGAATGAGTTAAGCTAACTTGAATTGACTGATGACACTTAACCAATCCAACTTGACGAGAAAGAGGGCTAAGTAGTAAACCCTAGTTAAGAAACAATCGAGAACGGGAGCTAAGTTGAAATCCCCAGTCAAAGAAACTAAGTGATAAACCTTAGTTAACAAGATTTATGGGAAAAGAAACTAAGTGGTAAACCTTAGTTGAGAACAACTAAGTAATAATTCTTAGTCAAGAAAACTGAGCTGGTCCATAATAGATGAATAACCCGATATGGTAGATCATCGCTTAACAAGTACATGAGAAGGAGCAAACGTTTATCCGATTTCAAAAAAGGCTCCAGCGGACTGGGTTTAGAAGCACGTAGCTTCAGGGGACGTGAGGGTACTCTTGGTATACCTCTGTGAGGTTGCAGATGATCCGCCTGGGCTCACAGAGGTTAAGGTCTACGTCATAAGAACCAAGGGTATGCCTTGGTTGCAATTCAAGGAAACCTAAAGACTAGGATGGACCAGCGTGATTCGACGAGACCAGTAACCCTATGATAGCGACTCTTCGTCTACCTACCATCTTGATCAATCGTAGTACGCATGTGGAAAGGCAGAGAACTCCCAACAGACCATATACTTGCTATCTAGTTATGGGTGAGGCTGGCCAATAGGAAAGTGGGGCATAGGGTGGCAAGAGTATAGTTCTCGTGCTTGATTTTCTTGGATTGCCTTTCATTAGTTGAGGGAGGGGTCACGTGGGACCATAACCACTGGTAGAAAAACAGACCTTAGCATCTGCATCGGCAGATATCTGAAAGCTCCCGACCGAGTTCCGTGTTTCGAGAATAGCCTTGCCACGAGACTCGGGTCGCACATTTCAGGACATGTGCATCTAGACAGCGATAAACGATTCGCGACACTTACGTGGGGAAAGTCTTGAAACATATACCACTCTAGGTAGTGTGTCCTAGACTAGGGGCATCGTTCGACAGGTAGCATAATCCCTAGTGGACCTAGGTGGCATAAATCTTGAATCCGAGAAGTAGTAGACAAATCGCATAAACCCTAGTTGAATCTAGGGAACGCTCGATAGAAAACCCTAGATTAAATCTAGGAAATAAATAAATGTGCGCCTGATGGCAACCATAGTTACGGGGACTGGGATCACGTTATCATTTTATACAGATTACAAGTTGGGATACTAGTTAGGTGGTGCAGAGATTAGTATGGGATGCGATAGTAATTTCGATTCTAAACTGCTTTGCCTTAGTTTATGGTATTTTCCCATTTTCATTTTATGCCTGTCATGTCCTTTTCCTTATTCATATACCGAGGCACCACTAGACTTACCAGGCTTTATGTCTGACTCTATGTTTTCTTTCGTCTTCTTTTCTTCCGTTCCCCCCTCCTAGGTAGTCAGGGAGGGAATAGCTCAGATTTGTATGGACCTGTTACTCTTCCCAAGCTTGAAGACTCTTTGATGTGCTGCTTTGGACTCTCTTTTCCACTGCTATGGCTGGCTAATGTTTTACTGGGGAATATCATTGTATATTTATGCTTCTTTATTTTGTTAAACAAGATAGATACTTTGTTGTTGGAAAACAATCTTTGTACAAGCTGTTCATAAATGAAATAAAGTTTTATTCACTTTTCCGCTGCTTTATTTATCTGTCTTGTAATTTATCTGCATCTTTTACCTTAAATGCTCCACAGAACATAGTGCATTCCCTTTGTCAGTGACACTAACGGACGTGGGGTGTTACACGTGGTATCAGAGCTGAAGGTTACCGGATCAGATAAAAGATTTGAAAAATTATTTTCAAAACGGGTTTAAAAGAAGCATTTTCAAAAGAAAAGTTTTGTTTTGAAGGCATATTCCCCAAAGCCATATGCACTATCTTTTGATTTTCTGTTTGAGTCCGTGTTTCCTTCTTTCTTGAGTCTCTGAGGCTCCTGGCTTTCTGGGAGGTAACCTCATCGAAGGACGAAGTAGTGCCCAACTTCCATCTATAGCCATTATAGTTTCACCTGCAACTAGTTTTCTTTCAAGCTTTGTAGGGTTTTCTGTATGATGGAGGCAGCTTTCGAGAGATTTGTTAACATGATTTCACAAGGAAGTGGATGAGGAGTTTGATGAGGAATTCATGTATATGGACTTGGCTCACGAAGGAGGAAGGAATTGTAAAATCTAAGACAAGAGGAAGTAGCTTTTCTATGGTATAATAGGACATATAGTTAAGGACAAGGGAAAGGATTTTCAGGAGGACGAGTACGTGCTTTCACCACCAGAATACCTGCGAGAGAGATAGTAAAAGTCTCCATTGGAAAAGTTTAACTTTCCATTTGATCAACCTGTTAGTACTTTTTTGATCTTAGCGTTTCGCATTCATTTATACCTGCTTTCATAGTTGAGTCTCTGAACCTAGGTACTTGTATAGTAGAATATCCCAGTTAGTCTCAGATCCAAATTGGTGGTTCGGCCCGTTTACCTTTGGTTTGTAGGGATTTGAGAACTGCCACATTAAGTGTTGAGTTTAAGCGTAATGTTTTGGGTCCATGGGCTATGAGTTGATCCTAGGCATGGGTTGGTTGGCTAGTAATTCTGAAAGTTAGACTTTTTGACTTGCCTTGGAAATACCCTCAAGATTATGTGATCCTAAAAGGATCAGTTAGGCTTAGCTATCTAGAATCGCTTAATACATTTATCGACGATTTGCAATCCGTCAGAATAGTCCATGAGTACGCAGATGCTTTGATTAGGTTAGGGGTTTACCCCTAAAATTCGGGATAGACTTCCGCATATATCCAGTTGACGATGAAAAGCCAGCTATCCGATCAACGACAGTTTTGGAAATGGAGGTCAAGAAGCTTCACAATCGTGAAGATTAACTAAATAAGGTACGGTACAAAGAAGCTCAAGAAGATGCAACTTAGAAGACTGAAGACTAGATACGTGCATTATACCCTTTTTCTTAAGGGTATATCCTTTCTCTAGGAGTTTTATGCCTACTTGTTTCTAGCTTTCAAGGTATATCCTCTAGGACGTATCATCGATCCTTAGATGGAAGCTGATGGATGTAAACATGCATTTGAAACATGTTATGATTGATGGTTGCAAGTGGTTGCTCGTGGATGCATCTACACACCATATGCGCGAGAACGACTTAGTCACTTTCGTATTGCATTCGTATATACGTATTTGCTTAACGGATTTAACTTGATATGTTGTCATATGGATGTCGCATTTGTATTAATGGTTGCGCACTCATGTAGAATTATGAGTAAGGAAAAATTTGCATAAATGATGGATTCATGACACTTACATGATTTGCATTAAGGAGGTCAACTGGATCAGTAGACCGCCTGATTTTGCATTAGTTAAGGACATATACACACACCGTGCATATAAATCATAAAGCATTAGAAGTCTTTTAAGGACAATGGACGCCTGTGTTTGTTGGTTGAGTAGATGGACGATTGGATGTTAGGACTTACGTTCTCCTAGACTTGAAGATTTCGGGGATGAAATCCTTTTAAGGGGGGAGAATGTAACACCCTGTGAATTCTATAACATTAAGCTTCACAAATTAAAGTATAATTAATTCTAAATGAAAGAATTAAGGGAAATGGGTTACTCCATTGCGTTCATCTCGAAATTCTGCTTGAGATAGAGTCCAAGTTTGCATAAAACGGATATCGTATGAAGAAGATATGGACGAACGAAGTTGGGTAGAAAAACCAGAAAACGGGTCAGAATGCACTAGCGCACTTGGAAAGTGCGCCAGAACAAAATTGAACTGGCGCACTTGGGAAGTGCGCCAGTACAAATTTAGCCTGGCGCACCTGCCAAGTGCGCCCAGGTCTGAAAGACCTGCTGGTCAGGCCCTGGCTGGCCTGGTCAGGGTCTGGTCGAATTCTGAGGCTTGGCTGAGTCACTAGGGCTTACATGTCACTTTCTGATTGGCTTCTCTTGAGATGGATGGTCTGGATTCACTCTAGCTTCATCGACGGCTCTAATTAGATTGCAATTCTATAAATACAACTCAAGTCTAACCCTAAACTTACACAAATAATAGAATACTAAAGCCGTCATGCTGCTGGAAAGGAACTAGGAATGGCCGTCAATTAGAAAGCCTAGAGACAAACCAACACTAAAGCTTAGAGACGGATCGAATTAAGAAGAAGATAAAAGTCTAATCTAATTTCTACGCAACGTTTTCTACTCCAAGGGAAAGCTTTGCAAATTTAGAATAACAGAAACCATAAAACAAGTATCAGCGCCCGTTGTAAGTATAGTGGTTTTTCTGAATATGAATAGAAATTGCGATGTGATTCGATGTAAATGAAATTGGGGTTTTACTATTGTACAATATTGATGTAAATTCTGTGTATTGCGTTGATTATGTCATATTTTGTATTGGGGATTCGTGGCATAAATTGGTTGATGCGAACCTATTGACATTTGTATATGAAAATAAATATCACTTGCAAGTTTGTAGTAAAAACTAGAATTGACATCTTTATGTTATGTCGTTAACATGGTTAGTATATATTCTTTTTAGGCCTAAGTTGAGACTCATGAAAACATGTTCCAAGTTGAAACCTTTTATGCCTACACGCCTAAAAACCTTTGTATACGTTATTATGTTTAATTGTAAGTGATAATTGGGTTTATGCAAGTACCTTTTGGGTTACACAAATTATACTAGTTTCATGTTGAAATAGGCTACTTGATGTAAAGTTAGTTTACACCTTTGGGTTATGTCAAAAAGGGGACATTTTTATGCTAGTTTGGTGTTTGACATTATGCCTAGTTATATGTGTATAAGACCATGTTAAACAAGTCTAAAAGTACGCCATTTCATGTGACACCTATTATGCTATACCATGTTATACCATGTTATATCTTTATAATTGTCCAGAATTTATGATTTACATGACACCTATCTAACTAGGTCAAATATTCATGTGCAAGTTTGTGACATGTTATGCAATGTTATGATTCATGTTATGCGAGATCACCTTATTTATCTAGTTACACCTTTATGTCACACGCTAATCGATAACTATGTTTAGGCCAAATTTCATAGTATAGGTTCATTGAACCTATGCTCCCTTCCTTACTTTGTTTATGGATTGGGTCTATTAGCGGGCCCAATATCTTCATACGATTAATATGAATAATCGAGCGAGGGTAACGTTGGGACTAACTGTTAAATTAAAGTATGTTAATATGTCGGCGGGCCTAAAAACCATGAAATGGGTTTAGGCCATAAATGATATAAATTATGTACCATTAGTTTGGAATAAAACATGTGACATGAAATATTTACATAAGTAAAAAAAAGTGTAAATCTAGAAAATACAAGTATGCTTAACCCGAGGTTGGATTGAGTTGTGATGTAAACCTGCCCGGACCCGCCCGGCTGTCCAGTAGTCACAACAATACCTATCCAATGTGGGTGGTTAAGCATTGAGCCCAATAATGACCTGAGGTTAGACTGAGCTACGGTGTAAACCTGCCCGGAACCGACCGGCACATCCAGTAACCGTAGCAATATCTGTCTAATGTGAGTGGTTAGGTGCTCTAATAGGCTAAGGACAGATGGTAGGGTTAAGTTAACTAAAACACTTAACCAGCTTAACATGTTAACAAGACAAGACTTGTAGGGGTTAAGTAACTAAGAAAACACTTAGCCAATTTAACATGTTAACTAGACTAGAAGGTGAGGTTAAGTAAAGGTAATATACTTAACCAATTTAACGTATTAATTTGACTAGAGGGTGAGGTTAAGTAAATTCAGGACACTTAATCGTTGTAACCTAATAATTAGATAAGTGGGTGAGGTTAAGTAAATTTAGAGTACTTAACCATTATAACACGTTAGCTAGATAAGTAGGTAAGGTTAAGTAAATACACTTAGCCAATTTAATATGTTAGCTGGACTAGAGGGTAGGGTTAAGTAAACTTAGAACACTTAACCATCATAGTGTGATAAATTAAACAGGGTTAAGTTGAAACATGAAGGGACAATACCTAATCATTAGAACATGTTAATTAAACAGATGTTAGGGTTAAGTTAACTAAGGGAACACTTAACCATTATAACATGTTAGTTAAAACAGATGGGCAAGATTAGGTTAGGGGATACTTAACCAATACAAGGTGAATGGGTAGGGTTAAGTAATAAGAAATACTTAACCAATATAACTTGGTTTGTGATAGGGTTAAGTCGACATGAACTACTGATAACACTTAGCCAGTTTAATATGACAAAGGAATGGGTTAAGCTAACTTGAATTGACTGATGACACTTAACCAATCCAACTTGACGAGAAAGAGGGCTAAGTAGTAAACCCTAGTTAAGAAACAATCGAGAACGGGAGCTAAGTTGAAATCCCCAGTCAAAGAAACTAAGTGATAAACCTTAGTTAACAAGATTTATGGGAAAAGAAACTAAGTGGTAAACTTAAGTTGAGAACAACTATGTAATAATTCTTAGTCAAGAAAACTGAGCCGGTCCATAATAGATAAATAACCCGATATGGTATATCATCGCTTAACAAGTACATGAGAAGGAGCAAACGTTTATCCGATTTCAAAAAAGGCTCCAGCGGACTGGGTTTAGAAGGACGTAGCTTCGGGGGACGTGAGGGTACTCTTGGTATCCCTCTGTGAGGTTGCAGATGATCCGCCTGGGCTCACAGAGGTTAAGGTCTGCGTCAGAAGAACCAAGGGTATGCCTTGGTTGTAATTCAAGGCAACCTAAAGACTAGGATGGACCAGCGTGATTCGACGAGACCAGTAGCCCTGTAATAGCGACTCGTCGTCTACCTACCATCTTGAGTCAATCGTAGTACGCATGCGGAAAGGCAGAGAACTCCCAACAGACCATATACTTGCTATCTAGTTATGGGTGAGGCTGGCCAATAGGAAAGTGGGGCATAGGGTGGCAAGAGTATAGTTCTCGTGCTTGATTTTCTTGGATTGCCTTTCATTAGTTGAGGGAGGGGTCACGTGGGACCATAACCACTGGTAGAAAAACAAACCTTAGCATCTGCATCGGCAGATATCTGAAAGCTCCCGACCAAGTTCCGTGTTTCTAGAATAGCCCTGCCACGGGACTCGGGTCGCACATTTCGTGACATGTGCATCTAGACAGCGATAAAAGATTCGCGACACTTACGTGAGGAAAGTCTAGGAACATATACCACTCTAGGTAGTGTGTCCTAGACTAGGGGCATCGTTCGACAGGTAGCATAATCCCTAGTGGACCTAGGTGGCATAAATCCTGAATCCGAGAAGTAGTAGACAAGTCGCATAAACCCTAGTTGAATCTAGGGAACGCTCGATAGAAAACCCTAGATTAAATCTAGGAAATAAATAAATGCGCGCCTGATGGAAACCACAGTTACGGGGACTGGGATCACGTTATCATTTTATACAGATTACTAGTTGGGATACTAGTTAGGTGGTGCAGAGATTAGTATGGGATGCGATAGTAATTTCGATTCTAAACTGCTTTGCCTTAGTTTATGGTATTTTCCCATTTTCATTTTATGCCTGTCATGTCCTTTTCCTTATTCATATACCGAAGCACCACTAGACTTACCAGGATTTATGTCTGACTCTATGTTTTCTTTCGTCTTCTTTTCTTCCGTCCCCCCCCCCCTCAGGTAGTCAGGGAGGGAATAGCTCAGATTTGTATGGACCTGTTACTCTTCCCAAGCTTGAAGACTCTTTGATGTGCTGCTTTGGACTCTCTTTTCGACCGCTATGGCTGGCTAATGTTTTATTGGGGAATATCATTGTATATTTATGCTTCTTTATTTTGTTAAACAAGATAGATACTTTGTTGTTGGAAAACAATCTTTGTACAAGTTGTTCATAAATGAAATAAAGTTTTATTCACTTTTCCGCTGCTTTATTTATCTGTCTTGTAATTTATCTGCATCTTTTACCTTAAATGCTCCACAGAACTTAGTGCATTCCCTTTGTGAGTGACATTAATGGATGTGGGGTGTTTCAATGCACATCCAATGTACATTCACCTTCCAAAGGTGAACTAGACTCATCCAATGAATCTAGGTACTCTACCTACGAGTCCAAGTCCAACTGAAACTCCTATATCCGTTGAATCTCCAAGACAACGGACGCTCCACAATGCCCAACATACTTCAAGTCTAACGTAAAGTATCTTGCACCCGTCATATCACCATGATCAACGAACTTATCTATTTCCATTCAACAGGATCCTACAGGTGATACTCAAGAGAAGAATGGTAAGAACAAACACAACAACCATAGCGTCCATCAAACAAATCCTGTTTATCACCTGCTAAAGCCGTGAATACGTCAATACCTGTATGTCTGGTCCAACCAACATCAATAACTAATGGAAACTCTACCTCCAAACGAACTACCGTACGTCCAACGTACGATTATCCTCCAAGGATAACTAGATCACGTCCAACGGATCCAAGGTAAGTGGGCGTCCCCATATACCCCTGCTTTTATTCTGCCTGAAACACTCGAGTCCCACCCAAGTCTATCCACTATCTTGCTGCCCTCTCGAGTCCAACTCGAGCCAATCCAATTCCTTGCAGCCTTCTCGAGTCCAACTCGAGTCAATCTATTACCCATAAACGCAGACCCAGTCTTGTGTATCCATTACCTACTGACCCTAGTCCAAAATGAGTCGTCCCCCTATTCGTTGCAGCTCCTAGATCAACGAATACCTATTTTCTTTTACGAGTTCAAGTCCAACTTGAATCGTCCTAATCTTCGTTGCATCTTCCATGATCGACGAATACATCCTATTTCTTCAAAAAGAACATCAACATAAGGTCCTAAACAATCCATTACTTTGCATCTTTCTCGAGTCCCACTCGAGTCATCTCATAATCCTATCGAGTCTAACTCGGGGCAGTCCATACCACTGAATAGTCTTATCCTGTCACAGCTGCCCATCACTCCTCGTGTAAACCAAGGTACCATCCAATGAAAATCACAACGACTACTTATCCCTCACGCAAACCATCCTAGTCAAACTCGACATTCCCCAAGCACAAGCCCCAAAGGCCTAAACCAATATCAGACAAGCACCTAAGGAACATCTCCTCCGAATTCGGACAATCCATGTGAAGTGATACTAGCGAAACAACTAAGCACTGGAGCACTCATTTGCCTCCCAGAGACAACTAGGACTTAATACAACGATAACCTCTCAGCTTCCTTGACTCCAGTTACTATCGCCATCACTAGATAGGTACCTAATACCACCCCATTCGTTTAGAGTAGATCGACTCCCCAAATAATGCTAAACCCAGTAAAGCCCAAAACAAAGCAATCACAAACAAACTTACATCCATGGCTCGATAAGAACACGTTACGGTAAATCATACTGAGGCTAGTCGAACCACCAATCGGGTTCGTCACTACTAAAGGTCTATCGACTAACTCAGGTTTGTCAAACAAAACCCGATCAAAACATTTTAAATAGAAAGCATACCTCGAATAACGACACCTTTTTCCTTCTGCGCCGCAGTTGGGGCATTCGACGAAGAAAGAACAGCATTGATAGCATATGCTCTCACGATCTGCTTCTCCCTAGGAGGTTGTGGACATTCATTCTTGTGATGTCCCGCTTGGCCACAATTAAAGCACTTCCTTTCCCCAGGCTTTTCCCGACAATCTCTGGCATAGTGTCCCTTCTTACCACAGCTAAAGCACTCGCCGTTTTTCTTATTTTTCTTATTCTGACCATCCATGGTTTGGTCTTGTTTCCTCTTATTCTAGGAATTATTCTTGCCTCCACCGCCTGCTTGCGGCTTTGGCTCCCCTGCAGATACAATAGCAACCTCAGTCTTTGGCTTAGGGTAAAGACTCTCTGACCTCAATGCTTTCCCCACAATCGATTCAAACGTCTTATCGATGTGGTTAATAAGCTTTTCCCCCAAGTACTGATCCAAGCCTGTTATAAACTTCTCGTTCTTTTTCTCGGCAGTATCTATAAGGGATAATCCATATTTCGACAAAGTGTCGAATTCGGCAATATACTCCGAGACAGCTCTGCCATTCTGCTTGAGTTCCAAGAACTTCCTAAACAATTCTGAATTCTGAGCAGCTAGGATAAACTTATCACTGAAACGAGTTCTAAACTGATCCCAAGTGACTTGATCCTCTGGAGTGGCTGTCTTAATAGCATTCCACCAATTCATCGCTCGTCCTTGCAACTGACGAGACGCTAGCCTTCTCTTCATCGCATCCTCGATACCCAAGTCGTCGAAGATACGATCACAGCTATCCAACCAATCCTGAACATCCGTTGCCGACTCCGTTCTATGGAATGGCTTCCCACCAAGACTGGTATAATCCTTATTCAGCTTGGCGAAATCGGCCCTAGGCGCCTGCACTACTCGACCACCACCATTACCGGCATTGGGAGTTGCCCTCTGCACATACCTAAGCATCTCCCTCACGAGGTCAGTAAAAATCGCCCTCATTTCAGCAGCATTCCCATTATTTGCTCCCCTACCGGCAACTCTTACGTATCGGCTCATCCTTCAATCTGTAAAGAGAAAACGATTAACCATCTCCATAGTGGTGCTAGTGCAGTACGACTTCATCCTTATACTACTAATAGTATGTATATATATATATATATAGCTTTTGAAAACCGAAGTAATCACAAATACGCACTCTCATATACGTACTATCTCTCCCTAGTGTCTCTCCCTAGGTTAACTACGCAACCTAAAGCTCTGATACCAAATGTGACGACCCGCCCCGCACTAGCCGGCATTTCCTCCAAAAGTGCGCTGTACACATGCTCAACTAGCACGGAACGGTCGCCAAAGAAAGGAAAGAAGAGAATGAACTAATCAAGGAACCTGTAGAATGTCTCATAGCGCATGAAACAAAATATAGTAATAACATAATCTTGACATAAAACAGGCGAGACAGTGCGTAAGCTGAAAACTAAACCAACATAGCAGCGGAAATCCAAATACAGCTTATTACAACTTTCCAAATTTACTGTCTCTAAAACAAAAGAAAGCTAAAGTAGAAGATGCACGACTAATGCCCAAGCAGTGATCTTCAACAACACAGGGAGAATACTATATATATCATACGTGGAAGCCTCTTGCTCGTCTCCAGATCAGCTACCCCTGCATACTCAGCTAACCTGTCTCTAGTCTGCTCGTGTGAGCACCCAGAGTAATAAGAAGAGACATAAAACTCTGGGTCAGACAAAAAGTCTGGTATGAGCGATAAGCAACAAACAAAACAATAAAAGGTATAATCCAATCATACCTGAACCTGGACCTGCAACCAAAGAGTTAGCACTACATACCGTACAATACTCTATGGTGCAACTAACATACAGTGTAAGAAATACGGGGGTGGGGAAGTGCATGTCATAGTGATGTCAAACAATCAAGCATAACAATCATCCTCACATCCCTCACTCAGTGCGTAAAGCATACGATATCCTTTACTTTGGTCACCTAATCCTTTGGGCCATTACGGAATCCAATCCCGTACAACTATCACTATAAACCCCTAATCTATCTGTCAATAGTGAACCAAGGTTACGGATACCGATAACCCCTTTGCACACGTCCCGCAACAAAGCCCAATCATGAAGTGAACTCATTGGTTCCCATATGGATCTTGAGCTCTAACTTCCATTTGGATTACCTTTGCATCTCGGGTTATTGGTCATCACTGGATCGGTTCGGTTCTCTGTCCTTTTTCTCTATCGGTTCAGATCGGTATCCTCCAAGTGCTTTGGTTCCGGTCGGGGGTCTCCAAGTCCCTTAGCAGTACGTCGGTTCGGTTCGGATAAATCATCTCCAGGCTTCCCATTCGGTTCGGTTCGGGTGCCACGCTCCATTCGGTTCGGTTCGGATGCCATGCTCCATTCAGTTCGGTTCGTCCCTCCTGCTTCAGTTTGCCTGCTCCGATCCGATCCCGCTCGCTTGCCTACTCCGATCCGATCCCACTCCCTAGCTCCGATCCGATCCGATCCTCTGCCCAACTGTCTTCCTTCCGTCCCTTGCTTGATCTTCTGGTCCGAGCCCCCTCCTCCGATCCGATCCGAAAATCTGCACTGTTTTTCTGCAACTTTTACAGCAACTGTTTACGCCATACGACGGCGTTTTCGACCATTCTAACTTTTCTAATCAATCATAAAGCATACCGTACAGTCATAGCAACATGTATAAACATCCACAAACAGCAAAACAACAATATTGTATGTTAAAACGGATCAAACATAGCCAAAAACCCCATATTTTCCCTTAATCCCTCTTAATCACGTTTAAGCAAATCTAATGATAAGATTAACAAAACTTAACCAAATCAGCCAAATTTTCTAACAGAGGCCTAAAATAATATTTAGCAATTTATAAATATTTTTCCAGATTTTTAACATGCATAAATTCGCTAATTATCACTAATCACCCCTTAATCCCCTAAATTCCGGGATTAGCAAAATTGGCCGAAATTAACCCAAATTCATATCAGAGGCATAAAATGATGTTTTAGAATTTTAGAAATTTTTCTAGATTTTTCTGAGTTATAATTTCTCTAATCTTCGCTAATTACCATAATTAGCCGTAATTAGTGAAAAACAATGCAAATCACTCACCTTTGCCACAAAGTAAACTATAGATCTGAAATAATCTCTAATTTGGATCCAATCTCTATGTGTTCCAGCAGCTCTATCCCAATCCTTATGCTAATCCGCCTTGATTTGATGTAGATTAGGCTAATATGTGATTAGAGATGACAAAAAGGTGTTTTGGAGTGTTTTAGAAGATGGAGGCCATTGCTAGAGCTTAAGGAAGGTTTGTGGCGGTTGAGAAAACTGAAATGAAATGATTTTCCTAACCCTTCCAGCCCTCTCATAACCCTAATCCCGAAATTCCCCTTTTGGGCCTAGCTGTTAATCACCCGGTTAAGCCCAATTAAGCTGTTTTTCACTATCTGAAACTTGTTTCAGTCATATCTCCCAAAGGGTGAGTCCGTTTGGCTAATGTGACCACTCTACGGAAAGGTAAACCATCAAACAAATCTAATGGAAGTAGTTTCAGGTCAAAATTCCTTTACAATCAAAAGTTATGGCCAAAACAATATCGGTTAGGGGCAAAATGGTCATTTAAAAATCGACAAAATCATGAACATGGGAAATGACCCCAATAGTTGTCTCCCAAAGTTACACGACCATACGACTTCATACGAAAAAGAAATAAATATTCTATGATCCTAGATACGTAGAATGCGGGTTGTTACATGGGTGCATTCATCAATCCAAAAGGCATAACCAACCATTCAAAGAAACCATCCGGATTCTAAAAGCGGTCTTATCTATGTTGTCTTCAGCCACCCTCAATTGATGAAATCCCATAGCCAGGTCTAACATACCGAGGCACCAACAAGCTGATCAAATAAATCATCAATCCTCGGGAGCGGGTGCCTATTCTTCTTGGTGGGTTTATTCAACTCTCTATAGTCAACACACACATGAAGCGAACTATCCGCCTTAGTTGCGAATACAACTAGAGCACCCCATTCAGATATGCTTCGTCTAATAAATCCTTTCTCATGTAGCTCCCCTACTTGCTTACTCAGCTCCCTCCTTTCCCTCGGAGCCACATGGCGCACTGGAAATGCAACTGGCTTTGCATTATCCACCAGATATATACGAAAATCGATCTCGCATTTTGAAGGTAAACCCTGTACCTCATCAAAAACATCAGAATAATCTCGGATTACTGAAACAGAATGCAAATCATCGATAGATGCATCAAGAGACTCTAGAAAACTAAGCATAACTGACCCTAGCAGGTCACAAGAAATCTCGAGGGTCCTCCCATGACAAGTCAGAAGCCTAACGACCCTCCTCTCACAATCCAGAATGGCACCATACGTGGTAAGCCGATCCATTCCTAGAATCAACCCATAGCCCATAAACCCGAGCATATACACATCGCATTCAAACTCGACACCTAACACAGATATTTTCAAACCCCAACAAATCATAGTTAAACGAGCCTAACCACCAATGGGGTTTGAAACAACTATGGGATCCATTACCATACTAGTAATTAAGTGTAGAGATTCAACAACAGAACTAGATATAAATGAATGTGAAGCGCCAGAATCAAAAAGTGTTCTGATTTGATGATTAGAAAGAGAAATTAAACCTTCCACAGAAATTTTTCTACCTCTATCAGGAGCACTGATTACTGATTGCGAGAGCATGCACCTGCCCTCCAGTAGTTGCTGCCTTTTGACCTTGTCCCTGCGATCCCTGTTTCTTCGGGTACTCCCTTACAAAGTGTCTGACCTCTCCACAGTGGTAGCAAGAGTTCTTCCTTCACTTACAATCTTTGACTAAGTGAACCTCTTTCCAACAATTGTGACATTTTCTCTTATCCTTTCCCTTGTCATTCTTTGCACATTTCTTTTGTTGTTGTTGTTGTTGCCTCTTCTTGGGCCACACCTTCTTATTTTGCGATTTTTCCTCAGCCTTTACTCCCTTCTTTTCTCCCTTGTCTTCATCATGCATTAGGGCCATATCGACAAGCTTTTCAAAGTGGCTCCCATTGGAATATGGGACATGGCTAACCCATGAAGGGGTTCATTTAGCCCTTTAGCAAACCGCAATGCCTTCTTGCGCAAAGTATCCACCAATTCTAACCCGAACCTTGCTAGCTGGTTGAATTTGTTCACATATTCTTTCACCATCAAGTTCCCTTGTCTGAGTGCCAAGAACTTCTCCATCTGCATGCTTTTCTCGGCCTGGGAAAGAAATTTCATTTCAAATCTTTGTCTAAAATCTTCCCAAGTTTCCACCGAACATCCAGCCTGGGTAACTTCCCACCAAAATGAGGCTTCGTCTTTCAGTAGCCAGGCGGCTAACTGAACCTTCCTTCTATCCTCTACTTCAAAGATTATGAACAAGTCCTCGGTCTCCTTGAGCCAATTCAATGCTTCAACAAATGTCTCGTTCCCATGGAATGGCTTCCCTCCCATAGCACGGAAGTCTTTGCAGGTCTTAGTGAAATTATCTGCTCTTGGAGGGGGAGGAGGAGGAATAACTGGTGCAACTGGGGGGAGAAACGTTTCCTTGGCCCTCGGCAGGTGCCGTGGCTTCCAGATACCTACAGAACCATCTGGGCATTGCAACGCCCTCTGGGATATTAGGAATATTTGGTTCCCATACACGCTGAAAAGAAAAAGGGAAGAGATTTAGATAAAGGATCGAAGGATATTACATATGGCTTCTTGGGGAATGTCTTTCAAAACAGACTTTTTTTTTTGAAAATGCTTTTTTTTAAACCTTTTTGAAAATAATTTTCAAAAACTTTTATCTAATCTAGTAACCTTCGGCTCTGATACCAAGTGTGACACCCTACGTCCATTAATGTAACTCACAAAGGGAATGCATTAAGTTTCGTAAAGCGTTATAGGTAAACAGACACAAAATATTACAAGACATATATAATTAAGATAGCAGCGGAAATTCAAATTTTTATTTCAAACACAAATCATACATCGTGGTCCAAAATACCATAAGTCACAAAAACCATTACAATAATATAACTTCTGTCTTGTAACATCAGAGTACATAAATATAAAAAGCATAACATAATTCCCCAAATAAAAGAGACAAAGCCATAGTAGAGATAAGAACTTGAGCCATACTTCGAAAGTAGCTCTAGCAAGATGATATATGAGTCCTGACTAAGCCTGAGTGTTTCCTCCCTGAAAACCTAGGGGTGGGATGGAAGAAAGAAAAGGAAACAAAAGGGTCAGACATGAAGTCTGGCGGGTCTAGTTACTTTTAACAAGTAAATAAATAAAAGTAGCATGACAGGCATATAAAGTGGATAAGAGATCACTAAATAAATGGCAAGTGTGAGAAGGTAGACAGGATAAGGTGTATATGCTTCTCTAATGATTACTTTGCACTATTACTAGTATAACCAGAATGAGATGATCCCTTCCATTATACGGTGGTAGACTTAGGCATACGTCCAAATGTACCCTACTACTACCCTGATCGATCGGCTCCTACTCTGTAGATACTCTGTGCTGGCCCCATAGTAGGATGTATCACATCCTAAAGTGGCAGCCCCTCATTGATATGCATAGCCCCATATCTACAGGTGTCACGGTCGTCTTATCTCCTTCTGCCCGACTCATGCACGCACATGGCCCGGTCGGTTTGCGCCCCCCCACACCATCCTCCATGTTTGGATCTCTTACAATCAGTCCAGTAAGCGTGCCCCTTCTCCGACCTAGTACGGAGTACATGTTTTGATACCTACTCCGGGTTACTGGATGAAACGGATCCCACACAATATGATACAACCTCTCCCCTTTGTCTTGTATCGCCCACTAGGCTTTCTTTGGCAATGTATACCACTAGGTGTCTTTAATTACAAAACCCTATCACTTACAAGTCATGTTTACCCGAAAAGGTGTCTTTAATTACATAACTTCATTATTCCAACCGATTATGTATATCACTTGGTATCTTTAATTACATAACCTTATCGGGTTAAGTTTGTGAACCTATATGTAAATATTACCCACCCCCTCCATATTTGCTTAACCCATCCACTATCTAATCAATTTAATTAACCCTAACTTTAGTTCACAATTATACAATCCCTATGGAATAGATTTGGTTAGGTTGTCCAATTTATTACCATGTCCATTTATGGTTTATAATAGGCTAGACCCCCCACATTAGGCCTACAACTTGTGGATGTTGGATATGTCGGTCGGATCTGGGCAGTCTTATTCCACAAGTTGGGTCTAACCTCATGTCATAGCCCAATTAGTATTTGCACACTTAGACCTCTCACATTAGGTTCATCATTAGTGGTTGCTGGATATGTCGGTCAGGTCCGGGCAGACTTCCACCACTAATGCAACCTAACCTCGTGTCATAAGTGCAATTACAATTTTTAATTGTAATTATTAACATTTCATTATTAATTAATCAATTAATTAAACCTATGCCTTTATAGGTGTAAATGCCCATTTTACCCAATAATTTGAATTATATGTCCAATGATGTTTATATTCAAATTATGTCAATATTAACTTTTTCCCCCATTCCTTAACTAGCGCACTCACAAAATTGGCAGCATGCCTAGCCCAGATAATAGCCTAGTCATAAACGATAAAAGGGAAAATAATAGGAAGATAACCAAAATGATTGTTTTAACATAACTTGGCATAAACATAAACTAGCGTGGTGATAAGGTGGACATATGAGCATAAATCTGATGAACTTGTAGCAATTACTAGTTCTACATGACTATGATGTCATAGTGAGCATAATAAGATCTAAATTAACAATTTAGATGTCCAACTATTTAGATCTAACATAATAGGCACAAGATGGTAATTTGATCTAATTAACAAATTAAATGTCCACATAATTTGATCCAATAGTTTAAAAGAAGATCTACACAATTAAGGTTTAAGATTCACATCATGGCATGTCACAGAAGTTATAATAGATCCATCTAAATAGAGGTTTAGATCTAAATCCTATCCAATTCAGAATGTCAGATAATCACAATTAACAATGGATCTGATCTAATTAGGCATATGAACAAATCCAAGTCATAGTCGTGTCATATTTACTTTTAAATATTCTAATCTAAAAGCAACTAGGGACTCACAGAGTTTGGATAAGAAGATAGAAATAGAAAAGATTGGATCTTGAATCTCCAATAGATTTGCTTTAGTTGAAGAAGATAACAAATCTAGGTCAGTTCAGATACTGGCAGAGTTTGGCCACCATGAATTCTCAATGAAGAAAACAAGAGAAATGACCACGTATATATAGCTTCCAGACCCTCTGAAACTGACTTCCACGTCATCCCTAGGGGTGTCGACACCCATGTGGTGGGTTGACCCTGGTGTCGACACCCCTTAAGGGGGGTCGACCCCGGTGTTGACACCCCTCTAGGGGGGTCGACCCCCTAGAGCGGGAAAACCGCCGCCACTTTTTCTTTTTCAAATTTGAACGGTTTTGTATAAAATTCTGACTCATCCCTGACTCATGTGTATATGTATAATTCTTCTATGCATATACAAACTTAAAAACCTAATAAATTCTTCATATGGTGTCCGTTTTACGCAAACCAAATGTCTATCTTGACCAGAATTTTGACGGACGTAATGGCGCAGTCCGTTTCCCATAATTCCAAATATTATATTAATTATAATTTAATTTATCCTCTTTTAGTATCGTTAAAAATACAGGGTGTTACAATAATTAGAGGTGCGACCTACTCTGTTAGACCAGATAGGGACTTCGCAACAAGAGGACCCACGGCTAGCAGATATCTTGGATAGGCTTAGTAAAAGGGAGACTTCTAGTCACCTCAGTAGATATTCCACGGAGATAGAGGGTGGTTACGACGAGATGAAGGCTTTGTGTTCCCCGATTGGGAGTTTGTTGAAGACAATCCTTGAGGAAGGCCATCATTCTAAGATGACTATTCATCCAAGTGGTGATAAGATGTATAGAGATATGAAGAGGGTTTTCTTTTGGGTTGGGATAAAGAAAGATGTGGCGGAATTTGTTTCTCGATGTTTGATTTGCCAACAAGTCAAAGTTGAGAAAAAGATGCTTGGTGGTTTACTTCATCCTTTGGAAGTCCCATTATGGAAGTGGGAGAGTGTCTCTATGGATTTAATTGATGTTTTGCCTAGATTCAGGAAAGGCAACACCGGTATTTGGGTTGTAGTTGACAGGCTTACTAAGAGCACCCATTTCATCCCTATTAAGAGTAAGAGGACAACAACATAGTTGGCAGTAGTTTATCTTCGTGAGATAGTCCGTCTGCATGGAGTACCTTCCAGTATTGTGAGTGATCGTGAACCCATATTCACCAGTGAGTTTTGGAGGAGCTTGCAAGAATCATTAGGTGCATAGTTGTGTTTGAGCACCGCTTATCACCCTCAGACCGATAGGCAGACAAAAAGGGTGAATAGATTCCTTGAGGATCTTTTTAGACTGTGTATCCTAGACTTCGGAGGGACTTGGGAAGAGCATCTTCCTTTAGTAGAGGTTGCCTACAACAACAGTTATCAGACTAGTATTGGCATGACACCCTTCTAAGCATTGTACGGACGACCCTGTAGATCACCTACTTGTTGGTGGGAACCTACAAAAAGGCTTCTACTTGGACCTGAGATGATTAGAGAGACTTCAGAAAAGACTGATCTTATTCGCAGGCGCATGAAGATAGCTTAGGACAGGCAGAAGTCCTACGCAGATAGGAGAAGGACTGACATTGAGTTTCAGGTGGGAGATATGGTTTTTTTTTATCAAGGTATCACCTTTGAGGAATGTGGTTCGTTTTGGATTTATATGGAAATTGGAACCAAGATTTATAGGGCCATTTCCCATAATAGAAAAGATTGGCCAAATGGACTATAGATTAAAGCTACCAGAGCGATTGTCCGATGTTCATGATGTTTTCCACATTTCTCATTTACGGAAGTGTTTTCATGATACTACAGGTGTAGTTGAGCTGAGTATGCTTGAGGAAGTAAAGGTAAAACGGCAGGCGACAGATAGATGAGTTCCTACCTATATTCTTGGATCAAAGGTTAAGTAGCTACGCAACCGAGAGGTCAAGTTAATGAAAGTACAGTGGGGAGATAACCAAGTGAAGCCAACTTAGGAGACTGAAGACAAGATTCGCGCTTTGTACCTTTTTCTTTTCAATGGTATGTTCTCAACATCTTTTTCCAAAGCTCTTATTCATGCTTGTTTCTACCGTTTAAACATATCCTATCGATCGAATCTTATTTATGCCTATTATCTTAGTTTGCTTAATCATGTCACCTTATGCCTATTATGTTAGTTTGCCTAATCATGTCACCTTATGCCTAATTATGTCATCTTATGCCTGTTTTATTTACTATGCCTATTCTTGTTCTCTTCTCTCCCTCTTTCCCTTTTTGTTTTTATAGCCAGGCTACCTTCGAGCCTAGGCCTATCGCTGAAACACGCGAACGCATAAAATTGGGAACGATTGGGAATAATTAATTTGGGCATAATTCATATTGTAAAACATGATTGAAAATTTTAGGTATAATTTGTAGCTTGAACCAAAACTTGGGATTTGGGGGCATAATCTACATCTTGATCTAAATATGGGGCATGACTTGTATCGTAGATCGGACAGGTATTTGGGAAATAATAAACATGAAAATTGGTTAGTAATGAAACTGGCTAGATTTACAGTAATTAGATACTATAACCGCGCTTAGACACGAGGTTAAATTACACTTATGGTAGAAGTCTGCCCGGAACCGCCCGGCATATCCATCATCCACAAGTGCTAAATCTAATGTGAGGGGTCTAAGTGCATAAACACGTAACGGTGCTAAGACACGAGGTTAAGTCCGACTTGTGGAAGAAGTCTACCCGGACCCAACCGGCATATCCAACATCCACAAGTGGTAGAATTAATGTGGGAGGTCTAGCGCATTAATAACCATAAATGAATGAATGGTGATAAACTTGTAATAGTTAACCTGTTTGAATCCATAAGGGTTACATGAACCTGTTAACTTGAGTAGGGGTTAAGTAAACTTGCATGAATCAGTGGGAGGGTTAAGTTAATCTTGTTAAATATGTGGGGACAGGTATACTTATAAACCCGACAAAATTAACCTGTTGGGGTTATGCAATCTTGTTAAAGTGGTAGGCATAACCTATTGAAATCTTAGTAGTGGGGATACAAGCTTAGGGGGAAGCTTGTATCATATGTTGTGTGTGACCCGTTTCAGTCAGTAACCCATCTTGGTATCAAACGGGGAACCACGAAGTAGGTCGGGGTCTGGGCATGCTTACTGGGATGATTATAAGAGGTCACTTGAGTGAGGGTGTTGACGGCGCGTTCCAACGGAGTCATGTGCGTGCATGGGTCTGCTTGATAGGGAAGATAAGACGTTGTGACATATGTAGATATGGTTTGCGCAAATCTTGTAAACAAAAGGTTGCCACTTTAGGAAGTGATACATCCTACTGTGGGGCCAACACAGGGTATCTACGAGTTAGGGAGCCAATCGATTGGGGTAGTAATTCGGGTACATCTAGCCCTGCTTGTTTAGGAGCCCGTTATTATTGTTGGGGGTAACGCCCGTCTGTTGGGCTACCAGTTATTGTATGGGGTAAAAACCTCTCACTAGAAGTACACATAAGTCTACCATCTTGTACTTGTTGGGATCATCTTATTCTTGTTATACTAGTATTGGTGCAGAGAAAAGTATTAAAGAAATGCAATATATTATGTTCTGTTTATCATGTTTACCTTGTTATACCTTCCTTATGACACTGTTATCTCTCTCCAACTTATATGCATATCATGATGCTTTTACTTATTTATATGCTAAAAGTAACTGGACTCGCCAGACTTTATGTCTGACCTCTTTTGTTTCCTCTCCTTTCTCTTCCATTTCTCCCCCCAGGTTCTCAGGGTGGGAATACTCAAGCTTGATCAGAATTCTTCTTTCCTTCTGCTTGGAGCTGCTTAGATGTACTACTTGATTTCATATCTTCTCCACTATGGCTATATTTTGGCGATTATGCTCTTTTTATGTATTATTGAACTCTGATGATGGATTTTGTACAAGACAGAAGTTTTATGTTTTCAGTATTCCAGACTTGTTATGTAATTGGGTTTGAACCACGAAGCTTTTCTATTAAATAAAGTTTTAATTCTACTATTATTTTATATCTGCCTTGTAATGTTTCTATTTTTGTTTATCAATAACGCTTCATGAAACTTAATACGTTCTGATAAAGAGTGACATTAACGGACATGGGGTGTCACACCCCTGTCATCATGAATCCTACATACTCTCCCTTAAACTATGTCTAGCTAATCCTTATTTCATAATTTCTCCCCCTTTGTCATTATCAAAAATAAATTCTAAACATACTCTCTTTAAATCATATATTTAACTATACATGTCCTAAGATTTTGCTAAAGTAAATTACTCCCCCTTAATTTAAGCCTATAGAGTTCTTTCTATAACCATTATAATCCCTAAATCTAAGAGAAATAAATATTGTAAGAAGCAAACAATTCAATCACTGTTTTATAATTCAAACAACTACAACGTTACATGAAAGCACGAAATACTGCGTACGTTTTACATCGAATAAACGAAAATGAAACCTAACTTCTAAATATTCTTTGATAGGAAATTTATGAATTGGACAATTAGGGTAATGGAGACAAAATTCCCTATTTCATTCAATTATATTCCCTTCTCGATCGAGCGAAACTTCACCAACGCATACAACTTGATCATTCTCTTCCATGCCCTCTTGTTGTGCCTCTTCTTGTTCCTCCTCTTCTACCATCTCTTCCTCTTCTTCCTCTTATATTACTATATTATTATCTTTAATGATAATTTAGATTTTCTTGATTATCCATAACAAACTTTTGTAGGTTTCTCGTGATTTTCCTTGCTTTACTTGCTCTTGATTCATTCTAATTTGTATAACTTGAATTTCAGCAAGCATTTGAAGAACATACTCCATATCTCTTCCAATTTTATCACAAGAGTGTGAGTAGAGCATTGAAATGGACCTTCGAATGGTCCGGCGGATGATTCGGGGTTAATTTGGTCATTATAATTAGTGAAGGCAATGATTTATTTTAGTTTTGAGTTTTTCCAGAAGTGAAATGAGAGAATGAAGAAGAAAATTCGAAGTGGAAAGTTTAAATGGTTATTGTAACTAACTTATGATGGGAATTAGTTTTTGAAACCTGGTAGTTATATGTCGACATAGGCACATATGTATGTCGACATACATGTACTTTTAATTTTCTGATTTTTATTGTTATTCTTATATATACTAATATATTTGATTACTCTAGTTTACTTAATTAACATATACCTAATTCTTTTCTAAATTTAGTAAACGTTGCTTCGTTTAATGGTTTTGTTAATATCTCTGCTATTTGTTTTTCTGTTTCTATAAATTCGAGTGAAATATTCTCTTTACTTACGCTATCTCTTAGAAAATGATGTCGTATATCAACGTGTTTAGTTCTTGAATGATGAGTTGGATTTTTAGATATATTTATAGCACTTGTATTATCGTAGTATATTGGTTATTTATTTATATTTAATCCAAAATCTTTTAGGATTTGTTGCATATATATTACTTGTGAACAAGCCAAAGCAATAGAGATATATTCTGCTTCAATGGTTGACAAAGATACAGTATTTTGCTTTTTACTAAACCACAAGACTAGGGAATGTCCTAAAAAATGACATGTTCCACTAATGGTTTTATGATCAGATTTACATCCTACATAATCAGCGTCACAATAAGAAATTAAATCAAATGAATCATCCTTTGGATAAAATAATCCAAAGTCTGATGTATGTTTTACATATCTTAGAATACATTTTACGGCTTTTGAATGTGTTTCCTTAGATTGCGATTGATATCTTGCACAGAGACATACACTATGCATTATATCTGATCTACTAGCGATTATATATAATAACTAGTATTTTTGCCCGCTTTGCTGGGAATTAAAATTTATGTTATTAAAAAATATATTGTAATGATTAAATATAAAAAATAAAAGAAAAATAAAGTATTGTAATTAATATTAAATTGTTATATATATATATATATTTAAACATTATAATTTATGCGGCAACAATAATAAATTGTTCTGTTGTTCGTTCAAAAATAAATTTATCATGGATGATTATTTTGATGAATTGTTCTGTTATCCATCTAAAAACTTATGCAGTAACAATAATTAACTGTCGTGTTGTTCACCCAACAATAATTTTGCCATGGATGATTATTTGATTATTTTATTATCCATCTAAATTTTTTGTTATGAATGGCTATTTTTTGGCATAGATATAAAATAAATAAATATTATTTGTGATTTTATTCTGAAAACATGTTCTTAATTCATTACAATTTAAACTTATTTTGTGATCTTTAAATGTGAAAATTTTGAACAAATAATCATTAAAAATTATATAAGTGATACAATTCAAGCAATATTATATAAATTATATACCAACTACAATATGTTAACTTTTTCTGATGAAGCAAAAAAGTGTATATGATGTCATCGTGTGTGTATATATATATATATAATATGATGCAATGTATGCTTTGTTATTAAGTTTCAAATATATTTTTATATGTATAAGAGTCATTCTAACTATAATTTCAAATTACAACATAAAAATAAACGTCCATAACAGAAAAATCATTAATCAATAGTAGTTTTCAGCGCAAAACAAATATAAGATCATGAGTAGTTTTCATTCCAAACAAAATAAATATGAAAATCAGAGCAAAATAAATATAAGATCTTGAGTAGTTTCCACTCCAAACAAAATAAACATGAAAATTATGTTCAAGTCCAATCTTGTTCCCAGTATAACTTCATGACTTCCACTTTTTTGAATATTTTTCATTCCTGTAGTGCAATGAACATTTGAATAGATGCATAATATTAATTAGTAATTCCTTACCTAAATAATAATAATATGTACACAGTATATAAAATAACCATCAAATATATATAACTTACTTTTTCTTTTTTAATTGCTTTCAGTTTTGAAATAAATCCATATTCATCATCTTTTTTTATCCTAAAAGTCTTCAAAAATATATGGCAGCTTGACATCATTACCAATCTCTTTGCTTTTCCTCGTCAAACTATTAGTGTTTGTAGATTTTTCAGTATCGGGGCTTTGCATATCGATGTCATTTTTAGATTTAGTGCTCAAACCTTGGTATAGACATCTGCATATAAATGAAATAAAATAACTTAGGGGCAATGAATATGACTAACTAACTAACTACATATATATACATATATATATATATATATATATATATATGCGTGTGTGTGAGTGACAACAAAATACCTGTGAACTTTGTAACGCAACTGCACCGTCTTTACTTTCTATCATAGAATTCCCAATTAACTCAAAACCTTCAAATATTTCTGTGGCCGTGTACATGCTTGAACCTCTATGTACATTATTCTTACCAACACATACAGTAGTTGTATACTGCCTTCTCTCCAAACACTTCAAAATTGTTGGAAATTCATTTTTCTTTCCTTACTAGAAAGAATATTATAATTTATTTAATTTTGTCAAATTAAAAAGTTTTAAATTTTTCTGTTAGAATATTTGGAGCTATACATACCTTTTCTTGATCTCCCATTACGTCATAAACATTTTTCTTAACTATTTTGTAAACCTCACGGTCTTGTAAAATTATTGCAACACTGCCACTATTATCTTCAACAATAACGCATAATATAAATATACACACAAACACACACATTTGTAAAAACTATTAGTAGGAAAGTAAGTTTTCTCTAACGTTACAGAAAAATATCTCATGTCTGGACAGGGTATGCTTCTTTTACAATTAGGACATTTATATTTCCCATCTTTCTCCTCAACTTCTTGATCACTACATGCTAAGCAAGCATCATAATACCAAGTTTTTCCTTTTTTACATTCCTAATGGTTACTTGACAAATAACTTCTTTTTGAAATTTATAAAATATAGTCACTTTAGGTACTTGAATAGGAATGACAAATTAAAAATAAAAAAATTTAAATTCTAGGGAGTATACCTCAATATATTCAGATTTCAAGTTTCTTATCTCACCAATACTCAATATTTGATAATCTCTGGTAATCACATCGTTAACATCAACTTTTCCTTCATTGAAATCAATAATATCCCATCTACATATTTTATAAGTTTAATTTTTGATGTATATTACATTTAAAAAATATATTATATTACATTTCAATAAAACTCAAATTTACCTCTTTCTCATTTTAAGAACACTGTGATGATTGTAGTTGATGAAAACCCGTGTTACACCAACAATGGTCATATTAGGTTGCTCTACAATATAAGAAACGTCATGTTGTTAATTTTCACACATTGAAGTAATTGATAGTCGATATCATAATTGGACCGATGGATGAGAGAATTGAGCTGAACTAATGGAGAAAAAGGTGTAAATCCTACCAAAACATATTTTAATAATTTTATCAATTATGAATAACATAAAAGTCATACTAAAATTGTACCTTTAAATGAATTCAACCAACAACTTGCCATAATGATGATAGCTGGTTTTTTAATAGCTTCTTTCAAAGCGGTAAAAAACAATTTGTCCAAATCATCCCAAAAAAAAGATTTCATAGTAGAACTGTTAAAACATAAAAATGGGAAGCAAAATATTGTTTATGCATATAACGAAATAAAGATTTAAATTCCACAATATTTAAAGTGCTATATATACATGTCTCCCATCTTTCAGTTCAAATATAAAATTACATTACTCTTTGCCATTTGCATTCACAAACTCATTTAAACCATCTTTTAAAATATCATAATCCTTATACTTGAGCACTCCAATAAAATTTGATAAATAATAGTAATACATAAATGAAACTTGGTACTTATTGCAAAACAGATGTATATGTATGTGTAAAGTATCTTAGATCATACTTAATAATTGAGCTTGGTCTTTCTCTAGTGATAACTCTTTCACATCAGCAATATCAAAGAAATCAAATTCATTTTCCCATCTCATCCTCTCATAATTCAATTATTTTGGTTACCTTGATACATATTGTTAACCAAATATGTAGATCATTTCGGATAGGTTTTATAGATTCTGGTTTGTAGGATTTGACACACAAATTGCTGAGAATGTATATTTGTTCTTCTTCGAACTTGTCCTTCAAGTATTCAACGTGATTTGCCCATATAAAAGAATGAATTCGGGTATGCTATGTTATTATAACACCCCATAATTTTTAATATTAAAGTTAACAAATTAAAGAATACTTAATTTTAAATGTGAGAATCAAGGGAAACGGGTTACGCCATTGTGTTCGTTTCGGAATTCTGGTTGAGATAGAGTCCGAGTTTGCGTAAATTAGACTTCGTATGAAGAAGTTATGGCTGTCGGAAATTTCCAGAAAATTCAAATAAATTCAAACAGCTCAAAATAAATTCAAATTTCAAAATCAGAAGTCAGAAGCAGGATGGACGGGAAAATTCCCGCCCAAGACCCAGGTCGAGCCTAGTGTCGACCTCCCCCTTAAGGTCGACCTGGGGGTCGACCTGCCCCCCCCCCCCCCCCCGGCAGATTTGAGTGATGACGATTTTGTGACTGGTTGATGAGTCATTAGGGTTTCTGGATAGTTCTGATCTGGTTTGAATGGTTGAGGTTAATTTTAGGTTGATCGGATGGCCTAAATTAATCCTAAATTCTATATAAACACATGTAGACTCAAACCCTAAAATCAAATAAAAATTAGAACCATGGTCGTCATGTTGTCACCTTGCAACCTGGAGTAGCCGCCACAAATTAGAGGGAAAGTGAAGCTAATTAACTCAAATCAACTCAATTCTATTCAACTCAAATCTAAACAACAACGAATTTGTCTTCTTCAAAGGAGAGCTAAATCAATTTCAGAACTCATATTTCAGAACTCAAGACATTCTTTGAGTTGTGAGTTCAATTTCTTTAATAAGATAATTAATATGTTAATTGGGTTGAGATATAAATTGGATTATATGGCTATGTTTGTGAAGCATTGGAAGATGTAATATTGGGTGAATATATGCTAGTTGTTCATAATGGTAGTTTTAGTTTATTTATGTTGTGGATTCTTGTCATACGCTCAATCACCTATGCTCAACTTGATTCATAGTTCTATATGCAAGTTTGGATGTTGATTTATATAGGAATCATATGCAAGATGATGAGAATCATATATAATCCTTACATGTTTCATGACATCTATTTTATGTGTAAGTTTGGATCTAAAGTTTAGGTTAAGACATGTGTGAATTATATGCAAGTATGTATGCGGATTATACAAAATTTAATATGATAGTTTACATGTAGATCTTAATTTACATGTTTAGGTGCAAGTTTACATCATAGTTTATGTTGCATAAATCACATATGTAATTATATATATGTTTGGGGTATGAATCATGTAATGAAAGTTTGAGATTCCTATGCAAGTTCATACCTTTATGTTAAAACTACATAAGTTATGAAAGTACATGTGTTATACACCCATTGTCTATGCAAGTTTAGATGAAACACCTTATTCACACATGCAAGTTCACCCCTTATGTTTAGATCTATATGTCAATTCATGTTATGACTTTTATTCGTAAGTTAGATCTAATTTATATTCTATGCATGTTGTGATGTTTTCTCTCTATTCCATAAGTTAGACTATTCGAGTCTAACGTATATTTCACGTTAAACGAACGAACGTACAACGTGGGGCAATGGGATAAGAACAAAATATTTAATATGGAGAATTGGCTTAAGTGCCTTAAAATGGCATATAATTAATTTGTGATGTTAATTGGTATAATTTTATATACCATAAATTGATGGACATAATTAAGGTGTCAATTATGGACATAGTTAAATTTGGAATTGATTGACAATTCAAATTAGGGATATTAATCCAATTTGGGGTTAAATGAAATGCGTAATAATAAACCACCTAAGACATGAGGTTAGACTCGTTTGTGGTGTAAGACTGCCCGGACCCGCCCGGTACATCCAGCAACCACAAATGTCAGTCTAATGTGGGAGGTCTTAGGCATAAATTAAATGTGTAACAGTTGTAAAGACACGAGTTAAGGCTCGTTTGTGGTGTAAGACTACCTGGACCCCCCGGCAAAGCCAGCTGCCACAAATGCCAGTCTAATGTGGGAGGTCTTTACAAGGTTACGGTGTTAATGAATTAAGAAACACTTAACCAAATAAACATGTGGTGGGACATGGGGGGTTAAGTGGGTGCCTTGTGTAACAACCCGCAAATTTTGAACTAATTTAAAATTTTTATTTTATAAATTTTAATATTAAAAATAATTTAATTTAAATAATAACAACGAGAAAATTTATTTAAATTGAAGTTAGAACGAAAATTTTAATTTTAATTATAAAAGGGAGTTAGAAATATGAAATGTACTTTTATTTGCATTCTTTTATGCAAATATACATAGAAATAAAAAAATGCTCTTTTATTTGCATTTTTTATGCAAATTTATATTGAAATATAAAATATTCTTTTATTTGCATTCTCTAACACAAATATGCATTGAAATAAGGAAAGCTATATTTTTGTTTGCTATTTTAGATGCAAACAAAACATTTGAAGTAAAACTATATTTTTATTTGCATATTAAGATGCAAATAAACATCGTAGTTAAAAGATTATATTTTTATATTTTTATTTGCATTCTTTGATGCAAATAAACACCGTATTTAAAGGTTGAATTTCTATCTGCATTCTCTAATACCAACTGTAACGACCCGGATTTCGCCCGACCCGATCGACCGCTTGATCGACCAAGACCGTTCAAAACCCGAATACGTTAACTTTGGGAATACAACACATCAGAACAAATACAATAGACTTTTATAAACATTATAATAATGTTATATCAGAGTACATTGATAAATAATACAGCGAAAGATAAATTACAATAGATATAATACAATGCAGCAGAATAATTAAATCAATCACAGCGGAAGACTACCAATGCTCTGGACACGGCTCTAAGCTTCGATCCAGAATCCTACTAAATATATCTGCAAAATAAGCTACTCAACTGCCCGTGTGGAAAGAAGGGCACCCGAGTTTGCAAAGTGAAACAAACTACGGGTCAGTCATGGGACTGGTGTGAGAAATCTTTACTTAACTTATCTAATAAGTAGGCTAATCACAGGACCACTCCGCTAAAGCGGAACGGGTTTACTCCATTGGATTGTTGTAACAACCCGTATTTTGATAACATGTTATAACCATAAATCTAGGCAGAATTAAATTTTAAAATAAGAACCAAGGGAAACGGGTTGCGCCATTGCGTTCGACTCGGAATTCTACATGAAATCGAGTCCGAGTTTTCGAAAATCGGAGTCCGTATGACCAAGTTATGGCTCCCCAAAGTTTCAGAAATTTTCAGAGTTCAAAACAGTTCGAATTCGAGTTCAAATTCGAATTTCAAAACCCAGATAGACTGGGCGGGAAATTTCCCGCCCAGCACCCCAGGTCGACTGAGGAGTCGACTGGGCAGTCGACAACCCCAGGACCAGGTCGATTGCGCAGTCGACATGGGTGTCGACCTGGTCCCCGAACCTGGTTTGGGCCTGGTTGCTCCTGCTTGACCCTGTTGGCTTGTTTGAGGGCCTGTGACGATTTTTGGCGGTTCAGATCGATTCTAGGGTTTATCCTATGGCCTAAACTAGTTGTTGCAACTATAAAAACACCCTAAGACCTAGGCTAATCCACAACAAATCTTTCTAACACCATTATGCTGCTAAGTCTCCTCTTGAACCATGGCCGCCGCCTCCAACTTGAAGCTTAAACATTCAAACTAGATCCAAATCGAAGGCCAACGTTTCTACAACAATTCAAGGGAATAGATCAACATCTCAACAATGATCCAACGACAATTTCTGTTCTTAGTTCTCAAAAACCACGATCTGTAAGCCCCAATTACTCTTAGATCTAAACTCTAAACTTAATATGGACATGTGTAAATTGAAGTTGAACATAAACATGATAACTACTTGAGACCTACTCTTGTATATCTTTGATCTATGACTATTCCTTTTTGATCTATTATTTTAGATCTACTCTTGTTCACCCTAGATCTATTCACCTTGAACCTAGTATCGTTCATATTGAACCTTGATTTGTGGAATACTGATAAGAACTTGATTTAGGGGCCTGTTCATGTCATAACCTAAACACTATCATTATTTTAACATGCCTGTGATGTTGTGATGTTGAAACTATTGCTAGTCACAAGTTTAGGATTATCATCTTATGTCATTTATTGCTATGTTTATCACCCTATTTCATATGCCAGTGATGTTATGATCATATCTCAAGTTACACCATGCTTGCCTTGAAATCACCTTTTCCACTTTATACCCATCCTTGTTATGTTATTCCCTAGTTACATCTATTGCCTTGATTCGAATTCACGAGCGTTGGGGATGCGATTTGGGTAGTTTAGGAAAACCTGAATTTAGTATGAACTTAAAAACATGAATATCGTTATAACTTGAGCTTGGATAGGAACATGAACTTGACATGAAATTATACTTGAAAATATGAATTTGGGACATGACACTTAGATAATTTGAACGTGGCCAACTCGAGGTTGGGTTGAGTTTGCAGTATAAATCTGCCCGAAACCGCCCGGCGAATCCAGTAACTGCAAACAATAGGACCCAATGTGAGTAGTTGGTCATATCGCACTCGAAACCCGAGGTTAGACTAGGTTATGGTGTAAAACTTCCCGGACCCGCCCGGCACATCCAGTAACCATAACCAAGTCTAATGTGAGAGGTTAGGGGTGCATTAAGTAAATTAATGCCACTGGATAGGGTTAAGTCATGGACCACTTGAATATACTTAACCAACCTGACACATGATTCGTAGGACTAAGTCTTGAACTAGAACGACACACTTAGTCAATTTGACATGACACGTAGATGGGGTTAAGTCTCGATTTTAAATGACAACTTAACCTGCTGAATGAAACCCTAGTTACGCGGTCCTTTTCAGCAGTAACCCACTAGGTGTATCACGGTACCCTGGGACTAGGCAGGGTGGGGCATGATTGCTAGGCTGATTTTAAGCGACCAGAACGACGGCTGAGTTGGTGCGCCATTGTAGGTTCAGGCGGACTAGGGTCGTGCACTTGGTCCGGAGTTGAAAAAGCAGGCATTGGGCATCAGTAGGATTATTTGTGCGTTCTTGATTCGTGTCGGTGGTTGGCACCCTAGGGCTTGATACACCCTATGGTGGACCTAGCACAGGTGGCTACATTCGTGATAGGGCCGTATGACACAGACACATGACGAGCTAGACATGTAGGGAGCCGATCGATTAGATCATACCTTTAGACCCCGAATTGGGTCACTTCACGATATTGGGCAAAGGGATTATTTCTTGATTTATAGTTGACACGGGATTAGTATACCAGTATAGTTGGTATGGCGAACCTTGAATACGCAATGTTAGACTTGAGTTATCTTGTTAGCTTAGTTATCATGTCAGACTTATCATCATTCCTATGTTTAATTCCAGTTTATTCATGTCTTGTTAACTTTACTAGTTTCTATGCTGATAGTCATTAGGGCTTACCAGTCTTTTTGACTGACCCGTTTTCTTTCTCCTCTTTGTCTTTCGTCCCCCCCCCCCAGGTTCTCAGAGAGGAAACTCTAGCTCTTAGCTTGGACTTTGCTTGCTTTCTCACAACTCATGTACGGTTTGGTCTTGAGCTATGCTATGGCTGCACTCATGCACTTGTTGGGGAATAATATTTTACTTATGTTGTTTTAAGTACTTTGCTTCTTTAGAACTTGATGTAATGATATAATGACATGGCATTTTGATGTAAGAGGTTTTGACTCTATTTTTCAGTAATGAGATTTGGTTTTAAAGTTTATATCCGCTGCTTTATATACTCTATTTTACAGTAATGAGATTTGGTTTTAAAGTTTATATCCGCTGCTTTATATACTCTATTTTATCTATGTTCTGTCTTGTGTTATCTCTGTGTCTGTTTACTAGATAATACCCCTCCAAAACTATGGCATTCCCTTTGTGAGTGACCCTAGCGGAGGGGGGTGTTACATTTGGTATCAGACCAGAAGGTTACCAGACTGGGAAAAGGTTTAAAAACCTTCTGAAACTATTTTCAAAACCGTTTATAAAGAAGCATTTTTCAAGAAAAGTTTTATTTTTAAGAAAAGGCTATTCCCCAAAAGCCAATAGCACTTTCCTTTGTTTCCTCGTTTGAATCTTTTTCCTTTTCGCTTTTCAGCATGTCTGATCTTAACCTTCCTGAGGGAGTACCCATACCTGGCTGGTTCCGAAGATACTTGGAAGCTAGGGCCAACGGCGCGGGCCCGGCAGATATCCCTCCTCCTCCTCCCCCGATGGCCACGGTTCCTCCTCCTCCTCCTCCTCCGGGTACCGCCTTCGCCAAAATATGCAAGGGCTTTATAGGAATGGGCGGCAAGAACTTCGTTGGAACTGAAACCTTCGTTGAGGCGCGAAACTGGCTAAAAGAGACTGAAGACTTGTTTGTTATTTTCGATATGGAGGATCATAGGAAAGTTCAGTTGGCAGCATGGTTGTTGAAAGAGGAAGCTGCATTTTGGTGGGAAGTCACCAACGCTACCAGGCCAATTGAGACTTGGGCAGACTTTAGAGAGAGGTTTGGGCTTAAGTTTTTATCATCCGTAGAAGCGAGTCTTCAGATGGAGAGGTTCCTAGCACTCAAGCAAGGGGACATGTCAGTTAGGGAATACGTGAATAAGTTTAATCAGCTAGCTCGGTTTGGTTTGGACTTAGTCAACACGGCTGAGAAGAAGGCTCTACGCTTTGCTCGAGGATTGAGCAAGCCACTCCACACTATGGCCATGACTCATGTACCCATGGGGGCAACCTTTGAAAGCTTGGTGAATATGGCCCTACTTCATGAAGAAGACGAGAATGGCAAGAAGAAGGTCAAGGCGAATGAGTCTCAAGACAAGAAGGTAGACTCCGAGAAAGGAGGAAAGAACAACAACAACAACAACAACAAGAATGACAAGTCACGTGAGAAAAGAAAATGCAACTTCTGTGGTATTGACGGGCATATAGTCCAGGACTGTAGGAAGAAGAAGATGAAGATAGGAGCATGTTTTCAATGCGGTGAAACTGGACACATCAGCAAGAACTGCCCTAAGAAGCAAGGGCAAGCCCCGCAAGAAGGACCTTCTAGGGGTACATCTTTAACTTCTTTTCCCTAGATACTCTGTTTTATCTTGTATATCCTTTCGATCCTGTCTTGAGAACCTTAGGTAGAATCCTATGAATGTAAACATGTATTTGAAACATGTTATGCTTGATGTTTTCGAATGGTTGCAAGTGATTGCTCGTGGTTGCATAACACACATTAGGCACTAGATCGGCTCAGACACATTTTCATATTGCATATGCATGAGTGTTTATACTTATTTATGGATGAAATTGAATGTGTTATCATATGAATGTTGCATATGGATGAATGTTTGTGCACACATATAGTGCTTACGTGACTAGGATTATTTGCATACATGTTGGATTCATGACATTAAACATATTTTGCATTAGAAAGATCAATCAGGCCTGATCATTTGCATTAGATAAGGAACATATACACACACTTTCTGCATATGTTCATACAGCATTAGAAATCTCTTAAGGACAATGTTTGCTTGTAGATGATGTTTTGAGTAAATGGATGATGGATGGTAGGATACGTTCTTCCTAACTTAGAGATTTCGGGGACGAAATCCTTTAAGGAGGGAGAATGTAACAACCCATATTTTGATAACGTGTTATAACTATAAATCTAGGCTGAATTAAATTTTAAAATAAGAACCAAGGGAAATGGGTTGCGCCATTGCGTTCGTCTTAGAATTCTGCATGAAATCGAGTCCGAGTTTTCGAAAATCGGAGTTCGTATGACCAAGTTATGGCTCCCCAAAGTTTCAGAAATTTTCAGAGTTCAAAACAGTTCGAATTCGAGTTCAAATTCGAATTTCAAAACCCAGATAGACTGGGCGGGAAATTTCCCGCCCAGCACCCCAGGTCGACTGAGGAGTCGACTGGGCAGTCGACACCCCCAGGACCAGGTCGACTGCGCAGTCGACTTGGGTGTCGATCTGGTCCCCGAACCTGGTTTGGGCCTGGTTGCTCCTGCTTGACCCTGTTGGCTTGTTTGAGGGCCTGTGACGATTTTTGGCGGTTCAGATCGATTCTAGGGTTTATCCTATGGCCTAAACTAGTTGTTGCAACTATAAAATCACCCTAAGACCTAGGCTAATCCACAACAAATCTTTCTAACACCATTATGCTGCTAAGTCTCCTCTTGAACCATGGCCGCCGCCTCCAACTTGAAGCTTAAACATTCAAACTAGATCCAAATCGAAGGCCAACGTTTCTACAACAATTCAAGGGAATAGATCAACATCTCAACAACGATCCTACAACAATTTCTGTTCTTAGTTCTCAAAAACCATGATCTGTAAGCCCCAGTTACTCTTAGATCTAAACTCTAAACTTAATATGGACATGTGTAAATTGAAGTTGAACATAAACATGATAACTACTTGAGACCTACTCTTGTATATCTTTGATATACGACTATTCCTTTTTGATCTATTATTTTAGATCTACTCTTGTTCACCCTAAATCTATTCACCTTGAACCTAGTACCGTTCATATTGAACCTTGATTTGTGGAATACTGATAAGAACTTGATTTAGGGGCATGTTCATGTCATAACCTAAACCCTATCATTATTTTAACATGCCTGTGATGTTGTGATGTTGAAACTATTGCTAGTCACAAGTTTAGGATTATCATCTTATGTCATTTATTACTATGTTTATCACCCTATTTCATATGCCAGTGATGTTATGATCATATCTCAAGTTACACCATGCTTGACTTGAAATCACCTTTGCCACTTTATACCCATCCTTGTTATGTTATTCCCTAGTTACATCTATTGCCTTGATTCGAATTCACGAGCGTTGGGGATGTGATTTGGGTAGTTTAGGAAAACCTGAATTTAGTATGAACTTGAAAACATGAATATCGTTATAACTTGAGCTTGGATAGGAACATGAACTTGACATGAAATTATACTTGAAAATATGAATTTGGGACATGACACTTAGATAACTTGAACGTGGCCAACTCGAGGTTGGGTTGAGTTTGCAGTATAAATCTGCCCGGAACCGCCCGGCGAATCCAGTAACTGCAAACAATAGGACCCAATGTGAGTATTTGGTCATATCGCACTCGAAACCCGAGGTTAGACTAGGTTATGGTGTAAAACTGCCCGGACCCGCCCGACACATCCAGTAACCATAACCAAGTCTAATGTGAGAGGTTAGGGGTGCATTAAGTAAATTAATGCCACTGGATAGGGTTAAGTCATGGACCACTTGAATATACTTAACCAACCTGACACATGATTCGTAGGACTAAGTCTTGAACTAGAACGACACACTTAGTCAATTTGACATGACATGTAGATGGGGTTAAGTCTCGATTTTAAATGACAACTTAACCTGCTGAACGAAACCCTAGTTACGCGGTCCTTTTCAACAGTAACCCACTAGATGTATCACGGTACCCTAGGACTAGGCAGGGTGGGGCACGATTGCTGGGTTGATTGTAAGCGACCAGAACGACGGCTGAGTTGGTGCGCCATTGTAGGTTCAGGCGGACTAGGGTCGTGCACTTGGTCCGGAGTTGAAAAAGCAGACATTGGGCATCAGTAGGATTATTTGTGCGTTCTTGATTCGTGTCGGTGGTTGGCACCCTAGGGCTTGATACACCCTATGGTGGACCTAGCACAGGTGACTACATTCGTGATAGGGCCGTATGACACAGACACACGACGAGCTAGACTTGTAGGGAGCCGATCGATTAGATCATACCTTTGGACCCCAAATTGGGTCACTTCACGATATTGGGCCAAGGGATTATTTCTTGATTTATAGTTGACACGGGATTAGTATACCAGTATAGTTGGTATGGCGAACCTTGAATACGCAATGTTAGACTTGAGTTATCTTGTTAGCTTAGTTATCATGTCAGACTTATCATCATTCCTATGTTTAATTCCAGTTTATTCATGTCTTGTTAACTTTACTAGTTTCTATGCTGATAGTCACTAGGGATTACCAGTCTTTTTGACTGACCCGTTTTCTTTCGCCTCTTTGTCTTTCATCCCCCCTCCCCCCCCCCCCCCCAGGTTCTCAGGGAGGAAACTCTAGCTCTTAGCTTGGACTTTGCTTGCTTTCTGACAGCTCATGTACGGTTTGGTCTTGAGCTATGCTATGGCTGCACTCATGCACTTTTTGGGGAATAATATTTTACTTATGTTGTTTTAAGTACTTTGCTTCTTTAGAACTTGATGTAATGATATAATGACTTGGCATTTTGATGTAAGAGGTTTTGACTCTATTTTTCAGTAATGAGATTTGGTTTTAAAGTTTATATCTGCTATTTTATATACTCTATTTTATCTATGTTATGTCTTGTGTTATCTCTGTGCCTGTTTACTTGATAACACCCCTCCAAAACTAGGGCATTCCCTTTGTGAGTGACCCTAGCGGAGGTGGGGTGTTACAATTGCCAGTGCATAAATTTAAATAAAGTAAATTGTTAAAAACAACGCAATGCTTTTTAGAAAAATGAAACCATTATAAGACTCAGGTCCCATCACACAATACAACGCAAGCCGGAGGATAGAGTTTTACCTTATAATGGTAAAAATTGCTTGATACGATAAAAACGGATTTGATATTATTATTAGTGTATATATGTTTTAAAACCATTTCAATCATTAGTGTATATATGTTTTAAAACCATGGTCAAAAACGGATTTGATATTGCCGTCTATGATTAATACATTATGATTGGAATGGTTTTAAAACATATATATACTAATAATAATATCAAATCCGTTTTTATCGTATCAAGCATTTTTGACCATTATAAGGTAAAACTCTATCCTCCGGCTTGCGTTGCATTGTGTGATGGGACCTGAGTCTTATAATGGTTTCATTTTTCTAAAAAGCATTGCGTTGTTTTTAACGATTTACTTTATTTAAATTTATGCACTGACAATCCAATGGAGTAAACCCGTTCCGCTTTAGCGAAGTGGTCCTGTGATTAGCCTACTTATTAGATAAGTTAAGTAAAGATTTCTCACACCAGTCCCATGACTGTCCCGTAGTTTGTTTCACTTTGCAAACTCGGGTGCCCTCCTTTCCACACGGGCAGTCGAGTAGCTTATTTTGCAGATATATTTAGCAGGATTCTGGATCGAAGCTTAGAGCCGTGTCCAGAGCATTGGTAGTCTTCCGCTGTGATTGATTTAATTATTCTACTGCATTGTATTATATCTATTGTAATTTATCTTCCACTGTATTATTTATCAATGTACTCTGATGTAACATTATTATAATGTTTATAAAAGTCTATTGTATTTGTTCTGATGTGTTGTATTCCCAAAGTTAACGTATTTGGGTTTTGAACGGTCTTGGTCGATCAAGCGGTCTATCGGGTGGGCGAAATCCGGGTCGTTACACCTTGGGTGGCATGTGAATAAGTGGGTGCCTTGGGTGGCATGTGAAATACGATTAGGTGTCTCAATAATTAATTAATGCTGATTAAAGACAAATATGAATGACAAACAGAAGTTTGGTTGAGTGAGTGATTCTCTGAGTAACGGTCTGATGTTGATCTCGGTCTTCGGGGTTGGTACTTAGGGAGTTATTCTCTTAACCAATGTATCTGTGGACTAAGAAGTACCTAATCATAAACTAAGTAAAAGGGTTAAGACCAGCTTAACCAATAAAATGATAAGTGGGTAGGGTTAAGATAAACTTAACTAATAAAACAATAAGTGGGTAGGGTTAAAACAAACTTAACCAATAATTTAATAAGTGGGTAGGGTTAAGACAAACTTAACCAATAATATACATTGATCTGGTAGTAGGGTTAAGACAAACTTAACCAATAATTTGATAAGTTGATAGGGTTAAGACAAGCTTAACCAATAACACATGTTGATTTGTTGAGTAAGTAACATGGATGACATGTGGGATATAATTATAAATACTTAACCAAGTTGAAACATGTAAGAAGACATGAATAAGAGGGGTTAAGTGGGAAATTCTAGTGGGGACCAAGCATATGGGGAAAGCTTTTGTGGGGACCCTTTTCAAACCAGTAACCCATTTAGTATCTTTGTGAGCTCGACCCAAGTCGAGGATGGGACACTCGTACTGGATTTGATTGTAAGAGGTCAAAATGGGTTAGCGGTGGCAAGCAAGTCCAACGGGGGTCATATGCATGTGCGGGCCCGGGCTGGTAGGTAAGACGTTATTACATCCTGTAGATATAAGCTGTGCATCTTGGTGGTATCGGGTTGCCGCTTTGGGGAGTGATACACCCCACTGTGGGGCCAGCATGAGTATCTACGAGTTAGGGAGTCGATCGAATGGGGAAGGTAGTGGGTACGACTAGTGGAGATAGGAGCAGACGACACCTATGAAGACAACTAGGAGTATAACTACCACATTATGAATAAATATTGTAATTAGAATGGGGAGGGTAGTGGGTACACCTAGTGGAGATAGGAGCATATGGCACCTATAAAGACAACTAGGAGTATAACTACCATATTATGAATAAATATTATAATTAGAATGGGGAGGGTAGTGGGTACACCTAGTGGAGATAGGGGCAGACGACACCTGTGAAGGTAGCTAAGGGTACACGAACTGCCATTATCAATATTTTGTTTGGTGGGCGGGATCAACTTTTAGGGTGACTAGGAATGATGAGGTGTAATTAGCTTTGGTGTAGTATAGTAATTATCCTATAGTGATTAGGTGCGCCTTTAACGTTATCTTTGTTCATCGTATTTCCTTTGTTTGCTCTGTCCTACCCATTTGTTCACAGACATTTCCTTATTTTCCAGCTTATGCCTTATCCTAGTTACTTAATGATTATATTGTTAAAGTTATTGCACTCACCAGACTTTATGTCTGACCCCCCCTTGTTTCCACCTCTTTTCTTCTTCCTCCCCCCCTCCCCCCTAGGTGCTCAGGGTGGGACTAGTACTAGTGGAGCTTGATTTGGACAGCTTAATCTCTTTCTTTGGAAGTTGCTTGGATCGCTGAAGTAAAAGTTCAACCTTTCTCATTTATGGCTATTTTATGATGGGGTTATGTCTTTCATTTTATGTACTCTGATTTAGTCAAGATAGATATTATGTACTTGACTCTAGTCTTTGGTTTTTGATGATGTAATCAAACTTATCTGTTTACCGCTGCAATAAATGAAGTTTTAAATTTTTAAGTACTATTTTATATTTGTCTTGTTGTTAAGTTTCTATTCTATACACACTTAAAACGCTCCATAGAAGTTAATGCATTCCCTTTGTGAGTGACATTAATGGACATGGGGTGTTACAGTTATGCAACAAAAAACAATTGAAAAAATGAATAATTATGAGATTGCAATATATATATATATATATATATAAAAGAATAAACTGTTTAAATATAATTATTTACCTTGTCATCTAACAATAGGAGATTCCTTCCTAGATATTCCTTGTCACCTTTACTACTGTTACTTCCCCATATTCTAATAACTCGAACTCCGATTTTCCAGTCATATTTATTATCAATAGGTTTTAGAGAGCTTAAGCTATCAAATCTTTCCATACATGCCAGTGATATGAGTTCGTATGAAAAAAAAGGTTAGCTAAGTTTTGATAATCAATGACATATGGATGAAAATAAATAAAAGAGAAGTTGCATGTATATGTGTGATATTAACAGGTTTTAGAAGTACTAACCTAAGAATACAGAGAGGCTTGGAGATGAGGAGGGTGTGACAATATGGAGAAGTACAGACAAAAGTGATTTAAATTGTGCTATGTACAATCTGTTTAGCTGGTCAAACATGATGGTCCATATTCATTTTATTTTTTTGAATAAAATTGATAGACACATATATAATTTAATTTACTTTACTAGTTGCTAATGTTAAGGTAAGGATAATGTAACACCCCGTATTTTCTGTGAACGTATAAGTAACAAATCAGAGAATAATTAATTATAAAAATAAGAATCAAGGGAAACGGGTTACGCCTTTGCGTTTGTCTCGGAATTCTGCTTGAAATAGAGTCCGAGTTTGCGTAAAACGGATACCGTACGAAGAAGATATGGATGAACGAAGTTAGGCAGAAAAACCAAAAACTGGCCAGAATCACTGGCGCACTTGGGAAGTGCGCCAGGGAAAAAGTGCACTGGCGCACTTGGGAAGTGCGCCCATGCAATTTTGCATTAGCGCACTTGGAAGGTGCGCCCAGGCCGACCAGCAGGCCTGCACAGCTTTCTGGTTTGACCCTGGCTGGCCTGGTTGGGTTCTGGTCGAATTTCTGAGCTCTACTGTGTCACTAGGGCTAACTTGTCACTTTCTGATTGGCTTCTCTTGAGATGGACGGCCTTGATTAACTCTAGCTTCATCGACGGCTCTAATTAGTTTGAAACCCTATATAAATAGACCCTAGCCCCATTCTCTTTACACCATTCTTCTCTAACCTTATGCTGCACAATTTCATTCCTATACTCTGCCTCCGTTCTTATTAAATAAAATAATGGCATCGTTACTCTGCTGTAATCAAAACTTGGACTGATGCATCTTCTTCCAACCTGAATAGAATTAAAAGCTAAATCAAATCTCAAATCAAAGTTTAGAGCTACAACAACAATTAAAGATGAGTAATTCAGCATTTCTGCATCAACAACAGTTTATTATCCTTTCTTAAAACCATGAAAGGCAAGTACAGTTATTTTCTGATATAAACTTTAATTATAATTGTGACATGATTGTAAATCTGAATTTGAGGTTGTGTACATTCTGTTCTGATATATTTTATTCTGTATCACTTTCTTCTTTCTATTCTATAGCCAGGCTACCACGAGCATGCGCCACATCTCATAAGAGATTAATGCACAAACGCTAAACTTTGGGACAAATAGTGAATGATGGCATAATTGGACATGGCTAATTGGTGACTGACGTTGTAAACTAGATTTAGATCTATGCATATTCTGTGAATTGGAAGAAGAGGAACCATTGTATGTTAACATGTGACTTGAGACTTTGGAAATAACGCATATTTTGAATTAAGATCTGTTATAATTTAAAGTTCTAGATTGTTGGGTATATTTTTATATAACGATTCATGACTTGAGATAAAAAGAGAATATGACTTAGGTGTGAAGATCTATATTAAGATTTGATAACTGTTAAATGTGAATAACACCTAAGTGGGAGATTTTTGAATATATGACATGCATTGAAATCGACGGCTATATTTGGTATAATTTATATGTGGATCTTTTGTACTAGGCAAGTTTAAGTAAAATTGGGACATGTGTTATATGGTAAATTATGACCATAATCTGTGTCATGTAAATTCAAGGCAAACGTGAGGTATATGATCATATTTTGAATCATGACAATTATTTAGGCATGTAAACTTAGGCCAAATTTATAATTAGGCAAGATATGTCAATGAAACTTTAAGGAATGATTAAATCTGTTATATTGCCTAATCTGCTAGTTCTGTTATATTGCCTAAACTGCTAATTAGATTGAATTGCCTAATCTGCTAATTATGTTAAATTGCCTTATCTGCTAAATGTGCTAAATCGTCTAATCTACAAGATCTGTTATCTGTTTAATCTGTTGAATGGCGTAATCTATTGGAACTGAAATGCTGAAATTTGAAGTATGTAAATCTGTAGGCTTGATTTAAAATTGAGCAGAACTTGTTAATATAACCTCGAATAATCTGCTGTAACTTGTACAGAAGTTAATTTGTTAAATTAGCATGATTAGTATGATATTGGCATAGTCTGTGAATGAATGCATTGGCTAAACATGAAACATGGCTAACTCGAGGTTAGAATGAGTTTACGGCGTAATCCTGCCCGGAACCGCCCGGCACATCCAGTGGCCGCAAACAATAGGTTCTAATGTGAGAAGTTAGTCATAACGTGCTTGAAACCCGAGGTTAGACTTAGTTTGCGGCAGAAACCTGTCCGAAAACAATCGGCCTAACCAGTGGCCGCAAACTGTCAATCTAATGTGAGAGGTCTGCACATTAATTTTTAGTTGATACAAATCTAAGATAAATATGATGTCTAAAACGTGTTGGGTGGATAGGGTTAAACCAATTGGACTAATGAATTTAACAAACCCGTTTCGTGAATCTGAAGGCCTAATTACAAAGTTAGACAAATCTGTAAATCTGTTAAATCCGTATATCTGATCCGTTAGTCTGAAAACTTGTCTGATCTGTGAACTAGTTGATCCGAACTCTGTATGTCTGAACTTGTAAACAAGTTAATCTGAAATCTATTAGTCTGGGGACACAAGGTTAGGAGGGAAATTACTTGTGTCATCAGTTGTTTAGGACCCATATTGGTCAGTAACCCTTTCTGGTATCAAAACTTTGACCCAACAGTAGGTAAGGTCCGGGCAAGCTTACTGAACTAATTATAAGCGGTTCATTCTAATAATGGTGAGGGGTGTTGATGGTGCGTTCCAACTGGGTCATGTGCGTGCATGGATCCCAGTCTGCCTCTGAGGATGTAAGACGCCGTGACATCTGTAAATAGGTCTGTGCCAATTGGTTATCACTTTAGGGAGTGATACACCCTACCGTGGGGCCGACACAGGGTATTTATGTATTAGGGAGCCGATCGCTTGGGGTAGGGTTTTAGGGTACACTTAGTTCTGTCTGTTTCTATTGGTACCGTCTGTTTCTGTTGGGTGGTAACACCTGTCTGTTTCTGCTTGGTACCATCTGTTCAGGTGGTAAAGGCCCATTTACTAGTGTACACCTAATTCTACATTCTGTTTCCATAGGGATTAATCTGTTTTTGTACCTTCTGTTCGGGTGGTAAAGGCCCATTATTAGCATTCTGTTTCTGTACCTTCTGTTCGGGTGGTAAAGGCCCATTATTAACATTCTGTTTATGTACCTTCTATTCGGGTGGCAAAGGCCCATTATTAGCATTCTATTTCTGTACCTTCTGTTGGGGCGGTAAAGGCCCATTACTAGAATTCTCTTCTGTGGAAATTATTTTGTTCCCATTTCTGTTTAGTTTAGACATTAGGATAACCCTAATCTTGTTATACTAGTATTAGTGCAGAGAAATGAAAAGTAATATTATTCTGTTTCTTCTGTTTAACCTAAGTACATCTACTGCTCCTGTTACTGTTATCTCTTATCCAGCTTATTTTCATTTCATAATTATTATTATCTGTTCATATGCTAAAAGTCACTAGACTTGCCAGACTTTATGTCTGACCTTGCTTGTTTTCGCCCCTTTTCTTTCCATTCCCCCCCAGGTTTCCAAGGAGGGAATACTTTAGCTTGATCCGGATTTATTCTGCTTGAAGTACTTGAAGTGCTTAAAGTATGGCTTGACTTCTTATGGCATCTTCTGTGGGGATTATGATTTTAAAGTTTTGTACTCTGAGGGCTTTTGAACAAGGCTGATATATATATGTACTTGAGTTTTGGTAAAGTGATTTTGAAAGATGTAACCAAACTGATTTTTGTTTTCCGCTGAAATAAAGTTATAAAATTTTCAAGTACTGCTTTACGTATCTGTTTTTGTAATATTCTGTTCTGTCTACTAAAATGCTCCATTAAAGTTAAGGCATTCCCTTTGTGAGTGACCTTAACGGAGATGGGGTGTTACACTTGGTATCAGAGCTGAAGGTTTCCAGATTGGGTAAAGTTTTTGAAAACTATTTTCAAAAAGGTTTTAAAAGGAAGTATTTTCAAAAATAAAGTTTATTTTGAAAAACATAATCCCCAAAAGCCATATATCTATCTTTTGATCCTCTGTTTGAATCTTTGTTTCCTTCTTTCTCCGGGGCTCCCGGCTTTCTGGGAGGTAACCTCATAGCGACATGGTTCTGTAGGCTTGATAAGATTACGACACCGGTCAAAGGGCAAATAAGCGCCTGACTTCCATCTGTAGCCGCAGTAGTCTCACCTACGGCTAATTTTCTTTCGAGCTTTGTAGGATTTTCCGTGCAATGGAGGCCGCTTTCGAGGGACTTGTCAACGTGTTACACACAGATAGTAAAGATGAGAATGAGGGAGTTTGGCTAAGGAGCACAACCCAAGGATGAGAAACTCATGGATATGGACTTGGTTCACAAAGGAGGCAAAAAGGAAACACAAAAGAAGGAAGAAAAGTCTGTAGATAAAGGAGGAGAAAAGTGCTTTACTTATGGAAGCTTGACTCATCTGAACAAGGATTGCCAAAAGAGGAAGGACACTCACTTCAACTGTGGTGAGATGGGACACTTCACTAGGGACTGCCCGAAGAAACGGGGGCAAGGACAGAGGACATGACCTACTTCGGGAAGGTAGGCGAATGCTCTCATAGTTGGTGGATAGGATAGAAGTAGGAAAATTTCCGTAGAGAGTTTAGTTTCCTTATCTGATTATTGAGTTAGAACTCTTTCCGATTATGGCATTTTGATTCTGTAGTCGAGTCTCTGCACTTTAATACTAGTCTTGTTTCTGATCTGGTTATAGTCTCAAACCCCATAGGGATTACGACTCATCTGTTGGTGATAGGTTGGGGTTTGAGGGTATCTGTGTTAGGCGTCAAGTCGATTGTAATGCATACATTCTGGGTTTTTGAGGGATATGGTGGGATTTTCCCATGCTTAGTTTTCTAAGAATCATTCGATAATCTGATCTGTACTAGTAGTCTGTAAGTATCTGAATATTTATGATAAGGTTAAGAGTTTTTACTCGAAGCGTGAAATAGATTTCTGATTTGGCATTGTTTAATGAGAGTAATTCATTAGGTGTCAATCTGATGTTGATTTCAGTCTTCGGGGTTGATACTTAGAGATTATTCTCTTAACCGATGTCTAATAGAAACGAAGGTCTTGTTTTAATCATACTTGCTTCTATCACTCAGTTGTATCATATCGATCGAATCTTCGAACTTTAGGTAGAAACTAATGGGTGTAAACATGTGTTTGAGACATGTTATGTTTGATAGTTGCAAGTGGATGCAAGTGGTTGCTAGTGGTTGCTCGTGGATGCATATACACACATTAGGCACTAGATCGGCTCGAATAAACACTCATACTACATATGGATGTGTGAACATTTTCAATTTCTGTGGATGCAAAATGATTGACTCATCACATGGATGTTGCATATGAATGAATGGTTATCACTCATACAAGAATGATATGGATCAAATAGGAAAATTGCACACATGTTGGACTCATGGCACTGAAATAATTCGCATTAAGAAGGTCAACTGAATCAGTGGACCGCCTGATCTTGGCATTAGATAAGGAACATATACACACACTTTTGCATATGTTCATACAACATTAGAAGTTTTCTAAGGACAATGGATGCTTGTGGATGATGGTTGAGTAGATGGATGACCGGACGGTAGGACACATTCTTCTTAACTTGAAGATTTCGGGGACGAAATCCTTTAAGTAGGAGAGAATGTAACACCCCGTATTTTCTTTGAACGTATAAGTAACAAATCAGAGAATAATTAATTATAAAAATGAAAATCAAGGGATACGGGTTATGCCATTGCGTTCGTCTCGGAATTCTGCTTGAAATAGAGTCTGAGTTTGCGTAAAACGGATACCGTACAAAGAAGATATGGACGAACGAAGTTAGGCAGAAAAACCAGAAACCAGCCAGAATGCACTGGCGCACTTGGGAAGTGCGCCAGGGCAAAATTGCACTGGCGCACTTGGGAAGTGCGCCCATGCAATTTTGCATTGGCGCACTTGGCAGGTGCACCCAGGCCGAGCAGCAGGCCTGCACAGCTTTCTGGTTTGACCCTGGCTGGCCTGGTCAGGTTCTGGTCGAATTTCTGAGCTCTACTGTGTCACTAGGGCTAACTTGTCACTTTCTAATTGGCTTCTCTTGAGATGGATGGCCTTGATTAACTCTAGCTTCATCGATGGCTCTAATTAGTTTGAAACCCTATATAAACAGCCCCCTAGCCCCATTCTCTTTACATCATTCTTCTCTAACCTTATGCTGTACAATTTCATTCCTATACTCTGCCTCCGTTCTTATTAAATAAAATAATGGCGTCGTTACTCTGCTGGAAACAAAACTTGGACTGATGCATCTTCTTCCAACCTGAATAGAATTAAAAGCTAAATCAAATCTCAAATCAAAGTATAGAGCTACAACAACAATTAAATAGGAGTAACTCAGCATTTCTGCATCTGCAACAGTTTATTATCCTTTCTTAAAACCACGAAAGGCAAGTACAGTTATTTTCTGATATAAACTTTAATTATAATTGTGACATGATTGTAAATCTGAATTTGAGGTTGTGTACGTTCTGTTCTGATATATTTTATTCTGTATCTTTTTCTTCTTTCTGTTCTATAGCCAGGCTACCACGAGCCTGCGCCACATCTCATAAGAGATTAACGCACAAACGCTAAACTTTGGGACAAATAATGAATGATGGCATAATTGGACATGGCTAATCGGTGACTGACGTTGTAAACTAGATTTAGATCTATGCATATTCTGTGAATTGGAAGAAGAGGAACCATTGTAAGTTAACATGTGACTTGAGACTTTGGACATAACGCATATTTTGAATTAAGATCTGTTATAATTTAAAGTTCTAGATTGTTGGGTATATTTTTATATAACGATTCATGACTTGGGACAAAAAGAGAATATGACTTAGGTGTGAAGATCTATATTAAGATTTGATAACTGTTAAATGTGAATAACACCTAAGTGGGAGATTTTTTAATATATGACATGCATTGAAATCGATGGCTATATTTGGTATAATTTATATGTGAATCTTTTGTACTAGGCAAGTTTAACTAAAATTGGGACATGTGTTATATGGTAAATTATGATCATAATCTATGCCATGTAAATTCAATGCAAACGTGGGGTATATGATCATATTTTGAATCATGACAATTATTTAGGCATGTAAACTTAGGCCAAATTTATAATTAGGCAAGATATGTCAAAGAAACTTTAAGGAATGATTAAATCTGTTATATTGCCTAATCTTCTAGTTCTGTTATATTGGCTAAACTGCTATTTAGATTGAATTGCCTAATCTGCTAATTATGTTAAATTGCCTTATCTGCTAAATCGCCTAATCTGCAAGATCTGTTATCTGTTTAATCTGTTGAATGGCGTAATCTGTTGGAACTGAAATGCTGAAATTTGAAGTATGTAAATCTGTAGGCTCGATTTGAAATTGAGCAAACTTGTTAATAGAACCTCGAATAATCTGCTGTAACTTGTACAGAAGTTAATTTGTTAAATTAGCATGATTAGTCTGATATTAGCATAGTCTGTGAATGAATGCATTGGCTAAACATGAAACATGGCTAACTCGAGGTTAGAATGAGTTTGCGGCGTAATCCTGCCCGGAACCGCCCGACACATCCAGTGGCCGCAAACCATAGGTTCTAATGTGAGAAGTTAGTCATAACATGCTTGAAACCTGAGGTTAGACTTAGTTTGCGGCAGAAACCTGCCCGGAACCAACCGGCCTAACCAGTGGCCATAAACTGTCAGTCTAATGTGAGAGGTTTGCGCATTAATTTTTAGTTGATACAAATCTAAGATAAATATGATGTCTAAAACGTGTTGGGTGGATAGGGTTAAACCAATTGGACTAATGAATTTAACAAACCCGTTTCGTGAATCTGAAGGCCCAATTACAAAGTTAGACAAATCTGTAAATCTGTTAAATCCGTATATCTGATCCGTTAGTCTGAAAACTTGTCTGATCTGTGAACTAGTTGATCCGAACTCTGTATGTCTGAACTTGTAAACAAGTTAATCTGAAATCTATTAGTCTGGGGACACAAGGTTAGGAGGGAAATTACTTGTGTCATCAGTTGTTTAGGACCCATATTAGTCAGTAACCCTTTCTGGTATCAAAACTTTGACCCAACAGTAGGTAAGGTCCGGGCAAGCTTACTGAACTAATTATAAGCGGTTCATTCTAATAATGGCGAGGGGTGTTGATGGTGCGTTCCAACTGGGTCATGTGCGTGCATGGATCCCAGTCTGCCTCTGAGGATGTAAGACGCCGTGACATCTGTAAATAGGTCTGTGCCAATTGGTTGTCACTTTAGGGAGTGATACACCCTACTGTGGGGCCGACACAGGGTATTTATGTATTAGGGAGTCGATCGCTTGGGGTAGGGTTTTAGGGTACACTTAGTTCTGTCTGTTTTTATTGGTACCGTCTGTTTCTGTTGGGTGGTAACACATGTCTGTTTCTGCGTGGTACCGTCTGTTCGGGTGGTAAAGGCCCATTTACTAGTGTACACCTAATTCTACATTTTGTTTCCATAGGGATTAATCTGTTTCTGTACCTTCTGTTCGGGTGGTAAAGGCACATTATTAGTATTCTGTTTATGTACCTTTTTTCGGGTGGTAAAGGCCCATTATTAGCATTCTGTTTCTGTACCTTCTGTTCGGGTGGCAAAGGCCCATTATTAGCATTCTGTTTCTATACCTTCTGTTGGGGCGGTAAAGGCCCATTACTAGAATTCTCTTCTGCGGAAATTATTTTGTTCCCATTTCTGTTTAGTTTAGACATTAGGATAACCCTAATCCTATTATACTAGTATTAGTGCAGAGAAATGAAAAGTAATATTATTCTGTTTCTTCTGTTTAACCTAAGTACATCTACTGCTCCTGTTACTGTTATCTATTTTCCAACTTATTTTCATGTCATATTTATTATTATCTGTTCATATGTTGAAAGTCACTGGACTTGCCAGACTTTATGTCTGACCTTGCTTGTTTTCGCCCTTTTCTTTCCGTCCCCCCCCCCCCAGGTTTCCAAGGAGGGAATACTTTAGCTTGATCCAGATTTCTTCTGCTTGAAGTACTTGAAGTGCTTAAAGTATGGCTTGACTTCTTATGGCATCTTCTGTGGGGATTATGATTTTAAAGTTTTGTACTCTGAGGGCTTTTGAACAAGGCTGATATATATATGTACTTGAGTTTTGGTAAAGTGATTTTGAAAGATGTAACCAAACTGATTTCTGTTTTCCGCTGAAATAAAGTTATAAAATTTTCAAGTACTGCTTTATGTATCTGTTCTTCTAATATTATGTTCTGTCTACTAAAATGCTCCATCAAAGTTAAGGCATTCCCTTTGTGAGTGACCTTAACGGAGGTGGGGTGTTACAGATTATGAAGTAATTAACTACTAAAACCGGAAGTGACACTATCACGGATTTTTATATTCATTTTATAAGTAATCTTATATGGATATTTGATTCATAAGTAAGATTAATAAAACAATACATTAAAGTAAAAAAATATTACAATATAAATTATTATAATGTAAAAGTAGGTAATTATAAGATAAGATGTAACTAGTAAAATATTGAACATTCTACAATATGAACAATATAGAATACAGTAATGAAGAAAAGTGGCATGAATAGACATAAAATCAAAGGGGAAGAGAAATGATAACATAGAAGAGAGCGAAAATAATAAAATAAAAGTGAAGGGAACCTTATGAGGGAAATTGCAGTCAATTTTTTTGAATATTGGTGCATCAATTTTTTTTCCTTCTCTAACATAATTTTATCATGTTTTTAACCTTCTATAAGACTTAATGCGTGGTCATATTGCCAATTATATATTAATAAATCATATATTCACAAGACTAAATATATTTGCATTATTAACAAAGATATTGTAATGAGATATTTTTGAAAACACCCAAAAATGCGATAATTTAAAAAAATATCAAAAGGTAGCCTCTTTTCTTTCTTTTTTTTATAGAAAACAGCAGTTATAATGAGTTGCAATAAACACTTGTAGAAAATTGTGTATGCAATAATTCTTTTTATTGGATCAACAGTCATAATGAGTTGCAATAAATACTTGTAGAAAATTGTGTATGCAATAAATACTTATAGAAAATTGTGTACGCAATAAATTGTGTATGCAATAAATACTTATAGAAAATTGTGTATGCAATAAATACTTGTAGAAAACAAAAATTATATTGAGTTACAATAAATACATGTAGAAAATTGTGTATGCAATAAATACATGTAGAAAATTGTGTATGCAATAAATACTTATAGAAAATTGTGTACTTATAGAAAACAACAGTCATAATGAGTTGTAGTGAATACTTGTAGAAAATTGTGTATACAATAAATACTTGTAGAAAATTGTGTATGCAATATAAGGACTGTAAATAACGTATGCACAATTTAGTTTTATAACCATATGCATGCTAACCATTAAAAAAAGCCTAGAACTTAAAATGTTGGTTGTGTCACCTTTCGGATTAACCGAAATTTCCATTTCTTTGAATTAATAAACTTTATTGTACTTAGTAATTAAAAACAAAAGGAATGTCGGAGTGTTAAAAAACATAGGCTAAACCCTACTAACATAGTAATATAAAAAAAAACTAATCTTACAAAACCCTAAGTCCAGCACCCCCACGGTTAGTATGTTATAGGACCTAATGCGGTACCACATTGTAAATTTATACGTTATTTTTAGTAATCTCACGGGTTGTTAAAGTTAGTTAAAGTTTCTTTGGAATTTTTCGTAGTAGTGTAAAATTTTCATTTACAATTGGGCGAGAATTTTTTCACATGTGTATGCTTTTAATTTCGGTGGTCTTCCACATTTTCCACTTCGAAACGGACCAGAACTTTCACCTTTAAAGCAACAAATAAAATTTTGTACAAGTAATCTAGCAACCAGAATATAATAATAAAACCACTTTTAAAGTTCAAAATTTTAGAATTTAATTTTGAGAACAATAAAATATAATAATACTTGAAACTTAATAAAATAAGAAGGAAGTTTAAAAATAGTTACTATATCAAATTTTTGGAGATCATATATAACACAATCTATTTAGTTAATTTGAGTTAAGACCTAATGGCAGTAAGCGCCCAGGCTCAACCAAGTACAGCTCTGGCATAACATTGAAGCATATTTCACACTTGTCTAATTTTTTTCAACAAAAAATACAATGTAGATCTTTTATATATTTAAGGTTTTCTTCACAAACCATTCTCTTTAACAATGTAAAATCAATTTTACTTGTTTCACCAATCTAGCCTACACATTAGGTCCATGCTGTACTATGAAACAAATAATAATATAAAAATACAAATTTATTTAGTACAAAACCATAAACATATATAATTTCTATACTTATAACAAATTTGACGACAGAAATAAGAGAACAAACCTGTATAATAAGTATTTTCTCCAACTTCAGCAGTATATTGATTTTCACCCATAGCCGATTGCAAGTTTGTTGAATATATTTTGATAATAGCAGCAGGAAAGTTTTCAAGAGAAAATATGTAGGAAAGTAAGAAGAAAATATGACGGTAACGTAGAAAGGTTTAGATTATGGAAATCGAAAAGGTGGAAATATTTATTTAAAATGACAAAAACAATTTCCTTCTATGACACACATAAATGAACTTGATTAGTGGGAATAATTAAATGATCTTGATTGGATGAAATAATTAAATGAATCATGGATATAATTGGAAATCCAAAAATGTAAGATTAGTTGGAATTATAATATAGATAGATGATCCTATCATACCTCTATATAATTTTTGATCAACGTCTTTTGATGTATCATCTTTACTTAAGGCTATATTAGTTGCCACTGGTGTTGGTCTCCCATTAGTTGTTGGTAAATTATATTTATTAATTAAATCTCTTGTGTATTTTTCTTGATTGATAAATATTCCATTCTTTAATTGATGAATTTGTAAGCCTAAGAAGAAAGTTAGTTCTCCCATATGATCATCTCAAATTCTTGGGTCATAATATCTAAAAATTCTTTATTCATTTTATCATTCGTCGATTCAAAATTTATACCATCAACATATATTTGTACTAATTGTATATCTTTATTACTTCTTTTAATAAACAGAGTATTATCTAGTTTTCCTATTTCGAAGTTAGATTGTAATAAGTAATTTCTTAATCTATCATACCAAGCCCTAGGAGCCTATTTTAATCCATATAACTCTTTCATTAATTTATATACATGATTTGGTAATTTTTCGTCTTCAAAAAGAGGTGGTTATTCTACGTATACGCCTTCCTTAACATATCCATTTAGAAAAGCACTTTTAACATCCATTTGATATAATTTGAAATTATTATGATTTACAAAGGCTAGTAATATCCTAATTGCTTCTAATCTTGCTACAGGGGCAAATATTTCATCGTAATCTATTCCTTCTTCTTGAGTATAACCTTATGCCACTAATCATGCCTTATTTCTTACGACCTCACCGTGTTTATTCATTTTATTTTTATAAACCCATTTAGTTCCTATTATAGTTTTATCATCTGGTCTAGGAACAAGTTCCCATGCATCATTCCGGGTAAAATGATTCAATTCCTCTTGCATAGCAAGGATCGGTGAATCATCGGATGATGCTTCCTTTGGATTCTTAGGTTCGACAGTTGAAATAAATGTTGAATTACTCATATTATTTAATTGATTTCGAGTTCTAACAACGGATTCAACATCTTCTAAGGTATTTTCTATAGGGTAATCTCTTAGTAATCTAATCCTTTTATTTGGTTGACTATCTTCATTAATTGGTCATTATTCTCATTTTCACATTCATATTCGTTGTGTTGTGTTATATTTTTATAGTTTTCGTCAAAGGATACATTTAAGGTTTTTTCTATAGTATTGGTTCTTGAATTGAAAACTCTATATGCCTTACTTCTCTGTGAATATCCAATAAATATTCCTTTATCGGATTTCAAATCAAATTTATCTAAATTATCTTTAGTATTAAGAATAAAACATTTACTTCCAAATATTTTAAAATACGATACGTTTGGTTTCTTATTATACAAAAGTTCATATGGTGTTTTATGAGTTAAGGGTCTTATAGAAATTCTATTTAACATATAACAAGCTGTTGCAACTGCCTCAGCCCAAAAATTCCTTGGTAGGTTACTATCAAATAACATAGTTCTCGCACACTCTTGTATCGATCTATTTTTACGTTCAACTGCTCTGTTTTGTTGAGAGGTTCTAGGGAAAGAAAAATTATGTGTTATTCCCTTTTTATTACAAAAATTTTCTTTTTCGAATTCTCCACCGTGGCACTACGTATTGTTTTGATTTTCAATTTTTAATGGTAACATATTTTGAATTCTTTTAGCAAAGGTTTTAAATTAATCAAAAGAATCACTTTTATTTTTAAGAAATAGAGTCCAGGCAAATCTAGAAAAATCATCGACTATTACGTAAACATACCTATTGTGATTTATTGATCGGGTTTGGGGATAGGCCAAATAAATCCATGTGAATTAACTCTAATGGTTTCGAGGTTGTAATTTCCTTTTTTGATTTTAATGAACATCTTTTTAATTTTTTTAACTAACAATCATTGCATAAATTATTAACTTTAAATTTCATGTTAGGTAATCCTCTAATTGAATCTAATTTAGAAATCCTAGAGATGTGTTTAAAATTTATATGACCAAATCTCTTATGCCAGATCCAAGGGTCACATGTATTGGCCATAAGACATAGATTATCGTTGGAGATTTTCATACTTAATATATAAATATTTTTCTTTTTATCTCCTCTGAATATTACTTTTGAATTCCTATCTTCTATAAAGCATTTATCTTTTTCAAAGTTTATTTTATAGCCTTTATCGCAAACTTGACTTATACTTAGTAAATTGTGTTTTAGATTCCTAACAAATAAAACATCAGAAATGGTAGGAGTTTCATAATTGCTGACATTGCCGAGCCAACAATATATCCTTTAGAGTTATCACTAAAGTTGATCAATCCACCATCTTCATATACTAGATTATTTAGCAATTCTGGGTTTTCCGTCATATGTCCATACAACAACTATCCAATATCCATTTGTCCTTTTATGATTTCCACCATTTGTTCATCAGAATTTGAATTCTCAACATTCATGTAACACACCATTTCGAAATTTGAATTTTCAACCGCCACATCACCCATTTTTTCAAATTTTGAATTTCCAATAGCCATATAACACATCTTTTCCTGTATTGGACAACACTTCAGTAGATCACTTGAATTTTCAACATAATTCAGTGCAGACTCTATCAACCTTGATGCAATGCATGAATTAATACTAATGTTAACAATCATTTCAAAATTTGCCATTTAATATTTTCAAAAATCAGATTATGAACTTTTGGAAAACCTATGCTCAGATACCAAGTGTTAAGGAACGCGGATCTTAAGGTAAGACTAACACTAGAGGGGGTGAATAGTGTTTCTAAGGAATCAACAAAAATCTTAAACTTAAACGTTCTACTATATGAATCACACACAACAGAGATGGTCACAGACGCAAAATCAAACACAAACACAGAAATAGATAAATATGGAATGCAGAAAAGGAAAGAACACACCGGATTTTATACTGATTTGGTTTACTCCTACGTCCAAACCCACACAACGCTAGATTGTGCAAAGTTTTAGTACAATTCCCTTGATTTCACGGCTACAAGGTTAACACTGCTCCAACCATTCTTGATTTCACGGCTACAAGATTACCACCACTCTCTTTCCTTGATTTCAGGGCTATAAGAAGCACACCCTTTTCCAGACATTTCCCAAATGAATACAACAACCCCATAACTCTTCAATAGTACATCAATTCAGAGAGTAATGGATAGAGAGTGAGAAAAGAAGAAGTTTTATCTAATTAGAGTAGAAATCGGCAAAGTAGAAGTGTAGAAATTAAGAAAATATGAAATATTAATGGTGGGATGAAGAGGGGTGAAGATGGAGAAGAAGAATGATAAAAAAAATCGAAATCAACCCCTATTTATAAGATTTGAAAGGTTGCAACGCTTCTAGAACGTTACAAATAGTGAAAAGACACTTCCTTTGAAAATTGAATTTCCGACGATTGTATGTCGACATAGACATATATGTATGTTGACATAAGCATATTCAAAATATTTTTTAAACTATTTTTCAAGCGTTTAATTGTATATATTATGCTGGACATTCTTGAATTAAAACTTAGTGATATAAATGAGTATTCTAAAGTATAAAATCATATGAAAACATAAATACATATTATACAAACATATTTATAAAATTATAAGTTTTAAAACTATAAAACTATATATAACTATATAAACATATATATACACACACACATATATATATATATATATAAAATGGCGGCACACCCATTCCCCTAGAAACCCTAGCTGGAGAAAACGAATATGATGATGACGGCGGATGGCAGGAGGCCCGACGCAAGGGGAAACAAACATTCGCTTACATTCTCAGGCAATCCCCATGCATTGCTCAAAGACCAAATAATCCAAACCCTAAAAACTGGGCGGATGTTGAGCCGCTGCAAACTGGCGACACAAAATACCGAGTAATAGATGATTTGGACTATGCTGAATCAAATAAGATTTGGGAAAATTCAATCTATGTCTACATGACAGGTAAAAGGCCTTACTTTGTCTATTTTAATGCATTTATTAAAAGGACATGGAGACCCAAAAGGGCATGGGATGTATACCTAAGGGAAAATGGTTTCTTTCTGATCAAGTTTCAACTGAAAGATGATTATGAAAGGATTCTCAAAGATGGTCCATGGTTTATGGATAGTAAAATCATTTTTATGAGAAAATGGGTGGTAGATTTCAACTTTGAAAAAGCAATTCTCACATCATACCCAATCTGGGTCAAATTCCCAAATCTGAATTTAGCATTATGGAACGCACGATGCATCAGTAAATTAGCCAGTATCATTGGCAAACCATTGGAAATAGATTAAAACACAAAAATGGTCAAAAAATCTGCTATGCCAAAGTTTTGGTTGAAATTACAGATGATTTAGAACTTCCAAAATATATTAAAGCATACGATAAGCATGGAAACGCTTATGAGCAGTCAGTGGAGTACGAGTTTGTCCCACCCAGATGCACCACTTGCAAATGTTTTTGGCATTCAATTACATATTGTTCTACAGCTACACCAGACAAAATGAGGGTAAGGAAACCCCCTGAAGCTAACACATCCAAAAGTCAGGCTTCGCCAAAAAGAGCTATACACAATGAAGCCAGCACGTCTACAGTATCTACAATCACCATCCCTCCGCCGCCTAACGTGGTGGAGTATAAAGCATCTGCAACATCTCGTAAAGATCCAGATCAAAATTAGGAACATGCTCAGGTAGTGGCGATGACCCATGTCCAGTTCGTCAACATGCGGAGCCCAGTCAAGTGGTGGAGGAGGATAAGGAACCAGAGACTCTAGATGATATTCAAAAGTTGGATATTCAACTGGATGAGTCTGAGGAAGAAAATACAGAAGAACCCAACATCAGTGGACTTACTGAAACAAACAACAAATACAATGCACAATTCAAACAAAGGGAAAAGAAAGTTGCTGCTACCAGTGGCATGGTTGGTGCTGCTCCAGTCACAAGGAGCAAAGCCACCAAATCATAACGTCGATCCTATGCTGGAATGTTAGGGGTCTAAATAATGACACTCGTCAATTAGACCTCTACAACTTTAGGGATAAGTATAAGCCCTCAATAATTGTGGTTTTAGAAAATAAATTCTCACATGAAAACTTAGAATTTTTCAAAAATCATATGGGAGACCAGTGGCACACTAGTGATAACTTAAACACTTCCTTAAAAGGTCGTATTGTCATTTTTTGGGATGTGATGTGTTGGAAATGTGTGTGTGAATTATGAAAAACAACAAGTTACTATTCGTGCAACTAATGTTGGAGGACTTGACATTTACGTTTATTTTGTATATGCCAGCAACTGGGCTACTGAAAGAGTCCAGTTATGGAAAACCATCAATGAAATAGCCAAGACAATGCAGTCACCATAGTTGGTGCTAGGAGACTTTAATGCTGTACTACATACTAATGAGAAAAAAGGTGGACTTACCCTCAAGCTATACCAAGTTTTTGAATTAAATAATTGTGTGTTAGCAAGTGGATTATCAGAAATTCCCCATTCAGACCTGCAGTTTACATGGAGAAGTGGTGAGGCCAAGAAAATATCATCAAGGCTTGATCGAGCACTCGCAAATGCATACTTGCTAAACCAGATCAATGGACTTAACGCTACTGTCTTAGCCTCATCCACTAGTGACCATTCCCCACTGCTTATAAGGTTCAATGATGACACGAATATCAAAACCAAACCTTTCAGGTATGCCAACCATTGGTGTCTCATTCATGTATATCGCAATGCAACTAATTTCGGTGATATAAGAATTCTAGAAGGGAACAACATGCTCAAACTGGTGATGGTCGTAAAGCAATGCAAAACCAGACTGAAAGAATGGAACAAATTAAGGCCAAAAGAGGGTGATGCAAGTCAAGGGCTACAACAACAACTCGAACACTTTTAAAACCTACTTGATTCAGACCCTCTTAACGAAGGCCTGAACAGTGATTTTCATGAAGTGCAGAGGCAACTCAAAGAAGCTTTATCAAAAAAATCACTGGAAATCAAACAAAAATCTAAAGAAAAGTGGCTAACACAGGGAGATGAATGCGACAATTTTTTTTATACTAAAATGTCACAAAGAAAACATTATAACAATCTTCTTAATTGTTTAAATGAACAAGGGGATTCCTCAAAGCAGATTAAGCAGCTAGAAGACACAGCTATTGCATACTATACTGATCTGTTTAATGGGGATTATGATGAAGACTTACCCAACATTGAGTGTAGAAGGCAAATCTCTACTGAGGGGAGGTTGATGCTGGGTGCTAACATCAGCAAGAGGGAACTGAAGAGTGCTTTTCTCTCCATTCACAATGATTCCCGTCCCGGGCCTGACGGAATGGGGGTATCCTTCTTCAAATTGCACTGGAAAGACCTGAAAAATCTAATGTTAGCAGCATTTCAGGAGGCTTTAAATTCAGGTGAATTTATTAGAGAAATAAATCATGCATTTATTTCACTAATACCAACAGTGCAGAACCCTACCAGAATAGAAGATTACAGACCAATAACATGTTGCGTGCTTAGCAAAATCATATGCAATAGATTAAATCTAGTGCTTCCAGTGCTCATTTCTCAATGTCAAAGCGCTTTTATAAAAGGGAGACTTATCTCTGAAAATTCACTCATGGCTCATAAACTAGTGAGAGAATTCAATAAGAAAGGAGTAGAAAAGTTCTATCTCAAAATTGATCTACATAAAGCCTATGATAGAGTTAACCGAGGTTTCATCATACACATGTTGAGCTCAATGGGCCTACCTGCTAATCTTTTAAACCTAATACGGTTTTGCCTCAACTCCCCTACGGACTCTATCATCATCAATGGGGTTCCCAAGGGTTATATCACTAGCACATGGGGAATTAGACAAGGTGACCCAATGTCCCCATACCTTTTTGTAGTGGCTATGGAATGGTTCAAATTACAAATGGAACTGGAAACTGAGCAAAGACTGATATTGCCAATTTATAATCATCAACCACTGGTCACCCATCTGATTTATGCTGATGATTTATTAGTGGTGTTTAAGGCCTCCCACTCAGCAATTACCCAACTGAAACACATTTTTCACAACATGGAGACGTGGGTGGGACTCAAGGTGAATGATCTTAAAACTAAATGCTACTTCAACAAATTTTGCAGGTGCAAGAATGAGTATCTAGAAGCAATTGGTGTTCCAGAGGGTACTCCCCCAGTCAAGTACTTGGGGGTACCTCTATCAAATAACAGTATTACAGATGTTGAGTGTGGTAAACTGGTAGATGGTATTCGTGAAAAATTATAGGACTGGAGATCAAAACTTCTGTATTTTGCTGGAAGAGTGGAATTGGTCCACACTGTTATCACTTTAAAAGTCAGATTATGGCTTCAAACTTTTCAAATTCCAGACTGCTCAATAGCTAAAATTAATATAGTATGTGCAAATTTTATTTGGAAAGGAGGCCTACACAAAATCGGCTACAAGCTTCTTTGCAGGCCCAAAAATGAGGGAGGGGTTGGATTGAAAAATTTATTTGAACTCAAAAAAGCCTATGGGCTGAAGTTAGCTTGGAATTTAATATCTTCAAATAATTTAAGGGCTGTATGGATGAGGACCAGATACAACAAAAACAATTTTTGGACCTCGCCCATCGATAATAACTCATCAATTATTTGGAAGACATGCCTTAAATTCAGACAAGAGCTGAAGAGCAGAATTCAGCGAGAGATAGCCAATGGAAATTCAACTGACTTGTGGCGTGACCCATGGCTGAATGGGTAGTGTGACAACCCAGATTCCGACAGACCGAATTTTTCAAATTCTATCTATCGAAACCCGAGTTGGGTGCTCTGATATCCTACAGAAAAAGACAGAGATAAAGAAACATGTTAGAATTCATGAAGCATCTCACAGCGGAAGGAAATAAAGTATAATATTCAAATATTGCTTTACCTTATTAACGATACTACTAAACCAGTATCCAAAGCTATACCATCTCTATTATGAACCTAACCTGGAAGTATGTAATGAGGAGGGGGTCAGAACATAAGTTCTGTGTGAGTGGACTTAGAATAAACTTCTGTATAATCCTACATATACCGTTCAGTTACATTTTCTTGGTTATTAGGTTTTTAACAATGTTGTCTCTTTAAGCTATACTCATGTCCCACTAGTAGGTTAACCTAATACAACGTATATGCAGATACCCCCAACTCGTCAAATCCTTTCCATGTATACATACAGTCCCTTTTCGTATGTCGTACGGGCTTCATCATGTAAATCTATACTGCTTCAGTGTAGTGCCACCATTCTCGAAATCGTTTGGACTGCCACTCTTGATCTTGCTAGTTTCTGTGTATAGTCAAGATCTAGTCTAAGATTTACTATCGAGTGCTTCCTAGATTCAACTAGGGTTTACGCTACCCAGGGCCACTGGGGTTTATGCTACCCATTGAACGCTTTCAGATTCAGGGTTTACACGACCTAGGTCCAACTAGGTATTTTGCTACATATCGAACGATGCCCCCTAGTCTAGGACACACTACCCAGAGCGATGTATGTTCCTAGACTTTTCCCACGTACGTGTCGTGAATCGTTATCGATGTCTAGTTGCACATGTCCTATATATGTGTGGTCTGAGTCCTATGGAAGAGCTAATCAAGAAACACGGAACTCGGTCGGGAGCTTTAAGTTATCTGCCGATGCAGATGCTAAGGTCTGTTTTTATCTGTGTGTGGCTATGGTCCCACTTGACCTCTCCCTCAACTAATGAAAGGCACCCAAGAAAATCAAGAATGAGAACTATTCGCAGGCCCCCTATGCCCCACAAACCTATTGGCCAAACCTCACCCATAACTAGATAGCAAGTATATGGTCTTTGGAGTTCTCCGCCTTTCCGCTTTACGTACTCGATTGACTCAAGATGGTAGGTAGACGACGACGTGCTATCACAGGGCTAAACAAGATATTGCCGCCTCACGATGACCCATCCTAGTCTTTAGGTTGCTTATATTGCAACCAAAGGTATACCCTTGGCTCTTCTAACGCAGATCTTAACCTCTGTAAGCCCAGGAGGATCATCTTCAACCTCACAAAGGGATACCAAGAGTACCCTCACATCCCCTCGAAGCCGCGTGCTTCGTAACCCAGTTCGTTGGAGACTTCTTCATGATCAGATGGACGTTTGCTCCTCCTTGTGTTCTACTTGGCTTTCTTGACTAAGGTTTACTACTCAGTTCTCTTAACTAAGGTTTACTACTTAGTTCTCTTTCTCGTTATTTACTTAGTTCTCTTAACTAAGGTTTACTACTTGGTTCTCTTAACCAAGGTTTGATACTTAGTTTCTGTTACTTAGTTTTATATGTTATTAGACTCTAAGTCTAACAATTTATTTCACGCTTGTGCCACCTCGTCAACTTCTCATTTAACTTGGTTATCCACATTAGCTTCCTTTTTTCGTATTCACCAAGTTACCCTTGCTTATTAATTCAATTTATATTTAACCCACTTAAGTCCATTAATAAGCCCACAACATGTTATTTTCCAATTTCATAAATCATTCCCTTTTAGGGTTACAACAACATGTTATACTTAATTCATAGTTAAGTATGCCTTATCCCACATATATACTGAATAGGAGAATAACCCTCTAAACACCAGCCCTGAAGACCGAAATCAACATTAGACTGGCACCTAGAGAATTACTCAACCCAATTAACATATATGATTCTAATTTACTTCTTTTCCATTCATATAACTTATATCATTTTTAATTTCACATTTCTCCTTCCCAAACCACTTAATTTAAGTATAAGTTTACATATAAGTTATCTCATTTTCCTTACAGTTTCCTATAACTTATCTTTTCCCATAAGTTATAATTTCCACCTATCATCCTTTCTTGCCTTATTCAAGTTTATTCATAATAGGTTATTTATCATTCCCCATTTCTTGTCATTAATTTTAGATTTGACTTAACCCTTCCATTTACTTAACCTGTTGCTTAAACTTTATCCAATTTAATTTATGATACCGTTACGGGTCCCATTTGGTTAAGCATATCTAATTTTTTTTGTTTCACATGTCACTCGTGTCGCACTTAACACCCTTTATTATAGTTTCCATGTCTTACACATGTCTTACTACGGTTAAGTCTACCTTAGTCATGTTTTACATGTCATTTATATCACCTGCTTAACCCTCTAAACATACCCATGTTACCCAGATGTCTTACTACGGTTAAGTCTACCTTAGTCATGTTTTACATGTAATTTATATCACCCGCTTAACCCTCTAACCATACCCATGTTACCCAGATATCTTATTATGGTTAGTATTTCTTAATTTATTTACTATGCCGTAACGATGTATGACCTCTCACATTAGACGTCCGTTCATGGCTACTGGATTTTGCCAGGCAGTTCCGAGCAGACTTATACCACAACGCGCCTAACCTCGTGTCATAAACCGTTACGCCTCTAGTTCTTGCCATTGACCTCTCACATTAGACGTTCTCTTGTGGATGTTGGATTTGTTGGGCGGTTCCGGGCAGTCTTACACCACAAACACGCCTAACCACATATCATAGGCGTTCATTAACAATCGTCTTACAACCAAACCCCAAATTCATGTCATGTGTTCCAAATTTAACTTAATTACAATTCATGTCTATTCTAAGTGTCATAGGACAATTATAAATTTACAAGCATGTTCATGTTCATTCTAGATATCAAATGTCAATTACCAATTCACAAGCATGTTCGCGCTCAAGTTACGCCATTATTGTCAATTTCATATTATGCATCGAGTTCCATAATTACATAAAAAAATATGGTTTGTCCAACATATTCCATTTTTAATTATGTTCCTAGGATCTTAACGGCATATCCAATTTTCAAGTCTCAAATTCAAGATTTACCCAAAACCCCCTATTTATGTTCATGCTTATAATCTCGTTAATAGGCTATACCTATTATTTCAATTATAATTTAAACCCTCAATCCCATAATATTTAGATTTGAAATAAATCAACTTTTTCCCAGTCCTATCCCACATTCAACAATTCCAATTAAATTTACATAATTTCATGTCAACATCATATATCAGAGTTCATGATTATGCGCTATTCACGCTCCCAAATCATATCCAAAGATTCATTATGGACTACGCTCCAAAATTACCAATTACAAACTATATCACAATGATTTCCCAATATTTGAAATAATAATTGTTATGCCACAAATCCCAAATTACGGATTATGTTCCTCGATTGCATAAAATAGATTATGCCCAATATTCCCCTATTCCAACCGTACGTATGTATAATAAGATTTTCGTCTAGGTTCGAGATAACCTAGATCCAAAATTAAAAAGGGAAAGGAGAATAAAAGAACAATTATTATAACATTAATCTTGAACTGAATTAATAACTAGGGAATGATGAACAATAATAATACTATTATACAACAAATTTATTATAATTCCACCCACAGTGTTTTTGCGCTCCAATTCGTAGACCTTTGACTTTCTTCTTCAATTCATGAATCTGAATTTGACTTTGATTGATTTCATGCCCCGATTTACAGATCTGATCTTCCTTTGATTTCCTTTCGCGGCGTAGGTTGCGGATCTTAATCCCTTCTCTTTTCTTGCACGGTATTTTAGATCTGAATCTCTCTTTTGTTTTATTTGCGGTAGTTGAAATCCTAAATCTCATTCTTTTTAATTTAGGAGTAGATTTGTGAAGAGAGAAAATGGATCTAGGATTTGGTAGAGAAGAAGAATTGTTTAGATCCATTGAGGAAGAATAAGAAGAGAATCCTCTCAGGATTGAGGCAGCATATAGTTACAGTGACTTGGTGTGGAGAGAAAGCAACGCCTAGGGGGTATTTAAATAGGTTTAGAGTCAAAGAACAATGTCCAGAAACACGTCTGGATTCATAAAAATGAATCTGCAGCTAAAACGAGGCTTTCCCGACCAAAACAGGTCGACCTCGACCAAATAGTTCGACCTCCCTAAGGGGTAGGTCGACATCATGATCGACCTCCCCCGTGGGAGGTCGACCTTATGGTCGACCTGCTAATATATATATATATATATATATATATATTCTGGTTCTGAGCTGGTTGATTTTCTGAATTTTTCTTGCATCTTCCGAAGGCCATAACTTCTTCATATGAAGTCCGATTTACGCAAACTTGGCTCTATTCCAAGCAGAATTTCGAGACAAACGCAATGGTGATGTCCATTTTACTTAATTCCTGATATTTAAATTAAGTATCGTTATTTTATTATCTTTTCCCTTACGCACACTGTTATCGAATTAATTTTTCCTTCTCTTCCATATATTAATTAATTTTCATTATAAATCACCATTATTTACCTATCTATGCATATACACATTTTTTTACATATTTTTAATTATATTAAAAATGCGGGGTGTTACATTCTCCCACCCTTAAAGAATTTCATCCCCGAAATTCGATAAGAGTAAAAATAGAAAACCCCTTGCAATATCCATCCATCAAGTGTGCATCCAATTGTTGCAAACATTGTGCACATGTGCAAAGTGAGATACATCATAGTAAAGTATGTATGCCTAATTTAGATCCACCTATATGTATGCAAATTTTAAAAACTCTTTCAAAACATGATGCTCACATCCTAAATATACTTGTAGTTCTAAATGAATGCAATATTCTTGAAAAAATCAAAATATTTTTCATCCAAGTTTTCCCACACTCTTATAGAATAAGAGCACAGTTCACCCAATTGTCGCATCCAAAACCCTACCGTCCATCATTAATTTCAAAATTTAGAAAAATCTAATTTTCCAAATTCGATTTCCTTATGTTACGAAAAGATATAAAACGGAAAAATTCACATCCTCTGTTTTTCTTTTCTAATCGTACTTGGATTTTTATATGACTATTTTGTGAAGATTTCCTATTTTCCTATCCAAGCACAATCACATAAGAAAATTTCTTCTCTTTTTCCACTTATCTTGGAAAAAAATTCATATTTATCTATCTTTTTCTTAAGATTTCCATTTTCTTTTCCCGTCACATTTGTTGCCTTACTGAATTTATTGTTTCTTGTTAGTTAGGCTATCCTTTTTCTTAGCTTATTTGACTTAATCCAATTACTTAAGTTTATTATTTCAAATAAGCTTTTTCTGTTTTTAACTCAAACAACATCCTACACTGCTACTAGTACGGGCCAAGAATCTTAGGACTTTGTCATCTCAGACAATTGCGAGTTCACACAATAGGATCTACCCACTTACTTGCCCTTTACTACTTAGTAGTCACTACTAGTCCTTGCTGTGTATTACTAGCATATCCCTTTTTCTTTTTCTCAAGCAACACACCTAGGTTTCTCAATGCTTATGCATTCTACGGGAAATTTTCCATTAGCTAATCCCTGACTGTAAATTGGCAAGAGAGTAACTCCCTAAATATCAACCCCGAAGACCGAAATCAACATCAGATTGACAATCAGAGAATCACTCAACTCAACCAATCCCCAGTTGGTTCTAATAGCTTTAACTTTATCTCGTTCTTTCTAGGCCTTAATCCTTAACTACTCCATTTTTAAAAGATGGTTTGGCCTTCTTTCTTTTTATTACATTCTTCTTCTAAAAACTAAAAGTGGTAAAACTTTTATTCTTTTCTCAAAAACTTGCTTTTGCCAAATCATAAAAAACATGTCACAAAATAAAATGTAAAACATTTTCTTCAAATCACAAAACTGGAGTAGACAAGGACAACTATCGAGGTTACATTGTTCCTATTTACAATGTTAACTTTGGCTGCTAAGGTGCAAGCATCTTCTCTATTCTTACACTCTACCACTTATTTTGTTTAGCTAAAAAATTTCTTTTTAAAACAATAATCAAAATTTATTGTTAACAGAATAGAGATTTCAATACTTCTTTTCAATCCTTTCATATATGAAAACTAGCAAGCTATACATGCTCTATAATATGCACCTTTTTATGAGAGATTTCTTTTAAAACAAGAAATCGTTGTTTTACACAATATACCCCACTTTACTTTAAAACCCAACATGCATATATAAAAATACTTTTAAGACTAAATCTTGGAAAATACCACAAATCCTTTTACAAATTCAAGTTCTTAAAAGTTTATCATTAGTTTAGACTCAAAGCGGGTCTTTAACTCAACTAGGCTTTCCTAGGCACTTTGACGAATTCAATTCTCTCGACTATATATATTCCTAATCCATTTTTCATTTTTCAACCTTTTCTACTTTCTAAGGTTTCATTTCTAAACCCACTAATTTGAAATACTAATATTTCAGTTTCCATCCTATGGGATATTTTTCTTTCTCCAGCTTCAAGTCATATTGTACACTTTCCCAACCACCTAATGGTTTCCAAATCCCTATGTTCATTCCTTGAGTGTACAAACTAGATATCCCAACTCTTTTCATGTCTAGTGAGCTACTATATGGATTTAGGTTTATATATATAATATATTTATATTTTAGAAAATACAAATACGTTCACTCATTATCGCCCTAAGATCACTAAACCGAAGCTCTGATACCAGATGTGACAACCTGGATTCCGACAGACCGAATTTTTCAAATTCTATCTATCGACACCCAAGTTGGGTGTTCTGGTATCCTGCAGAAAAAGATAGAGATAAAGAAACATGTTAGAATTCATGAAGCATCTCACAGCGGAAGGAAATAAAGTATAATATTCAAATATTGCTTTACCTTATTAACGATACTGCTAAACCAGTATCCAAAGCTATACCATCTCTGTTATGAACCTAACCTGGAAGTATGTAATGAGGAGGGGGTCAGAACATAAGTTCTGTGTCAGTGGACTTAGAATAAACTTCTGTATAATCCTACATATACCGTTCAGTTACATTTTCTTGGTTATTAGGTTGTTAACAATGTTGTCTCTTTATGTTATACTCATGTCCCACTAGTAGGTTAACCTAATACAACGTATATGTAGATACCCCCAACTCGTCAAATCCTTTCCATGTATATATACAGTCCCTTGCCGTATGTCGTACGGGCTTCATCATGTAAATCTATACTACTTTAGTGTAGTGCCACCATTCTCGAAATCGTTTGGACTGCCACTCTCGATCTTGCTAGATTCCGTATATCATCTAGATCTAGTCTAAGGTTTACTATCGAGTGCTTCCTAGATTCAACTAGGGTTTACGCTACCCAGGGCCACTGGGGTTTATGCTACCCATTGAACGCTTTCGGATTCAGGGTTTACGCGATCTAGGTCCAACTAAGGATTTTGCTACTTATCGAACGATGCCCCCTAGTCTAGGACACACTACCCCAAGCGATGTATGTTCCTAGACTTTTCCCACGTACGTGTCGTGAATCGTTATCGATGTCTAGTTGCACATGTCCTATATATGTGCGGCCCGAGTACTGTGGCAGGGCTAATCAAGAAACACGGAACTCGGTCTGGAGCTTTAAGTTATCTGCCGATGCATATGCTAAGGTATGTTTTTATCTGTGTGTGGCTATGGTCCCACTTGACCTCTCCCTCAACTAATGAAAGGCACCCAAGAAAATCAAGAATGAGAACTATTCGCAGGCCCCCTATGCCCCACAAACCTATTGGCCAAACCTCACCCATAACTAGATAGCAAGTATATGGTCTGTTGGAGTTCTCCGCCTTTCTGCTTAACGTACTCAATTGACTCAAGATGGTAGTTAGACGACGACGTGCTATCACAGGGCTAAACACTATATTGTCGCCTCTCGCTGAACCATCCTAGTCTTTAGGTTGCTTATATTGAAACCAAGGCATACCCTTGGCTCTTCTAACGCAGACCTTAACCTCTGTGAGCCCAGGAGGATCATTTGCAACCTCACAGAGGGATACCAAGAGTACCCTTACGTCCCCTCGAAGTCACGTGCTTCGTAACCTAGTTCGTTGGAGCCTTCTTCATGATGAGATGGACGTTCGCTCCTCCTCGTGTTCTACTTGGCTTTCTTGAATAAGGTTTACTACTCGGTTCTCTTAACTAAGGTTTACTACTTAGTTCTCTTTCTCGTTATTTACTTAGTTCTCTTAACTAAGGTTTACTACTTGGTTCTCTTAACCAAGGTTTGATACTTAGTTTCTGTTACTTAGTTTTATATGTTATTAGACTCTAAGTCTAACAATTTATTTCACGCTTGTGCCACCTCGTCAACTTCTCATTTAACTTGGTTATCCACATTAGCTTCCTTTTTTCGTATTCACCAAGTTACCCTTGCTTATTAATTCAATTTATATTTAACCCACTTAAGTCCATTAATAAGCCCACAACATGTTATTTTCCAATTTCATAAATCATTCCCTTTTAGGGTTACTACAACATGTTATACTTAATTCATAGTTAAGTATGCCTTATCCCACATATATACTGATTAGGAGAATAACCCTCTAAACATCAGCCCCGAAGACAGAAATCAACATCAGACTGGCACCTAGAGAATTACTCAACCCAACCAACATATATTATTCTAATTTACTTCTTTTCCATTCATATAACTTATATCATTTTTAATTTCACATTTCTCCTTCCCAAACCACTTAATTTAAGTATATCTTTACATATAAGTTATCTCATCTTCCTTATCGTTTCCTATAACTTATCTTGTCCCATAAGTTAAAATTTCCAACTATCATCCTTTCTTGCCTTATTCAAGTTTATTCATAATAGGTTATTTATCATTCCCCATTTCTTGTCTTTAATTTTAAATTTGACTTAACCCTTCCATTTACTTAACCCGTTACTTAAACTTTATCCAATTTAATTTATGATCCCGTTACGGGTCCCATTTGGTTAAGCATATCTAAATTTTTAGTTTCACAGGTCACCCGTGTCCCACTTAACCCCCTTTATTATAGTTTCCATGTCTTACACATGTCTTACTACGGTTAAGTCTACCTTAGTCATGTTTTACATGTCATTTATATCACCCACTTAACCCTCTAACCATACCCATGTTACCCACATGTCTTATTATAGTTAGTATTTCTTAATTTATTTATTATGTCGTAACGATGTATGACCTCTCACATTAGACGTCCGTTCGTGGTTGCTGGATTTGCTGGGCGGTTCCGGGCAGACTTATACCACAACGCGCCTAACCTCGTGTCATAAACTGTTACGCCTCTAGTTCTTGCCGTTGACCTCTCACATTAGATGTCCGCTTGTGGTTGCTGGATTTTCCGGGCGGTTCCAAGCAGTCTTACACCACAAACGCGCCTAACCTCGTGTCATAGGCGTTCATTAACAATCGTCTTTCACCCAAACCCCAAATTCATGTCATGTGTTCCAAATTTAACTTAATTACAATTCATGTCTATTCTAAGTGTCATAGACCAATTATAAATTTACAAGCATGTTCATGTTAATTCTAGATATCAAATGTCAATTACCAATTCACAAGCAAGTTCGCGCTTAAGTTATGCCACTATTGTCTATTTCAATTTATGCGTCGAGTTCCATAATATATAAAAAAACATGGTTTGTCCAACATATTCCATTTTTAATTATATTTCTAGGATCTTAACGGCATATCCAGTTTTCAAGTCTCAAATTCAAGCTTTACCCAAAAACCCCTATTTATGTTCATGCTTATAATCTTGTTAATAGGTTATACCTATTATTTCAATTATAATTTAAACCCTCAATCCCATAATATTTAGATTTGAAATAAATCACCTTTTTCCCAATCCTATCCCACATTCAACAATTCCAATTAAATTTACATAATTTCATGTCAACATCATATATCAGAGTATTCATGCTCCCAATTCATGTCCAAAGATTCAATATGGACTACGCTCCAAAATTACCAATTACAAACTATATCACAATGATTTCCCAATATTTGCAATAATAATTGTTATGCCACAAATCCCAAATTATGGATTATGTTCCTCGATTGCATAAAATAGATTATGCCCAATATTCCCCTATTCCAACCATACGTATGTATAATAAGATTTTCGTCTAGGTTCGAGATAACCTAGATCCAAAATTAAAAAGGGAAAGGAGAATAAAAGAACAATTATTATAACATTAATATTGAATTGAATTAATAACTGGGGAATGAAGAATGATAATAATACTATTATACAACAAATTTATTATAATTCCACTCACAGTGTTTTTGCACTCCAATTCATAGATCTTTGATTTTCTTCTTCAAATTATGAATTTGATTTGACTTTGATTGATTTCATGCCCTAATTTACAGACCTGATCTTCCTTTGATTTCCTTTCGCGGCGTAGGTTGCGGATCTGAATCCCTTCTCTTTTCTTGCGCGGTATTTTAGATCTGAATCTCTCTTTTGTTTTATTTGCTGTAGTTGAAATCCTAAATCTCACTCTTTTTAATTTAGGAACAGATTTGTGAAGAGAGAAAATGGATCTAGGATTTGGTAGAGAAGAAGAATTGTTTAGATCCATTGAGGAGGAAGAAGAAGAGAATCCTCTCAAGATTGAGGCAGCATATAGTTACAATGACTTGGTGTGGAGAGAAAGCAAGGCCTAGGGGGTGTTTAAATAGGTTTAGAGTCAAAGATCGATGTCCAGAAACAAGTCCGGATTCATAAAAATGAATCTGCAACTAAAACGAGGCTTTCTCGACCAAAACAGGTCGACCTCGACCAAATAGGTCGACCTCCCTAAGGGGTAGGTCGAAATCATGGTCGACCTCCCCCTTGGGAGGTCGACCTGCTAATATATATATATATATATATATATATATATTATGTTCTGAGCTGGTTGATTTTCTGAATTTTTCTTGCAATCTTCCGAAGGCCATAACTTCTTCATACGAAGTCTGATTTATGCAAACTTGGACTCTATTCCAAGCAGAATTTCGAGACGAATCAATGGTGATGTCCGTTTTACTTAATTCCTGATATCTAAATTAAGTATCCTTATTTTATTATCTTTTCCGTTACGCACACTGTTATTGAATTAATTTTTCATTCTCTTCCATATGTTAATTAATTTTCATTATACATCACCATTATTTACCTATCTATGCATATACACATATTTTTACATATTTTTAATTATATTACAAATGCGGGGTGTTACAGGTAGAGTCTAATAGACAGACATGGGTGGGAGAGTTATTCAGCTAATGGTGCACCAACAGTAAATGTAAACACAATTATTTCAAACAACACTTGGAACTACAATAATAAATTGGTAGCACGCAATCTAGAAAATGAACTTGCAGAGAAAACAATTAATCCTAACAAGGGTGATGATGAGTGGAAGTGGTATGATGGCAAATTTAACCTTAAAAATGTTTGGGAGAGTATTAGACACGAGCATGAACAGGTACCTTGGAGCAAAGTGGTTTGGTCAAGGTCTTGTCCACCTAAAATGTCTCAAGTCCTATACAAAGCTATCCTAAACAGACTGCCTACCAAAGAAAGACTGCATAATTGGGGGATCATAGATGAAGATATATGTTATCTTTGTAAGAAGGAAAGGGAAACACTCAACCATCTTTTCTTCGAGTGTTAGTACAGTAGAAGGTTGTGGGCCATTCAAAAACTAAAAGGCTTCAATACTGACCAAATAGGAAGTTTAGAGGAAGAAATCAAATTCCTGCACGATGGGAGTAATATGTCGCAATTGATGATAGAGGTTGGAAAGGTTGGCCTCGCAACCACAGTGTGGTAGACATGGCGAGAACGCAACACTTGTGCTTTCAAGAAGAAAGAAAAGGATGTATTATCAAACGCTACGGTGATTAATCAGGAAATTGCAATAATTATTGATAGAATCAAACCGAAGTTTCTCACCACTTCAACGGAACGAGAACTATTGCAATTGGAGAAGTGGAACTAGAGGGCAGTGACTGGAGGAAGGAGAAGAGAGAATCTGTGGCTGCCATGAAAATTCTATGATGCCCTAATTTTGACAATTGTGTGCTTTTTGTTTCTTTTGCAGAGAATGTAGAACGAACGAAAAGTAAACAGTTGGTTGTATTATGTACCCGTAGCAGATCGGGTTTTGTATCATTTGGGCTGAGCCGGCTTTAAGGGCTGAAATAAAAATTTACCCAATTTCAAATATATATATATACACACACACACACATACACACACACTAAAACTTTAACTTTATTTAAAAACATAAGTAAGATAGTATAATTTGAAAACAGAATTTGAAAATAGAATTTGAAATTCGAAAATCAGAATTTGAATTTGAATCTGGAGTGTTATTCAAAGTCTTACATATAAACCAGATTCTATTACTTGATTTGTCTTGATAACTAGATTACTCATGAGTCTTGAATCTCCTTTGAATTCTGAATTTCTTGAAGCTCTAAATCTGTACAGTCTTCAGTGTTTAAGTCCTGTATACAAATCCTGCATATATGAGTGTGTATATATATTCTAGATAAAGATATTAGTATATATTTTATAATCAATTAATATTGAAATAAGGTTGTTGTCATCAAAACTCCATTCTCTAACATATTTGATTTGACCATGATTGCAATATTCAATAGTTAAGAACACCATAAGATGACCTAGTTGGCACTTGGCGACTCGTGAAATGTTGTAACTGATAATCAGGATAAGTAATTTGCTAGCTTATAATCTTAACAATAACTTCCGAACTAATTAAATAGAATTACATGCTTATCTCATCCTGCCAATAATCTCCCACTATGCTTATCATGAAATATATTATCAATATATGTTTGATTAAATCATTGAAAAATATATTTTAATATTTAATATCACATCCAGACGGTTGGTTTTCCACCACTATGTTATTGCACTAATATCATTGACAAATGATACGCTATAAATTGTATGATGATTTCCCATGCTCCTGTAGAGTTTTCTTAATAAAATAAGGATACGTTTATAAGTTTATAACCAATTTTCTTCTCTGTGATGTTACCACTAGGGCTGGCAACGGATACCCGAAAAATCCGATATCCGTCCGCATCCGTATCCGAAAAGCGGGTAAATATCCGATATCCGAAAAAATGGATGCGGATACGGATACAAAGATATTTGCATCCGAAAATTATCCGTCCGAATATTTTTAACATTATACTCAAAATTATATTTATTTTAGTATAGTGAATCAGATTTATTTACCGCTATACTAAGTCGAAGGTTTATATCATATGCACTAAATGCATATTAGTTACTCAAATCTATTTAATTTCATCATATATGCTTATTTTTAACACTTTAGTGATCAAAGAAATTAAAAAAATTATGTTAAACTATAAAATTTCAATTATATTTCATAATTTATCGATCGTTGGCGGATAGGATAATTATCCAATATCCATCCGTATCCGCGGATACGGATATCCGATAGTGAAAATTAGGCTCACGTCCTTAAAAGCAAACTTTATTAAGCACACATCCTCCCATTTTAAAACGTATAAATTTCATCCTTATTTTTGAAATTAAGCGTGCAACGGGTTTTTTTTTTCAAAACTGCCCTTCGTATAATCAACGGTGTAATTAAGATGTCTGAATATCCGTAATTAAGATTTAATCATTCTCTCGATCTAAAATTTCTGTGTCCATGGCGGCGCAGTAATCAATTACAATTTTATCAATTTTGTAATCGATCGATCTAAATTTGTTACTACTCGGTTCTTTTTTCCGATATTTAATTATATCGATCCTTGATCGTTCCTTGATCTAAAATTCTTGCTGCTCGGTTGCTATTTTGGAGTCTGTCGATCTTGAATTCTTGGTAATATAATGGCTGTTTCTTCTTCAAGGTAATTTATAGTTTTAAATAAAAAATAATGTGTTCCGATATCATTTTTTTTTTTCCGATGTTTGTTAATTAATTATTAATTCTGATGTTATTTTATTGTTTTTTTTCATCGATGGATAATGTAATTACGTAATTTTTTTTTTTTGGGTTTTATTCATTGAGCAGTCGTATTTATTAATTTTTCAATATGTTTGTTTTTTAAATCTGAATACGTGTATAAAATCGTGCATATATATTTAATATTAGCGGAGAAGTATGCAACTATTGAAAGAAACGTGCGTACTTGTTGGTATATGTTCATGAAAGTTGCATATAAGTATGCATATATTCTGAATATATGCATGCTTATGTACAGCTGTTTTGTAATTTTTTTTGATTGTGTGTATGATGATTAGTTGCATACAAATATGCATATATTCGTAATATATGTTTGTTATACGCCTGTTTCATATGTTATGAACATAAGTATGTGTAATTTCTTGAATATTTGCATACAAGTATGCAGATATTATTGATATCTGCAGACATTTATTGATTTATTTATTATTATTTTGAAGGCGTTTACATAATTTTATACATTATTTACTGCATAATTTGTCTAATTAATGTTAAATTTCTTGTTTGTATAACAGTGTTCCGCCTGATATTGGTGTATTGGTGTTGTTGAAGTTTGGCAGTGATAGTTGCTCTATTCGTTTATATTTTGATAGTTGTGTTTCTATGGTAAGAGAAGCTGTTTGTGGTAAGTGGACTGATTTAAGTCCATTGTCGTTTGAATTATATCATCTCAGAGATGGTTTGAGAAGGAACATTGAAAGTAATTCTGATCTTCAATCTATTCTTTTGTTGGCTGCACATAATCGAGAGGATTATTTGGTTATTTTTGTTGACACCAATCATAGTAGTTCTTCAGTTAATAATTGTAGTGATTGTTCTTTTGGTAGTGATTCGTCGTTTGCGAGTACTAGTGATTCAAATAATCAAATTAGGCAATTGTTGAGAAGTGATATGCAACAACCTGTTTTTTCTGGTGTTGGTCAGCAATTTCCAGGAGGTGTTACTGAATTTAGACTGTATATTATGATGTATAGTATGAAGACTGGATATAAACTTACTTTGGTTAAGAATGACAAAGAACGAGTAACAGCTATTTGTTCTAAACAAAATTGTAGTTTCAGGATTCATGCTTCTCTGAAATTTAATCTTCCTGGATATTTTGTTGTAAAGAAATTTCAACCGGAACATTCTTGTGGTGCTGGAATTCATGACATCAACAATCCTGTTATATCTAGTAAATTGATTAAGTTGTTGGTTGCTGATCATATTCAAGCTAATCCATTAATGAAGACGAAAGACATTGTTAACTTGTTTCAAACCGAGTACAATGTTATCTTGAAATATTATTATGCTTATAGTGGGAAGAGGTTGGCTCTAGAAGATTTGCATGGAAGTGATGTAATGTCGTATCATCATTTGCAGTCATTTTGTGATGCAATTGGTACTACTAACCCTGGAAGTAAAGTTGTTTTGGAGTGCAATGATTCTACAAGGCAATTTGAGAGGGTTTTTATTGGATTTGAAGCTTGTTCATATGGATTTCAATTTTGTCGACCATTAATTTTTGTTGATGCTACATTTATGAAGGGAAGAGCTCAAGGATGTTTAATGGCTGCTACTGGTAAAAATGGTAATGAAGGTATGTTGTTTTGTACTTCCGTTTTCATTATTAACAGCAAATTTAAGTAATTTAATGCATAAATGTATGCAATTTTATAAAATATATGCATTAATATATGCAGTTATTATGAACAAATTTGCATTCTTTGTATACTCATTCAGTTGTTTTTCTACTGTTTAATTCTTGCGTGCAAGAATGCAATTATTTTAATCCAGTGCATACATTTATGCATTAATCTTGGTATACAGTACTGAAATAGTTGAAAAACTGCACGAATGTATGCAAATATTTTAGACATATGCATACCTGAATGCTATTATTCTGACATATACAACTGTTATGTTAATGTGCATTCAGGTATGCTAATATTATTAATATCTGCATACAATGAAGTTATGTTGTTTTGCACTTCAGTTTTCATTATTAACAGCAAATTAACTATTTTAATGCATAAATGTATGCAATTTTGTAAAATATATGCATTAATATATGCAATTATTAACAGCAAATTTGCATGCTTTGTATACCCATTCAATTGTTTTTCTACTGTTTAATTCTAGCATGCAAGAATGCAATTATCTTAAATAACTGCATACATTTATGCATTAATCCTGGCATATAGTACTGAAATATTTGAAAAACTGCACGAATGTATGCAAATATTTTAGACATATGCATACCTGAATGCTATTATTCTGACATATAGTACTGAAATATTTGAAAAACTGCACTAATGTATGCAAATATTTTAGACATATGCATACCTGAATGCTATTATTCTGACATATACAACTGTTATGTTAATGTGCATTCAGGTATGCTAATATTATTAATATCTGCATACAATGAAGTTATGTTGTTTTGCACTTCAGTTTTCATTATTAACAGCAAATTAACTATTTTAATGCATAAATGTATGCAATTTTGTAAAATATATGCATTAATATATGCAATTATTAACAACAAATTTGCATGCTTTGTATACCCATTCAATTGTTTTTCTACTGTTTAATTCTAGCATGCAAGAATGCAATTATCTTAAATAACTGCATACATTTATGCATTAATCCTGGCATATAGTACTGAAATATTTGAAAAACTGCACGAATGTATGCAAATATTTTAGACATATGCATACCTGAATGCTATTATTCTGACATATAGTACTGAAATGTTTGAAAAACTGCACTAATGTATGCAAATATTTTAGACATATGCATACCTGAATGCTATTATTCTGACATATACAACTGTTATGTTAATGTGCATTCAGGTATGCTAATATTCTTAATATCTGCATACAATGAAGTTATGTTGTTTTGCACTTCAGTTTTCATTATTAACAGCAAATTAATTATTTTAATGCATAAATTTATGCAATTTTTTAAAATATATGCATTAATATATGCAATTATTAACAGCAAATTTGCATGCTTTGTATACCCATTCAATTGTTTTTCTACTGTTTAATTCTAGCATGCAAGAATGCAATTATCTTAAATAACTGCATACATTTATGCATTAATCCTGGCATATAGTACTGAAATATTTGAAAAACTGCACGAATGTATGCAAATATTTTAGACATATGCATACCTGAATGCTATTATTCTGACATATAGTACTGAAATATTTGAAAAACTGCACTAATGTATGCAAATATTTTAGACATATGCATACATGAATGCTATTATTCTGACATATACAACTGTTATGTTAATGTGCATTCAGGTATGCTAATATATTTAAAAAATGCATACAATTGTGAAATTAATATTACATATGGTAATAATATTAGTTGAAATTGTTTGTATAATTGTTGTTCTTTAGTCTACTCTTTTGTTATCTATTATTTTTTCTATAGGTTTTTTCCCGCTAGCTATTGTTGTTGTGTCTGGGGAAGATGAAGATAATTGGATTTGGTTTTGTGAACAGCTTAAAGAGTTTCTTCACGATGATAATAGACGGTTTGTTTTCATTTCTGATCGTCATCCTGGTATTCTTGTTGCTATTCCAAAGGTGTTTCCAAATTCTGTTCATGGATCTTGTTTTTATCACTTGACCAACAATTTAAAGGTTGCTTTAAAATCTCATTTTTCCAAAACAAATAAGAGGTTGTTGTTGGATACATTTGCAAGACTTGCTTATGCATACAACTTGACTGATTTTAATGCTGCATTGAAGAATTTAAGAGATGTTGGTGGATCGATTGTTTCAAACTTCTTGAATGGAATCCCTTTTGAGAAGTTTACTAATGTATTTTTCCCTTGTTGCCGTTATGGTGAAATGTCTTCAAATTGTTCAGAAAGTTTTAACAAGTGGATATTGGAAGAAAGACATCTACCAATCACTGCATGTATGGATAGAATTAGATTGAAGTTAATGAAACTTATGTCCGATCGTCGTGAAGCTGCTTCTACTTGGAATAGTGTTTTATGTCCTGTTAATGAAAGTCGGTTGAGAAATCTTCATTTGGAAGGAGGTTCGTGGTTTGTTATCAAATCAAGTGAATATAATTATGAAGTTCATTCTCCCATTCATCAATTTGTTGATTTATGTAATCGAGTTTGCTCTTGTCATGTGTGGCAAATTAGTGGTTTTCCTTGTGCTCATGCTGTTAGATGTATTCTAAGTTGTGAAAAGTTGAATGTGTATGACTACATTGAAGATTATTTCAAAGTTAGTTATATTCAATCATCCTATTCTCATCCAATCAATCCTATCATAAACTATATGGGTGAAGATGTGGCTGTTGAAGATGCAATTATAGCTCCTCCAAAAGGTAGAAGAATGCCTGGTCGTCCATCATCTTCTAAAAGATTTAAATCTGCAGGCGAATTTACCAAGACTACTAGATGTGCTTTGTGCAAGAAGTTGGGTCATAATAGAAGGAGGTGCTCTTCAAAAGACTTGTAGATGTTTTTTTTAATTTTTTTTAAACTTGGTTATACTGTTTACTGTTGTGAATTTTTCCTTGCTGCAATAAAGTTGGTACAGTTTTTTAAGTTTAATTCTGTGTTTTTTATCTTACATTTTTGTTTATAGCTTAGATGTATGCAATTATTCAGTATATTTGCATACATATATGCAGTTATATTGAATAATTGAATCAAATTTGCATCTTTTTAATAGGTGCATAGATATATGCAATTATTCAATATAGTTGCATATACATATGCGATTATTCAGTTTAATTATATACATATACGCAATTATTCAGTATTATTTAATTCTTAGTATATGTATCCAGTCTTCATTTCGATTGTGTTTATTAATTTTTCACTGGAGGTTTTATTGCTGTAATTCTGAATAATTGTTTAATATCCTGCATACACACATTTTATATTAATTTATTAGTATGCAATTACTGGTAGAAATGTGCATGATGTTCTACATATGTTCACGAAAATTTGCGTTTAAGTATGCATATATTTAGTTTATATGCATACTTATGTTCATTTCTTTTTAAATTCTGTTTGCTTGCTTGTATACATTTCAAGTATTTTTATTCCTGGTAATATACGAAAGTATTATTTATTGTTGCTTATATGTATGCAACATTTTCTTATTATGTGCATGCAAGTTTTTTAATTTTCAATGCTGCAAAAATTAGCACCTGAGTAATAAATAATATTGAAAAATGGATAAAAGTATGCTATACATTATTTATAACAGTACACAAGAAATTAACATTTCATAACATCTAGAAAAAGTAGTAGAACTTGATACAGTACAAAAATTTTCAAGCTAAATCATTTCAGACACTACATATTCTGGACCACGTGATTCAAAAACATTATATCAGTCAATATTTTTAGCAGACATATATACACAACAGTTTTCAACATTTTAAACTTTTAGTCCGTTAAATTCTGAATCCATAAACTTCTGCGTCATGTAAGTGTCTACAGTCCAACTATAGAATTTGCAATTCAGTATTTCGTTAGCAAGTTCTGCACGTTGATCATTAACAGCCTCTGCACCATACACTTTCTCATCTTCAACGATTTGTTGGTTTTCACATCTCTGCTTCATGATGGTTATAACAAACATGCCACAATCAACACTGCAAAAAATTTATAAGACATTATCATTTTTTTAATATTTGACTTAAATTATGCAACTGTACTTGTTATTTGCATTAACACATGCAGATTTTTTTAAAAAATGCATTAAAACCTGCAGATATTAATAATATCTGCAAATAAACATGGAAAATATTATCAATAAATGCATAGAAGCATGCACATAACTTCATTATTTGCACACAAGCATGCAAATATACATGATAACTAGCAACAATCATGCAGAAACATACATATATGCATATGGATACTTGCAAGTGAACAGAGTTTATTTGCTTAAGTAGCACCCTGTTATGGGCAATTAGCAATTTCAAGCTCTTTAGGTTGTTGAAAACTCCTCTTCTCAATTTTTCTGATCACTTCATTTATGTAAAGTCTCTGCATTAAAACAAAAACACACATATAATATATATATATATATATATGTATATATATATATGTATATATATATATGTATATATATACGTTGTTAAAGGTTTATATACCAACTTGCATATGAAATATTTCCAATCTACGTACAATTAGTTTTGCTCTTCTTTGATGTCTTCCTTCACGGCGTGGTTTGTTGGAATCGTAGTGAATCCATCGTCTACTATCTTTAATAAATTCCAAAAATGAAAAATGTTTGTCCTCGTGGATAGGAATGAATATTTTTGTGCATGATTGGAAGCCTGTTTCCATCGGTTTATCAATGAAATGCTCCAACTCTTTTTCTGTATGTGGATCGACATATGCCTGTAATTGTAATCATTTTAGTGGAAAAGGGTAAAGATGTTCATTATTTTCATCAAGAGAAAAAATGAAGGAAACTTACAGAAGCCCATGTTCTGATGAATAAAATTTCTGGATGTTTTTTTTGCAGATTGTGTGCAACAAAGTCAATTATCTATTTGCATTAGTAGATTGTAAGTGATATAGAAAGGTGAATTAATACTTATGTAATAAAATATCAATGAAATTAGTATTATTATATTTGAGTTTGAATGAACTTATACCTGTCCATCAATAAATCTTCCAGTTATTAAATCTCCCAAAGAAGAACCAATTATGCATATTCCATCAGGACCATTCAAGTAAGCACTTTTACTGGCAAAATTATTCAAATATTGTCAATATATATCATGCAATCATGCAAAAATACTATTTGTATGCACTGAATCATAAAAATATTTTGAAAATCATCATACAAATATGCAGATATTGTCAATATCTGCATACATTCATGCAAAAATACTAGATGTATGCACTGCATCATAAAAATATTTTGAAAATCATTATACAAATGAGCAGATATTGTCAATATCTGCATACAATCATGCAAAAATACTAGATGTACGCACTGAATCATAAAAATATTTTGAAAATCATCATACAAATATGCAGATAGTGTCCATATCTGCATACATTCATGTAGATATATGTAGTATTCTGCTTCAGTTTGGCTACTGCTATGATACATTAATAGTTAAAGTAAATTTGATTAAATTTTTGAATACTTTTACCTTAGATCTGAAAGTGTAAAAAATTGGTCTAGTCTCTGGATTTGCCACTCCTCTAATTTTCTAACATTCTTATACTTTCTAACTTTCACTTTAGCGTTAGTACTCATTTCTACATCCCTTGGTCCTTCGTCAAAATCATATACTTCCAGCGTTTCTCTCTCTTTCTTTCTTCTTTTATCTACAACTAAGAATAAAATCAAATTTATTAGCCATGTAATGTTGTAAATTACACAATACAAATATTGGTACAATCGAAAAAATTTGTTTACCTTTTCTGTTTCTTAAAGTTAAATGTCTCTTGTTTTTCCCTTGCTTTTCAACCTGCTCCTTGTACTCAACAATTTCCTTCTGTTTTTGATCTTTTAGACTTTCAGCATTACTGGTACCAATGTTCGCATTCTTAATCTTCTTTTGCTTCTCTTCAATTGAATTGTCCTTATCCTTGTCTATCATCTTATCTTGCTTATTTTCTATTCCTTTATCGTTTTTCTTTTCAGCTTCTTCTACAGTCTTCTCAGGATCATTCTTTTCTTGTGATTTATCCTCATGCTTTTCCATGTTCTTATTTTGATCATCTTCAATCTCATTGTCTTTTACTTCTTCAGGTTTTTCTTTACTATTGCTGTCATTGTAATTTTTTTCGATGTCAGTATCCATGTTATTTTGCTCCTCTTCTTTCTCCAGTTCCTCATTACAATCTTCAATAACTTCATCTGCTTTTTCGTGTATTCCATCATCATTTTTTCCCATTTCATCTATTATTAAACTAATGCTGTATTGCTCTCTCTCTCCTTGTCAATCTTCTCTTCGTCTAATTCGTTTTCGCCTTCAGTTTCTTCAGTATCTTCCTTATCCATCATTTCATCATTTTCTTTGTATTCTTTTTCTTCATTTTCATCATTATCATCACAGTCTGTATTAAACTCAACTTCATTTTTTCCTAATTGTAACTGTTCATCTTCAACACTTTCTGATGTCGTGTCGGCAGTAAGCTCCTGTATTCTTAATTTTAGCATTCTATTCTCTTCTGCTAATTGCCTATTCTCTTGTTTTAATTTTGTTATCAGATCTCTCAATCTTCGTTCCTTTTTTTTGTAAAATTCCTCATATTCATCATCTTTGTCCACATTTTGTTGAATTAATTTCAATTCTTTTCCTTGTAAGTCCTGAAAATAAAAATTTCACACTTAATTTTTAAGTAACAATACAGTAATTAGCATTTTTGTAAACATGCATATGGAAAATCTGCACAAAACCATGCAAAAAATGTCTTGATTTGCACACTAGTTAGCAAGATTTGAGAATAATTTCTTACAACTGTGCAAAAATTGGCAATAAAAGCATACAAGCATGCAAGTATCGATAAACTTTTCATACAAGTATGCAAATGTTGATACATTCATATATGCGTTTATATATTTAAAATACGTACATAAAAGTATGGAACTATTGGCAACTTATGCATAAAAATATGCAAATATTTTTAGTATCTTCATGTAGTTATACATATATTATAAATATCAGGTTTCAAAAATGCAAATAATGTAAACATGTGCATACAAACACACAAATATTCTTCTAGCTTGCAACAAGGAAAAAAGAATAAATTGATATTAGCATAAAATTATGCAAATTTTGATAATATTTGAATACAAGTATGCAGATATGGAGTATATAGCAATATAAGCATGCAATAATAAACAATATATGCATAAAAGCATGCAAATATTAATTATTTTTTTGCACAAAAGTAAGCATAAATCAAGTACATCAGAATACATTAATGCATTTATACTACATACTTGCATACGAGTGTGAAAAAAATCAAAAATATTTGCATACAAGCATGCATATATAATCATATATTTATTCAGGTAATCATGATACTTAAGTAGTTCAATAAAAATGGTGCAGATATACATTATACTTACATGGTTGAATTTGATATCCATAAGCATTGTAGGCTTTAACAATTTGATATCCCATTTTCCAGCTCGTGGAAAATGTTCACTGTACTCTGCCTTTGATGTTGATAGAACATGAGTCTTTTCGCAAATCCACCACTACAAAATTTACATGATAACAAACCATTATGCATAGCATGAACAATAATTTAATAAAAAAATTAATACATTTTGTTAAAAACATACCAAAAACAGTGTCACACAAGCATTGATTTTGCGGGGAGTCTCACAATACTTGTCTACTTGGCTGATTAGATGGTGGTGCACAGTTTTTGGCCATGAAATTGTATTTAACTTCTGATCACAAACACAATAGGGTACCAACGCCCATGGTAAAGCGACGAAAACAATTCTGAACAAATATATTAGATAGCGATTAAGTTGTTGACGATCGGCTGTTTTATTTTGAAAATGAGTTCTCGCTTGAAGTTTTTTCTAGAATCGTCGGTTTAGGGTTTTGATTCAGATTAGCAGATCGAAATGAAAAATGAAAGGAAGACGAATCGTGCTTTGAGGGTTTAAGACATGCGTGAAGGGCAACACAGGAATTTTAGTGCGCACGATTCAAAAATAGGGACGTATTCTGTATTATGTTTATGGACGGGTTTTTTATTAATTTTAAAAGTTTATAGGGATGTGTGCTTAATGGACCCTATCCGATATCCGAAAATGATTTCGGATACGGATATAGCACTATCTGTATCCGAAAGTATCCGTTGATAGCCCTAGTTACCACTTCGCTTATTGTGACAACCTGAATTTTGGCAGACCGGCTTTTTTTCCTTCAAAATTCCAATCCATCGAAACTCATGTTGGTTGCTCTAGTATCCCGCAGAAAAGACAAAGATATAAAATATATCAGAGCTCGGAAAATATCTCACAGCAGAATGGATAAAATATAATATAACCAAAATATAGCCTTACCGTAGAAATAATAATGCCTAACCAGTATCCAAAGCTATCATATCTCGACAACAAATCTAACCTACAAGTATGTTATGAGGAGAGGGTCAGAACACAAGTCCTGGTGACTGGATTTAAACTACACATCTTGGAAAATCCTACATATACCGTTCAATTACATTTTCTTATTTATTAAGTTACTTGGGTTAACAGCACTCAAGGCTTACACACACGTCGTACCCATCAACTTCCTAATGGATTAACCTGATACAGTATATATGTAGCTACCACCAATATTAAGGTACACCCTATAGTACCCCACTTGCACGGTCTTCGCCGTAACACCTCAGAAATATACGCAGTCCCTCATCATACGCTAGAGTGACGTACAGATATCTATATAATAATGCTACATTCTGCATATATTTGCCATTTCCATGCTATGTAAGCGTACGGACTGCCACCTTCAGTCGAATCAGATTCCATCACAAAGTAATGCCCTCGAGTCAACGGTACACCACCCAGAGCAAACATGCATGTATCTATACTTTCCCACGTACGTATCGTCAATCGTATTCGTTGCCTTAACCGCACAAATCCTCTATAGTGCACCAAGTCCCATGGCAGGAATGTACAAGAAACATGGAACTCGGTCGGGAGCTTTTCAGATATTTGTATTCACAGATGCTAAGGTCTGCATTTTCAGTGGCTATGGTCCCACCCGACCCCCTCCCTCAACTAATGAAAGACAAACAACATCGAGAACTAATGACCAGGCACAAGAGCAAACAACAAACAACAAATCCTAGTTGGCATGCCTCTCACCTACATCCTTAATAGCATGAGGTCTATAGTCTGTTGGTTCAGCTCTCCATCTTTCCGCATTACGCTGACAGTCGATGGTAGGTACCTGATGTTTTGCTATCACTAATGGTTAGACCTGTCAGTACTTCAAGAGTGGTCGTAACCCAGCCAGTAATTAGGCAACTTGGATCGTCGAATCACCTAGGTCACCCTAGAGTCTTTTGATTGCCTATTGCCATGACAATCAAGGCATACTCATCGAGTAGAAACATGCAGACCTAACCTCTGTGAGCATAGTCGAATGCGGTCACAACATAAAGGACTACCAGGAGTACCCTCCACGTCCTAGGAAGCCACGTGTTTCCCATTCTAGTCCTTCAGAGCCAGCAGAATATCAGTAGAATAACCAGATGGATGTGCCATCCCCTCGATCCTCATGACACCATGATGATCTACCCCATTGGGTTATTCACCTTCAAACGTACGGACTGGTCCAAGCGCCTCAGTTTAATGTGTTATTAGACCATATGTCTAAACATTCAATTATGCGCTTGCTCTACCTCATCAGGTTTTCAGTTTAACTTGGTTATCTCAAATCATATTAACTTCTTATCCAAATTACCAAGTTCTTTCTGAGCCCCTTATATCTCTACGGAATGGACCCCTCTTGCTTATTAATTTCAGTCATATAACTTAACCCATTTAAGTTTATTAGTAATCCCATAACATGTTATTCTCTAGATTGTAATTCAAGGTCTATAATGTACAATCTCTTTATATTATTCATTGTCCAATTTCATAGTTACAATAACATGTTCAACTTAATATGTAATTAAGTATATCTCACTTTACACATTTCCTATTTAACATGTCACTTATTATTTATAATTAAATATAACTTATTTCATTTCACAAGTTTGCCTCATTCTTTCTTATTTAATCATAATATTATCTTACATTGTCACTATAACTTATCGTTGTTTACTTATTAACTTAGTTCTCTTAACTACGGTTTTCTAATAAGTTTCCTTTATATAAATATAACTTATGTTGTCCTTATCGGTAGATTTCAGATTCTCGTTCTCACAGATAACTTAATTTACAATTAAGTACAATTTATCTCATTTTCTTTCTCATTTATTACAACCTAAGTTATAATTTCCACTTGTCCCTAGGACAAGCCTATCTATTATATAACATTCTCAGTAATGTAATTTATTTATAATAGGTTATTATCATTCCCCGTTCATTCCACTTCTTTTACTATTGTAACTTTCCTTCATTTCCATTAATCACAATTAGTGTCATTTATTTCTATCCTTATATATATATATATATATATATATATATATATATGCACTAGACCTCTCACATTAAGCCGACCACTTGTGGATGCTGAATTTGCCAGGCGGTTCCAGGCAGACTTCTACCACAAGTTGGTCTTAACCTCGTGTCTTAGCACCGTTACATGTATATTTACGCACAGACCCCTCATATTAAAATAATAACTAGTGGACGTTGGATTTTTCGGGCGGTTCCAGGAAGGCTTCTACCACAAGTTGAATTTAACCTTGTGTCCAAGTGCGGTTACATTTTTCTATTTACTGTAAGTTTAGGCATATTCATTCTTTCTAAATTTTTCTGTAATCTATTTTTACATGTCACACTTAATATCGTATTAAGTCTATTTCTGATTATCATGTCACATGTTCTTTCTAACATGTAGTTAACTTCATTTTGAAATAATAACATGTAACTATCAATGATGTAATTATTCTCATATAACAATTTAACATGTAATTGTACCAATTCTTACAGTTAAGGGTTCAAGTACATAAAATGCCACAAATTAACATGTGATTATTCCAATTTCACTGTAACTTAACTTACAATATCCAATTAACAAATTATTAAAACATGTATGTATATAATTGTAATCGTTTCCACATATTTTAACAGGTTTGTCCTTTTCAACATATTAACATTTAACGCATCAAACTAACATTGCAACATATTATATTAACATTATAGCATATTTACATTTCATATTGACGGGGAATGTCAAACAATAAATATACCATTATCAAAAATGATATAACTTAAATCCACTCGCCTAATCTGTTTTCCAAATCTTGAATCTGGTCCAGATCTAGCATTCTGTGGTTCCCCTAACTGGATTTATAAACTAAACAACCATGGATCCACAATTCTTAACTAAAAGAAGAAGGGAAGAAAGAGGAGAAATTCAAATAGACCAGATCCAAGAAATTACCTTACTTCGAATAGAATTCTGAACACCTTCTTTATTAATTTACATCCTTTTCCTCCGGATCTTGAATCCAATTTTTTCTAAACTAATTATTCTTTTTTTCTGAAGAGATTTGAGGAGGAAGAAGAATGGCAAAGCTTAGGCGGCTTCTCATAAAATGTGAGATTTAGGCTATGCTCTGATAGCCTATTTATAGGTGTTCAGGATCTTATCGTATACACAGCACTGAGTCAGCAACGAACATGCAACGAACATCGTTAAGAAAATAGTCTAGATTCATTAACGAATCTGGGGTGGGTCGACCCCTGGGTTGACCTCCTTATGAGTCCCGTGAGTTGTTTTGGCGCAGAAGTTTTATTTTTGAACGTTTGAATTTCTAAAATTTATTTAAGTATTATATTTACATATAATCTCCTTATATGTATGCAAAACTTCCAATGCCAATTTTACGCATATACATACGCACAAATTTTATTTTGATTTCAAAATTCAAACGGTGTTATGCCGTTATTTAATTCTTACCATATTTCTTTGATAGCAACCTTATCTTAACCTTTTCTCTTGCATATTTTATTTTGCACATATATACATATATATTCTCATATACATATATACATATATTTTTCTACACTTCCTTATAGGTATATTTTTCCTTATATGTGCGTTTATATATATTTTCTCTTTAGAACATGTGTTATTTTAGCTGTTTCCTTAAAATAAAAATATGGCGCCTGGCGGGGATCAAACTCTGTACCTCTCACATGAAAGCCACATGCTCTAATCAACTGGGCTACTTAGGTTTTTGTTAACAATGCTTAGAACAATGGTGGCCATTGTATTTTTCTTATTCCTCTTTTTCATGTTTTGCTACAATATTTTATTTAAACCATTGCATGTAACTTTATCATTTTGCATGCATCTTTTTCTTTTATTATTTATGCATAATATTTGTAAATCATTGCATGCAAAATATTTACACTGCATGCAACCAATTTCTTCTTTTATAAATTTATGTCTATGCATACATATACACATATGTACAACTAAATGTTTAATTGTCATAAAATGCAGGGTGTTACACTTATCCACCCAAAACATTGAACATACTCTTTAAACCCGTCTACATTACTCTTCTTAAAAATGTGGTTCTTCCAAATCTTTGTATGTAAGCCTGGAAATAATCAAAATTCAAATCAAATTGGAAAACTCAGCGCCTTTTCTTCTCTCTTTAATTCTTAGTTATTAATCTCTAATTTGGATTCAATTAGTCATAACTCTAATCAAACAAATAAATAAGTGGGCTTAAATCAATAATCATTATCATTTTCTAGATAGTTCATGTCTTTGTGGCTTGCATTCCCAATTTTTAATGTTTTGGATTTTTTTTAATTCAAACTGGATGAATCTTCTTTTAAAAAATAAATATAAATGAAAATCATTTAGGTCGGCCGATGGAAATTTAAGAGCTATGGTCTCAAATCAATCATTATCGCACTTTATAACCACTTCTGTTTAAGGGACCTAACTACTATCATGGATGCTTAAGACGCTAAAATCTCAAGGGATAACACCAAAATACAACTACAAAGAAGACATATCTGCAAGTAACACAATTTCTGGGACAATGTAAAATAATTTTCATTGTTAAAGATTTGGCAACATCGAATCCCCATTGCAAATTTGTAATGCACTTTGCTAAAAGATTTAACAAAGCTTGGAGTGTTGCAAGTTACTAAACAATTTGATGCTATATACAAAATTATATTTGAGTAATGAAAAGGATGAATAAATACTAATATTATTAGAATCAATATCATGAATGGCTACTTCAACCCCTAATCGAGGGTTACCCTCAGATGCACCATCAAATTCAGTCAGGACGAAATGGAATTGCATGAAGTTGAGGTTGAAATCAACTCCCTTAGAGAGTTAGGGTGTGTGACACCCCACGTCCGTTAATGTCACTCACTAAGGGAATGCATTAAGTTTTGTGAAGCATTATAGGTAAACAGACACAGAATAATTACAAGACAGATGTAAATATAATAGCAGCGGAAATTTAAATTTTTATTTCAAACATAAATCATAATGTCGTGGTCCATAATACCATAAATCATAAAAAACATTACAATAAAATAACTTCTGTCTTGCACCATCGGAGTACATAAGTATATAAAAAGCATAATTCCCCAAATAAAAGAGTTAAGCCATAGTAGAGATAAGAACTTGAGCCATACTTCAGAAGTAGCTCCTAGTAAGATGATATCTGAGTTCTGACTAAGCCTGAGTGTTTCCTCCCAGAGAACCTAGGGGAGGGGGGAACGGAAGAAAGAAGGAGAAACAAAAGGGTCAAACATAAAGTCTGACGAATCTAGTAACTTTTATCCAGTAAATAAATAAAAGTAACATGATAGGCATATATAGTGGATAAGAGAGATCATTACATAAATGGCAGGTGTGACAAGGTAAACAGGATAGGGTGTGTACACTTTTCTAACGATTACTCTGCACTATTACTAGTATAACCAGAATGAGATGATCTCTTCCACTATAAGTTGGTAGACTTAGAGCATACGTCCAAGTGTACCCTTACCACTACCCTAATCGATCGGCTCCTTACTCCGTAGATACTCTGTGTCGGCCCCACAGTAGGATGTATCACGTCTTAAAGTTGCAACCCCTCATTGATATGCACAACCCCATATCTATAGGTGTCACGGTCGTCTTATCCTCCTCTGCCCGGCTCATGCACGCACATGACCCGGTCGGTTTGCGCTGCCCACACCATCCTCCACGTTTGGATCTCTTACAATCAGTCAGTAAGCGTGTCCCCTCTCCGCCTAGTACAAAGTACTTTTATTTGATACCTACTCCGGGTTACAGACTGAAATGGGTCCCACACAATATGATACAAGCTCTCCCATTTGTCTTGTATCCCCCACTAGGCTTTCACTGACTATGTATACCATTAGGTGTCTTTAATTACACGGCTCTATACCAGTTATGCTTACCCTAAAAGGTGTCTTTAATTACATAACTCTATTATTTCCTCCAGTTATGTATACCACTAGATGTCTTTAATTACATAACCTTATCAGGTTAAGTTTGTGGGCCTATATGTAAATATTACCTACCCCCTCCAGATTTGCTTAACCCATCCACTATCCAGTCAATTTACTTAACCCTAACCTTAGTTCACAATCATACAATCCATATGGATTATATTTGGTTAAGTAGTCCAATTCATTACCATGTCCATTTATGGTTTATAATGGGCTAGACCTCCCACATTAGGCCTATAACGTGTGGATATTGGATATGCCGGTCGGGTCCGGGTAGTCTTATTCCACAGTTGGGCCTAACCTCGTGTCTTAGCCCGATTCGTAATTGCGTACTTAGACTTCCCACATTAGGTTCAACACTAGTGGCAGCTGGATAGCCGGTTGGGTCCGGGCAGACTTCCACTGCTAATGCAACCTAACCTCGTGTCATTAGTACAGTTACAATTCCTAATTGTAATTACTAGACATTCCATTATTAATTAATTAATCAATTAATTAAACCTTTCTCTTTATAGGTGTTAATGCCCACTCTACCCAATAGTTTGAATTATATGTCCAAAAATTTTCATATTCAAATTATGCCATTATTAACCCTTTTTCACCCGTTCCTTAACTAGCGTCCTCACAAAATGGGCAGCATGCCTAGGCTAGATAACAACCTAGCCATAAACAGAAAAAGGAAAAATAATAGGAGTGTAACAAAAGTGATTGTTTAACATAAGTTGGCATAGGCATATACTATCATGGTGATAAGGTGAACATACATACTAGCATGGACATGTAATTAACATCGTAAATAGGTAGACATAAAACTGGTAAACTTGTGGCAGTCAATTGATTCTAACATAATCACGATGTCTTAATAAGCATAGTGAGATCTAAATTAGCAGTTTAGATGTCCAATTGGTTTAGATCTAACATGATAAACACAAGGGGATAAATTAGACCACATAATTCAGATCCAAAGGTTAAAATAGATCTAACACCATTAGGATGACATAATAGCATGCTTAGATCTAAATGTGGGTTCACATGTCAATTTACAACATATCTAAGTTGATCGCAATATGACAGGTGAAAGGTGATTTACATAAAGAATTAGATCTAACCAATGTTGCAATTGTCCAAATTAACAGATTTATATTCACCACAATATAGTTACAAGTCAAGATCCACATAGGCAATATAATAGAATAACCACAATTGCATTAGATCTAAAGGTGTAGATCTATCATGACATAGTATAAGATTAAACAATAGCACGGATTCATACTTTACATCATATCCAATTCACAGTCTTTCATAATTCACTTTTATTCATTTTAACCTAAAAGCAACTAAAAACTCACAGCGTTAGGTTTAGAGAATAGAGAAAGAATGGATCCTGAATTTTTGGATATGATTTGCAAAGTTGAATGTTGTACGTTGTTGAAGAAAACGAATCTGTCATGGTTCACACATTGGCAGCATTTGGCTCCCATGATTTTCCAATGAAGAAATAGGAGAATTGGACACATATATATAGCTACAGAACCCTCTAAAACTGACTGCCACCTCAGCCCTAGGGGTGTCGACACCATGGGTGGGTCGAGGGTGGGTCGACCCATAGGTCGATACCCCTCTAGAGGGGTCGACCCCCTAGAGCGGGAAATCAGCCGCCACTTTTCAATTTTCGAATTTGAACTGTGCTGGATAAAATTCTGACTCATCTCTGACTCATACGTGACTCGTATATATGTATATGTATATATATATATATACACATCCTTTCTGCGCGTATTCAAGCTTAAAACCCTCATAACTCCTCCATACGGTGTCGGTTTTACGCAAACCAAATATCTATCTTAACCAGCATTTCGAGACGGACGCGATGGAGCAGTCCATTTTATTGAATTCTGAATATTAAATTAATTATTATTTAGTTTATCCTCTTTTTGTGTCGTTAAAAATTCGGGGTGTTACGTTCTCCCCTACTCAAAGGATTTTGTCCCCGAAATCTCTAAGTTAAGAAGAATGCATATCCTACCATCTACCATCCATCTATCCATCCAACAACCACTAACATCCATTGTCCTTAAAGACTTCTAATGCTTATATGAATATATGCAACGGTGTGTGTATATGTCCCAACACTAATGCAAAAAATCAGGCGGTCTACTGATTCAGTTGACCTCCTTAATGCAATGTATGTTAGTGCCGTGAATCCCATATGTATGCAAATAAACCTATTCCTATAAACTCTATATATGTGCACACTCATTCGTCCAAATGCAACATCCATATGCTAATTCATCTATTTCCATCCACAAAAGAAAAGAAATTGCACACACATCCATATGCAGTATGAAAGTGATTGAGCCGATCTTAGTGCCTAATGTGTGTGTATATGCGTCCACAAGCAACCACTAGCAAATACTTGCATCCATCAAGCATAACATGTCTCAAACACATGTTTACATCCATGGGATTCCTATCTAAAGGTCGAAAAATACTATGGATAAGATATACTCAAATGGTAGAAACAATCACTAATAAAACTTAAAAAAGGAGTTAAGAACATACCCTCGAAAAGAAAAGGGTATGAAGCACGAATCTTGTCTTCGGTTTCCCAAGTTGCATCCTCTGGGTTATCTCCCCATTGAACCTTTAGCAACTTGAACTCTTTATGGTGTAGCTTCTTAACTTCTGATCCCAGAATATGGGTAGGGACTCGCCTGACTGTCGCCTCCCGTTCCACTTCGACTTCTTCCAACTCACTCAGCTCAACAACCTTCACGGTGTCATGCAAGCACTACTGCAAGTGAGAAACATGGAAAACATCATGAACATCAGATAGATTTTCTGAGAGCTTTACTCTGTCGGCCATTTGGCCAATCCTCTCGGTTATGGGAAATGGTCCCACAAACCTAGGTGCCAACTTCCCTACCGATCTGAAGCGAACCACATTCCTCAGAGGTGACACTTTGATAAAAACTAAGTCTCCCACTTCAAATTCGATGTCAGTCCTTCTCTTGTCTGCATAGGATTTCTGCCTATCTTGAGTTGTTTTCATCCGCCGTTGAATAAGGTCAATCTTTTTAGATGTTTCCCTAACCATATCTGGTCCAAGTAATAATCTTTCTGTAGATTCCCACCAACAAGTTGGTGATCTACAGGGTCACCCGTACAATTCTTCGAAGGGTGCCATGCTGATGCTTGCCTGATAACTGTTACTATAGGAAAACTCTACTAAAGGAAGATGCTCTTCCCAAGTCCCTCCGAAGTCTAGGATAAGCAGCCTCAAAAGATTTTCAAGAATCCTGTTCACCCTCTCCGTCTGTCCATCGGTCTGAGGATGATAAGCAGTTCTCAAACACAACTATGTACCTAATGCTTCTTGTAAGCTCCTCCAAAATTCGCTAGTAAAGATGGGGTCATGATCGCTCACGATGCTTGAAGGTACTCCGTGAAGATGAACTATCTCACGAACATAAATTGCTGCCAACCATGATGTCGTCCTCTTATTCTTAACCGGAATAAAGTGAGCGCTCTTAGTGAGTCTATCTACCATGACCCAGATACTGGTGTTGCCCTTCTTCGATCTAGGAAAACCATCTATGAAATCCATAGAGAAGCTCTCCCAATTTCACTTCGGAACCTCCAATGGATGAAGTAATCCACATGGCTTATTTTGCTTAGCTTTGACTTGTTGGCAAACTAAACATTGAGAAACCAATTCGGCCACATCTTTCTTCATCCCAGCCCAAAAGAAAACCCTCTTCATGTCCTTGTACATCTTATCACCGCCTGGACGAATGGTCATATTAAAACGGTAGGGTTCTTCTAGGACTGCCATTATCAAGCTTCCAGTTTGAGGAACACAAAGCCTTCCATTTCGTCGCAACCACCCTTTTTTATCTATGACATATCTACTGAGGTGACTAGAAGTCTCCCTCCTCTGAGCTTATCCATGATGTCTAGAATATGTGGGTCACCTTGTTGCGAAGCTCCTATTTGATCCATAAGAGTTGGTCGTATCTCCAAGGATGCAAACAAATCAGGAAAAATCTAGATGGAGGGTCTAAAATCAAAAGATGATATGAACTCAAAGTACTTTCTTTCCACAAATAGAGGACTCAGAGCCACCCTCTGCCAACTTAGTGCATATGCCACCACATTACCCTTGTCAAGGGTATAAGCAATCTCAAAGTCATAAGAAGCTAGAAACTCCATCCACCGTTGTTGCCTTAAATTGAGGTCTTTCTGCGAGAACAAATACTTTATAGATTTATGATTGGTATATAACTCAAACTTCTCTCCAAGTAAATAATGATGCCATGTCTTTAACGCAAATACTATGGCAGCTAGCTCTAGATCATGGGTGGGGTAGTTCTTTTCATGAACTCTCAACTGTCTACCCCCAAAACACACTACTTTTCCCTCTTGCATTAGAACTGCACCAAGCCCTGTACCACACGCATTAGTGTAAATGGTAAATACCTTACTCCCGTCAGGCAAGGTCAGGACTGGGGATGTTGTCAGAGCCCTTTTCGGTCGTTGGAAAGCAACATCACAATCTATATCCCACGAAAATGTCAAGTTCTTCTTCGTCATCCTGGTAAGTGAGGCTGATATCTTTATGAAGTCCTTATTGAACTTCCTATAGTAACCTGCCAACCCAAGAAAGCTTCTCACCTCGGTTGCATCTTTAGGAATCTGCCAATCTTGCACTGTAACCACCTTCGTGGGATCTACAACTATCCCTTCTTTGGAGACCACATGCCCTAAAAATCTCACATCTTTTCTCCAAAAATGGCATTTAGAGAATTTTTCTTTAAGTTGATGGTCACAGAGAGTTTCCAAAATTTCTCTCAAATGTTTGGCATGCTCTTCTTCGCTTTTGGAGAAGATCAAAATATCATCAACAAAGACTACAACAAATTTATTTAGGAACTCCCAAAACACCCTACTTATCAGATCGACAAAATAGGCGGGTGCATTCGTCAGCCCAAAAGGCATAACTAGCCATTCAGAGAAATCGTCCGGAGTCCTAAAAGCAGTCTAGTCTAGGCTGTCCTCAGCCACCCTCAACTGATGGAACCCCGTGGCCAAGTCTAACTGGGAAAATACCGAGGCACCAACCAGCTGATCAAATAAATCATCAATCCTCAGAAGTGGGTGCCTATTCTTCTTAGTGAGTTTATTCAGCTCTCTATAGTCAACACACTAACGAAGTAAACCATCCGCCTTAGTCGCGAATACTACTAGAGCACCCCATTCAGATATGCTTCGTTTGATAAACCCCTTCTCAAGTAGCTCCCCTACTTGCTTACTCAGCTCCCTCCTTTCCCTCAGAGCCATGTGGCGCAGTGGCAATGCAACTGGCTTTGCATTGTCCACCAAATATATACAAAAATCGATTTCGCACCTCGAAGGTAAACCCCGAACCTCATCAAAAACATTGGAATAATCGCGGGTTACTGGAACAGATTGCAGATCGTTAATAGATGCATCAAGAGACTCTAGGAAACTAAGCATAACCGACCCTTGTGGGTCGCAAGAAATCTCGAGGGTCCTCCCATGACAAGTCAGAAGCCTAAAAACCCTCTTCTCATAATCCAGAATGGCACCATATGTGGTAAGCCAATCCATTCCTATAATCAACCCATATCGCATAAACCCGAGCACATACACATCATATTCAAACTCGACACCTAACACAGATATTTTCAAACCTCGACAAATCATAGATAAATGGCCCGAACCACCAATGGGGTTTGAAACAAGTACGGGATGCAATACCATACTAGTAATTAAGTGCAGAGATTCAACTACAAACCTTGATATAAATGCATGTGAGTCACCAGAATCAAAAAGTGTTCTAATAGGGTGGTTTGAAAGATAAATCAAAACTTCCACAGAAATTTTTCTACCTCTATCAGGAGCACTGATCGCGAGAGCATACACCTACCCTCCAGAAGTCCCTATCCTTTGACCTTGTCCCTGTGATCCATGTTTCTTCGGGCACTCTCTAGCAAAAGGTCCAACCTCTCCACAGTGGTAGCAAGAGTTCTTCCTTCTCTTACAGTCTTTAATCATGTGACCTTGCTTCCTAAAATTGCGATATTTTCTCTTATCCTTGCCTTTATCATTTTTCCCTCCCTTCTTCTATTATTGTTGTTGTTGCTGCAGCCCCTTCTTGGGCCATACCTTCCTATTTTGCGATGTCTCCTCATCCTTCTTTTCTCCTACAATTGTGTATGGAATATGGGACATGGCTAACCCATGAAGAGGCTCATTAAGCCCTTTAGCAAACCGCAAAGCCCTTTTATGCGGCATATCCACTAACTCTAAACCGAACCTTGCTAGCTGGTTGAATTTATTCACATACTCATTTACCGACAAGTTCCCTTGTTTGAGTGCTAAGAATCTCTCCATCTGCATGCTTCTTCCGACTTGGGAAAGAAATTTCATTTTGAACCTCTATCTAAAATCTTCCCAAGTTTCCACCGGACATCCAACTTGGGTGACTTCCTACCAAAATGAGACTTCGTCCTTCAGTAGCGAGGCGACTAACTGAACCTTCCTTCTATCCTCTACTTCAAAGATTATGAACAAGTCCTCGGTCTCCTTGAGCCAATTCCGAGCTTCTACGAATGTCTTGTTCCCATGGAATGACTTCCCTCCCATAGCACGAAAGTCAGTGCAGATCTTGGCAAAGTTGTCTGCTCTTGGAGGGGGAGGAGGAGGAATGACTGGTGCAACTAGGGAGGAACATTTTCTTAGCCTTCGGCAGGCGTCGTTGCCTCTACGGAGTCATCCGGGTAATGTGACGCCCTCTGCGATATTAGGAATGTTTCGTTCCCCAGACATGCTAAAAAAGGAAAAGGAAGAAATTTAGATAAATGACCGAAGGATACTACATATGCATTTTTGGGGAATGTTTTTCAAAATAGACTTTTCTTTTTTGAAAATGCTTTCTTTTAAAATCTTTTTGAAAATAATTTTCAAAAACATTTTACCTAATCTGGTAACCTTCAGCTCTGATACCAAGTGTGACACCCCACGTCCGTTAATGTCACTCACTAAGGAAATGCATTAAGTTTCGTGAAGCGTTATAGGTAAATAGACACAGAATAATTACAAGACAGATATAAATAAGATAACGGCGGAAATTTAAATTTTTATTTCAAACATAAATCATAATGCCGTGGTCCACAATATCATAAGTCACAAAAACCATTACAATAAAATAACTTATGTCTTGCACCATCAGAGTACATAAGTACATAAAAAGCATAATTCCCCAAATAAAAGAGTTAAGCCATAGTAAAGACAAGAACTTGAGCCATACTTCAGAAGTATCTCCTAGCAAGATGATATCTGAGTCCTGACTAAGCCTGAGTGTTTCCTCCTTAAGAACCTAGGGGAGGGAGGAACGGAAGAAAGAAGGAGAAACAAAAGAATCAGACATAAAGTCTGGCGAATCTAGTTACTTTTAGCTAGTAAATAAATAAAAGTAACATAATAGGCATATAAAGTGGATAAGAGAGATCGTTACCTAAATGGCAGGTGTGACAAGGTAGATAGGATAGGGTGTGTACACTTTTCTAACGATTACTTTGCACTATTACCAGTATAACCAAATGAGATAATCCCTTCCACTATAAGTTGGTAGACTTAGGGCATACGTCCAAGTGTACCCTAACCACTACCATAATCGATCGACTCCCTACTTCGTAGATACTCTGTGCCGGCCCCACGGTAGGATGTATCACGTCCTAAAGTGGCAACCCCTCACTAATATGCACAACCCCATATCTATAGGTGTTAATGCCCACTCTACCCAATAGTTTGAATTATATGTCCAAAAATGTTCATATTCAAATTATGATATTATTAACCCTTTTTCCCTCGTTCCTTAACTAGCGTCCTCAGAAATTGGCAGCATACCTAGGCTAGATAATAGCCTAGCCATAAACGAGAAAAAGGGAAAAATAATATGAGTGTAACAAAAGTGATTGTTTAACATAACTTGGCATAGGTATATACTATCATGGTGATAAGGTGAACATACATACTAACATGGACATGTAATTAACATCATAACAAGGTGGACATAAAATGGTGAACTTGTGGCAGTCAATTGATTTTAACATAACTACGATGTCTCAATAAGCATAGTGAGATCTAAATTAGCAGTTTAGATGTCCAATTGGTTTAGATCTAACATAATAAACACAAGGGGATAAATCAAATCACATAATTCAGATCCAAAGGTTAAAATAGATTTAACACCATTAGGATGACATAATAGCATGCTTAGATCTAAATATGGGTTCACATGTCAATTTACAACATATCTAAGTTGATCGCAATATGATAGGTGAAAGGTGATTTACATAAAGAATCAGATCTAATCACTGTTGCAACTGTCCAAATTAACAGATTTATATACACCAAAATATAGTTACAAGTCAAGATCCACATAGGCAATATAATTGAATAACCACAATTGCATTAGATATAAAGGTGTAGATCTATTATGACATAGTATAAGATTTAACAATAACATGGATTTATAGTTTACATCATATCCAATTCACAGTCTTTCATAATTTACTTTTATTCATCTAAACCTAAAAGCAACTACAAACTTACAGCGTTAGGTTTAGAGAATAGAGAAAGAATGGATCTTGAATTTCTGGATTTGATTTGCAAAGTCGAATGTTGTACGTTGTTGAAGAAACAAATCCGTCTTAGTTCGCACACCGGCAGTGTAACAACCCGGAAAATCAGAATCAATTTTTTTTTTTGGTAATTTTAATGAGTTTTGAATATTTAAAATGATTTATTTTAAATAATAACAACTAAAAATTTATTTGAATCGAAGTTAGAATGAATAAATTTATTTTAATTATATAACAAGCCTGAAATGGCGTGGTAGTTTGAAAATTCGATTTGAAACTTCAAATGAATGTACATGATTCAAAATAAATCGGATTTCAATAAAACCAGAAATATTTGAATCTTTTTAATTATATCTTTCTAATGAAGGCGAAAAATCCATATTTTATAACGGGAATAAAAAGTTATGTCCAGTTGAAAATTCAGAATAATTGCTATGGAATATTATATAATATATAGCCTTAAAAATAGCGATTTTGCAAACGACCTCCGTTTTCAACGAAACCACTTTATTGTTATATTCCAATTTTCATAATGTTTGGAATTAATATGTGAGCATGGTGGATTTAAACGTGTTTGGTATATTCCAATTGAATTGGATCGACTGGAAAATGACCGTTTTTCAAACGGTCTCCAAATTTGACGAAATTAGTTTTGTTAGGACTGTATCATAAAATAGCTAGATTTATTTTTCTGGAATTTTTGGAGTCAGTATGTGGCCCCGATAAATTAAAATGTACGTTGAAATCAATTTTGTACATTATATTAATTTATATTTTAATTTAAAGAAAAATTGATCATAACAGTCGAATTGGCTTACGGGACATATTCCATTGTGTCCGAAATTGGGTAATTAGCTAGGGACGACAGTCTGTGGGTTCGATTTGGAGTTCGAATGAAAAATTAACTTTTTGTAGAATTAAATAAATAAATATTGGTCAACTCTCCTTCCTCCTCTCCCATCGTTCAAATCATTAAGAGAAATAAAAACCCGATGTTCTCTCTCTTCAGCCGCTCCTCCTCCTGCCCGCCACCAGCAGCCGCCGCACCCCTCCTCCACCTCCTCTTCCTCCTCTCCTCTCTCTCCTCCTCTTTCCCTCTTTAGATCTACAAACCTACTCCCAAATCACCACAACCCTAGCCACCACGGCCACCACCACTGCCGCCGCCACCCCTTAGCCACCTCCCCGCCTCCCCACGTCCAGTCAGGCCCGTCGCCGCCCTCTGGCCACCCAGCCCCGGCCGTGGGTCCCGCCAAGTCCAAAAACCCATTTTCTCCAAAAATCCCGTTTTACATAAAACACCCTATCACTATTTTTCCAATAACTCTCAAACCGTGCATTTCTAGCCAAAACTCCACAGTACCAAAGTCGAAGATCTCCTTTTCTCTTCGATTTAAGTATATGGAAGTCCTATTTTGGATTGTGAAGCTGTTCGGAAAACACGTCTGAGGATCGCGGATCTATTGCTGTTCTTTGCGATTTCCGGCGAATTCGTGCAGTTTTGGAAGAAAGTCCACTAGGAAAAAGGGTCCAGAATGGCGCGTTTAGGCTAATGACAAAGTTTCATGAAGATTGGAGGCCGTATGCAAATTCTAGAGTCAAAGAGGCGAATTCGAGTGCGAGAAAGCGACAAAATCCGCCAATTAAAGAATGATGGAGTGGATTCCAAAGGTGAGAACTTCTCAATCTAATTTTATTTTCTAGTTAGATATATATACTAGGATGTAGACGGTGCTTAGTAGCACCCGACACCTTTGTTTGAAACCATGGATGTTTGGTTGTCTGTTTGGATTAATTTATTTGTTTGAATTTGGTTTGGGATGTGAATGGAATTGATTAGAATTTGATTTGTGTATAGTGCGAGCCATTATTAGGCGAGGGATAAGGCTAAACTATATTTCGGCTCTAGTATCGTGCCGTTATGCTGCCGAAATTTTCTAAAAATGTTAGAATAATAAAAATATCATTTTATTGTATAAATGAACTGTATAAAATATTCATGTGTTGAAATAATATTTTATCGTTAAAAATATAATTTTTAACGAGTATATAAATGAAAATAAATATTCATTTATAAATCGGATGATTTGTTTATGTACACTTATTTGACTGATATTGATTAGGACGATATATTTTACACATTGCCCAACTGCACAAATAATATTCAATATTTTTTGGTTGAAACCCCATACGGGTATTGGGATGATATTTGAAGTACACTAATCCCAATTGTTTAGTTGTATGTCAATCAATTAGTTGACAGGCTGTTGTAAGCGTTAATTATTTATATTCAATGCTTATGCAGTTGTGTAATGCACTCTGGATGATGGCTGACTGTGCTTGATTATTGTTGTGTACATGTGTGTATGATATCCATATAAATAAAATTATATGGTAATTGACCGTATCTGATTCCAATTCGGAAAGAACGAATATTTTAAATTAACGAATATTTTAAAATGACGAGTAATGAATATTTTAAAATAACTAATATTTTAAAATAATATTCAGTAATGAATCAAAATATGATTTTGATGTCCAATTTGGGACGGACACGAAAATTTTGAAATATACGAAGTCGTGTTGATTATATGCGACATTTTGACGCGAACGATATTTATATCGATTTTATTCATTTTTATAATGCATATCGAAAAGGAAATGATTTCAAAATCTGATATTTTGAAAATATTATCATTTATATATTATAATGATAAGGAAAATTCAATTTTGATTTAAAATTGAAAATGAAGTTAGAATCATTTTAAAACGATTTTATAAAATAAGTTTTAAATGGAAATCGATGAAATATATAATATATATATTATATATATTTAATGGCCTGAATAGAACGCGCCGCGCCGCGGTAGTTCGCGAATTTCGACCATTGACTTTGAATTAACATTACGAGAGATCCGACCGTTGGATTCTCCTAAAACTAGAACCGTTGGGTTTGTATCGAAAAGAGCTTTCCAATGAATATAAGAGATTTGAAATCTAACGATTGGATTTGGAATTATGTCCAAATCAAATTTAGAAAAGGTCGTTGTAAGCGCAGTTCGATGACCGTTTATGGAAATCGACTGTACGAGCCTTGATTAAATTATTAAAAATATTGATACTTTGTGTAAAATCATAATAAGTGATTTGGAAAGAATTGGGGTGAAAAATTCCATATTTGAAAAGATAAAAATATGTTTTTATCACAATGAACTAGTTATTAAGTAGATTTGAAATCCAATAACTTTTAAATAAAATAAATTGGATATGTGAATGGTTTTAATATAACCAGAAATTTCACTAAATTGGAATGAAATTGGAATGGATTTGGAATGGAAATAATCTTCGGAATATTCCGATATTGGATTCCGTGATTATACGGATATTGTTATGGAAATTTGGAAGATATATTTTATATCGTTATTTCCAATACGATATTTGTTGGTTTCAGAATTTGATATTGAATATAAGCTGATATAATTTCTATTCAGAGCCTTGTATTTAATATCAAATTGGATTTTGGGTTTGTCATGAATGGTGTCTTAAATAACACTGTTCTTAAACCCCATGTGAGAGGAATAAATCTTTTAAATAAGATCATTAGAGTTTCCAATTATATTTAATAATTGGAATAAAATGGAATGTGAATCGGGTTTATTGGGAGCTGTGTTTTAAATGACACTCGTTCTTTAACCCAGTTTACAGTGAAATGTGATTTGGAATTTATAAACCTTTTTATTAAGATTTAACGGGAATTTTCCAAAGTAAAATTTTCCAATTTAATATATTAAATTGGAATTGAATGGAATTCGATTTGATAATAATCGAAATGAGCTTCTTTCGAGGAAGACTGTTAATATATATGGAATTTAAAAGGCTTTGTCATTATTCCATTTATATTATTAGTCAGATATGGAAATTGATATCGATTATATATTGATCTGTTTTCCGTGAAGATTCCATAATTAATGGAATGTGATTTGGGTTTATCGTGAACTGTGTTTTAAATGACATTAGTTCTTTAACCCAGTTAAAGACAGGATTACATGTCTAACATTGTATTTCGAACTGTATGGTTTATCTCTGCTAAATATATATATATGTTTGGTGGCGGAGAATTTATTCTCTTGCTTAACACCCTTCTCTAAGACGTACGAGCTTAGAGGTTATATATAGGCAGAAATCAATAGTACGGTGTAGATTGTCGATGCAGCATGTTTGATTTTCCAAAGTTAAATAATCATTAATATTGATTTTTGGGAAGATTAAACCCAAGTGGAGTTTTAATGAATCTTTAATTAGATTGAAATGTGAACTGATAATTTAAATGATCAAATTTGGGGAAATGATCGACAATGGAGTATCACCAATTTTGCTCCAAGCGATAGTTAAATCTTTAATTAGATTTGAACGTGAAATGGTAATTAAATTTACCGATAACACCGTGGTGTTAGATATGGAGTATTACCAGTTTTGCTCCATAGGATGAATAGGTTGGGATGGGAAATTAAACAAACGATTACTTCGGTAACGTTCGCTAATCCCGACTAGTTGATAAACCTTAATTTGGTTTAGAATTGATATCCAAAGGAAGATTAAAGAATAAATTTAAAAAAATTTATCTTTGATAGAATTAATGGGAACCTTTCCCGAAGGACATGAATATTTAAATAAAAGAATATTCAGAATTGGAATGAGGTGTATGTTGTGTTTTTGTAGCACTTGTTTATTATATACGCGAGTTATTCGGAAAGGCCGGGTTTATATCCATTCTGAATAACTGATTCGACGATAAGTTAACGATGAAGACGATGGTTGAAGACCGGAGGTCTTCACATCGTTTGCATGATTACCGATGTCTTGATTGGGCGGTACACCCAAGACAAGGTAATAAGTGGTGATCGTCCAGGCGTACTTGGAGATCAACTGGATATGCGAGGACCTCTCTCCTGTATTGGACATATGGGACGAGGAATAAGGTGCCTCCGGTTTCGTTCAGACCTAGAACGAACTAGTAAATGGATGTGTGTCTGACATTGGATTTTATTCTGTGTTGATTGATCTCTATTAAATATATATCTGTTTGGCGATGGAGAATTTATTCTCTTGCTTAACGCCTTTCTCTGAGACGTACGAGCTCAGAGGTTATATATCGATAGACATCAGTCGCATGGCATGAATTGCCTGTGTGGCATGCTGAGATGCAAATGATCAAGGCTTTTGTTGAAAAGCAGAGTCTTGTGGTTGATGATCAAAGCATGGCTTTAATATAGCATAGCTTTGTGTATAGTGTTAATTCGTGAGACTAACACCTCGGTATGAGTCAAAAAGGGGATCGGACCGTTTGGAGAACATGACGTTTCTTTCTAGCTATGGGTGTTGTCATTGTATGGAGCCCAAACGTTTATATTTTTTACCTATGTGGATGATGGATAGCAAGGCGCCTCAGATATATCAGTTACTACGGAGCCGATGGATATAGGTCTGATAGGACCGAGAAACGTGTGTTCAGGAATAACTAATCCTCAAACGTAAGGGAGGACCGGCCCAACCGATCCAAGGGTTCACTGCGGGGGATCCTGAGGCATTTGCTGGAGTGTCTTGAATTGGAGAGGAGCCATCCCTTGCCTCAATTCATAGATGGAATCCTATTTCCAATACATGACATTTCAGTTTTGATTGTAGAGCCTAGTATTGGCGACATGGTATATGGTACCCATGCCGTCTATGATTGATACATTTATATTTGAAGTAGTTTCATACACTATGCACTTATAATAGTATCAAATGATTTGTTTTAAACGTACCAAGCATGTTTGGCTATTATAAGGTAAAACTCTATCCTCCGGCTTGCGTTGCATTGTGTGATGGGACCTGAGTCTTATAATAGCTTCATTTTTTGAAAAGCATTGCGTTGCTTATAAACCGTTTTAATGCACTGGTATTCTTGGGAGGAAACCCGTTCCGTGTTATATGGCGTGGTCCCTTGATTTACTTTATTTTAAAGTAAAGTTTTAAATAACTGTTTTAGTTCTCACACCAGTCACATGACTGACTTAGAGTTTATTGTTTTAACCTAAACTCTGGGTGCCCTTATTTTCTACACGGGCAGCTAATAGTTTTGGTTTTTGTAGATATTATATTCACATGATCCTAGATTTACGGCTGGATCTATATTCGGAACGCTCTGTATCCGTGTATTCCTTTCAGTTGTGTTATGTATTATTTTTCCGCTGCATTGTAATTTGTATATCTCTGACATTTATCAAATGTATATTATTTGTTCATACTCTGTATATTCTTGCACTCTGATATAAATTGTTGTAATAAGCAATGAAATGTTCTTCTGTTTGTGTTCTGATTTGTCGTGTTCTCTACTCAATCTAGGCTTTCCTGTAAGGGCGAGTTTATGTCGTTTTAGGCAGCATTTGTCTTCCATGATTTCCAATGAAGAAATAGGAGAATTGGACACATATATATAGCTACATAACTCTCTGAAACCGACTGTCACCTCAGCCCTAGGGTTGTCGACACCCCTGTGGGTGGGTCGACCCATAGGTCGATACCCCTAAAGAGGGGTCGATCTCGGTGTCGACACCCCTCTAGAAGGGTCGACCCCCTAGAGCGGGAAATCTACCGCCACTTTTCAATTTTCGAATTTGAATTGTGTTAGATAAAATTCTGACTCATCTCTGAATCATACGTGACCCATATATATATATATATATATATATATATATATATATATATATATATATATATATATATATTCTTTCTACGCGTATTCAAACTTAAACCCCTCTTAACTCCTCCATACGGTGTCCGTTTTACACAAACCAAATGTCTATCTTAACCAGAATTTCGAGATGGACATGATGGCGCAGTCCTTTTTCCTGAATTCTGAATATTAAATTTATTATTATTTAATTTATCCTCTTTTAGTGTCATTAAAAATTCGGGGTATTACAGGGTGAGTAATAAATGGAATCACAAGTGGATTTTTAATTTAAAAATTGCTAGAACTCTTTTAAGTTATGGATGGATAGTTTTGAAAGATGATTCATAAAAGAATATGAAATGAAATGCTTGATTTCAGGTAGTAGAAAATATTTGAAAATAAATATTTTTATGTTGACAAATAGTTTGTGAATGATGTTTTATAAACAAAGAGAATTTTGACGACTTAAATCCCAATGTTTAAATGGTTTGGAAAGAAATAATACTATGTTTTGAAAGTAGTTGTGACAAGTATTGCGAAAGGATTTATCACTTCGGGATAGAAATGATTTGATGTGTTACCTATGATTCGGGTAACCCGTGACTAAAAATCTGGGAAAAGGGGTATGGGACTCTCTGGTTATAGGAGGACATACCCAGATTATTGACGAGATGAGAAGGCTGAGACCCAATTGCCTTGTTGTTGGAAGAAACCTCCCGATCTGGTTGCATATGTTTTAATATGCTTGTATTGTAGGTATTTGAGATTTTCGAATATGATTTGTTTTTCCTGAAGTCAAGTGTGATTTGATATGAAAGAAATTTCTGTAGTATTTCAATGATTTGAAATGAAATGGGGATCTTAAGTCCAAAGAAATTATTTTCAAAATTATGGTTTTAAGAGTAAATATAGTTGATTAGATTTGATTTATAAATCTAAATATGATGATAAAACTATTTTTGTTTCAAGTTTTGTGCACTGGTATTCATGTGGAGGAAACCCGTTCCGTGTTATACGGCATGGTCCCACGATATGCCTAACTTAAATAAGTTAAAAATAACTGATTAGTGTTCTCATACTAGTCCCATGACTGGCTCGTAGTTTGTTTTTTCCCTCGCAAACTCGGGTGCCCTTATTTCAACACGAAATACCGAGTAGTTTTTGTTTTACAGATTTATTGAGCAGGATTCTGGATTGAAGCTTAAGCTGTGTCCATAACATTATAAGTCTTTCATTAAAAGTTATGTATTTATATTTCCGCTATGCAATGTATTGTAATTTGTTATACTCTGATAGATATTCTTGTACTATGATGTAAAATTTTAATGATGTTAATGCAAAATCTTCCGTTTCTGTCTGATGTGTTGTATGTCCAAAGTTAATGTCTCAATGGTTTCTGCCGTTTTGGGTCGGACTTGTGTGTATTACAGTTGATTCGAAAGGTGGGGATTTTCGGGTCATCATAATTTTGTTGTTGTGGATGTTCTTGTGAAGAAGCATAACTATACGTTTGTTTAATTGCTTTGATCCTTTAAAACAACCGTTTAGTTAACTCTAAATTTTCAAGAAGTGCTTTTCTATGTTAGCAATAGTTTCAAACTCCTATAAGTAAAATAATATTATCAAAAAAAAATGTATGGGAAATACCTTTACGCGATCACTCCACCGCTCTTTATGTTTTGTAACAGCTTGTTTATGAGTATGCTAGCTGTTATCAATTTTATTTCACTAGCTTTTCTCTTTAACCTAATCTTTTGAGACAATCATATTATCATTGGATTTTGACATCATTTATAAGTTAAATACGTCGAATGTTTTCTATGTTTTGATTGAACTTTTCTACTCGTACTCCTTTTTTGGCTACCGCAGACATAATATGCTTCTACAACACATTTCGAAATAATTCGAGTAACGTCAAATGATCAATGATAAGAAACCATTTGATTTTCTATTCTGCTTATTTTTTTTTATTGAAATGATGTGATGTAGAAAAGAAAAGTAAAAGACGAATGTGTTAAAATATACCAGACTAATCATGCAGATTGACAAAAATAGCTTGATATCTGGTGGTTTGAAGTAGATAAAATGAAGGTGGATGGTAGTTTTATAGAAGGGGGAGTAGTTGTTGTTGGGGCTTTGACGACAACATTATTTTGCCCTCCAACTACTAGAACATGCTTGGTTAGGGAAGTAGACATCGGGTTTCCAACGCAGACGCATCTCTAACGAAAGCATCAAAATATGGTTTCGAACTACACCTAAATTTGCAGTTAGACATTGTATGCTTGAGTTAATACTAGTTAGTAAACAGAAACTTATACATCCTAATCCATCTTATAAACAAACTCATTTACTCCATTCAAGTTAACTTATCGCACTTCAATCATAAGTTCAGACTTCAAGAAAATTAACATGCATCTTTGTTGTTGACAACATAATAATTTTCCATGTCAGAAAATCTCACTCTCAACTAGGCCTGCTAATAGTATGAGTTTCTGTCCAGCCCCACCCTATGATGCAGATACATGTTTCATCTTTTACTAACCAAGCTCGACCCGATTGCTACTGGGATCAATTATAGTTTCTCAAAACCGATCCGATTGTCAGATTTCTATTGTATTAAAATATGAGTATGTATTTTGTTTGTTTACATACGTATATTTTTGCGTACTTTTGTTGTGAATCTGGCTACATCTCCAATCACTTTATATGTTAACACTAGTTGTATATAAATTTTATCAAAGTTGCAATTGTAAAATATGTTTTTGACATAATTACTCTTAGCCAGTTACATGGGTATTACTCAAAGGATTTAGTAAACCCACGGACTGGGCTAAAAATTGGTTTGAAACGCTCGGGCGGGGCTCCATTTTTATTGCTGTAATCGGACTCGGTTTGCACTTTCAGAACCGAATGTTGCAGCTCTACCTTGCAGTCAAGAATTCTTCTATAACCCTAATTCTGAATCACTTCTTATGCTAATGCAATCTCAGCCAGTCCATCGGGTTTCTAATGCAGTCCATCAGGTTTCTTTCAAGATTTCAAATCATTACAGTTGATTTATTTTTGTTTCTTCGTTTTTTGCGTAATTTATTGACGGCTATGAATATGATCAATTCTACCTATCTTATGATAGACTTTTATCTTATTAAAGAAACCAATGGATCCTTCCGAGCCTTCGTTCATCGTTCAAACAAATTTCTTTTTTTTCTTCGGTGTCTTTCTTTGGTTTTTCAAGAAAAGAAGAAGAATCGTCCTTGGAATCAATAATGTTTCGCGGAATTATTCAGGTCGACAAAAATTACATGCTACACTGATCAATGATTCAACATTTTGCAAATTTGTCTTATTTTTGTATTTCACAGGAATAAAAGTATGGTTCGATTTCATTGATGAATGTAAATCTGCTTACTGTTTTAGTTTTTCTGATTAGAATTTTAATGCCTTCTTTAATCCCAATTAAACTTGTACTGAAGTAGTTAATTGATTCATAGAAGGCTGACAATGACAATGGAAGTTTCGCTGATAACACCCTTTTAATTTTTTGGGCTGTTTCATTAGTAACTTGCCATACATACAAAATTTTGATTTTGTAAATAAAATGCTTGAACTATTTCATGAAAATGCAATGAAACAAGTGGTTAAATGTAAGACCAGAGAAACTAATAAATGGCCAATGAGAGGATTAAGGCTGCGTTTGTCTAGTACGTTGGATTCTGAATTCTTATTGCTGAAGTCTGAGTGCTGATTGCTTAATGCTGAATTCTGAATAATCATTTACTTATTTGTTTGCATTAAGAATTCAGAACAAAAAACAATATTCAACATTCGAAACTTAAAATAAGCACTAAAAATGTTCTGAATTATTTTGTCTGAATAGACGATTTTATTCAGAATATGGACAAAAAACAAACAACCTTGAAAGTTTTGATTTATGAATAAGAACTTGCATTCAAAACTTTTAAGTAAAAACAAACGCAGCCTAAAATACTTTTTTTGGTTTGTAGATGGGTACTGCTTGTAAGATGATATGATGTTAAAGTTTTGATACGCCCTTTTATAATGCGTTGAAATTGCATTGAACTGCAGTCTTGGATATGGAAGTGTGTGGATTGCATTGAATCACAATGATGTAAGGGTGTCCGATGGTCCGACCGGTTGGGCCATCGGAAATGTGCACTCATTTCATTCAGTTGTGCATTTCAAATATCACTAGTCACTGAGAAATTATATTGGTACATGAGTTGATGATGCAATTGGTGACACATTGGATTGCCCTTTGCTTTTCCACTCTAAATGTGGACGCAATGTTATCCGGTTCGGTAAAGATCTGTTGTGTTAGATTTTGTATTCAAGTAGCAGGCCCCTTGGTCGCTAAAATACAATAGTGCATTACAAATTACAATTAAATTTTAACGTGCACGATTGAACAATCAAAAGCATACTATACATTTAAGCATATACTAACTGAATAGCTGGAACCGTAGTGATTGTCGAAATTGAAGTTGTTTGTCGATTACTAAGTATTTAATAATGGGTTTTGGTTGAATATAAATTGTGTTTGTAATGTTCTTATGTTGATAATTGTATATGGCTGTGTTATATATACAACGCCGTAATAAAAAATGACTATGAATTATGACAAATGCATTTCAAATAGAAAGATGAATTGTTGTCAAGCAATCGATTTGTACACACTAGTCTCCTTTAAAAAGGTTAAGCAGTCTAAAGTATATCTTTGTTTAAAAGTGCATTTGTAATGCAACCCTTATGATAAATATAAAACAATTAGGTAGTTTTCGGTCTGAAATTGAGTTTCGTGTTTTCAGTGTGTGTGCTAAATGATGTGGGAGGGGAGGGATTGAAAAATTCTAGTCATTCAAATAGACTGGAGAAATGAAGATATTTTTTGATATTTCCAAGGTGGAAAACAAGAAAAAGTCGTTTTCAATTTCTCATGTTAAAATCAATTTTCAAGTCAATCTCGGTTTGCATCTATCACGTATGCATTTTAGAGTAGCAAAAAAATGCAAAACACACTTTGTTTTCAAACAAAACACCGTTTTAGGTTCTTGATTGTGAATTTCTTTTGTACTTGTGTGTGTGTGGTGTAAATATGTATGTATATGTGTGTATGGAAAGAGAGGGAATGAGTTCGGTTTTACTTTTTTTACATAAATAATGACATGCATAGCACACTGTCTAAATTACAGGTGAAATTATAATAATTAGAAACTGTTTTTAAAGTTGGTCATGCGTCACCCAGCCTCCCTGTAGGAAGGGGAGAACCATCGATAGAACCTAGGTTTCCTGCATCATAAACTATGGAATGTTTTCGTAGATAGATATTTGTGGAAAATTTTGTCTTTCTAATGGGATTTAGCTGGTACAAAGCTAAAAAATTGCTTTGAGCATCTTGGACTGCGGCTTCATTAGTCTGTAACTGCAATATCCAAATAGGTCATGCTGTGTGAAATAAGGTTCTATCTAGGGCTGTCAACAGATACCCGAAATATCCAACATCCGTTCGTATTCGTATCCGAAAATATGAAATATATCCGTTATCCAACATGCGGATACAGATATCCGATATCCGAAAATCCTTCTGGATACGGATATGGTTTTAGTGGTATATATATCCGAAAAATATCCGTTCGATTTTCTGATACGTGTATATGAATATCTATATTCACACACACACACACATTTATATATATATATGACTAAACTTAAATTAATATATAACCATTTTTAGAATAACCAAAGGCCCAAATTAACCTTAAGTCCAATAACATCAGTCCAGCACAGTTAGTACTCGTATCCGTTTCTTTTGTGCGTAGCGTATTCCTCCAAAGTCCAAACCCTAACCCAAATACCGCCGCCTTCATTTCTTTATCGTTTCCAATCTAAAAAAAAACTCGAAAATGGCTTCTAGGTTCTAACCAATCGTCTACCGCCTACCACACCACATCCACGATCAGACGATCTCCACATCTGCGATCAAACGATCTACACGGCACCACGAAATTACATCTGCACGATCAGACGATCTGCCGGCTTCCACGATCTGCACTTGATCTAACTCTTTATCTCTCCAACAAGAATTTTCTTCGAGTTCACATCCACAAACGAGCTCCAATGAAACGGTAAGAATTCATCTATTATCATACTGTAAATTATTCCGTTATGATCAGTTATTTACTTGAGTTTTGCTAATTATATTTGTTTATATACATAATATGAATCAACTGTTCGTGCTTTAGTGAACTTAGGTTTTCCTTTTTTGTGGAAATTCGGATCTATTTAGAAACGTTGATGGTAAATAACACTGATTGAATAGTTTATTAGTTAAATATGTAATAACAGCAGAAACCAAATGAATAAAAACGTTGATGGTAAATATGTAATTAGATCCAATATGTAATAAAATAATTAAATAGTTAAATATGTACGAAACTTGTTTATGTATGAAACTTGAATAGTTAAATATGTATGAAACTTTTTTTATGTGTGAAACTTTGTTTATGTGTGAATAGTTAAATATGTATGAAACTTTGTTTATGTATGAATAGTTAAATATGTATGAAATTTGAATAGTTAAATATGTATGAAACTTGTTTATATAATAAACTAGTTTTATTTAAATTTTGCCTGTAGAGCTAGCTTCTTTGTTTGTTCATAAGAGTGTACAAGATTATATTATTTACTAATTTAGTAACTAGAAGGAGATTACTCTGGTTGACAAAAAAATATGTATTTGTTGCGTCGCATTCTAGTCCTAGCTTCTTTGATTTTGTTGCACCTCATTCCAGTCCTAGTTGCACCTCATGCCATAGTTAAATATGTATTTAGTTTAAATATTTAAAAATATTGAATGTGAAATAATTTGTATGTTCTTGTCAACCAGAGTAATCTCCTCCTAGTTACTAAATTAGTAAATAATATAATCTTGTACATTCTTATGAACAAACAAAGAAGCTAGTTCTGCAGGTAAAATTTAAATAAAAATAGTTTATTACATAAACAAGTTTCATACATATTTAACTATTCAGGTTTCATACATAAACAAGGTTTCATACATATTTAACTATTCATACATAAACAAAGTTTCATACATATTTAACTATTCATACATAAACAAAATTTCACACATAAAAAAGTTTCATGCATATTTAACTATTCAAGTTTCATAAATAAACAAGTTTCATACATATTTAACTATTCAATCAGTTTATTACATATTGGATTTAATTACATATTTACCATCAACATTTTTATACATATTTAACTAATTAACTATTTAATCAAAGTGCTATTTACCATCAACGTTTCTAAATAAATCCGATTTTTCACAAAAAAGGAAAATCTAAGTTCATTAAAGCACGAACCGTTGATTCGTATCATGTATATAAACAAATATAATTAGCAAAACAAAGTAAATAACTGATCATAACAGAATAATTTACAGTATAATAATAGATGAATTCTTACCATTCACTGGAGCTCGCTTGTGGATGTGGACTCAGAGAATTTTTTTGTTGGAGAGATAAAGAGTTAGATCAAGTGCAGATCGTGGAAGCCGACATATCGTCTGATTGTGTAGATGTGATTTCGTGCAGATCGTCTAATCGTGGATGTGGTGTGGTAGGCGGTAGAAGATTGGTTAGAACCCAGAAGCCGTTTTCGTGTTTTTTTTAAGATTGGAAACGATAAGGAGACAAAGGCGGCGGTATTTAGGGTTTGGACTTTGGAGGAATAGTCTACGCACCAAAAAAAGGGGTACGGGTACTAACTGTGTTGGACTTAGAGTTAATTTGGGCCTTTGGTTATTTTAAAAATGGTTGTATATTAATTTAAGTTTAGGCATATCTATATATATTCATATACACGTATTAGAAAATCGGACGGATATTTTTCAGAAACGGATACCACTAAAACCATATCCGTATCTGAAAAGATTTTCGAATATCGGATATCTGCATATCGGATATCCGTATCCACATGTTGGATATATTTCATATTTTCGGATACGGACGAATATCGGATATTTCGGGTACCCGTTGACAGCCCTAGATCCTTTTACGCTGTCATTTTCAAATTTTTAATATTCCTAGAATTTTTGAAATGAAGAGAAATTCCACTGAATTATATATGTCGACCAGAAATTTCAGAATGTTGCTAAATACACTAAAAAACACACTTTTTTTACCATATTTTTTTTGATACACCTTGGTAATCTTGATTTGAAAAAGAATTTTTTTTATAGAAATTATCGTGATTCTATAACAAAGACAAATCAAATGATTATACGGTAAAAATATATGACCGTTTATCCTACACTATAAACGGGTGTCTAAAGCTGTCTTGACTTTCGATATCAACAAATTTAAAATTTTGACAACAAAATCATTAACAGCATAATAAAATATTTTGCAAATTAAAATATCAGTCCATGATTAATTTTGAGGCAGTGATGAAATTTAGGAGGAACAAAACAAAATAATGTAAGATACCTAGAAGTCATCAGAAAGATCGAAATCCATTTAAGTAAAAAATTATTTCGATTGTGTGAATTCGATTGAATAAATACTGCAAGCAACGGTGGTATTTTTAAGTGAAGAAAGAATAAATAGAGAACAATTTTATTTGGGGTATCAATCAGTATATGGCTTGGTGTATTTAGCAAATATGATTTTTCCTCGTTGATGGATTTAAATTTGTTTATTTTGTGTGTCAAGACTTCAAATGCCTTAATTAATCTCAGTTGAACAAAGAGAATTTTGCTGGTATGCCTTTTTATTATCGTTAAGTTATTCATCAGTATCTTTTGTATACAAAATTTTAATTTTGTAAATTAAATGCTTAATTATTTAATTAGAATGCCATAAAACAGGTGATTAGATGTAAGACTTGAGGAAATATTTATAAAAAAAAAAAAAATAGTGTGAAGGACAAAATTAGAGAAAATTTTAGGCATAAGGGCAAGAGGCCAAAAACTTAGCCATGAGGACACTTTTTAATGTAAAATAGAAAATGATAGTGGATCCATGAATTCCTTGATTTACACTAGAAAGTGTTCTTGTGGTTAAATTTTTAGCCTTTCATCCTTGTGTCTAAAATTTTCTTTAATTTTGTCCTTGTTCCTAAACCTCATATTAAAATATGACAAATGTGGAAATTAGAGATTACCCTTCATGCTCTGTAGCTGGGTATTGCTGGTAAGAGGATTGTTGATGATCTAATTTGTGGCAGGGTGGAGTTGAGGCACGGATGCATTAGTTTCATTCATGATAATACTCCACCAACATGCTATTAAAACTTTTCGATAAATACTTCTGTTTTGCATTGTAGTTGTATGGAAAATTAGTGTTGGATACCCAAGTCCGACCACCAGAAGGTATAAAGTTTGGGTGGTTTGATCACTTCAGTTGGACCATTAGAATAATTTTTTCTTCCATTAATTTTTACATGTTACTAGCATATTTGAAAATCAACGGTTCATTAGCAGAAAACTTCAAAATTGTTAATCAGTTTCCTAAACATTTAGTAATGTTTTTTTTTTTTTTTTTTTTTTTTTCCGGTTGAATTTGATGTTTTTTGTTAATAAACTATGTTTGTAGCTGTGTAATTGTATATGGCTGTGTTACAAATGCGTTTCAATAGTCTGGTTGACTACGAATTATTTCTTCCGTACTTCATGTAAAAAATGAAAAGAAACTTAGCTGCCAGAGAAGCGTAGTATTTTCTCCAGTAGGTGCATTTGAAGTGCTATACAATAATTATAATTCAAAGACGATTATAAATTTGAAACTGGTTTGCAGCTAATGGTAGTTCGTTTTTACCGTTCTATACATAAGTGAGTGGAAATTAGGGAACAAACTATATTTTCAAAGTTAATGCAATGCGACTTCCTGTGCAAGTTTATATTTAAAGCGCTCCCTGTTTTACTGTAGCAACATACTTTCTTGTTTTTTTTGCTTTGCTGTATTAAAGAAAAATAAAAAAAGTGTTAATATTTATGTAAGGATTATGCAAAAAAAAAAAAAAAAAAAAAAAAAAGCTGAAATGTCATCATTTTTGTGAATAAGTGTAGATATTTAAGCAATTATTCACAGTGCACTGAATATGTTGCAACAATGTCTGTAATTATTATAAATAAATGCAGATATATCTGCAACTGTTTTACAGCGCAGTGTTATATTATGTTACTACATGGAAAAATTGCAAATATGTCTGCAAAATTAGTAAATAGTTGCATCTTTTGCAGTAATTTACTGAAGATGAAATATTTTTCATTTGTAGGCAATTTTTATCATTTTTCTGCAAACTTGAAGCTTTGAGTTTGAATTTTTCATGCAGACCAACAAAGATTGCATGAAAGTTTGTAATTGCTGTGATGTCTGCAATTTTTTGAAAAAATTGCAGGAATTCGACGGTAGGTGCATATTTCTGATTTTTTTTTTTTTTGTTTTTGAATCATTTTTTTATAGTTTTCTTGCATGAATATGATGATTATGTGTTGAATTAAATTTTGAAGTTTCATTTTTTTTTATGTTTTTTTTTTTTTTTTTTTTTTTTTTGATGATTTTTGAACAATTGGTACCTATAAAGTTTTAAGATGGAGAGTTTTTTTTTTTTGTATTTTGAAACTTAAACTAAAACTGGGCCAAACTGTCCTCAAGTAATTAAAAATGGACAGTTTGGTGAAGTTCCTATTAAGTTTCAAAATACTCCACATATTTTTGTCAAAAAAAGTTAAATTATGCCTCCAGAATTAAGTTACTGAATAATTTATAAATTTATGTAATTATTAAGTGAATAATTATGGATGTTTATGCAGTTATGTCAAAAAATGCAGACATTTCTGCAATTGTTCATCAAAAAATTCCGAAAATTGATGAAGTTTTTTTTAAAAAGTTGCATAAATTTTCACCTCAAAAAAATTGAGGAAATATCCGCAATTATTCAATTAATTGCGGACATTCATGCAATTTTAGATATAATCGCGTAAATGTCTGCGGTTATTCACTGAATAATTGCATATTATACGGTAATTAAATTCTAAGAACTTAATTTACAATTTTTTCAGGAATGAGTTTTCGTGTTTTAAGTTTGATTTTAAGGACCTAAACCTAATATTCATGATTATGGCATATTTTTTGAGTTACAGGTAAAACATAAATGTATACATTTTTTTAAGGATCCAATCAAACGTTATCTGGTACTGTATGAAGTGGAAAATTATATATAAGGCTGTGTTTTCTACAGCTTAACCACACTAGACACTACAAAGCTGCCCATTTGTACCTTATAACTCTAGGCTCATTGAAGTTGATCTATGTTTATACAACGACCATTTACGGGTACAAATAGAAAATGCCTTTAGCTCCTTTGAACAGCACTGATCATCATTCCTTGATTAGCTGTGGTCAGCCATGGCTTGGTTGGACTAAGCCACTGCATTAAACATATTTTTGCACAATGAAAGAGTTAAATTATGGGAGTGTAGCTCCTTTTTTAATTTAGGCTATGAAATGTAGTCTTCATGCATGATAGATTTGTCCGAATATGTATGTTAACCGTGGAATTTTTGTTGGGATTCTTCATTTTAAACCCTTCTGTATGTAAGTGGTTATTAGTTGACTTTAGAGTTTAAGTGTATTTTATTCCACGTTTCTAAAGCACATTGTAACTATGGTTGTGAAAGTACTATGTTATCCTAATTTTACATAGTATAATCATTTATCAAAATGTAAACTATTTCCCCTTGAAATTTATTCATTTGCAAACGTCGTTATGAATGACATTAGTATTTTGAATCAATCTTTAGCAAACAAATATGCATACAATCAAGCATAAGAATGATACTTTATTTAAGCGAAACACTCATTTTGATTTTACGGGTTTCGAATACATAATCTCTGGAGTCTCAATCTAAATAAAGCGTTATACCAATTAGCTAGCATTCTTTGACTTTTTCATGGGAGTGATGTTTGATCTGAGTAGAGCAATTATTTTAATTTATTTTGATGTCTCAGAGTGTTTGAACCCGCGACCTATGTAGAACCTTGGTTTAAAAAGTCATTATTTTCCAGTTGAACTAGTGGTCATTCATAAAAATAAAAATGCATTTATGTATGTTGATCCCATATTTTATAACATTTGAAATACATGCAAACTACATACCAGGAAGGTGAATACGATATATGTATGTGTGTGTGTATACACAAACAACACACACACACACACACACAGATATATATACACACACACACACACACACACACACATACATATACAATAGTAATTTGTTAACTATTGATTATTCAAATATATAAGAGTTTAAATTATTTAGTAGCACGACACAATGATTTTTAAACTCTTCACACGTTTACTACGCTCGTCGTACATCCATCAAATTTGTCCCAGTTTTGTTAATGCATTCATCATGTTTTTTCTAGGTCTGTACATTGCTTCAAGCGGTATTTCCTTACCCATAGTAATCGCCACATCTTCAGTCATATCTATCATCTCTTCTCCAACTCTGGTCCAGTCAAAGCACTGGACCAAGGACCCCAGTACAGACCCCACCATCCTTCTTGCAAGTACTTCTCCTGGGCATCTCATCCTTCCCATTCCAAATATCAGCATCTTACTCACATCACAGCTTCCATCTTTATACCTCTCTGGTTCAAATTTCGTAGGTTCAACCCAAGTGTCTGGATCACTAAGGATCCTTTGAGCATTAACCAGAAGAATCGTACTTTTTGTAACATTGTATCCTCCTACCGTACAGTCTTCTGAAGCTTCATGTGGAACCATCATTGGCCCCGATGGCTTGACCCGAAGTGATTCTGTTATTACTGACTGTAGATATGGAAGGTTTTGTACATCCGACTCTTGGACTAGTCGGTTGTTGCCTACTTTCTCATCTATCTCCGTCTGCAGTTTCTTCAGCTTTTCAGGGTTGTTCAGGAGGAGAGTTAATGCCCATTCAACCGTGTTTGATGTTGTGTCTATTCCTGCTACTATCATAGTCTGCATTACGTTTTCAAAGTTAGACCATTGCTACAATTGACAAAGTAAATCTGTTATTAGCACTTACAATTGCAAATCCTTTGATGAACTCATCCGTGTAGTAAGTTGGATCTGCCTTCTGCAGCGAAAGCAGTGTTGCGAACGTTGTTTTGTTCTGCTCTTCATCGGTGCTTTGTTTAATTTCATCTATAATCTTCTGAAAATACTCATCCCTGTACTTGGACAATTGAGCTACTTTCTTCTTAATTCCAAAGTTCATCCAGCGTAGGAATGGAAAGAAATCTGGGAAGTTGGCACGGCCACCTAACAGGAAAACTACTTCTTCCACCCATTTACGGAACACTTCCTCCTCGTTTGAACCTGATTTATTCTTTCTGCTCGAGAACATCTTTCCAGCCAACATTTTCATTACACTGTTCAGTGTTAAATTAAATAGTTTTGACTTCACTTCTATCTTGGTCATTCCTCTGAAATTTGTCCAAGGAATATGAAACTTGGTTAGAGTTTGAATTTTGGAAGTATATTCTAGCTGGGGCTTATAATAGCACAAATTTTGGAAGTAGACCCCAAGTGCGATCAGATAGCGGTTGGGATGCCCATTATGCTGAATCTTATTGCACCAATATGTATGTTTACTACAAGTTACGTAGAGCCGACTTTATGTTTACATACCCTTCCAAGTTTTTGACCTCAGTTTACCTTTGTCATCCTTTGAAATTTATCCAAAACTTTTCTTAGTATCCTTCTAGGTATCAATCTAGTTCTTGGTGTAGGTGCTAGCCTGCTAGGCAAGTACTATTGCCAAGAAACTGTCTAGGTTCGCCTAACCAAGACTTACCTTATTTCATCATCTAAGAATTTATCTAGCGGTGAAGCATAGTTTGTGGTTTAATGCCACTTATAAAAACCTGTGTTAGTCTTAGGCAGTATTGCCTTCTTGTGCGCTTCTAAGTCGCGTTCAAAACCTCAAAATTTCAATTTGAATCAATTAATGCTAAATTAGATACTAAAATTTTATCCAAAACATTAACTATCGATGAGGGACGAAGCCAGGATTTTATTAGTGGAGGTCAAATTTTTTTTAGCTGTCTATAATATTTCGCAGTAAAATAAATGGTTAAAAAAGTAAAAAAACAAAACAAAAAACAATCCAAAAATTTAAGTGCAGCTATACCCGAATTTATCTAGAATATTTTACGATGAAATGAACTGTCCAAAAAACAAATCAACCAGTCAAGAATTTGAGTACCACTCCATCCCTAGAAAGTATACATGGTACCATCAACTAGTAAACAAAAATCAAATATTTAGTACTCACATGACCCCTCCTTGCCCCCCTACAGTTTCGTGCCTGTCAAATACCACAGGCTCAAGTGACCAATATTGATGTTCTAAATGTCATGGATCAAACAGAGAGGGTGGTTCTTATTAACCTTTCCACCTAAACAGTTAATCTGCATGTCATCTAGTGTCTGCTTGACCCTTTTTTACAAACTTGACGCCTTGTGCTAAAGGCAAGCAGTTACATTTCCTTTTGATACCCAGGCAAATCAGATACTGCTGAGTGCTTATGAGAGAATATGCATTGCAAGACATGTTGCCGTTTCATTATTTTCAGAGCGATTTGTACTCCTTTAGGAACTTAGCATTCAACTGACATATGCTTTGATCACACGAATTATCTACCGGGTTAAATATTGTATCAAGCATTAAAGATGGTTAGGTTTATTTTAACTTTTACAGGTAATCAAGTATGTGTTTTGGAACTTACCCTTGAGGATCTGAATCCTGAAACATTGTCCTAACCATAGATTGTAGTTCAGAAACGCGAAAAGAGACAGATGCCTGAAGAGAATGAGGAACCAAAATCTCAGAAGAAACAAGTTTTCTAAGCTTGCGCCAATTGAGCCCATAGTTAGCCGTACCTAGAATGGTAAAAGCGTAGGTCAGGTCCTTGAAGGAAAGAAACTGAGGTCGGTTCGCAAAAACGGTCCCATGAAAAAGAAGGCATTCTTCGGCCAAAGCAGCTTTGCCTACGACTAAAATGTCACGGTTTCCAAAACGAAGTGAAAGTATTGGGCCGTATCGATCATGCATTCGGTTCATCGTGTGGTGCACCGGCTCTTTAATGTTTAGCAGATGTAGATGGCCTATTATAGGAAGGCCTAATGGGCCTGGTGGCCCTTTGCTTTTCTTCTTCATTAATAAACAAAATAGTATCAGTGTGAAGACGGTTATAGCTGTATGCGTTGGATTTAGCTCCATCTAGAAAATTATGTTGAGATTATGACTGTATTGTTGTATGTGGTGTATTTGACATTTACATGTATATGTAGTGAAACTGAAGTTTGTCTGCTTGCTGGAAGAATCGTTTTTGTATCATGAAAGGAATTGCACTAATGTCAACTGATGTTTTATTGACCAAATGCTTGCGTTTTATATTTTTATTCCAGTGAGTTGGTAAAATGTGTAGCATATGAGCATTTCAAGACTGAAACTATGGTTAAATGTTTAAATTTGTGAATTTTTATTCTAATATATTGAAGGCCCTGTCAACTAACGTACTGGGCAAGTGGCTTTTGGGCTTGCTTAGTAGCCAAATTTTTAATTCAACCATACTAGAACTGAACATGCCTAGCTTTTGAATTGCGGTTTCATGAAACAGGTAAACAGGCACAAACCTAGCTTTTGAAGTTTGGATTTTAGCGTGAAAGAAACCTTATAGCGTAAATGATGAAATGACTGCATCCTTGAATTTCTTGATTTACACTAAAAAATGTCGTTGAAACTAAAATTCAGTTTTTTTATTTTTTCGACTGATTTTTTTTCGAAGTGTGTTCTGCCAAAAACCATGAAATATTAATATTCTTATCAAATCTTTTTTGTATAGGAGGGAAAATATTAATATTCTTTTGAATAAGAAACCGTATACGTCAATAGCTGAAATATTAGTAAGTAATGAAAATTGCTTGGTTGTTCATTACTCCCATTTCATCCATCCAATCCAGTTTCTTATTTGAAGTAGAAGCAAAGAAAGCATAGGCAGCTTTGATCGGGGACAGTATCATTCGTACATACTAATCAAGATTTTAAATCTTGGATGTCACTCTCATTTTATTTTGAAATTTTAGAGACTCGATTTCATATCTAAAGAGATTTCGAACAGGACGAGTCTAATTCGGACGTTTGTCCTGGAGTTCTCTCTTGGATCTTAAAGCTCATATCAAAATCATATCAAGAGTATATGATATGTTGAAAATTGATATACTTACACAGCATCATTTTTTTTTTTGAATTTGTTTAGAGGGAAACCGACCGAAGTCGTAAAATACCCTTAGTGCACCTAGTCCGGTCCGCGAGCACAATATAAATGACTGATTTTAGCGTTTGCATATGATAAGTTCTTAGCATGTCTATCTAAATTTCAAACCCATGTCATTGTTACCACGACGCAATCGTTACACGGTAATTTATATGAATGATATTATTAAAATAACAACTTAAACTTGAATTACAAAATCATTCCATTGTTATTAATCTAAGAAAAAAATATTTGAATTCATAAATCATAGTATGTTTAAAATAAATAAAAAATAACATAATACAAATGGATTATACATCTTACAATTTATGATCTATGAACATGAATTATTGTTAGATATAAAAACATAAAAAAGATTCAAAACATTAAACAGTTGCACATAAGTAGCACCTAAAATACACAATTTTTATAAATAAATGCACATAAAAATATATCAAATATGAAAATCCTATCTGAATCTGAATCTCCCTCGAGCTTCAACGGCAAAGACATCCTCAGTGACAGATCCACAAGCTACTCTGAACAACCGAAACAAAAGCGTTGGACTTAAGTACTCATGCAGATTGGCAGTACCAACTATCAACAGGCAAGCCAACATGAGTGGGAAGAAATAAAAGCTAAGGTCAAAGGCAAAACAAGGAAAGCACGACACGACTGTTTACTTTTGTGTTAAAGAAATATATACAGTGCATATGGGCGGAGAGAAACAAAAGGGTGTTTGACCCAGATTATTCGATGACTGCAGTGCAGCTCAAACATCGGATATCGCATGAGACGAGGGATGGACTTAAATTTCTGAAATTTGCATTTCATCCTGACATTTTTGGAAACTTATGATGGCTACTGTTTCTTGCAATTTTTGTATTTATGTGTCTTGTTTACTATCTCTTAGCATTTATATATCGTGTTATCCCTGTTTTCTTTTGTAGTTTGTCTGACTTTGTTTCTATGTATTGCCTTTCGGTATATTTACAAAAATGGTTGGGGACCATTCAACCCCGTCGGCTTTGCCGATTAAAAAAAAAAAAAAAAAAAGTATTATGATAAACCAAAATAGAATCTGATTTTTAACAAGTTAAGTAGCAAAAAGATTCAATATTATATCTTAAAGCACTATTCCCTCGAGTGACTCGAGATATTACTCGTATGTCTGCCATAAGGTAGATCGATTTAGAATTTTTTTAATGGTTAATGTTAACAACTAAAAAAGAGGGATTCATTATTAAAATAACAAAAAAAATATAATTGTTAGAATTGATTTTTTTTTAATTATTGTTCTAGAACAAACACAAACTTAAATTCTAGCCTAAAAAGACAGAATCTCGACCGATATTTAAATATCTTGCCTCAGCCGATATATTCCTGATATTGCCATATGTCAGACAATATATTCGAAACAAAATTTATTGTAAAAAAATTTGTTTCGATGCGTGGGTATGTTAAAATGGGATCTCAGACAAGATATCGAATGACATTCTCGAAGACTGAAATAGTAATTAGGGGTGAGCATTATTCGGTTAAACCAACCAAACCAATTTATTTTGGTCAGTTTGGCTCGGCTTTGAAATTAAATCGGTTTGTAATCAGCCCAATTTTTTTTTTTAAGTTCGGCTATCGATTTAACCAAATTAACTGAAGTTTTACTATATTTTCAAAAGTATCGGTATTACAATAAATATTTTTGGTTAGTTTAGTTATTTAGGTATATATTAATCATCACCTATGTGTCAAAATTGATATTAAAAAGCAAAAATATCAAAAATAATAATACTGTAATCATATATTTATAATTTATTTAAAATTATAGTGAGTATTTCAAACACGAAGTGTAAAACATTTTTAGTTCGGTTTAATCGGATAACCAACCAAACCAACCAAACTTAATTTGGTTGGTTTGGTTTGGTTTTCGTTATTGGTTTTAGTTTGGTTTAACAAATTTATCATCGGATAAACCAAAGCAACCAAACGCTCACCCTAATAGTAATAGTAATGTATCTAATCATAAATAATATTAGGGTTTCCCCAGTAATACATGCATAATTAGATTTTTGAAAAGACAAGAAATGAGGAAAAACAATTTCCTCCAAATAAAGGCTTTATTAATACCACCAAAAAGATTACTAAAGACAGCCTTGAAATTGAGAAGAAATCTCAATTTTTGAAACCCTAAAAATATTTTTTTTCCCTTTTATAATTGCGATATATTTTTACTTAGGAACCAACATGAATTACCTTAAGGAAATATTCAATAGTCGCTTGGAGAACAAAAATATGCTTGGAGGATTTTTGTCTAGGAGGCAACCTAAACTTACTTAGGCAAAAAGAAACCTAAGCTTACTTAGGCAAATATTAAATTTTAATGTTGCAATTTAATTTTGTATAATTACTTGTGCAAAAAAGCGTTAAGCGGTTAAATAATTTTAGGGAAGTAATCTATGTTTCAAAGTATGAATGGATATGAGCCTAATTTTTTAAAGAGAGAGACACGAGTGTAAAATTTCCTAATTTATTTCTATGCCAACCTTGATTTTATAACATTGATCATAACATATTAACTTCAGGTATCATAATCCATAACTTAGTAGTTCAGTTATCACTAATGCAAACAATTACAACTTTATATTGTGATATATAATGATTGCTATTGCATCCTTGTGGTAAATATGGATGCATTAACACAAGTTACTTGAATCCTAAATAAACTAAAGCACGATAAAAAGAAGTACAAAAGAACATTTGATGAATATACATTAAATTGAAGGTAATTTTTATTCTAATCCGCAATATTAGTAAGTTAATCCACCATATTTTATAGGATCGTTGACTTTTACCAAAATTTAAATTTTAAACAGTGTTTCCACAAAAAAGACGTACTTATTTTCTCTTCTTCTCGGTCTTCTTCTCTATGTTTTCCGTCGTCTTCTTATTTCTGGAATCCTAGCATCTAAATCCAAGCTTAAACGGGGTAATTCAAAATAATAACAGTAAGTAGTTTATTTTTTTTGGAAATTGATTAATTGTATACAAAATTGTATATTTTTTTAATATCACCATTATCACATATAATTGTAGTTAGCTATTTTCTGAAATCTTGAAAAAATTGTACACTAGTAGAATATCATTTTATTCAAATACTGTAATAAGAGTATAGACTGTTTGGATAACATTCACTATTTAGACCGCCTAAGTAGTTATACTCTCAAATAATTATAATATACAATTTTCTCTTTTATTGATTTGTTAGTATTGTTTAATTACTTGCTATTTGTCTAATATGTAGATCTTGAATTTGATTTTACTTCTTATTTACTGTTGTTGTCCGGTGCAATTGGTGATGTATCTTCAAAATATTAAGCTATTTTAAAACATCTGATGCGAACTCCTCTATTGGAATCTTGATCTTAGTTTTTATTTTTATAATCATCTACTACCATATCATGTCTAATCATGTTCAGAGATAATTAGTGAACTAATTGTATCTAATTGATTGCTTCTTTGCTGAATTCAAGTGCTATCAACTCTATTTTTAACATATTTATTTGTTATTACTTTATCAAATGGAAGGGAAAATTCAACGCAATAATTGTGAAATAACGCAGAATTGTGAAAGAAGAAGCACAAAATCGATTGTTAGCTATATAATAGGGTAAAATCTTTAAGTTAATCCACTGGTGGATTAACTTACAAAATAGTTGTGGATTAACTTATTAAAAATGTGGATTAGAATAAAAATTACCTAAATTGAATGAGTAAAATAAAAAAAATTGATTTCATTATTTAGAACAAATGTACCTTAACACCTACCGAAATTAGGTGCATCAAACATGTGTTAATATGATGCATCTTTCTTTAACAAACATAAATACATCTAATCATAGATTTAGCAACACTTAGTTGTGAAAATTGAAATAAGGAGCGTTCCGGGGCACTTATGTTTTGCAGCATCCCTTTAGGCATTCCTACCCTACCGTGAGCTACACCAATCCAAATCCAACAAGATTTTATAGATGTTCAGTCCATATATATATGTATATATATATATATATGTATATGTATATATATAATCATCTATTCAAAATTTAAGCTCGTTCTGATATTCATAACATTTTCAAAACCTTAGCTCAATTATTCACCGTTCAGACATTTATCTGAACCATTAAATATATTATTCTATGAATATCGGAACGATCTCAAAATTTGGATAGATGATAATATATATGTGGATTGAACATCTACAAAATCTTGTTGAATTTGGATTAATGTAGCTCACAGTATGATAGAGTGCTAAAGGGATGTGGTAAAACAGGGGTGCCCCGCAACGCTTCTCCCTCTCTCTCTCTCTCTCTATATATATATATATATGTGTGTGTGTGTGTGTGCTTTTGTGTGTGTGTGCGTGCATGCGAGAGAGAGTGAGTGAGTGTGTGTGTGTGTGTGTATGAGAGAGAGAGAGAGTGAGTGTATGTGTGTGAGTGTGTGTGTGTATATATACATGTGTGTTTGTGTGTGTGTGTGTATATATATATATATATTTGTGTGTACAAACACACACATGCACAACCCCGCCTTATGCATGTGCACACAAGTATATATCTGCATTTATATTAAAAGTCACAAAAAAATTGTAAATTATCCATTAGCAGTCAAGTGAAACCAAATTTTCCGATACGTTAAAATGTGAAACCACTACTTAATATTTTTAAATAATTATTAAAAAAACCCGTTTAAGTGTTTTGCAACTTACCTAGGTAACTTAGTGTAGCTCTACTCTAATCGATAGGAAGAAAATGAAATACGAGACCTTCATTCTAAAGAGAGGGCGAAAAGGTAAAGAGTCTACGAACTAATGGCTTCCTTCTGAATTAGAAGGACAAATAGATGAGGAGGCAGCCCAAGCTACTACAAAAATGCGAGCCTTGGTAATTCTATTAGACCGATAAATCAATTTTTTTTTTTGAAAATAAGTATTTATATACTACTCTAGGTAGTATATAATATATATACATGGCAGATAAGTTAAATCCCGCAAAGCTAGATTCATATCAATGACATTTCATAGCATATTGAAGTGTCTTAACCACTTTTTTTTAGCAAGATGGGTGTGTAGCACGGAGCTACATCCGATGAAGCTTATATATATATACATACATACATATATGTATGTATATGTAGATAGGTATATAATTTGGTTGACAGGCCCAACCAGTGGTGTAACAACCCGTATTTTTGAATAACATGCTATAAAGTAAATCAAGGTAGAATTAAATTATAAAATATGAATCAAGGGAAACGGGCTGTGCCATTGCGTTCGTCTCGGAAAAATATGCGAAATAGAGTCCAAGTTTTCGAAAATCGGAGTCCGTATGACCCAGTTATGACCCAATGAAGATTTCAGAAAATTCCAAGTTAAAAATCAGGTTCAAAAATCAAATCTGGAGCCAGAAAGCATGGGCGGGCAAACCTCCTGCCAAAACCCCAAGTCGACATGGGAGTCGACTGGTGTGTCGACACACCCTGGGTGGTGTCGAATGCCCAGTCGACACCCCTGTCGACACGGGTGGCCGAGCCATCCTGGCTTGGTGCACCTCCACTTGTCTCTGGTCCAGTTCTAGAAGTTTCTGACGGGATTTGACGGACCTGATGTGTTTTAGGGTTAATCCTATGGTCTAAACTAACCTAATCACCTATAAAAAGACCCTAATACCTAGCCTAAGTCATCATAAATCAATCCTACAACTAAACTATGCCAAAATGTTTAATCATGGCCTCCACCCTCTTGTCATAGCCTCCATCTTCATTCATATGAGAGTTCCTAAGCTTGTTTGAGAGTTTCTAAGGCCAAAGTTCAATCTTTCTTCATCAAAGCAAGGATCTTCTTCTTATTTCTCAAGGGTTTTCATTGAAGCTTGCTATTTGGGGGTCTTTAGAGTTGCTAGTGGCTTCGTCTCAATCTTATTTATATTTTATAAGTCTTCATAGCATTGTAAGCCCTATACTACTCTTAGATTCTAACTATGAAGTTAAATATGACATGTTGCAAGTTTGAGTTTGGGCCTAAGTATGATATGTGCTTTGATTCTATCATGTTATGCATAGATTTATTCTATGCATGTTTGTAAAGCTATCACCTTTACCTTATGCATAGAAAGCTATGAGCTTTGATTGGAAATGTTGCATAAAGTAACATAGAAACTCTCATAAACCTTGTGTTATCTTGCATATGATGTTATATGCGAATCACTAGCTATCATCCTATGTCATCTATGATCATGTTTCACCTATTTGCTAAAGTTTGATATCATGCATGTTTTGAGACTTATAATGTAATATGCAAGTTTATGATCTCTCATAAACCTTATGTTATCTTGCATATGATGTTATATGCGAATCACTAGCTATCATCCTATGCCATTTATGATCATGTTTCACCTATTCGCTAAGTTTGAATGTTATGCATGTTTTGAGGTTCATAATGTAACATGCAAGTTTAAATGAACATATTTATGCCTCATATGCCACCATGTTTAACTTGTGGCCAACCTTATTACCTTATGCCCTTTTTGCCATGCTTTTGCCAAGTTCCCTCTTTTGATCTATGTTAAGTTATGCGAAACGTACATGCGATGGGAATGCGTTGGGTTTGGGTAATATTAATGACATGAAAACATGGTTTTAAAATATGACATGAACATTGACTTGTGATTATGTTTGTGAACATAATGATGGACATGACACTTAGAAAATATGAGTGTGGCCAACTCGAGGTTGGGTTGAGTTTGTAGCATAAATCTACCCGGAACCGACCGGCTTAACTAGTGGCTACAAACAATAGGACCCAATGTGAGTAGTTGGTCATGTTGTGCTTAAACCCGAGGTTAGACTAGGTTGTGGTGTAAAGCTACCCGGACCCGCCCGGTTTAACTAGTAACCACAACAAGGTCTGATGTGAGAGGTTGGGTGCATTAAATTAATTAATGCCACATGATAGGGTTAAGTCATGGACCACTTGAATACTTAACCGATTAAACACGATGGGTTGATAGGGTTAAGTCATGAACCTTGGGTACACTTAACCAACTTGATGGGGTAGGGTTAACCACATTTAACCCGTTAGAAACCCTAGTTACGTGGTCCTTTTCACCAATAACCCTCTTGATTGTATCATGATACCCTAGGGACTAGGCTAGGGTGGGGCACGATTACTGGGCTGACATGTAAGCGACCAAAACGACGGCTGAGTAGGTGCGCCGGTGTAGGTTTAGGCGGACTATGGTCGTGCACATGGTCCGGAGTTGAAAAAGCAGACACGGGCACCCGTAGGTCTAGACTGTGCGTGCTTGATTTGTGTCCGTGGTTGGCACCCTAGGGCTTGATACACCCTAGGGTGGACCTAGCACAGTTTGACTACACTTCGTGATTGGGCCGTATGACACCGACACTTGACGAGTTAGGCTTTTAGGGAGCCGATCGACTAGACCGTGTTGTTGGACCTTGATCTAGGTCATCTCGGGATGTTGGGCCAAGATTGGGCCAATGGATCTTTTCTTGTTGATACTTGACATAGATTACTAGTACACACTTGGTGCAACTTAACCTTGTATATGCGATGCCACACTTGATCTGTCTCTTCACCATGCCAGTTATCACCCCATGTTTCATCTCTGCTTTACATGTCCATTTAACTTTATTAGTTTTTATACTAATAGTAGATAGGACTTACCAGTCTTTTTGACTGACCCGTTTTCTTTCGCCTCTTTTCTTCCGTTTCCTCCCCCCCAGGTTTGCAGGGTGGGAACACTGTTATCTAGCTGGATCTTTAGCTGCTTTTCTGGATAGCTCATGTATGGTTTCGACTTGAGCATGCTATGGCCTTATGCTACTTTGGGGATAGTTACTTTATGTTTTTTTTCCAGTTTTCAGTTTATGTTATAGACTTTGTTTTATGGGAAAATAATGACCAAGTACTTTGATGTAACTTGACTATGGTTTTGAAATGCTAGTTTTATCCGCTGCTTTACTACTCTGTTTTACTTATATGTTCTGTCTTGTGATACCTGCATGCATGTTTACCTTGTCCAACACCCCTCCGAAGCTAGTGTACTTGCAAGAGTGACCCTGGCGGAGGTGGGGTGTTACATTTGGTATCAGAGCATAAGGTTTACAAGATTTGAGCAAAAGTGTTTTTAAAACTTACCTTTCTGGAAAACTATTTTCAAAACCAATTAAGTATTTTCCAAGAAAAAATCTAGTTTATTTTAAAAAGGCTATTCCCCAAAAGCCATTAGCACTATCCTTCGTTTCCTCATTCTAAATCTATCTTTTCCTTTATCAGCATGGCCGATCTTAACCTTCCCGAGGGAGTAACCATTCCCGGATGGTTCCGGAGGTACTTGGAAGCTAGGGCCAACGATGCGGGCCCAGCAAATACTCCCACCGTAACTGAGGTTCCTCCTCCTCAGCATCCACAAGCAGATTTCGCAAAGGTCTGCTAGGACTTTAAGGCGATGGGTGGCAAGAATTTCATTGGGACGGAGACTTTTTTGGAGGCACGAAATTGGTTGAAAGAAACTGAAGATCTTTTCGCTATCTTTGATGTGGAAGACCATAGAAAGGTTTTATTGGCAGCATGGCTATTAAAAGAAGAAGCTGCTTATTGGTGGGAGGTCACCAATGCTACTAGGCCTATAGAGACTTGGGCCGACTTTAGGACGAGGTTTGGGCTTAAGTTTCTATCATCAGTTGAGGCGAATCTGCAATTGGAGAAGTTTATATCTCTGAAGCAAGGGGACATGACAGTGAGGGAGTATGTGAATAAGTTTAACCAGCTCGCTCGATTCGGTTTGGACATGGTTAATACTCCCCAGAAGAAGGCTTTACGCTTTGCACGAGGGTTGAATGAGCCATTACAAGGTTTAGCCCTATCTCATATACCCATGGGGGCCACTTTTGAAGGCCTAGTAGACATGGCATTGCTTCAAGGGGACGATAAGAATGGCAAGAAGGAAGTTAAGACTAATGAGACTCAAACCAAGAAGACGGACTCCAAGTGGGGAGGAAATCAGAGCAATCAGAACAACAAGAACAACAAGGGCAACAAGGCCAAGGCAAAAGACCCAAGAAAATGCAACTTCTGTGGGATTGTTGGGCACATAGCCAAAGATTGCAGAAAGAAGAAGAGGAAGTTGGGTGAATGCTTTCACTGTGGAGAGCCTGGACACCTTAGCAAGGATTGCCCCAAGAAGCAAGGACAAGGGCAAGGGCAGAATCAGCGTGCAGGACCTTCTGGAGGGCAAGTGCATGCTCTCAACACTGCTCCAGTTCAGGACCGAGGTAGTATTTCTGTGGAAAGTCTTGTTTATATTTCTGACTTTCCTGTTCGCACCTTATTTGATTCTAGCGCATCACATACCTTTATTTCTTCTGACATTGTTGAAAGTTTGCACCTAAGTACTAGTCTAGTTGAGGATCCCGTCAGTGTTTCAAATCCAATTGGGGGTTCCGCCCATTTATCTATGATTTGTGTGGATTTGAAGATTTCTATCTTGACCGTAGAATTCACGTGTAATGCTTATGTTCCCGGGTTCACGGGATATGGGTTGATCTTGGGCATGGATCGGTTGTCCAGTTATGGAGCCATTCTCGATTGTGAGCATAGGGTGGTGAGTCTCATGACTCGCCTCGGTAATACCCTAGAAATTTCTTGTAACCCTAGAGGTCCCGTCATGTTATGTTATCTTGAATCTCTTGACTCGTCCATCAATGATCTACAATCTGTAAGGGTGGTTCGAGAATATCCTGATGTCTTTGAAGAGGTTAAGGGGTTACCCCCTAAACGAGAGATAGATTTTCGCATTTATCTTGTTGATAATGCCAAGCCAGTATCATTGCCCGTTAGGCATAGGGCCCCGCGAGAAAGAAGAGAGCTCAGTAATCAAATCAAGGAGCTGCTTGAGAAATTTTTTATTAGGCGAAGCATTTCTGAATGGGGTGCTCCGGTGGTATTCGCTACTAAGGCGGATGGTTCGCTTCGTCTATGTGTTGATTATCGAGAGTTGAACAAGCTGACAAAGAAGAATAGGCACCCGTTACCAAGGATTGACGACCTCTTTGATCAGCTTGTTGGTGCTTCTGTTTTCTCTCAGCTCGATCTAGCCACCAGATTCCATCAGCTTAGAGTGGCTGAGGATAGTATTGATAAAACTGCGTTTAGGACTCCAGATGGATTCTTTGAATGGCTTGTCATGCCATTCGGTTTGACTAATGCACCCGCCTACTTCGTAGATTTGATGAGTAGGGTGTTCAGGGAGTTCCTTAACAAGTTTGTTGTTGTCTTCGTGGATGATATCCTGATCTTCTCAAAGGATGAGGAAGAGCATGCTAGGCATCTCAAGGAAGTGATGGATACGCTTAGAGCGCATCAGTTGAAAGCCAAGTTCTCCAAATGCCATTTCTGGAGAAGGGAAGTTCGGTTTCTTGGACATATAGTTTCTAAGCAAGGCATAGCGGTGGATCCCGCGAAAGTGGTTGCAGTTCAAGACTGGAAGACTCCTAGGAATGCAACCGAAGTAAGAAGCTTTCTCGGTATGGCGGGCTATTATAGGAAGTTCATCAGGGACTTCGCTAAGATTTCGACCTCTCTTACTAAGTTGACGAAGAAGAACTTAGTCTTTGCATGGGACTTAGAGTGTGAGCTTGCTTTTCAAAGGCTCAAGAGGGCCCTTACCACAGCTCCAGTTTTGGCATTACCCGATAGTGGTAAGATGTTTATCGTGTACACCGATGCATGTGGCACGGGGTTAGGTGCTGTCCTGATGCAAGAAGGAAGAGTGATATGTTATGGGGGTAGGCAACTTAAAGTTCATGAGAATAACTATCCCACTCATGATTTGGAGTTGGCGGCGATCGTTTTTGCACTCAAATCCTGGCGCCACTATCTTCTAGGCGAAAGGTTTGAGTTGTATACTAATCACAAGTCACTCAAGTACCTCTTCTCGCAGAAAGATCTGAATCTAAGGCAGCAAAGGTGGATGAAATTCTTGGCATCATATGACTTCGAGATAGCTTATACCCCTGGCAAGGGTAATGTTGTGGCAGATGCACTAAGCAGAAGGAGGTTGACTTTGAGTCCCTTGTTTATTGAGATGAAGAACTTAGAGTTCTTGGCAACCTTTGATTTCACGATGGCTGTTGAGTCGATGACGGGTTCATTAGCATCCCTTGAGCTTAGACCCACACTTCTTGATCAAGTAGGGACTTCACAGAAAGAAGACCCGCAAATAGTGGAGATCATGGGCAAGTTGATCCGTGGTGAGACGTCTAGTCACCTTGCTAGATATACTATTGATGACAAGGGTTGGCTAAGGCGTGATGGAAGGCTATGCGTTCCACAAGTAGGAGACTTGGTGCATAAAGTTCTCGAAGAAGCCCATCACTCAAAGATGACTATACATCCTGGAGGAGATAAGATGTATAGGGATATGAAGCGCATTTTCTTCTGGGCCGGAATGAAGAAAGATGTGGCAGAGTATGTTTCAAAGTGCATGGTGTTCCAATAAGTGAAAGCCGAGTCAAAGAAACCCGGTGGGCTATTACATCCATTGGAGGTCCCGCAATGGAAGTGGGAAAGTATCTCTATGGATTTTGTGGATGGACTGCCTAGGTCAAGGAAAGGGAATACGAGCATATGGGTCATAGTTGATAGACTTACGAAGAGTGCTCATTTCATCCCAGTGAAGAGGAAAAGGACCGCATCATGGCTAGCATCTATTTATCTTCGAGAGATAGTGCAGTTGCATGGAGTTCCTTCTAGCATAGTTAGCGATCGTGACCCAATTTTCACTAGCCAGTTCTGGAATAGTTTGCAAGAAGCGATGGGTACGCGATTGAATCTGAGTACAGCCTATCACCCCCAGACGGATGGCCAAACCGAAAGGGTGAATAGAGTGCTAGAAGATCTTTTGAGGCTATGTGTTCTTGACTTTGGTGGTACTTGGGAAGACTACCTTCCTCTTGTAGAGTTTGCTTATAATAATAGCTATCAAGCCAGCATAGGGATGGCACCATTTGAAGCCTTGTATGGGAGGCCGTGTAGGTCACCATCTTGTTGGTGGGAGACAATGGATAGGCTTATACTTGGGCCCGATATGATACGGGACACATCCGAGAAAGTTGAATTGGTGAGAAGACGGATGAAAGCGGCCCAAGACAGACAGAAATCCTATGCTGACAAGCGGAGGACAGATTTGGAATTCGAAATTAGGGATATGGTCTTCGTGAAGGTTTCTCCTTTGCGTAATGTGGTACGTTTTGGAGCAGTTGGGAAACTGGCACCAAGGTTCGTAGGACCCTTCCCTATCATAGAGAGAATTGGAAAGATGGCTTATAAGGTGGAATTGCCCGAGAAACTAGCCGGAGTGCATAATGTCTTTCATGTCTCGCATCTCCGAAAGTGCCTACATGAGTCCGCTGAGGTGGTTGAACCAAGCATTCTTGAAGACGTGGAGGTAGAGAAAGAGGCAACCTTGAGGAGAGCTCCGATTCGTATCTTGGGAACAGAGATCAAGAAGCTAAGAAATCGAGAAGTTAAATTGGTGAAAGTTCAGTGGATTGAAGCCGAAGAGGATGCAACTTGGGAAACCGAGGAGAAGATGCGTGGGCTTTATCCATTTCTTTTTGAGGGTACATTCTCGACCTCTTTTCCTTTTACATGTCTTCCTTTTTGCTATCCATGTTTATCCTGTTTATCTTGTTATCTCGTTAACCTTGTCATGAGAACCTTAAGTAGAAACCCTTTGGATGAAACATGTATTTGAAACATGTTATGCTTGATGTTTGCAAGTGGTTGCAAGTGTTTGCAAGTGGATACTCGTGGATGCATGATACACATTAGGCACTAAGATCGGCTCACACACTTTCATATTGCATATGCATGAGTGCTGATACTTATTCATGGATGAAACTTGTTACGCTATCACGTGGATGTTGCATATGGATGAATGTTATGTGCACTCATGTAGAGATTATAAATTATGTTAGGATTTTGCATACATATGGACTCATTTCACTAACATACTTTGCATTAAGGAGATTTACTGAATCAGTAACCGCCTGATTTTCGCATTAGATAAGTACATACACACACATCTTTGCATATAATCATACAACATTTAGAATGTGTTAAGGACATTGACTGCACGTGGATGATGTTTTGAGTAGATGGATGATGGATGGTAGGATACGTACTTCCTAACTTAGAGAATTCGGGGACGAAATCCTTTAAGGAGGGGAGAATGTAACAACCCGTATTTTTGAATAACATGCTATTAAGTAAATCAAGGTAGAATTAAATTATAAAATATGAATCAAGGGAAACAGGTTGTGCCATTGCGTTCGTCTCGGAAAAATACGCGAAATAGAGTCCAAGTTTTCGAAAATCGGAGTCCGTATGACCCAGTTATGGCCCAATGAAGATTTCAGAAAATTCCAAGTTAAAAATCAGGTTCAAAAATCAAATCTGGAGCCAGAAAGCATGGGCGGGCAAACCTCCCGCCAAAACCCCAAGTCGACATGGGAGTCGACTGGGGTGTCGACACACCCTGGGTGGTGTCGACTGCCCAGTCGACACCCCTGTCGACACGGGTGGCCGAGCCATCCTGGCTTGGTGCACCTCCACTTGTCTCTGGTCCAGTTCTAGAAGTTTCTGATGGGATTTGACGGACCTGATGTGTTTTAGGGTTAATCCTATGGTCTAAACTAACCTAATCACCTATAAAAAGACCCTAATACCTAGCCTAAGTCGTCATAAATCAATCCTACAACTAAACTATGCCAAAATGTTTAATCATGGCCTCCACCCTCTTGTCATAGCCTCCATCTTCATTCATATGAGAGTTCCTAAGCTTGTTTGAGAGTTTCTAAGGCCAAAGTTCAATCTTTCTTCATCAAAGCAAGGATCTTCTTCTTGTTTCTCAAGGGTTTTCATTAAAGCTTGCTATTCGGGGGTCTTTAGAGTTGCTAGTGGCTTCGTCTCAATCTTATTTATATTTTATAAGTCTTCATAGCATTGTAAGCCCTATACTACTCTTAGATTCTAACTATGAAGTTAAATATGACATGTTGCAAGTTTGAGTTTGGGCCTAAGTATGATATGTGCTTTGATTCTATCATGTTATGCATAGATTTATTCTATGCATGTTTGTAAAGCTATCACCTTTACCTTATGCATAGAAAGCTATGAGCTTTGATTGGAAATGTTGCATAAAGTAACATAGAAATTCTCATAAACCTTGTGTTATCTTGCATATGATGTTATATGCGAATCACTAGCTATCATCCTATGTCATCTTTGATCATGTTTCACCTATTTGCTAAAGTTTGATATCATGCATGTTTTGAGACTTATAATGTAATATGCAAGTTTATGATCTCTCATAAACCTTATGTTATCTTGCATATGATGTTATATGCGAATCACTAGCTATCATCCTATGCCATTTATGATCATGTTTCACATATTCACTAAGTTTGAATGTTATGCATGTTTTGAGGTTCATAATGTAACATGCAAGTTTAAATGAACATATTTATGCCTCATATGCCACCATGTTTAACTTGTGGCCAACCTTATTACCTTATGCCCTTTTTGCCATGCTTTTGCCAAGTTCCCTCTTTTGATCTATGTTAAGTTATGCGAAACGTACATGCGATGGGAATGCGTTGGGTTTGGGTAATATTAATGACATGAAAACATGGTTTTAAAATATGACATGAACATTGACTTGTGATTATGTTTGTGAACATAATGATGGACATGACACTTAGAAAATATGAGTGTGGCCAACTCGAGGTTGGGTTGAGTTTGTAGCATAAATCTACCCGGAACCGACCGGCTTAACTAGTGGCTACAAACAATAGGACCCAATGTGAGTAGTTGGTCATGTTGTGCTTAAACCCGAGGTTAGACTAGGTTGTGGTGTAAAGCTACCCGGACCCGCCCGGCTTAACTAGTAACCACAACAAGGTCTAATGTGAGAGGTTGGGTGCATTAAATTAATTAATGCCACATGATAGGGTTAAGTCATGGACCACTTGAATACTTAACCGATTAAACACGATGGGATGATAGGGTTAAGTCATGAACCTTGGGTACACTTAACCAACTTGATGGGGTAGGGTTAACCACATTTAACCCGTTAGAAACCCTAGTTACGTGGTCCTTTTCACCAATAACCCTCTTGATTGTATCATGATACCCTAGGGACTAGGCTAGGTTGGGGCACGATTACTGGGCTGACATGTAAGCGACCAAAACGACGGCTGAGTAGGTGCGCCGGTGTAGGTTCAGGCGGACTATGGTCGTGCACATGGTCCGGAGTTGAAAAAGCAGACACGGGCACCCGTAGGTCTAGACTGTGCGTGCTTGATTTGTGTCCGTGGTTGGCATCCTAGGGCTTGATACACCCTAGGGTGGACCTAGCACAGTTTGACTACACTTCGTGATTGGGCCGTATGACACCGACACTTGACGAGTTAGGCTTTTAGGGAGCCGATCGACTAGACTGTGTTGTTGGACCTTGATCTAGGTCATCTCGGGATGTTAGGCCAAGATTGGGCCAATGGATCTTTTCTTGTTGATACTTGACATAGATTACTAGTACACACTTGGTGCAACTTAACCTTGTATATGCGATGCCACACTTGATCTGTCTCTTCACCATGCCAGTTGTCACCCCATGTTTCATCTCTGCTTTACATGTCCAGTTAACTTTATTAGTTTTTATACTAATAGTAGATAGGACTTACCAGTCTTTTTGACTGACCCGTTTTCTTTCGCCTCTTTTCTTCCGTTCCCCCCCTAGGTTTGCAGGGTGGGAACACTGTTACCTAGCTGGATATTTAGCTGCTTTTCTGGATAGCTCATGTATGGTTTCGACTTGAGCATGCTATGGCCTTATGCTACTTTGGGGATAGGTACTTTATGTTTTTTTTCCAGTTTTCAGTTTATGTTATAGACTTTGTTTTATGGGAAAATAATGACCAAGTACTTTGATGTAACTTGACTATGGTTTTGAAATGCTAGTTTTATCCGCTGCTTTACTACTCTGTTTTACTTATATGTTCTGTCTTGTGATATCTGCATGCATGTTTACCTTGTCCAACACCCCTCCGAAGCTAGTGTACTTGCAAGAGTGACCCTGGCGGAGGTGGGGTGTTACAAGTGGCATAAAAGTCTAGGACATACATGTCCTCAAAGTTAGCCAAAATACATAGCAACAGATAACTTGCAACAAACAGAGCACTACATATAAGGGATAAAAACCCATATAATACATAACATATGGCCAGAGACCCAATAACATGCGATCAAAAGGGAACAATGAGCTGCTGCCATGAGTCCTTGGAGATAACGACCTTGGAAGAGAAAGCCTAAAGCGAGCATGCATTCTGGTGCATGTCCACAGTTTGAAAAGGTAAAGAATATGATTACATATTCCAACAAGAGCTTCTTGGGTCTTTTGAAGATGTATGCGTTTCTTTCCAACCAGATGCTCCAGGAGAAGAAAGCCACCAGGGAATCGAGGTTCGAGTCAAGGGTGTTATGCTGCCAATATTCAAAAAAGGAGTAGATTTTGGGAATGTAGCCGAGTAGAAATGAACTGATTACAGTCCAGATCGCAAATGGGAAGTCACACTCGAAAAACAGCTGAGATAATAATTCATCCTATTGATTGCATAGCACACACCTAGGATCAATGTTGATGTTAATGCGGCGAAGCCTTTCTTTGGTGTAAATGCGGGTATGAATTAAGCACCATTGGAAGAAGACAACGCGAGGAGGAAGATGACATTTCCAGATGTGGGAAAAGGAGAAGCAACAGCCTGGATGAGTAAGGTAATTGTAGCAGGCCGGGACCGAAAAGATTTTGGATGGGCCTAAGGCCTAGATATATGAATCTTGATGATGAGATAAGCGAGTGGAATGCAAAATAGTGCCAATCGAGGTAATTTCATCTAGAATTCTAAGCCCAAAAAAGGAAGAAGGGCAGAATCCCATTGGACCGAGGCCCATGGCGATAGCGACAGATAGGATATTGGAGGGGTTGTATGAGGATATATTTGGGAACAACTTGGTGAAAGGAAGTTGCTCAAGCCAAATATCAAACTAAAAAAGGCAATTTTCGCCATTGTAATTCTCCATATGAAATACAAATTTAACTCGGTGAATAGTGGAGAGGACATCAGTCCAGAAGGGTGGAGGCGTGAAAAGCAGAGAGAAGTGAAGGACAAGGAAAGGATTAGAGTTGTATAAGTGAAGCAAGATCCAACCTTTCCAAATGAAGACCCCTGGCGAAAGAAGACGCCATAGCCATTTAGCAAGCAACACAAGATTGAAGGAGGCAAGGTTAATGACACCAATGCCACCATAATCCTGATGAAGACAAACGGTTTGCCATTAAATTAGACGTTTGGCTTTACCACCATTCCACAAGAAGGTGCTTCGAATAGAATCAATTTTAGCAATTACCCAAGATGGGTGTTAATGGAAAGACATCCAATAAGAGGGGATGGATGGAAGGACAACTATGATAAGGACGAGACGACCAGCAATGGACAGGGAGAGCGCAAGTCTGGATTCAATCTTGGTGATAAGAGGAAGCGAATCAGATCTGAAGAGTTTGATTGGACGAAGAGGAATACCGAGGTATGTTAGGGAATGAGTCCAGTTTACAGTTCAGACATGCGACAAAATTAGGGCCAAGGTTATTAGAATTTCCCAACATAATGATAGAGCTTTTGTTGAAATTAATAGAGAGACCCGACACGAGTTCAAACGAATAGAGGAGGATCTTAAGGCAGTGGATGCTAGAGGGGGTAGGGGAAGCAAACAAGATAGTGTCATCAACAAATTGTAAGTTGGAGATGGATACATTTGAATTGGGGAGAGAAATGCCAGAGAAGCGATTGTTAGAGATAGATAATCTTACCCTCTGATTGAATACATCTGCTATAAGAACGAAGATGAAGGGTGAGATAGGATCATCTTGTCTTAAGCCACGCCTGGATTTGATCTTACTACCCATTTCACCATTGATACAAATGAAGGATAAGCTAGTGTCAATAATACATTTGATCCAATGGCACCATTTCAAGGGGTAGTCACGATGTGACAAGAATGAAATTCCAATTTACAAAGTCAAAGGCCTTAGAGAAATCAAGTTTAAGTAAAATTCCGGGCGGTGAGGAAAAATGATAGGAAGAGATGACTTCTTAAGTGGCGGCTACTCAATCCAGAATGTTCTTGTCCAGTATGAACGCAGATTGCTCAATACCAACCATAGATGCAATGACTGATTGGAGCCTGTTAGCTAGGACTTTGGTGATGATTTCGAAGGTAGTATTGAGGAGGCTGATGGGGCAGAAAGAGGATAGAGAGTTGGCTACAATGGTTTTGGGGAGGAGAGCTATGTTTGCATAGTCCATCTTGGCAATAGCAGAAGAATTTGATTGAAATTCTAAGCACATATCTAGGATATCGGGATTAATAGTGGGCTAAAAGTGTTTAAAGAATAATGGGGCCAAAGTTGTTCGGCCGAGGGGCTTTATCATCTGCCATGTTTTTCAAGGCTTTCCATATTTCATCTTCTGAGAAAGGTTGATCAATATTGACGGGTTGCGGATTAGGGTAAAGTAGGTTCCAGTCAATCTCAGGAAGAGGTGGGGATGCTTTACCTAGTAAATCATGGTAGAAGTTGGTGAATAAACGTCTAATATCTTGTGGATCAGTGAAGGTAGAGTTATTGTGGATGATTTCAGTTATGAAGCGGGATCGACGATGGCCATTTGCCACACGATAGAAGAAAGCATTATTCTTATCTCCTTCCCCTATAAATTTTGCTTTTGAACGTTGTTTCCACCCAATTTCTTCTTGTTTAATAAGTCTATCCAGTTCAGTCTCCAACTCTTTAAGGTTCAAGCTTTCAGATTCAGTGAGTGGACGGGATTCTTCAAGGATATTAAGGTTTAGGATTTCATCCTGGGTTGATGAAATGCGGGTTTTAAGAGAGCCCCAAATGTGTTTAGTCCATGGACGAATCAATTTTCATAAAGAATGGAGTTTGCATACCACCCTAGCCATAGCAGATTGTGACCCCGATGGTTGAGTCCAAATATGTTTGATAAAATTATCAAAGGAAGGCTCTAAGAGCTAGAGTTTCTCGAATCTAAACGGCCTTTTAAGGTTATTTCCAGTTCCAGAACCAAGCAGAAGTGGGCAATGATCAGAAATAATCGAAGCCAAGCCATTAACTAGAGAGAGAGAGAGACAGAGAGGATAAAGGTCATCCCAAGATAGGCTGAATAGTAAGCAATCAAGTTTAGCTAAGGAGGTCTCTTCTCTTCTAGGGTTTGCATGCTAGAATAATGTTTATCATGCAAACTCATGCCCATGCAATGTGCCAACTTTTTATTTAATGCCTTATTAGCAGAATAAAAAATAACAGTGTCTTAACCACTTAAACAATGGTGTTCGTCCAGACTGAGGAATCATGTCACCGCCCTTTTGAAACATCTGCAAAGAAATAAGGATTTTTTTTTTTGGGGCTGGTTTTACAAATTTATAACAAAAATAACCAACTTTTAAAACCAATTACACAAATAGGCCATTTTTAGCACATCAGATATTGGTGGCATCTCAAACGCCACTAGTATTTTTTTTTTCTTCGGTGGACGACACCTCAGTGTCGTCCATGATACGTTAATTTACACAGGGAGCATCTGAAATGCCACAAGTGAGTGACATTTCCGATGTAGTCCATGTATTGTTTTGCAATATTTAGCATGCCTTTCTTTTTCTTCCACTATTCACTTCAAACAAAAACTCATTCCATCAAAAATATAAGTTTATCTAAACTTCATATTTGCATACGAAATTTTAGATTAGTTCAAAGTAGATCTACTTGAGAATTGACAACTTATTCTTCCTTTCTATTCTTCAAATTACGCCTTTTCAAATATTAGTTTACTAATGTTGATGTTTGTATGGTGTGAAGTTTGGTTCATTATCGAGATAGTGGATTTTTTATAAACATAGAATGGCTCCAAAATGTGTTTTCGATAATATGTTATTTTGATGGTGAATTGATGATAGACAAAGATAATTTGGAAAACATGTTGGAGAGTCATATTAATCGACGAAAGTAGTTAAAGAATGTAATTTGGTTCAGTTGAAAGAATTGATATATAAATCAATAAATATAAAACCCAAAGAATATGATATCGATATGATATGTAATCGATCTACGAATTTCGATCAAAAGCCATTAAAGTAGCTGATGATGATGACGATGTAGAGTTAATGTTCTTAATGACAACGAAATACATAGAGCTGATTTTTTCAAATAATAGACAAGAATAAGTAGAAGGACCCATAACACCATAAGTAGTTAACCATGAAACTTAAGATAGCAGTAGAAGAGTGGAGACTGTCAGAGCTGATCATGAAAATGCACCATCGAGCTTTAATGCTTCATCTATGACAGTGAAGTACAGTCAATGACAAGGCATTTTTTGGATATTCGGCATGTATGAGTTATCAATATGGTATTCGATACAACTATCCTTATTCGACTCAAAAGTGCTTTACACGTGTGATGGAAATGTAAATGATATTTTGGTAATTTGTATGATCTCTAACAATCTGTGTTATTTTATAGTTTTAGTTATAATGTTTTATATGCGGTTATGTTCTACATCGACCAACATCATTTAGCAATGTTAGACCTTCAAATTACCATATGTCGCCTTTTGTGTTTCTCGAGTTATACCATGTAAGTCAAGGTATGTAAATTGTACACAATCAACTTGCATTGCTGTAGATGTGAAAGCTACCATAAAAAGAAAACTTTTTGTGAGTTTTATCCCATCCATGATATTGCTACATGGTCTTATATCGAAGTAAATAACATGGACATAAGAGCAAACGAGACAACCGATGATATGGAAATTGACATGAATGTAGGTGAAGATGAACACATCAGTTCTCTTGTTAATAGTATGGATGTAGCGAGTATGCCAGAGACTGCCACGTCTTGAATCGATAGCATGCAAGTAAATAATGAAGCCTTAAACTACGATTTGACCGCTGTGAAAAAAGGATTGGCTGAAGATAGTGATGAGACAGAAATAGATGTATCTCAGAATGATAACTTATGCATGATATAGATAATGGATAACAGACCTTCAATTCAAAAATGATATATTTTGGATAATAAGCATCCAAAATGGCTTTAAAATTGGTATGATTTTCGAGACGAAAAAAAATCCAAACAACAATTCAGCAAATGGTCAAATCTTCATGCTGTCACTTTTAAACCTACAAAATTAAATAAAACCAAATACATAACTATCTGCATTGTTGACCCTAATTGTCCTCGAAGAGTTTATGCAGTTGTGTCGAAAAAAATCGACTTATTGGATTATACGGAAATATGAAAGTGATCATAAATGTGTGAACCCAACGGTCAACACAAATCATAAGTAAGCAACTTACATGTTTCTAGTTTCAAACATCTTACCATTTGTAAATCTAATTTAAATATAACCACCGACATTGTGCAGGTATTAATGGAGAAACAATTATTTATGAAGATATGAGCCATATGAAGACATGGAGAGCTTTGAGTAAGGCAATCGAAAAGATTTATGGCAATTATGCAGAATCCTACACCACTTTAAGGCAATATTTCATAGAAATTGGTAGCAAGAACCCAAAGAGCATTGGGAATGTTACTACGGATAAATATGGAGTGTTGGAATTATATCAAAAGCAAGATCGGTACTAGAAGAGCAAAGCCATGACTTTTCAACTTTATATTAAAGAAAGTCATCAACAATATATGGAGAGAATGTTATGCCTATGTTTTTGACAGTACACATTCTATGAACTACACGCAAATGAAGCAGCAGCTATGGCGTGGTGTCAGGAATGACCTGAAATTCCTCAAATTTACTTATGATCTAGGCATTTTTGTATCATAATGCTAGCTTTAACTGTATATATTTGTTTTTTGTCTTTGTTATTTAAGTCCTTAATGTGCTTGTATCCCTTGTATTTTCTTTTGTTTTGCTTCTTGCTTTTTTACTATGTAATCATCTTAGCACATCAATAAAGTAGTAGGGGTCCACTCAACCCCGTCAGCTCTGCCAAAATAAACAAATATGGAGTGTCCAAACAAGTATTTTAAGTTTTTCGTATATGTATTGAAGGTTTTGTACATTGTCTTCCCTTATTTTGTATTGATGGGACTCAATTGTAAGGAAAATACAAATGGACATTACCTGTAGCCACTGCTAATGATGCGGATGACCATCTATATTCTTTGGCATATGCAATTATTGAGTAAGAATCTGCCAATAGTTGGGGCTGACTTTTTTCTTGCATTTGCCAGTTCATTCATACAGTCAATGATCAACGAACTACTTTCATTTTTGATAGAATGAAAGGAATACAAAATGTGTTTGAAATAAAGTGGAATTCATCTCATAATAATATTTCTGTGTTAGACATCTTTAGGTCAATTTTCAAACAGTTGGTTTCAAAGACGGATGATTTGAGTCTTTTTATGCAGCGACATGTACTTCGAATGAAATCAAATACTGCAAGATTCAGAAAGAAATAAAAGTCATTCACAGTAGGGTGCAATGGATTGAAAAAAGTATGAATGTAAAAGAGGAAAGTTGGGCCATATGTAAAGATGATGGCGGTCGATTTCATGTCATGACCACAAACGTTCCTGAAAACGTCAATGGTGTATTAAAAGACGTTAGATCATTACTTATGAAAGTTTTGGTTGCATAATCTTTTTTTTTTGGGTTGGTTTATTACTTTTGTAAAAGAAGAGAAGGAGCAAGGAAACTTACAATCTATTTACTCCTAAGTGGGAAGCAAAGATTGCCGACAGAGCCAATGAAGCTACTATACATACAAGGATTGTTCGCTTTAGCTAGGTAGAATGGTAAATTATGCGATATTTTGAAGATGAATTCAAAGTGTTATTAAATGGTAACACTCGCTCATATATGTACAATTCACCATTACTACAACATGTACCTTATACACATGTAATGACTACTTATTCGCCTGTTTCAACTAGAGCTAATAGAGATCATTATGATTTTTCTTCATCATACTATACAATTAGGAAATACCTGGCCGTTTACACCTTGGAATTTGATCCCGTCAAAGATAAACGATATTGGACCTTAAGAGATAACCATTTAGTATTATCTTTTGTAGAAGAAAGGAATCCTATATAGTTGAAACCTGCAAGATTCAAAAATACCATGGACGAGAGTCAAAAACTAAAAGGAAATAGGTGTAGAAAATGCAGCGTTGTAGGTCATAAGAAAAATTAATGTACGTCGGTTCGGTAATGTTATAATTGACCTATTCTTCAACTATTTGTAATCTTACCGTGACAGTAGTCTTGTATTATTGGTTTTATCTAAGAAGACAACTTATATATATATATATGTTAAAATGTTGCAATTTTTGATAGAATTCTACTGAGTACTACTGATTGTTCTTAATACATAAAATATGTTCACTTTCCCTTTAATGATCCACGAGGATAGTACTCTGTAAAGTTGTACATTGCACGATCTAAATGTTAGCCATAAAAATGGTTAACATCCTAGAACTTATCTGTCGATGATGGATGAAAAAGAAGTTTATTTCCACTATAGGGTTAATAACCAGTAGTCATCCCTTAAACATAACAATACATGTTATAAGATTCTCAACCTATATCATGGTGTCATCCCTTTCTATGGAAATATATCCTTTGTTAGAGGAAGCGAATTATAATGAGTCATAAATGAAAATACATATACTGTGAAATGCTAAAAAGAGAAACGGTGTTCGATTTGAATTTTCGATAAAGAGTTACTCCTATCAGTAAAAATAATTGGCTCACCTTTTCGTAGAGATTATTATTACCTAATAATGCAATTCCTTCATATGGGGTTCACACTATAGATATGAATAAAAGTAAGAAAGTATCAGATAAATCTTCTATTTTCAGCCATTAAGAGAGTTAATAGCTGTGATAAATCATGTTCCATTCCCTTAAAATAAAACCAAAAGCTAGTTTTCTTGAATCTTCTTTATTGCTAGTTGAGAATTAAGATTACAAGAAAATAAAAAAGTTCCCGAATTTGATTTTGGAATTAGGGTTTCACTCTGCAGTTTGATGTTATAGAATTTAGAAATGAATTTGTTAAGAACTGGTATGTCTACAACACAGTGTTAGATGGATCTTAAGGCTATTCAGACACTAGAAGGGTGAAGTGTATTTACTATATCTATTCAAATTGAAAACAGAAAGAGACAAGCAATAAAATAAAATGCAGTAAAGTAAATAACACTAGGATTTTTATAGTGGTTCAGATTAACCAACCCTACATCCAGTCCTGCACTCCACCGTGTAGAATTTCACTATAACCTCTTGCTTTCCATGAGTGGCAAGAACATCTTTACAATGTTGATTTCACGGACCACAAGCTATACCTTATCCTTATCGACAACAGAACTATGGCATGTAGTCGTATCTTTAATATAGATTCTTGCAGATTTGGCAATGATCCTATAGACCTCCAATGACAATATATCTTTCAATTCTTTGAGGAAATAAGATGAAATCAAAGAGAGAATGATGTGAACTCAAGTACAACTCTTTGATATTGTGTGGCTTGCAAATGAATGAAGAATTGGAGTGAAAGAGTGGATATGAAAGGATAATTAGAAAGTATTTAATGTATTTGTAGTGAAAATACATGTAGGAGGAGTAGAAGAAAATGAGAAAAATTGATGATAAAATTCGTTTTCAGAAGCCTTTAAATATTGGTTGAAGATATGTGTCTTTCGGGGAAAGAATGGAGGGAAATAACTCTCCATTTGAAATTTGAAATTTTGAAAAATATTATATGTCGACATATGTAACCCTATGTGTCGACATGGTGTTGCAAAATATGAACAACAACACTTATAAGTGTTGCAAACTTTCCGCTCTTCAATTTCTCTTATATTTGTGGATTTTGATGATTTGGTTGAGGTCAATGTTTGATTGTCTTAAAGTATAATTGCCATGGGATCTTTAACAAGTATTCTAAGGTTTAGCCAACTCCTCATCACTTCAAACACCTCTATCCTTTAGTAGTCTTCTCTAATAGGTTTTGTGTTCAGTTGCTTTGATTATCCTTCTTCTGTTATTCTTCCATTGCTTTGATTAACCTTCTTTTATAATTCTTCTTTTGTACTTTTTTTATCTCTGTAAATGTCTCCATAATATATCTGATGTAACTAACAACTTGAGGATATGTTAATACTAATGTTTGCATGGTTGTTGTCATCAAAAGCATACCAAGAATATTAACAAAATTGAATGTCTCGATCTTATTCTTATGAGGTCCTATTTACAGGTGCAGATTGGCTTCCCTTCAGCTTTGAGGTTCTCGTCTAGTAACCATTTCATAGGATTCCTTTAGGGTCACACGAAGGTGCTCCAGATATTAGCAATCTTGTTTTGTCGATATTTTCAAGATCTATCCTTCGGTTGCAGTCTGAATAGTTGCGAGAGGAATAGGTGTGTGCGGGTTCTTGGCTTATAATAACAACTATCTCTGAGTCAGCTTCTCCTCCGGCATGGTTAGTCTTCTTATGAGGTCTGGGGGCTCTTTCGTTGACATCCTACCTTTTGGCTTGATGCTGTTGCGTATTTTGGAATATGCTTCCTTCCGGCCGTCATTAAAGGGTGTGCTTGTTTTTCCAATGCTCTTATTTATTGAAGATGAACCTTTCGGAATATGACTAGAGGAATTTGTTTGTTACAAATTTTCCTGTTTTAAGGTTCTTAGCTCTTTCTTTGTTCTTTCTGATGCTTTACCCATGGCTTAAATCTATTGTTTTCTTTTGCAGGTTCAACAAATCTGAAGTTAATGCCCTTTTGGTTAGAACTAAAAGGGGCTTCCTGATCTGGAAGGAAATTCCCTTTTTCCTTCTTCTCACATTTCAAAAGGATATCGCCAAAGGCTTAACACCACTTCCTTCGGAGTGCCACTGGCTCCTACACTCCTTCACCTCGGTTCTTTTTCTTAATTCCGCCATGGTAACTTTTGGTGCTAACATCTTTCAAAGATTCTCTTTTCCCACTGTCCTTCTTCCACATTATTCAATGATTTTTCTTTGGATTAACATTTAGCCACTTTGTGTGAAAAAAGCTTTTGTTCTTTAGGACAAACCTGCAAACCTATTTATGTTAATAATAATAATTTGTTAGAAAAGATAGAGAAAAGATTTATATATATATATATATATATATATATATATTAAGGAGTTGAAAACCCTACCAAGGTTTCATTAGGAGTTTATTTACCAACCCTAATTTGTGTTCAAATTAATTGTTCATGATTTCTTCCTTGGTGTGGCTTTGAGTTTTAACATCAAGAGCTATTTTGATTACAGACAAAACAACATAAATGCTCTTCTGATGTGTTAAATTCGGAAACCCTAGTTTGAGCATAATTAATGAATCTTCTCTTGACTTAGGAACCCAGATTTGGATAAAATTTCTAAGAGATCCAGTATTTGGATAAAATTATATGAAGTCTTTTTTTACTCAGGAAGTCTAATGCCCAGATTTGGGTAAAAAAAAATCCATATCGAAAAGATTATCCGGTGAAGCCTCCTTTCGGCCAAAGTTTTGGTATAAAGTTGTTGGAAAGCCCAAAACCCAAATTTTGGTATAAAAATAATTGTTATTCAAAAGTTTTCTCCGAAAGTAAAATAAATGAGTACTCCTTATGACCAAATAGCCCAAAACCTAAATTCGAGTAAAAAAAATGATGGATAGTCGGTTATACATCATTTTTATGTTCGCTAATTTAGAAGGCCTAGATTCGGGTGTTAAAGATTTCAAGAAGTCCAGAAAGATTAGTCAAAAATGCAAAGCTTACTGCGGCTCAAGAGTACACAAGACCTAAATTTAGCTAATAAGATAAAAAGACGCCTAGTGATTACTTTTTGGAAGAAGATGAGGCGTCCCTCGTCTTAAGAAACCCAGATTTGGGTAGTAAAAGTCCATAATTTACTTTCTAGAAATAGATGAAGCCCTCTTCGGCTTTCTAGATTCAGATAATAAGATAATAGAAGTCGAGAGACTACTTTCTAGAAGCAGATGAAGCAATCTTTGGCTTGAGAAACTTAGATTCGAGTAATAGAAGTCCATAATTTACTTTTTGGAAATAGACGAAGTCTTCTTTGGCTTAAGAAACCCAGATTCAGGTAATAGGAAGACAGAAGTCCAGAATGTCCTTTTTTACAATTTGATTGAATTTTTTTACTTTTGCTTCTTTTTTGTTACTACATGCATAATATGCTTCTACAACAAGTCTTGCATATTATGAGTAATGCCAGATAACCAATGATAAGAAACTTTTAATTTTCCATTCTACTTATAAAATTTACCAAAAAACTGCAATGTAGAAAAGGAAAAAAAATTAAAGATGGGTGTATTAAAATATACTAGAATAACTTTGAGGATTGACAAAAATAGCTTGATAAGTGATGGCTTGAAGTAGGAAAATGGAGGTGGATGGTAGTTGTACAGAAGAGGGAGTAGTAACTGTTGGGTACAAATGTCTAAATGTGTCCGACGATGGAATTATTTTGCCATCCAACTATAGGAACATGCTTGGTCATGGAAATAGAAGTTGGGATCCCGATGTGGAAGCATATTGTAACAACCTGAAAATTTAATATAGCAAATTTATAGGTCGATCCAACTTGGGAAAAGTGCACACCCTTAGCGCACGTTGTCGATCGGTTTTTCCTGACTCTTGGGTGCCTTTTTTTGGTGAGTTCTGAGATCTGATGGCCTAAAATCTTAACAAAAATCTAACGCATCTAAATGCCCAAGCTTTATTATAAATAGGCTCCAAAAAACTAATCTAAACCTCTATAACGACCCGCATTCTACGTATCGGAGGATCATAGAATATTTATGTTATTTTCATACGAAGTCATATGATTGTGTAACTCTGGGAAACGACTGTTGGGGTCATTTCCCACATTCACGATTTTTGTCGAATTTTAAATAACCATTTTGCCCCTGGAGAATCTTGTTTCGCCTATAACTATTGATTGGTAAAGAGTTTTGACCTGAAACCACTTCCATTAGAATTGGATGATGGTTTCCCATTCCCTAGAGTGATCACATTAATCAAACAGACTTACCGCTTGGGAGATATGGCTGAAATAAGATTTGACGATGGAAAAACAGCCTAATTGGGGTTAATAGGGTGATTAGCAGCTAGGCCCATAACCCATTTCGGGATTAGGGTTGTGAGAGGGCTGAATAGAGTTGGAGAATCATCTCCTTTCATTTTTCTAGCTACCACAAACATTCCTTGAACCCTAGTAATGGCCTACATCTTCTAAATCTCTCTCTAATCACTTTCTAATCACAAATTAATCAAACTACATCAAATCAAGTCAGATTAGCACCAAATTCGAGGTAGAGCTGCTGCACTACATAGGAATCCGAGCAAATCAGTAAAAGTTTCAGATCTATCATTAACCATTGGCTAAGGTGAGTGATTGGCATGTTTATTCACTAATTATGGCTAATTACGGATGATTAGTGATAATTAGGGAAATTATACATCTAAAATTCTGGAAAAATATGTAAAAAAATTCTAAAATCATATTTTATGTCGCTGGTATAAATTTGGGTTAATTTGGATTAAGTTTGCAAATCCCGGAATTTAGGGGATTAAGGGGAAAATCATGGATTTGGGTATGTTTGATCTAAAATAACTCATCTGATTGATGTTTTAATCTTTTTGTTGATTCTATATGTTGCTACTGCTGGAAGGAAGTATAGGAAATCGATCGGGTCGTGCTCACCACCCACGAACGGACCCGCCTCATCCCCAAACCGCGAGCCGTGAATTACCTCGAACCATGAGCCACCTACTTCCCACGAACCGAACGGGTTCCCCCGAGCCGAGCAGAAACCCACAAAACCGGACCGGGGAGCTTGGCACGAACCGCGAACAACTGCTTCAAACGAACCAAACCGAGGAGCTTGGGCATGAGCCACGAACCACAAACCGAATGTAGAACGAACCGAATCGAGATGATGACCAAAACCCGAGATGCAAAGGAAGTCCAAACGAGAAGTTATGGCTCAAGATCCAGATGGGAAACGACGAGTTAACTTCATGAGTTGGACTTTTCTATGGGACATGTGCAAAGGGTTTATTGATATCCATAACTTTGGTTCACCATTGAGAGAGCGGGCATGTAGACGAACCAGAGCCAGGGCTATATGGACTGGTGGACCTGTTAGGGTTATTGACTATGGACTAGTGCAGTTGGGTCAGGGTAATAGTTGTACGGAGTGGGACTTCGTCATGGCCCCAAAGGGAAAAGTGGTCATAACAATATTTGTACGGAGTGGGACTCCGTCATGGCCCCAATGGATTTGGGGATCAAAGCGGTGGATATCGTATGCTTTACGCACTGAGTGAGAGATGTGAGGATGATTGCTATTTTTGATGTTTGCTATTACCGTGACACACACACTTCCACTTTACACTCAATGTTGGTGTTACCTTAGAGTATTTTACTCTTGTTGTGCTAACTCTTTGGTTACACGTCCAGGTCAGGTATGATTACTTATACCTGTTATTGCTCTATTTAGTGATATAGATTTGCTATCAATCATACCAGAATTTTGTCTGACCCAGAGTTTTATGTCTCTTCTTAATACTCTAGGTGCTCCTAAACGAGCAGACTAGAGGCAGGTTAGGTGGTTATGCACGAGTAGCTATCCGGAGACGAGCAGGAGGCTTCCACGTACTATATATATTCTCCCTATGTTGTTGCTGGTCACTTCTTTGGGAATTAGTAGTGTACCTATTTTATTTCCTTTTAGAGACAGTATTTTGAAATTGTAATAACTAGATATGAAGCTGTGTTTTGGATTCCGCTACTCTGATGGATATGGTTTAGTTTTCAGCTTATATACTTTCTCGCCTGTTTTATATCAAGTTACGTTATTATTATATTTTACTCCATGCGCTGTGTGATATACTACAGGTTCTTTGATAATTCATCTTTTCAACCCTTTTGACGACTATCTCATGCTAGTCGAGCATTGGCACAACGCATTTCGGGGAAATTCTGATTAGTTCAGGGTGGGCCATCACACTTGGTATTAGAGCCTAGGTTGCATAGTTTAACCTGGGGAAAGACACTAGGGAGAGATAGTATACGTATATGAGAATGCGTATTTGTGATATTTTGGTTTCCAAAAACTATATATATACTATTAGTATATCTAAAGATGAAGTCGCACTGCACTGGCACAACTAACGAGATGATTAATCGTTTTCTTTTACAGATTGAACTATGAGCCAAAATACGAGGAGCATGGTGAGGAACCCCGCATCGGGAGTTGAAGAGGGATCAGGTTCAGGCGCCAAAAATGGGAATGTCCCTGATATAAGGACGATGTTTACTGCCTTCATGCGAGAGATGCTTAGGGAGCAGTTCCTAATGCTGCTAACGGTGGTGGTGCAGTAGTGTAGGCGCCTAAAGCCGATTTTGCCAAGCTCAGCAAGGATTATACTAGTCTTAGTGAGAAGTCATTCCATGGAACGAAATCGTCTAGGGAGGTTCAAGATTGGCTTGATAGTTGTGAGCGCATCTTCGAGGATTTGGGGATCGATGATGCGATGAAGAGAAAGTTAACATCGCATTAGCTTCAAGGATGGGGTATGAATTGGTGGAATGCCATTAAAGCGGCTACTCCCGAGGATCAAATTACTTGGAATCAGTTTAAGACTCGTTTCAGTGACAAGTTTATTCCAATTGCTCAAAAATCAGAATTGTTTAGGAAGTTTTTGGAGCTTAGGCAGAATGGTAGGGCAGTCTCAGAGTATATTGCTGAATTCGATACCTTATCGAAATATGTATTATCTTTTATCGATACCGTCGAGAAGAAGAACGAGAAGTTCATAACTGGGCTCGATGGGTACTTGGGGGAAATATTTATAAATCATATTGATGAGACATTCAAATCTATTATGGGGAAGGCATTGAGATCGGAGAGCCTTTACCCTAAGTCGAAGACTAAGGTTGCTATTACATCTGCAGAGGAGCCAAAACCGCAATCAAGCGGTGAAGGCAAGAAGAATTCCCGGAACAAGAGAAAACATAACCAAACCAAGGATGGTCAGAAAAAGAAGAATAAGAAAGATATTGAGTGCTTTAGTTGTGGCAAGAAGGGCCACTATGCCAGAGATTGTCGAGCAGAGCCAGGGGAAAGGAAGTGCTTCAACTGTGGTCAAGTGGGACATCTCAAGAATGAATATCCACAGCCCCTTAAGGAGAAGCAGATCGTGAAAGCATACACTATCAACGCAATTCCTTCCTCGTCGAATGCCCTAACTGCGGTGGGAAAGGGTGTCGTTATTCAAGATATGCTTTTCATTTATGATGTTCCTATTCGAGTATTGTTTGATACCGGGGCTTCCCATTCCTTCGTGTCTAGTGACCTGGTAGATTGGTTGGGATTGTAACCCAAGATTGTCGATTGACCTTTAGTTGTGACGAACCCGATCGGTGGTTCGATTAGCCTTTGTATGATTTGTCGTAATTTGGTCTTATCGAGTCATGGATGTATGTTTGCTTATGATTGCTTTATTTTGGGATTTACTGGGTTTGGAATTATTTCGGGAGTCGATTGGCCCCAAAGGTATGGGGTGGCGGTAAACTGTGAGGGGTCTTCGGTGATCATTAGAGCATATTATGGGCGGAGGGTGGTATTGGGTTGCCTACCTAATGATTGCTAGTTTTCTAAATTCCCTCGACATCCCGCATGATGAGTTATCAGATGTGCCTATTGTTGGAGAGTATCCGGACATTTTTGAGGGAGTGACGGACTTCCACCACACCGAGAGATCGAGTTTTAGATTGATTTACTGAAAGATGCCAGACCTATAGTGATGCCACTTCGTCTATATAGTCAAGGTAGCAGATAGAGCTTAAAGTGCAAGTGGGCTATCTTTTTAAGAAGGGATTTATCCGAAGAAGTGTTTCCAAGTGGGGAGCACCAGTTGTATTTGCTACTAAGGCCAATGGTTCCCTTCGCTTATGTGTGGACTACCGCGAGTTGAATAAGGTGACTAGAAAGAATAAGTATCCTCTTCCATGGATAGATGGTTTGTTTGATCAACTAGATGGAGCAAGAGTGTTCTCCCGGTTGGATCTCGCGACAGGATTTCATCAGCTCCGAGTAGCAGCTGAAAGCATACCTAAAACGACATTTCAGACGTCGTTTGGATTCTATGAGTGGTTGGTCATGCTATTCGGGTTGACCAGTGCACCCGCATATTTTGTGGATCTTATGAATAGGGTTTTCAGGGATCAATTAAATAAGTTTGTTCTTGTATTCGTGGACAATATCTTGGTTTACTCGAGGATAGAGGAAGAACATAAGGAACATTTGAGGATAGTGATGAAGGTGTTGAGGAAACACCAATTAAAAGCAAAATTTTCTAAGTGTCACTTCTGGAGGAGGGAAGTGAGATTCTTGGGCGATGTTGTTTCAGAGAATGGTACTTCCGTGGATCCTGCGAAGGTGGCTACGGTGCAAGATTGGTTTATGCCCAAGAATGCAATGGACATGAGAAGTTTCTTGGGATTAGGCAGATATTATCGTAAGTTTATCCAAGACTTCTCCAAGATAATGACGTCGTTAACTCAGTTGACCAAGAAGAATCAAGCTTTTCTTGGGATGAAAGGTGTGAGAATGCATTCAAGAGCCTAAAGGAGAAGTTAATATGAGCACCAGTATTAGTTATTCCTAAAGGGAACGAAGAGATGACGGTATACACGGATGCCTGTGGTACTGAACTAGGTGTTGTACTTATGCAAGGAGGTAAAGCTGTGGCTTATGCTAGTCGGCAACTGAAACCACACGAGAAAAGATATCCTACCCATGATTTGGAATTGGCCGCGACCGTGTTCGCGTTAAAGATGTGGAGTGATAATCTCTTGGGAGAAAGATTCGAGTTGTTTACCAATCATAAGTCATTAAAGTCTCTTTTCTCTCAGAAGGATTTAAATCTTCATCAACAGAGATGTTCAGAGCTCTTGGCTTCATATGATTTCAATATCGCATACACACCCGGGAAGGGCAATGTGGAAGCTGATGCATTGAGTAGAAGACATGCCAGTTTGGGGGCTATGTTTATGGAATGGAAGCAACTAGAGTATATCGTGGGATATGATTTCAGACCTAAGTGTGGATTAGACACAGTGATGTTAGCAAGTTTGACGATCAGACCGACTTTGATTGAGCGGATCGGTTCCAGTCAGAGGGACGATCCTAACCTATTGGGAATCATCTCCAAAGTAGAGATGGGTGTCGACGGTGAGGAAATGAACAAGTATGGACTTGATCGATAAGGATGGCTTCAAAATAATGGGAGACTAGTTATACCCAATGTTAATGGATTGAGAGATGAAGTGCTTAGGGACACTCGAAACTGACTAAACATCCCGGTGGTAACAAAATGTATCGAGACATGAAGCAGACCTACTACTGGGAAGGGATGAAGAGAGACGTTGGGAAGTTTATATCCAAGTGCATGAATTGCCAGTTAGTTAAAGCCATGCAAAAGAAGCCTAGTGGTTTGTTACAACCGTTAGAAATTCCCGAATGGAAACGGGAATAAGTCCCAATGGATTTCATCAATGTTTTACCAAGGACTAGATCGGGTCAAGATAGTATTTGGGTGATTGTAGATCGATTGACCAAAAGTGCAAGGTTTATACCGGTCAAGTCGAATAGAATGGCAACTAAGTTAGCGGAACTATATATGAAGTGGGTAGTGAGATTTCATGGAGTATCTAAAGGTATTGTGAGTGATCGAGATCCATTATTTACTAGTGGATTTTGGAAGAGCTTACAAGAGGCTTTAGGGTCAGAATTACATCTCGTACAACGTACCATCCCCAAACCGATGGTCAAACAGAGAGGGTGAATCGTGTATTAGAGGATCTCTTGAGAGCTTGTATATTGGATTTTGGAGGTTCATGGGATGACCATTTGCATCTGGTTGAGTTCGCATATAATAATAGTTATCAGTCCAGTATTGGTATGACTCATTTGAAGCTTTGTACGGAAGATCATGCAACTCACCATCATGTTGGTTGGAAACCGGTGATAAATTTGTGCTTGGGCCAGATGTAATAAGAGCAACTTCAGATGAAATCCCGGTTATTTAACAATGAATGAAGGCTGCCCAAGATAGGTAGAAGAGTTATGCTGATAAAAGGCGAATAGATTTGAAATTCTCTGTTGGCGACTTGGTATTCATCAAGATTTCTCCATTGAAGAGTGATTCGATTTGGTAAGAGAGTTAAGATAGCACCAAGATATATTGGTCCATTTCCAGTTCTCGAACAAGTAGGGAATATAGCGTATAAAGTTGGATTACCTACCAAGATGGCGAGAGTGCACAACGTATTTCATGTTTCTCAGTTAAGGAAGTTCGTGCACAATTCTGATATGACTATTTCACCAGATCAGTTGGATGACATCGAGATAAAATCCTAGGCAGTTGGAAACTGTAGACCGGTTCATATTGTCGGACATGATACGAAGCAACTTCGGAGGAAGACGGTGAAACTGGTTAAGGTCCAGTGGGGGTGATAATGAGAATGACTGTACTTGGGAAACCGAGGAAAGCATAAGGAAGTCATATCTAAAGCTCTTAACCTGGTATGATTTTTATCGTGATATAGTTATTACCTTGTTAGTAAACCGCATGCTAGGATAGGCTTGTTGTGTTATTATGCATGTTTGATTATTTGTAAATGGTCGATAGGCATGCAGGACTCTATTATATGATTTCTCAATTAAGGAATTTCATGGGCGAAATTTCTTATGGGGGAGAGAGTACAACGACCCGCATTTTACGTATTGGAGGATCGTAGAATATTTATTTTATTTTCATACGAAGTCATATGGTTGTGTAACTTTGGGAAACGACTGTTGGGGTCATTTCCCACATTCACGATTTTTGTCGAATTTTAAATGATCATTTTGCACCTGACGAATCTTTTTTCGCCTATAACTTTTGATTGGTAAAGAGTTTTGACTTAAAACCACATCCTTTGGATTTATATGATGGTTTCCCATTCCGTAGAGTGATCACATTAATCAAACAGACTTACCATTTATGAGATATGGCTGAAATAAAATTTGAAGATGGAAAAACAGTCTAGTTGGGGTTAATAGGTTGATTAACAGCTAGGCCCATAACCCATTTTGGGATTAGGGTTATGAGAGGGCTGAAAAGAGTTGGAGAGTCATCTCCTTTCATTTTTCTGTTTCCACAAACATTCCTTGAACCCTAGTAATGGCCTACATCTTCTAAATCTCTCTCCAATCACTTTCTAATCACAAATCAATCAAATCTACATCAAATCAAGTCAGATTAGCATCAAATTCGAGGTAGAGATGCTGCACTACATAGGAATCCGAGCCAAATCAGTAAAAGTTTCAGATCTATCATTAACCATTGGCTAAGGTGAGTGATTGGCATGTTTATTCACTAATTATGGCTAATTAGGGGTGATTAGTGATAATTAGTGAAATTATACATCTAAAATTCTGGAAAAATATGTAAAAAAAAAAATTTAAAATCATATTTTATGTCGCTAGTATAAATTTGGGTTAATTCGGATTAAGTTTGCTAATCCCGGAATTTAGGGGATTAAGGGGAAAATCATGGATTTAGGTATGTTTGATCTAAAATAACTCATATGATTGATGTTTTAGTCTTGTTGGTTGATTATATATATTGCTACTGCTGTTTGGTATGTTTTGTGATCGCATAGGAAAGTTAGAATGGTCAAAAATGCTGTCGTGTGGCGTAAACAACTTGTTGGAAAGAAGTGCAGGAAACCGGATCGGATCGGGTCGAGCTCACCACCCATGAACTGACCCGCCTCCAGCACTTGACCCGCCTCATCCCCGAACCAAGAGCCGTGAAGCACCCCGAACCATGAGCCACCCACTTCCCACAAATCGAATGGGTTCCTCCGAGCCGAGCAGAAACCCACGAACCAAACCGAGGGGCTTGGCACGAACCGCGAACAGCTGCTTCGCACGAACCGAACCGAGGAGCTTGGGCACGAACCGCGAACCACGAACCGAATGGAGACCGAACCGAGATGATGACCAAAACCCGAGATACAAAGGAAGTCCAAATGAGAAGTTATGGCTCAGGATTTATATGGGAACCAACGAGTTAACTTCAAGAGTTGGGCTTTGCTGCGGGACGTGTGCAAAAGGGTTATCGATATCCAAAACTTTGGTTCATCATTGAGAGAGGGGGCATGCAGATGAACCAGAGCCAGGGCTATGTGGACTGGTGGACCTGTTAGGGTTATTGACAATGGACCAGTGCTGTAACATCCCAGAAATTTCAACAACTGGAATGTGAATTAATTATTAATGATCATTTTTATACTGGAGTTAGAAATTTAAAATCAAATATATTGTTTGTGTATGAATTGAATTTAATATTTAATTCAAAATGGTTAGTGAAAATCAAATAATTATTTAAATGAATTTGAAATTCGATGGAAAGATATGAAGTGTTGAGTTTAAAAAAATAAATAAATGAATAAATGTAGTGGACGTCAATCGAATGGGAAATCTTATTTATGGAAATTGGCTTGAATATGGGTATGTTCGTGTATATAGAGAAATTAAAATTTAACATTCAAATTGTAAACAAATGGAATTATCAGTGAACAACGAAATAAAATCATTAAAATGATAAATAATTTATATTTAAAAAATGTTGTCGTCCAAAACCCTGAGTCGGATTATGACCGAAAAGATTTTATCGGATTTAGAACGAGAAGACGAAGAGGTATGTATAATTTTTGTCGCATTTGGAAGTTGCGTTAGCGGTACGAAATTAGAACGGTATGTGGTAATTCGCGGAGAAATATAATATTTTATTTAAAATAAATACACCCTTCCTAAGTTAACATTTCGCAGACCTATGTCTGAAATTGCTCAAACCTAAAGCCTATTGATTTAACGTCGTTTCTATCCTCAGTTCACTCCTATAAAAAATACTCATCCATTTTTCATTAGAAAAACCGATTCTTTCTCCCTTATAATTTTAATGGCCTCCCTAAATTTCCTTTAATCGGTTTTCCCAAATACGTTACACCACCGCATCAATCGAAGCACCCACTGCCGACGTTGATCGTTGGAGCCGCCATCACTCCACCGGCTACCTTCTACGTCGCCACCACCCTCCAAAAACGAAATCGAATTTGTCCTAATCCAATTGTAGAACCTTATGCCGCCTGATCGTCTTCGCACCCATCGTTGCTCAAACTTTGCTTCGTTGAAAGAAAGCCGACCATTCCCGGAAGCCCAATTCGCCACCGTCGAGGATCTCAAGTTGTCGCCTTTTAATCAGAGCCAGGCCCACAAACAGAAAATCTTTCCACCGTTACTCTACCTAACGTGAGTTGTCACTCATGATTAATCCTAGCTTCGAGTAAATGGGTTTCAATTTAATTGGGGATAATAATGTGATTTTTGGATGTGGTTTGCTTGTGAATTCTTGTTATTTGTCTTGCTATGAGTTACTAGTATCCATTCTTGTGTTGATCTTTCCACATGTTGTTTAAACCCTGTGTTGCCATAACAACATAGTTGATCTATTACATATTTACATCATTTCATGATTTCAACTGAATCCTTTGGATGTTAAACCCTGATTTTATTTGTATGTGGAGGCCACATCTCCATGTGTATATATACACATACTGTATGTGTATATACATAGCTGAGCATCTATATATTGGTGTTTGGATGCATGACTTTGTTTTGATTGGGTTGGTTGCGTAAGCTATGTGCGAAGGTGAATTAATATATAAAACCTCTTCATTGATTTTCCGTGATATCGGAAATATAAGTTTTCCTTTAAATTGGAACTATGTTTAAATGAATTTTAGAGGATTTTACCAGTATTATAGATAATACTAAAATAAAACTCTGTGAAATTTTGGTAACAAATAAAATTGTTTTTGCCCAAGGTCGTTTCTGCTAATTCCTGGAAACGTTGAAGTCTTGAATACAACTTCATCACAAATAAAATGTATATTATGTTTGATCTGCTGCTACACACAGTTTGTGCATTCGTCACCACTGTTTTGTCGAGAGACCTGTGTTTGTATTTGGTTTGTGTCAAATTGTTGCTTGCCCATGGTTAATGCTGTCATGCGCATTAGCTTGTCCGCAACATCCTTGAATCAATTGTGCCTTTTGGTTAATTGTTTGCTGGCTAGATTTATTTCCTTGTTTATAACACCATGAATTTGCCAAGTCCTTATAAATGCTGCTGCCTCGACTCGACTATTAATGCACATGCATACGACTTTGTTTACCCATGTAACTGCTTTCACTTGTTTGCTTAAATATGGCTCTTGCTGCATGTAACTAATACCCCATTGTGTTTGTTAAAAGTCGATACTCTATTTGAATTGCCATAACTGATACTATATTTAAAGGCTGAGACAATATTTGTTTTCACTACGTTATTTGGTAACTATGGTATTGATCACTCTCAAATTTGTGATATTCACTGCTGCATAGTCTAATTATGTTGCAAACTACCTTTTTCTGTAAATTGGCTTTGGCATGACATCTACTATATTTGGCACCCTGAAATGCATGTTACCGATTTCTGCACCCTTGGTTAGTATCACCCCTTCGAGCGTCAGTAGTTGTTTAACAGGAATATGAGACATTTAAGTAACATAACACGCTGCAAGTATCAAGCTGGATTAGAATGTTTACCCCTTTGATGTAGGCATATTCGACATTAAGATGATTTGTAAGTGAGCCTTTCACATGTTCTCCTATTTGATTTGTGCATTGCAAACCTGATATGTAGCTTCATTAGGCCAATCAAATTTTCACGGGTGTTTAAAGATAGAGTGATGGGAGAAGGAGCTTGGAATGTGGAAGGAGAAGCAAATGTCATGTGGAATGCGATGGCAACTTGCATTCGGAGAGTCGCCACTGAGGTGTTTGGGATAACAAGAGCAAGCACGCGAGAACCCAAGGATTCGTGGTGGTGGAATGACGAGGTGCAAAAGGCTATCAAAGAGAAGAAGGAATGCTACAAACGCATGTACCATCATAGAAGCGTAGAGAACACGCACAGGTACAAAGTGGCAAAGAAGACTGCAAAGAGAGCAGTGAGTGAAGCAAGGGGACGAGCGTACGAAGATTTATATCAAAGGCTAAGTACAAAGGAGGGCGAAAAAGACGTTTACAGAATAGCTAGGCTACGCGAGAGGAGGACAAGGGACTTCAATCAGGTTAAATGCATTAAGGATGAGAATGATAGACTTTTGGTGAAGGAAGATGAGATAAAGAATAGGTGGAGAGAATACTTTGATAAGCTTTTCAACGAAGAAAGTGATAGCTCTTCGATCGAGTTGGAAGACTTAGCCGATAGCACCAATAGACATTTTGTGCGGAGATTTCAAGAAGCTGAGGTAAAGGGGGCGTTGAAACGTATGAAATCAGGCAAGTCCGTAGGGCCTGATGATATTCCTATTGAGGTGTGGAGATGCTTTGGGGATGCAGGGATAAGATGGCTAACTAAGTTGTTCAACAATATTTTCAAATCAAACAAAATGCCAGATGAGTGGAGGAGAAGCATTTTAGTTCCAATCTTCAAGAATAAAGGAGATATTCAAAGTTGCACAAACTATAGAGGAATTAAGCTTATGAGTCATACAATGAAGCTTTGGGAGAGAGTTTGCGAGCAGCGTTTGAGGAGGTTAACAAGTGTCTCTAGGAATCAATTTGGTTTTATGCCGGGAAGGTCAACCACTGAGGCGATTTTCTTGGTTAGGCAACTTATGGAGAGATACAGGGAGCAAAAAAAAGATCTCCACATGGTTTTTATCGACCTGGAGAAAGCTTATGACAGAGTACCGAGGAGAGTTATGTGGTGGGCGCTAGAAAGGAAGAGAGTGCCATCAAAGTATATTACCCTTATTAAGGATATGTACAAGGGGGTTGTGACTAGTGTTATGGCATGCGATGGTGAGACCAGAGACTTTCCAATTAACATAGGGTTACATCAAGGTTCGGCTTTGAGCCCCTATATTTTTGCATTAGTGATGGATGAAATCACAAAAGATATACAAAGGGAGATTCCCTGGTGTATGCTCTTTGCCGATGATGTTGTGTTGATTGATGAAAGTAGAATAGGGGTTAATCGACAACTGGAGTTGTGGAGGGAGACCTTGGAATCAAAGGGTTTCAGGCTTAGCAGAACTAAAATAGAGTATATGAAGTGTGAGTTTAGCAGTGTCAGGTCAGATGACGTAGATGTTATCCTGGCCGGTAGAGTAGTACCCAAGAAGGAATCGTTTCGATACTTAGGATCTATGTTGCAGTTTGATGGAGAGATTGATAAGGATGTTAGTTTTAGAATTCAAGCAGGATGGGTGAAATGACGACTAGCATCTGGCATTCTCTGTGATCGGAAGATTCCTCCGAAGCTTAAAAGAAAGTTCTATAGGACAGCAATCAGACCTGCAATGTTATATGGTGCAGAATGCTGGCCTACTAAGAGGCAACACGTCCAGAAGATAAGTATAGCAGAGATGCGAATGCTGCGTTGGAGCTGTGGGCATACCAGACGAGATCGGATTAGAAATGAGGATATTCGGGAAAAACTTGGAGTTGCACCTATTGAAGAGAAGTTAGTCCAATACCGCTTGAGATGGTTTGGACATATCCAACGTAGACCATACGATGCACCTGTACGCGTTGGAATTCTAGGTCGCGCCGAAGGTCCAAAGAGAGGTAGAGGTCGACCTAAAATGACATGGGAGGAGATAATAAAGAGAGATTTAAGTAACTGGAGTTTATCGGAAGAGCTGGTAGTTGATAGGAGTGCATGGAAATTGGCAATCCATGTACCAGAACCATAGTTTTTTTTTCCACGTTTACTGAACCTTTTTACTTTTTATTTACTATTTTAGATTTTATTTCACTTTTATTGAACATTTTTACTTCTTATAATTATTATTATTTAAAAAAACCTTTATCGGACGACTTTTATTTAATTGGTTATTTTAAACCCTTTTATATATATATATATTATCATCATTATTAATTTTATTTTATTTTAATTTTGGGTTCCATATCTAGCCAACCCCAACTTGTTTGGGATATATGGCTTTGTCGTTGTTGTTGTTGTTGTTGTTTTTCAGTTCGGTTTCTCATAGCCTGATTGAATATTGAAGCTCCAACATGCTGTATCTCTATAAATAATAACAAGTGCAAGTTTCCATTGGCATTTCCTTTGGCATTTACTTTGATAAAAATGGTCCATTCTAGTTTGAGATGAAAGTATATAGTTTAAATGACTAAATTAGTGCAGCCGTGATTTTGTGCCATGTTAGTGTCCTATCTGCTATTTTGTTACACTCGGTTGCCATTGACCATTGTTATACCTTCACTTGTATACCCTAGTACTGTTGTTTGAACCATACCTTATATGGTGTAACTATTTTATTCGTTAGCCTATAACTTGCTATGCCATGGGTCCATACAACAAATATGTTGATTCATTTCAGTATCATATGTTAACATAATGGGCTGGCACTTGTTATTTCTGACTTTTGGAATACACGTACATGGACATGTGTGTATATGCAAGCATCTGGATTCAGTCCCTGGAAAAAAAATAAACTGGTATGGAACAGATGCTACATAACTGTATATTTTGCACATGTGAGAATTAATTATTATGCTCAGTTTGTGTTGAAATTTATTTAATTGAACTATGATTAATCCTGACTCGAGTGTTTTATGTTTTTGCATGAAATGCTCGGGTCATACCCTGAGCGTTACAGTTTTAAAGATTACATCTTGGGATTCGAAGATTAACAAAGTTGGGGATTCCAAAGACGGCATACTCTGAAGTTTTAAATAGTAAAATTCTTTTGTACTCGACCATCTTCATTCCGATGTATAGAAATTCTTTGTATCAAAAATTCTGATTATATATAAATGTTATTTTATTGTTCAGTACTGTGCATTTATTTATTATGCATTTTCGGCATTGATTCTGTGTTTAAACTCTACAAGCTAAATAACGATCCGTCAGTTTGGACGTTTTAAGTTGGTTTAATTACCGATTTAAGGCGGTCAAAAAGGCGGGATGTTACAAGTGGTATCTGAGTTTTGGTTTATTCAAATCTTAGCTTATTGGGTTTAAAAACGGATCTTGAAAATAAAAAGGTTTTGAAAAATAAGTTTTGAAAGGAAAATTATTTTCAAAATGTTATGTATTTTGGAATTATTATTTTGAAACTAATACAACGGAACAAAATTTATTTTGAGATTTAAAATTCTTTTCGGAATCCCCAGGCTTCGAATCCCAATCTACGAGAGTTGTTTTTTGATAAGGATCCCTCATATTTGAATTTGAATCCATCATCGGATGGTATATAAGGAAGATAAGTAGAAAAGAATCAACGGATTAACTTTGTTGATCGTGTATTTTATAAATAAACGATGACTGAAATTTATTGGAATAAGAACTTAGATGGGAAATGGAGTGAGAAAGGGGAAATTTTAAATAGTTTCAAAAATGAAACAAATTTATTTTGATATTCGGAATATAACTTAATTGAAAAAAAAAGAACAAAAAAAAAAGAGAAAAGTTTATGAATGGAATTTGGTCATGTCAATTTTTTTTTAAAATTATTCAGAATGTGGCAAAATAAATTATGATTGGTTTCGAACCCATAGTGTATAATCAAATATATGAATTCGATAGAAAATTGTGAACTTGTAAATTAATTAACGAAAAGTGGATTGTAAACGAGAGTTATAAATGAAGCAAGATATGAGAAACTTGGACCTATGTTTAAATGTAATTAAAATTATTTAATGAGATAAGTTCAGAGAAATAATATTTACTTTTTAGAAGTAAAATTTGGAAGAAAAATTGTTGCAAATAAAACTGAGGATAAAGGAAATGAAGTTGACCAGTACGGTGAGATTATTCTGAAGTTCAGAATACGAGTAAAACGAGATTTTTCCAGTGTTCGGAATATATTACCGAATGAGAGATGATTTGAAAGAAGGTTATTCATAGAATTTAGTTATGTCAAATTTCAGGAAAATACTATTTATTATTTGTTTAAATCAAAATTTAAGATATTATTAATTAATTATTCATGTATTCAGATTAATGAATAAAGTATAAATTTAAAATTAAATATTTCGAAGCATGAATGATTGTAACAATCAACGATTTTTGTTAAAGAAGTAAATTTTTAGTTGGAATCTGAAAGTTACGAGAATGAGTATTCGAAGTTGTGAACTTTATCTATTTCAAGGTTAATGATGTTGTTCAGTTAAGGTCTGAGAGGTAATTATACCCCAACTTTATTGACTTCATTGTTGACCAAGAAACGGTTAAGGTTCGATAGTAAGAGTTGGTTAAGTTAAGAGAGTTGATGAGTGTCAACAGTTGAACGAGAATAGCGATGTTTTATTTAACATCTGTTTTAATCCAAATAACGAATTTAGAAATATTTCCACCAAAGAATAAAATATATTTTCGATAGAAAATCAATATTTGTGAATATATGGAAATGTTTTCCAGTGGTAATAACATTAATCTAAATGGCAAGAACTGAAGAACAAAGAGTCGCACGTCGAAAACGAAGGGCGGCGGGACGCAAGAGAAATGGAATTGCAATTTGAATTCAAGAATTCCGTAAGCGATGTTTTGATAAGAAATTAAGAGGTGGAGTTAAAGAAATTAAAAACTGATTGAAGATTGGTCACGTTGAATAATTTTCTGAATGTTGATCTGATGTTGGTTTCGGTCTTCGGGGTTGATACTTAGGGAGTTATCCGCTTGCTAATTTACGGTCGAAGGTTGTGAATATGGAAGAGTAATAGTGCGGGGATGAGAAATGTGTTATAAGAGTGGAAAATTATGAGATTTTGAGAGCATAAGGATTTGAATTAAGTGATGAATTTAATAATTGGAAACTTAGTTTATAAAAAATGGATTTGCAAATAGGAGTTTGAAAGGATATCAAATAGCCGAATTGTTTAAGAGATCAAAACTAAAATTTTGAAATTGGAATGGAATTTTAAAGAAATTCAATTTTAGACATGGGATATAGAAGTATGAAAAATTATATATGAGAATACAGCGAATTTGGAAGCTATCGATTTGGAAGGTAATTGATTTGAGATGAAATCTTATATAATAGAATTTATATAAGAACGTGCCGTCTGAAATATGATTTGGGAGAAAATCTTATGCAAGTTACTTAAGTATGATTTATGAAATAAAGTACTGTATGTTTTCAAGTCAAGATAAGGGAAATACCATCCTTCTCCTTTGAATATCGAGCTTAGTTGTGATATGCTGCTGGTGGCGGTAGGTTGTCCTGACATAAAACTCGAGTTGTCTGAAAGAAAACGACCATGTAGCGTAATTCGCAGGGCTGTAGGTGGCCTACGGCGGATGGATGTTTCTTGGGGGAACCAAGCGTAACCATTGTGTATGCTGCGATCTACAGTTGTGATAATGGCATAATCTGCAGAGCTGTGAAAGCTTACGAGTATAGATGTTTCCTGAGGGAATCAGGCGTAACCATTATGTACCTGTGGTCCACATGGCATATCTACAAGTGAAAGAGATGTAACAACTGGAGTTACTAAAGGTAGAATGGAGCCATGCGATGTAACAACTGGAGTTACTAAAGGTAGAATGGAGCCATGCGATGTTGAGATATCTTAGTGATGTAGAGCCACCTGTTTGATGCAGCACTGTGTCTTCGTGACCTGATTTATCTTTATGACTTGATTTGTCCTCGTGACTTGAAGTATCTTCATAATTCCATGATTTGTTTCCGTGATTCTGAGATAGAGCAGCCAACGCTCAATGATCTCAGATTAGTTTTTTGATTCTTAAATGTCTTTCGTTGATTTGTCCATGACGAAATTCGCAGGGAAGTGAATTTCTACGGATACGAATGTTTTCTGGGGGATCCAACGGAACCATTATGTATCTACGATTCATGAACAATCAACATATCAACATCACATTAGTACTTTCCGTATCTGTTTTTAAAGGATTTTTTTTAAATTTTTTTATTGGGAGTTGAAACAAGGATATTTAGTACTTGGAGGTTTAGTCGTACGCCTGGCCAGCGTATGCCTAACATCTGTAAGAACGACAATATACTTGTCAAACTTCGAGTTATCAAATATTTTTTAAATCAATGTTTTGAAATTAAAATGTACTTAGATGAATAAATTAATAAAAAGGAATTTGAAGTAGTTTCAATTTTATAGCTTTGGAATAATAATACGAATATTTTCTGTATAAAAGATTGCGGATTTCAGAAAATTTGCAAGAAGAGACGTTATTTACACTCTTCAATTAGTGTTGGGGAAAATTAAATGGATTAAATGTAAGGTGATTGGGTTGAACTTGAATTATAAGGAATAAGTGCAACGAAAGATAAGTGAATATTGATAGATAAGTTTTATGAAGGAATTCAGAATAATCTGAGATGCATAAATCTGACTTATGCAGGGTTTGAAATTTAAGAAGCGATTGGTTTTGGAAAGGAATTTGATATTCCGAGTAAATCGAATATAATGGATAAATGAAAAGTAGATCGACGACTTAAATGCTAATATTGAAATTGATATGAAAATTCGAATATATATTAGTATAACTATAACGATCTCTCCATTTCGTGGACGAAAATTTTAAAAGGGGGGAGATTGTAACATCCTAGAAATTTCGTCAATTGGAATGTGAATTAATTATTAATGATCATTTTTATACTGGAGTTAGAAATTTAAAATCAAATATATTGTTTGTGTATGAATTGAATTTAATATTTAATTCAGAATGGTTGGTGAAAATCGAATATTTATTTGAATCGAATTTGAAATTTGATGGAAAGATATGAAGTGTTGAATTTAAAATAAATAAATAAACAAAAAAAATTAGTGGACGTCAATCGAATGGGAAATTTTATTTATGGAAATTGGCTTGAATATAGGTATGTTCGTGTATATAGAGAAATTGAAATTTAATGTTCAAAACTTGTAAACGAATGGAATTATCGGTGAACAACGGAATAGAATCATTAAAATGATAAATAATTTAAATTTAAATAATATTGTTGTCCAAAACCCGGAGTCGGATTACGACCGGAATGATTTTATCGGATTTAGAACGAGACGACGAAGAGGTATGTATAATTTTTGTTGCATTTGGAAGTTGTGTTAGCGGTACGGAATTAGAACGGTGCGTGGTAATTCGCGGTAAAATACAATATTTTATGAAACTAAATACCCCTTCCTTAGTTAACATTTCGCAGACCTATGTCTGAAATTGCGCTAACCTAAAGCCTATTGATTTAACGACGTTTCTATCCTCAATTCACTCCTATAAAAAAACCTCGATACTCATCCATTTTTCTTCAGAAAAACCAATTCTTTCTCCCTCGTAATTTTTATGGCATCCCTGAATTTCCTCTAATCCATTTTCCCAAATGCGTTACACCATCGCATCAATCGAAGCACCACTGCCGATGTGGATCGCCGGAGCCGCCATCACTCCACCGCATACCTTCTCTGTCGCCACCGCCCTCCAAAAATGAAATCGAATTTGCCCTAATCCAATTGTAGAACCCTACGCCGTCTAACCGTCTTCACACCCATCGTTGCTCAAACTTTGCTTCGTTGAAAGCAAGCCGACCCAGAAGCCCAATTCGCCACCGTCGAGGATCTCAAGTTGCTGCCTTTCAATCAGAGCCAGGTCCACAACCAGAAAATCTCTCCACCGTTACAGCTACCTAAGGTTAGTTGTCACTTATGATTAATCATAGCTTCAAGTAAATGAGTTTCAATTTAATTGGGGATAATAATGTGATTTTTGGATGTGGTTTGCTTGTGAATTCTTGTTGTTTGTCTTGCTATGGGTTACTAGTATTTGTTCTTGTGTTAATCTTTCCACATGCTATTTAAACCCTGTATTGCCATAACAACACAGTTGATCTATTACATCATTTCATGATTTCAACTGAACCCTTCGGATGTTAAACCCTGATTGTATTTGTATGTGGAGGCCACATCTCCATGTGTATATATACACATACTGTACGTGTATATATATAGCTGAGCATCAATATATTGGTGTTTGGATGCATGACTTTGTTTTGATCGGGTTAGTTGCGTAAGCTACGTGTGAAGGTGAATTAATATATAAAACCTCTTCATTGATTTTCCCTGATATCAGAAATATAAGTTTTCCTTTAAACCGGAACTATGTTTAGATGAATTTCAGAGGATTTTACCAATATTATAGATAATACTAAAATAAAACTCTATGAAATTTTGGTAACAAATATTGCCCAAGATCGTTTCTGCTAATTCCTGGAAACATTGAAGTCTTGAATACAACTTCGTCACAAACAAAATGATACTTTTAACCTACCATTTTCATAACTATTTATTCTTGCATCTATATATATGTATATTATGTTTGATCTACTGCTACACACAGTCTGTGCATTCATAACCACTGTTTTGTCGAGAGACCTGTGTTTGTATTTGGTTTGTGTCAACTTGTTGCTTTCCTGTGGTTAATGTTGTCATGCGCATTAGCTTGTCCGCAGCATCCTTGAACCAATTGTGCCTTTTGGTTAATTGTTAGTTGATTATATTTATTTCCTTGTTTATAACACCATGAATTTGCCAAATCCTTTAAATGTTGATGCCTCGACTCGATATTAGTGCACATGCATATGACTTTGTTTACCCATTTAACTACTTTCACATATTTGCTTAAATATGGCTCTTACTGCATGTAACTAATACCCCATTGTGTTTGTTAAAAGTCGATACTCCATTTGAAATGCCAAAACTGATACTATATTTAAAAGCTGAGACAATATTTGTTTTCTCTACATTATTTGGTAACTATGGTATTGATCACTCTCAAATTTATGATATTCACTGCTGCATAGTCTGATTATGTTGCAAACTACCTTTTTCTGTAAATTGGCTTTGGCATGACATCTACTATATTTGGCACCCTGAAATTCATGTTACCAGTTTCTGCACCCTTGGTTAGTATCACCCCTTCGAGTAACAAGAATGTGAGACATTTAAGTAACATAACACGCTGCAAGTATCAAGCTGGATTAGAATGTTTACCCCTTTGATGTAGGCATATTCGACATTAAGATGATTTGTATGTGAGCCTTTCACATGTTCTCCTATTTGATTTGAGCATTGCAAACCTGATATGTAGCTTCCTTAGGCCAATCAAAATTTTCGAAAGTTTAGATCTGTTTCTCATAGCCTGATTGAATGTTGTAGCTCCAACATGTTGTATCTCTATAAATCATAACAAGCACAAGTTTCCGTTGGCATTTCCTTTGCTAAAAATGGTCCATTCGGGTTTGAGATGAAAGTATATAGTTTAAATGACTAAATCGGTGGAGCCGTGATTTTGTGCCATGGTAGTGTCCTATCTGCTGTTTTGTTACACTCGGCTGCCATTGACCATTGTTGTAGCTTCACTTGTATACACTAGCACTATTGTTTGAACCATACCTTATCTGGTGTGACTATTTTGTTGGTTAGCCTATAACTTGCTATGCCATGGGTACATACAGCAAATATGTTAATTCATTTCAGTATCATATGTTAACATAATGGGATGGCACATGTTATTTCTGACTTTTGGAATGCTGAGGAAGTGCACACATGTACATGGACATGTGCGTATATGCAAGCTTCTGGATTCAGTCCCTGGAAAAAAATAAACTGATATGGAACAGATGCTACATAACTGTATATTTTGCGCATGTGAGAATTAATTATTATGCTCAGCTTGTATTGAAATTTATTTACTTGAACTTGATTAATCCTGATTCGAGTGTTTTATGTTTTTGCATGAAACGCTCGGGTCAGACCCTGAGCGTTACAGGTTTAAAGATTATAGATTGGGATTTGAAGATTAAAAAAGCTGGGGATTCCAAAGACGGCGCACTCTGAAGTTTTAAACAGTAAATATTTCTTTTGTATTCAACCATCTTTATTCCGCTGTGTAGAAATTCTTTGTATCAAAAATTATGATTATATATAGAAGTTATTTTATTGTTCAGTACTGTGTTGTTTATTTATTATGCTTTTTTGGTGTTGATTCTGTGTTTAAACTCTGTAAGCTAAATAACGATCTGTCAGTTTGGACGTTTTAAGTTGGTTTAATTACCGATTTAAAACGGTCAAAAAGGCGGTACGTTACAAGTGCAGTGGGGTCAAGGTAATAGTTGTATAGAGTGGGACTCAGTCATGGCCCCAAAGGGCAAAGTAGTCATAGCAATAGTTGTACGGAGTGGGACTCCGTCATGGCCCCAATGGATCTGGAGATCAAAGCGGTGGATATCGTATGATTTACGCACTGAGTGAGAGATGTGAGGATGATTGCCATGTTTGATGTTTGCTATTACCATGACACATACACTTCCACTTTACACTCTATGTTGGTGTTACCTTAGAGTATTGTATATCTTGTTGTGCTAACTCTTTGGTTGCAGGTCTAGGTCAGGTATGATTTTGTACCTGTTATTGCTCTATTTAGTGATATAGATTTGCTATCACTCATACCAGACTTTCATCTGATCCAGAATTTTTATGTCTTTTTTTATTACTCCAGGTGCTTTTAAACGAGCAGACTAGAGGCAGGTTAGGTGGTTATGCACGAGTAGATGTCCGGAGACGAGCAAGAGGCTTCCACGTACTATATATATATTCTCCTTATGTTGTTGCTGGTCACTGTTTTGGGCATTAGTAGTGTATCTCTTTTATTTCCTTTTAGAGACAATATTTTTAAGTTTTAATAATTGGATATAAAGCTGTGTTTTGGATTCCGCTACTCTGATGGATATGGTTTAGTTTTCAGCTTATATACTACGCTTGTTTAAAATCAAGTTATGTTATTATTATATTTTACTCCATGCACTGTGAGATATACTACAGGTTCTTTGGTAATTCATCGTTTCAACCCTTTTGACGACCATCTCGTGCTAGTCGGACATTAGCACAACGCATTTTAGGGAAACGTCTTATTAGTTCGGGGTGGGCCGTCACAACCTCACTACTCCATTTCTCTGCCTCCACTACGCCACAAATTGAATCAGACAACAACGATCAAACAACACAAGATAGATTCTTTGTTATCCCACTTCTTTGCACAACATAAGGAGAAATCATCTGTTGTCTATCAACGCCCATGAAATCATTATGTTATAAGGACTTTGTGCATGACATTCAAACAACATTTTATATGTTGTTTGATTGCAGTTATAAAAAAAAAATTAGATTTGGATTCACATGAATGTTTTTCCCTCTAAAATGTTGTTCAACATTTTATTTCCCTATCATATTTTAGATATGATTTCAGACCATACTTTTATTTGTTTGATTAGAGTTATAAAAAATTCAGATTTGGCTCCAAAGAAATTTGCTCTCCCTCCAAAAACTGGTCATTGACTTTTCCTTTTCATATTTTAATTTTGTATTCAGACCATATTTATCTGTTGTTTGAAGAAGTAGCAAAAAAATTACTTTCCGGTCCGTTTCTATCTCTATGTTTTATTGGTTCATTATTTGTTGGGGTTGTGAAAATATTACGTGTTCAGATCCATATTATACTTTACTTTCCCACTCACCTTTTTGTTTTCCCTCTTCTTCTTATTATTTTCACTTTCTCCCTCCTGATAACCTCTCTATCTCAAAGCCCAATCGAACCCTAATCTCGACGGTTCGGCAGCGAAACCCTAATATATGCGATATAAGGTAAATCCCAATTCTCTTATGTTTTGTTTATAGAATTATGATGAGATTTGGTGAGTGTTATCAGTTGTTATTGCTTGTTCTATTGTTGGAAATTTGGCTATTGTGCTTATTGCAATTGTACTCTGTTATTGTTCTTCTTTTTGTTGGTTAAACTACTCATTAATTTTGGTTTTTATTTAGTGGTTTCAGCTCTACTATCTAGTGTCAGTTAGTACTGGAAAAAAATGGTTTGTACTGAAATATAATGGTTTGATTTGCTTCTACTTATTATGTATTTATCATTATGGTTTTCAATTTCTCTGAAAAAATGATAAACTTGTTCATTTTGTTTAATTGGAGGTGTCATGGAGAACCAAATATAGTTGGGTCTGAGCATAATAGTGGAGAAGAATCCGAAAGTGAAGATAGGGAATGTCATGGTGATGTGTGGGAGGATAAGGTAGATGGTGAAGAATTGTAGGATGAACATATGTCAAATGACTCAGATGAGTTTTTAAAGTATGTATAGGATGATGACAAACCACTGTACCATGGTTGTACAATGACAACTAAGTTGAACACTTTAATTCTGATTTTCAATTTGAAAGCAAGGCATAACATTCTGATAGTTGTTTTATAGATATGTTATTATTGATCTGGGTTTGTTTCCAGAAGATAATTTAGTTCCACACTCCTTATATGATGCTAGAAAAAGCCTCAGTGCATTAGGAATGAAATATGAAAAAGATTCTTGCTTGTCCTAATGACTTCATGTTGTATAGAGGGCAGCATGCAGCTAACGTTCGCTTCCACATTTGTCGCTTTTCACGCTGGAAAATGGGGAAGGAGTAAAAAGAATTAACATGTGTTCCTGTTAAAGTTTTGTGGTACTTTCTAATAATTCCAATGTTGAAAAGGATGTGTTAGTCGATAAATACATCAAAGAATCTTACACGGCATGACCACAGTAGGAAGATAGAAGTAATGCTGCGACATCCAGCTGATTCCTAACTTGGAATTTAATAGAAAAAAATGGCATGAATTTGGCAGTGAGACGAGGAATCTTAGACTAGCACTATCATATGATGGATTTAATCCCTTCGACAACCAAAGTAGCAAGAATTCTTGTTGGCCTCAGGTATAATCTTCCTCTATGGCCGTGTATGAAGAGGAAGTTTATAATGTTGACGTTATTAATTTCTGGACCAAAACAGCCGAGCAATGATATCGACGTCTATCTTCAACCCCAAGTAAATGATCTTAAGTTATTGTAGGAGGGTGTTAATGGAGTATGCATTAAAAGATGAATACTTCATGTTGAGAGCAGCACTTCTTTGGACTATTAATGACTTTCCCGCTTATGGGAACTTGTCTGGTAGCGTTGTGATGGGTTACAATGCTTGTCCAATATGCATTGATAAGACAAAACCAAGATACATGAAGCATGGTAGGAAAATGTTGTTCATGAGGCATCGGAGGTTCTTACCACGAGGCCATCCTTATCGAAAACAGAAAAAAGCTTTTGACAACACGGTAGAGAAGGACATGGCTCATGTTCCGTTAACGGGTGAAGAAGTGATAGCAAGAGTGGATGGTCTGAACAGTGTATTCGGCAAAAAGGTATATCCTCCTTCAGTGATGGGTTGTGAAGACCGTGTCAAACCCATTTGGAAGGTGATGTCTGTTTTTTTTTCAACTAGAGTATTGGCAATATATTCCGGTTCGACATATGCTTGACGTGATGCACGTAATGAAGAATTGTGTTGAGGCCATTCTTGGTACATTGTTGAATGTTCCAGGGAAGACAAAATATGGGCTTCTGCTTGATTAAATATGTGCTCCATGGGCATTAGGAAGGATTTGGTAGCTAAAGATGGTGCCAAAAGTTCGAAGTTGCCTGGTGCTAGTTGGAACCTTCTTGTAAAAGAAAAGAAAAATGTTTGCAACTCTTTCTTTAACATGATCGTGCCATTAAATTTTTCATCTAACATTAGGAATCTTGTCTCTATGCATGATTTAAGACTTTGTGGTCTTAAGTTGCATGACTGTCACACCGTATTGCCATTTCTTCTCCTTATTGCATCGCGTTCTATTCTAGAGAAGCAGGTAAGGTATGCAATCATATGCTTCTGCCTATTCTTCAAGACAATATGTGCCAAAGTGATTAATCCATCAAAGTTGGAAAGAAAATGCAATCTGACCTAGTAGCTATAATTTGCTTGCTTGAGAAATACTTTCCTTCTTCATTTTTTGACATTACGATTCATTTGACTGTTCATCTTGTGAAAGAAGTAGAGTTATGTTGCCCTGTTTTTTTCGATGGATGTACCCCTTTGAACAACATATGAAGGTATTTAAAGGATGGGTGAAAAGTCGTAGTCATCCGGAGGGGTGCATAGTAGAACGCTACATAATTGAAGAGGCTATTGAATTTTGTGCTGAACGTGCTTGATAATCCTAGTACTGTTGGAATTCCACAAAGTTGAAGATCAAATCTTCGTCATGCAAATAAATAAAAAATTAGAAATGTTATACTTAGCAGTTCATTGAAAGGAATTTGATCAAGTACATCTCTGTGTAATGCATAATATGGAGGATGCAAGGCCCTATTTTGCGTAAGTCTTATGTTACTTAACTATATATTATTTATTAAATATGTGGATTATATTACTTATCTTTTTACATGGCTAATTTGTTTGAATTTATTTTAATACAATGAACACTTGGAGATACTAAGGCAGGAAAATGCTAGCAAATCAACCAAATCAGAGAAATGGCTGAAGGATAAACAGAACAAAACATTTGCAACATGGTTAAAGAAAAAGGGTAAGTTGTCGATTTATTGATGGCTTAATATAGTGCTTCCAACTTTTTTTTTTTTTTTTTGAATTGAAAGCTAATGCATTGTTCATGCATGTATTAGATGAACTTTCCATTACTGGAAACAAAGTTTTAGAAGAATTAAGGTGGATTTCAAGAGGCCCAAACTATCAAGTGTCTACCTTTAGTGCATACATGGTTGGTGGAGTTCTTTTCAATACCAAGGAGCATGATGGCATTCGATCAGTTCAGAACAGTGGAGGATTTCTAGATGCACATGTAGTGCTAGTAGCTAGTGCTGTGGATAAAAAACTCACAACAAAGGATATGGACTTTTACTGTGTGATTGCACAGATTTGGAAGATGGACTAATACAACTTTAGTGTACCTATATTAAAATGTGATTAGGTTGAAAGTGTTAGGGCATCAAAATAGAAGAACTGGGATTTAATTTGGTTCAATTTGAATAGGATAGGACATTTGAATGATTATTTTGTCTTAGGTGCACATGTGCAACAATTTTTTTTTACATACAAGACCCACTAGATGCTCTATGGTCAGTGGTTGTACGACGCCCTGACAGAAACTACCAAGGTGTTGATAAAGATGAGGAGTTGGAAAATATTGAAATGGAGCAGTGGCCATTTAATGCCACAATGCCATCAGTGGAGACTTTTAATGACATTATTAGTGATGAACATAGAAATTATAAGTGACCCGTATACGAGGAAATCAATGTCTATGAGATTTGAATTTGTGTTCTTCGATATGCTAAGGGGATTATTTTGTCAAATTGTGTTTAGTTTGTGATCTTCGATATGCTTGATCAGATTTATACTTACGTGGATTACTTGACAGTTTGTGTGCTTTGTTGCTTTAAAATGTATGCATTGTTGCTTTAAAATATATAATTGTTGCTTTAAAATATATTGTGTGGATTACTTATGTCTAATTAACTTCTTTATTTTCAGGTTATTGCTCAGAAAAAGACAACTGCAGCTTCGCCTTCATGCTCACTTTCATGTCATGAAGTTCAAAAAGATGTAGCTTCGCCTTGACTCCCACCTTCTCGTTCGCCTTCACGTCCTAAAGTTCAAAAAGATGTAGCTTTGCCTTCACGCTCACCTTCACATCATAAAGTTCAAAAAGATGAAGCTTCGCCTTCACGCTCACCTTCTCGTTCATCTTCACGTCGTAAAGTTCAAAAAGATGTAGATTTGCCATCACGCTCACCTTCAGGTCATAAAGTTCAAAAAGATGTAGCTTAGCCTTCACGCTCACCTTCTCGTTCACCTTCGCGTCATAAAGTTCAAAAAGATGCGGCTTCGCCTTCACGCTCATCTTTACGTCATAAAGTTCAAAGCTAAAAAAACTTGATAAGACAATAAAGAAGAAGGTTGGTAGTTCCGCATCAAAGAATGTTGTGGCAACATCCAAGAACATTATGGCAACAATATCCAAGTCAGTTTCAAGTGATAACAATCATGGAAATCGGAAATTGGTTGAGGGTGAAACTGAGAATGTAACCGGTGGACTGTAATTGCTGAAGCGAGGAATGGTGATGATGAACTGCATTAACAAGCGAGTTGTTAGGGGAAAGAGATGGAAGGTTGAATTAAGTTGAGGAGGGGAACCAATTGGCAAGGATGCGACGTGGATGCAGTCCTACATTGGGCTGCAAGCACGAACATGATCTCGATAGCTATTACTGATTGGAGACTTGTTCTTGCACACGAGAAGAACAATATATTTGCTTGTGTTTAGGTAAATGAATTGTCTACTTGTTTCTTATATAGTCTTAGCAATTATAAAAATATTATTAGGTTAATTTGTTCATGTACATGTAGAAAGCATTTGTGGTGCCAATAGAATGCGAAAAAACTTATTATAACATCAACGGGGAATAAATGGAGAGAGTTCAAGAGCAGACATCAAGTGTGTGGTTTCCTATTTGGACTCCCCCGAGACGTTGGAGTTCCCCCCATCTGATTATCAGTTCATTCAAAAGGGAGTCTGGAATGTTTTTGTTGCTCAAAGGATTACAGAAAAAATTTGGTACACCTTCGATTAACTTTAATATCAACTTTAACATTAATTCTATTTAAACTTAATTTAACTCTTCTGTGTAATTTGTATACGTTTGTGCGTAATTTGTAAGAAATTCGTAATACACAAATAGAAAAGGAAATGTGTACTCTCATCGGATGGCACGCAAAGGATACGCTAATCTGATGCAAGAACTGGTTAGTGTTGCTTGCACAACTGTCTGATATCAGATAAATAGACTGATAATGCTTTTGCTAGAATAGACTGATAAAATGTTCTATATTTATGTATGTATGTAGCTGCAAACCACTCCAGAGAAAGAACTGTCCCGTGGTATTATATTGTTAAAGGCACGTCAAGACAAGAGTGGAAACTCCAAGGACCCAGTAACATACGCCGTTGCCAAAAATAATTGTAAGTGTAATTAGTTTGTTTTTATCTAATTTTTACTTTGCATTTATTGAAATAAAAATATACTAATCCAATATATTTGATTTTGTTGTCATGAGGCATTGGCTAAAGAAATTGATTCTGGTACCTTTGAGGTAGATGGACCTAATGATGTTCTGACAATGGCTTTATGGACCCTTGAGTATCTCGGTAGGGTACGCGGTGTTGGTAGCTTTGTCAAGCCCTAGGCTTACTTCAATTTGCCAATAAAACATCAAAAGGAAAAAATCATCGGCAAATTTAAATTCGACTCCAGCAAGCGTTCGGAAGATCATAGAAGAGGAAAAGGCTAAATGGGAAAGTGAGAAGAAGGAAAAAATGGGTAAGCAACAGGCTTGGTATGAGGAAAAATTAAAGCAGGTTGAATCAAAGATTGAAGGTGTAGCGGAATTGGCTTATTCACCCAAACTATCTACACAAGGTAGCTGTTCCCAGGATGGTTTGGAGAAGGCAACTGATGATTGTGAGCATTTAAAGAAGCAAGATATGAAGAAGGGAATGACAAAGAAAGTGTTGCCAGTGGTTGCTGAGGAAAATGTTAAGTCAGCAACAGCGGTTATTGAGGAACATGCTAAGTCCCAAATAAGAAATTTGTCTGAAGATTTGGAAGCTTATGAAAAAAATTGGTAAGCATCTGCCACCCTAATTTCGTTGATGATGTTAAATTGATTAGCTAGGATAACATTTTATAATACATAATGTTTTTGGTGCAAGATGAAAGAACCAGTATTTGGCAACAACAATGCTGAGTTCGCACTCTCAGTTGATTGTGTAGATAACGTCGTTGCATATGGAACCATCGCTGAAATCATTGTCGATGCCACAGATCAGAATATCCATAGTGTTCCGCTTGCAAAAGAAAAAGCATGTGTGTCAATCACCGAAATTTTTGTTCACAATGCCTTGCTACCAATTCCTGTCAAGGGTGAATTTGTGACAATTCAAGATGCGCTTGGTGGTACATATATTGCTTGGCCGAGAAATTTGATCTCTAATACAGTAAATAAGAAGGTAATTTCAGTATCTATAATTTGGTATTTGATTGCCTACACAAATTGACTGTTATTTACATAACTTGGAGATTGTCAAGTCTGATGCTGTCAAGAAGAAGAGGATGAAACTTTATTACGATGAGCCATAGGATGACGACCTCGACACAGTGCCTGAGGTTGATAAGTCTGATGTTTGTCAAGATGAAGAGAGGAAAAATGATCTCAATGAGCCAGAGGATGAAGACCTTGACACATTGCCTCTAAACTTCCTACAGCATTGAGGGTGCTTTGCGAATGGGAGAGCACATCCCTGAAGAATGGGGCCACCGTCAACACCATGTCGGACGAGGAAATATTTGGTTTTCGAACAAAAGTGGCTATCTCAATGACCTGTATATGTGCACTCACAAATCTTCTTTAGACATCTGCTCCAGCCCTTGTTTTTTATTTGAGGTATGTGTTAATTATTCTTTGGATATTTCATAAATGCTCATTTCATAAATGAGCTTGCGCATTTCATCAATGTGCAAGCTCATATTCTCATATTTTAAAGTTTGGTTGAATTTTTCACTAGTTATAAGTATGTGGTCTAATTTAAAATGTGAACTTAAAATATGAGTTGTAGTTCTCATATTAAGTATGCGGTCTAATTGTAAAGCTCATAATTTAGTTCCGAGTTGCAATTTGAGTAAACGTTATATAAGAAAATATCAGTATTAATATCGAAAAACAGGTAGCATTACTAGGAATACCGATACAATGGAATACATCATTAACATTCACAATGACCGCTAGTACAGATACATATGCAAATATCAGTATCGATATTCCCATATTATTATTATTCTATAATAATAGTATTTTACTTTGAGGGAAGATTTTATTTCTATATTTCTTGCAGCATGTGAAGGTCTAGAACAACTAGTTTACATTTATATATATGATAACTGAAAATTGTGACCGGATGCTTCTTTTAATTAGTAAAGATGAAGCACTAGTGTTGCTCATGTTATTGCTGAGACATGCTAAGGTCACAAATTTTTAATGCTGCATTTGGTGTTAATTATTCTTTTCTTATATGCTTTTATAGCTACCTTCATGAAGTGCTGAAGAAATGTAAGATGATAGAAATGATTGCGTTGGTATATCCTGCTTATATAGATGCACACAAATGTGGAAATTCAGCTAAATTAGCTTCTGGTTTGGAAAACCGGTATAACCAAGAGAATCTTGCTCAGATTTTTTTAGTGTAGTATAACTTAGGGTATGTACAGTATGGTTTTTTATATTAGTCTACAAAATTTTGTATTTGATTCATGCCGTATATATTTTGTTATGAATGCTGAGTGGAATTTTCAATGTTAGCAATCATTGGCATTTGGCGGTTGTGAACCCCACTAAACAAACTGTGCATTTCATAGACCTATTGAGAGGACGATTGTGTGGTGGTGAATGGATGAATACTGTGAACTGGTATGTGCAATTGCTATTTTATATTTGAGTGGCTTGGTGGTTAATTTATGTTTGTTTACTTTGTAATGTTAACTTTTTGAATACTTATTTACTTTGCAACTCCATTGCAATTTACAATCAGGCTAAACAGAAAGACAATCAAGTTCAATGGAAGCCGTGTTTGGTGCGTATACAAGCATACTTAATATTTCTCAAGTCTGGTGATTTTTTCCTCAACATGATTGATTGAATTATATGCTTACTTGATATCTATGCATGCTTCAGGGAGCTTCAAAACAGAGAGGTCATTTGACGTGTGGATTCTGGGTTATACGCTACATAAAAGACATCGTGGGAGACAAGAATCAACTATGGGCTGCTAAGGTAATATATACTTATTTACGTCTCTTGCATATTGAATTCTTGTGCTTTGAAAAATACACTTTCAATATTCTACACCCTTGTTGTGTCCATGGTTATGCTGTGTCGCTGCCAATATTGAAGTCATGTTGTGCACCATGTCTGTTAAATTTTGGTGATATAAAATCACAATAGGTGGAAACAAATATGCAAAATGAAACGCAAATATTTTAATATGGGTATGCATTGACTACATTTGCATGTGATGCCAAGAAATTAATGCAGGGATTATTTTCTTCCGTCTTTGCTAAGGAAAGAAATTGATTGATTACTTGCTATGTTTGCGCCACTTGTTTCCTCTGCAATTTGCCTCCATTATTTATTACCATACCTTGGTAATTTGATTGATGACTCACATAGTTTTTTTACTGCCTATATATTGAGGGGTAGACTAAACCGTATACCCATCCTGGCATGGAGCCAGCGATTCTCAAATGTAGTGTCTCTTCTTGTTAAGCCTAATTTGAGGTTTTGATTATGTAAACTCTTATCTTGTAATCTCGTGTATCTCTCTCTTATGTGGAATAAAATCTCTCTCCTTTTCGAACCAGACGTACATTATCTTATGGATGATAGTGGAGCCAGTATAAATACCATGTATTTATTTACTTCTTTAAAGTTTTTTACTTTTTTTGGAGTAATAGAATAATTGATGCTAGATTCATTAATGTTCAATTGGCAAATCTAAATATTGTTTATTGTGCTTCCGTATCTGTGCAACTTTTGCACAACAGATTAGTATCGGAGCAAGGCGATTTGTTTCGATTGCGCATAAATGGCTTCAAGAAAAAGCATCATGTCTTATGGTAATTATGCTATTACTATTTTGGGGAAATAAAGAAGAATTTGGTGGAGGAGATTATGTTGAGAGAGAAGAGCGATCCAATCATGGAATTTTGGCGTGATAAGAAGTTTAGTGTGTTGAAGGGATTATTGGATTTGGGAACTTTTATGGCATTACAAACTTTTTTTGGATCGTTGTTTTTGCTTGGTGCATTTCATGAGGAAGATGCATCTTTTGCAGGCGATGGGTGAAGTTTGTAATGGTTTTGATTAAGTGGCGGGAGAGAGATTTTTTGTATGTACAGAGATTCAGATTTTGGCTCTGTATTTGAATTGGTCATTGAGAGAATTATTTTTGGCCTTGGTGGTGTTGAGATTACTTTGGAATCTGCCTTCTTGTTTATTTTGGATATTTGCAACATTTTTTGGTGGGCGGGGACATAGTATGAGCTTGTTAATAAGGTGTGATGGGGGTAGTTTTGCTGGAACCCATTTGATAAACATTCATTTTTGGTTTTTATCTCACTATGAGATTTTGGATTAAGGTGGAGTTCTTTTTTTGAAGAGTTTATGTGGTGAAGTGAATTTGATTCGAGGTGAGGTATTGGAGATATGTGATTTTGCATCAAGGTGGAGTATTAAATTTTGGTGATAGAAAATCACAACAGGTGGAAACAAATATGCAAAATTGGAAGAAAATATTTTAATATGGGTATGCATTGATTGCATTTGCATGTGAGGGCCAAGAAATTAATGCAGGGATTATTTTCTTTCATCTTTGCTATGGAAAGAAATTGATTAATTACTTGCTATGTTTGCACCACTTGTTTCCTCTTCAATTTGCCTCCATTATTTATTACCATATCTTGATAATTTGATTGATGACTCACATAATTTTTTTTACTGGCTATATATTGAGGGGTAGACTACACCGTATACCCATCCTGACATGGAGCCAGCGATCCCCAAATGGAGCGTCTCTTCTTGTTAAGCGTAATTTGAGGTTTTGATTATGTAAACTCTTATCTTGTAATCTCTTTCTTATGTGGAATAAAATCTCTCTCCTTTTTGGACGGGACGTACAATATCTTATGAATGATAGTGGAACTAGTACAAATACCATGTCTTTATTTACTTCTTTAAAGTTATTTACTTTTTTTTGGAGTAATATAATAATTGATGTTAGATTCGTTGATGTACAATTGGCAAATCTAGATCCTGTTTATTGGGCTTCCGCATTTGTGCAACATTTGCATAACAATGTCATTGTGCATTTTCTCCTATCCAATATTACACTTGCATGTAGGTATATATCTTACATAAATAATTGACATCCACTATGGTCTGTTTATATAAGTGTGAGTCACGGTTGTTGCAATGATAGGTGTTGCACCCATTTTAAAATGTCATCCATTAACATGACGTATACACCTATATGGCACAATTGTTCACATCTAATGTCTTGTGAAAATTTGATTTCTGAAATGCACATGTCTTCCTTCCACTTTATATGATGTCTATAATGTGATCTACTCATTCTCCTTGTTGCTCGGGCCTTAATTACCACTGTTTACTACATGATTAGTGGGGCTTTCCTTGAACACTTGTGTAAGCTATTTAAAACTCATGCACTACCATACTTGTATATAGGCGAGATACATGTCGGGCAAAGTTAACCTCTGCATTTCCTATTTGTTGCAGTGGGAGAAGAGTGTAAGCAATAGTTTTTTCACAAAAGGATATTGATGTGGTGCGGGTGGAATGGGCTACACATGTATGAAATTTTGTATAATAATATTTCTGAATGCTGACTGCCCATTGAACCCTTGTTAATCAGCTTTGTCAATGTTGGTTTATTGAATTTTGTGTACATGGGTTCAGTTTCCTAGTTTATGTAGTTCATGTTTAACTGATGCTTTGTATGGATGTATTTGAATTTAGATTTGGTGTTGATGTTGATATTGTTTAATAATGTCTATATGCAGTAGAAATCTGAACTGCTATGTATTATCTAAACTTCTGTGTTATCTGAATTGCTCCGTATCTTTTTGCTATGTTGTCGAAATCCAGTGAAACAAGAGACAATGGACTCGTGTGGACGTCACCTACCTTCTAGAAGAGACCGCATATTTTTCTGAGCCTTCTACAATTTTTGGTGGAGTGGAACCCAATGTGAGATTTCTAATTTATAAACGATATAGAAAACGACGATGTATAAATTATATAGTCGATGTATGAGTTATATAAGCATTGTACACCTCTTGTATAAGCGTTGTATAAGTTGTATGTTCGATGTATAAGTTATATATGCATTGTAAAAATTATATATGTGTTGAAGTAGAAGTGAAATGCTATACATACACACACACACACAGATATATATATATATATATATATACGCCCCTCATCCACAAACCATGGACGATATTTATTGGTTGTGATTGGTGTGAAAATTGATTGATAGAGAATGGTTGATTGGAATTGTTTGTGGTTGGAATTGATTGATTGTGTTTGAAAAATACCCATTTGTGGTTGAGAAATATTTGGTTGAAACCACATAGGATTAGTTTGTGGAAATGGAAAATATATACATGCCGCCTGCGTGCGAACTAGATGCATGATTCCTCATTGTCAAAAACCCCGAGGTTTTAAGGTAGAGCGAGGAGTCGTACTAGGGACGGTCCCGGTTTTAACTACCCTGTCGTTATGCTACCGAAATTTTGAAAAATATTCATGTGTTAGAATTATTTTCCTGTGTTGAAATTATACTCGTCTGTTGAATAGAAAACCTTCATGTGTTGAATAGAAATTCATTCATTGAATCATATTCATGTGTTGAATGGTATTCGTGTTTTAAATATAAAAATCACCTTTTCATCGATTTATATAAACTATAGAAAACCTTCATGTGTTGAATCGAAATTCATTCGTTGAATCATATTCATGTGTTGAATGGTATTCGTGTTTTAAATATAAAAATCACCTTTTTATCGATTTATATAAACTATAGAAAACCTTCATGTGTTGAATCGATATTCATTCGTTGAATTGAAATTCATGTGTTGAATGGTATTCGTGTTTTAAATATAAAAATCACCATTTTATCGATTTATAAAAACTATAGAAAACCTTCATGTGTTGAATCGAAATTCATTCGTTGAATTGAAATTCATGTGTTGAATGGTATTCATATTTTGAAAGAAATTGTTTTATAATAAAAATCCCATTTTTAACATCAATATGAAATGTATAAAATAATCTTGTTTTGAAATAAATTGTTTTATAATAAAAATCCTATTTTTATCACCTATATTGACTATATAAAATAGTCGAGTTTTGAAATAAATTGTTTTATAATAAAAATCCTATTTTTATCACCTATATTGACTATATAAAATAGTCAAGTTTTGAAATAAATTGTTTTACATTAAAAATCACATTTTTATCATATACATGAATTGTTAAAAATAGTGAAGTGTTGAAATAGAAGACAGTTTGATAAAAATATCATTTTTATCTAAAGTATGAAAATCATATAGTTTGAAATCGAAGAATCGATATATATATATATATATGTATGTATGTATGTATAAATAGAATTGAAATATATCGAATAACGACGCTGTAGTTCATATTTTGAAACCGTGATTTCAAATGATTAGTACGGGAGATCCGACCATCGGATTTTCCTGGAATCGCAACCGTTGGGTTCGCTTTGGAATTATCTTTCCAACGGCACCAACTTTGTAAAAATCCAACGGTTGGATTGTCTGGAATGTTTAATTCAAATCTGAAGAAAAACAGTGCCAGAATCGATTATATTTATATATATATATAAATATAATTATATTTAATAGAATAACGACGCTGCAGTTTGTATTTTGAAATCGAAACTTCAAACGATTATACCGGGAGATCCGACCGTCGGATTTTCCCGAAACTGGAACTGTTGGATTCGTTTTGAAAAGAACTTTCTAAGGATGTAAATTTTATGAAGATCCAACGGTTAGATTTTCAGATATGTGTAAATCAAATCTAAAGGAAAACAGCGCCACGACCGCGTTATGGCCCGAAGCGTCATTTTGAATAAATTGGCTATTTTAAAATAAATAAAAATAGCGATAAATCATTATAAAATGTTATAAACAATATGGATGTGAAATTTAGAAACTAACTGAAGGTTAGCTAAGTCGAATGGTTTCTTGGGTATTGATCTGATGTTGGTTTCGGCCTTCGGGGTTAATATTTGGGAAATCGTTCTCTTACTGATTGACGGTTAGTGACTAATGAATTGAAACGATGCGTGTGTATGTTAGTGTTGCACTTGTTTATTATATACGTGAGTTGCTCAGAAAGACCGGGTTTATCCCATTCTGAATAACTGAATCGACGATAAGAAATCGAAGATGAAGACGGTGGTCGAAGACCGGAGATCTTCACCTCGTTTGGATGGTAACCGAAGTCCTGATTGGGAGGCATCCCAAAATATGGATAATGAGTGGTGATCGTCCAGACATACGTGGTGATCGATGGGTTTGCGAGGTATATAGTGCCTCCGGTTTCGTTCAGACCCATAACGGACTTGCAAATGGACAGTGTGTCTGACATTGGAATTTATTCTTTGTGATTGATAGCTATCAGTTGCACGGTGTGAATTGCCTGTGTGGCATGCTAAGATGCAGTGATCAGGGCTTCTGTTGAAAAGCAAAGTATTGAGGAGATGATCAAAGCACCGCCTGTGTGGCGTAGCTTTTTGTATAACGTGAAATCGCGAGCCTCACACCCCGGTATGAACCAGAAACGGGAGCAGGACCTCAGGGAGGGCATGCGTTTCTTTCTAGCTAGGAGTTGTGTCAGTGTTTTTACACGGCCTGACATTTTACTTATGTGGTTGTTACTGTTGCGAGGCGCCTCGATTAGATCGGACGATCCGGGTCCGATGGAGTCATTCGTTGGCTCATTTACGCCCCATAGGGCGGGAAACGTAGTGTTCAGGAATTTTAATCCACATCGGTGGACCGGCCCTGACGATCCAAGGGTCGATGCGCTCTGACCCTGAGACATGGGCTAGATTGTCTCGAATTCGGTAAGGACTATCTTTTGCCTTGGTTCATGACGGAAATCCAATTTCCAAATACGTGACTGTGCGGTTTTGATTGTATACCTATATATGGCGACATAGTGGTATGGAGCATTAATGTCGTCTATGATTGATACTTATGATTTGAAATTGTTTTTGAAACATATAAACACTAGTAATAATATCAAATGCTTTTGTTTTATTCGTATCAAGCATATCTTGGCCATTATAAGGTAAAAACTCTATCCTCTGGTTTGCGTTGCATTGTGTGATGGGAACTGAGTCTTATAATGGCTTCATTTTTATAAAAAGCATTGCGATGTTTAAAAGAATGATTTGTTTTAAAGCACTGGCAATCCGATGGAGTAAATCCGTTCCACGAAAGTGGCATGGTCCAGTGATTAGCCGTATTATAAATGTGTTGAGTAGATTTCTCATACCAGTCCCATGACTGACTCGTAGTTTGTTTCACTTTCAAACTCGGGTGCCCCTTTTTCTATACGGGCAACCTTGTGTTCAGGTTTAGCAGGCTCTATCCGGATAGCTGGAGCTGAAGATGGATTCTATCATTTATCTATTTTATGTTGTTCAGCTCCTATTGTACATATTTTGTTTGTTTTCCGCTGTAGACATTTATGTATAGCTGAACTGTATTTGTACTAAGTATGATCCTGTATACTGTGTAACTCTGATGATCACGTTTATCCAGTATATTCTATTGTTCATTATCTGGTGTATTTATTTAATTCTGTTCTGCTACTATCTGTTTCTGTGTTATATTCCAAGGATTACCCTTCCCGCCGTCAGTACGGGGTTTTGGGGTCGTCTCAAACAAGAGACAGTGGACTCATGTGGATGTCTTGTACATTCTAGAAGAGACCGCATATTTTTCTGAGCCTTCTGCTATTTTTGGTGGAGTGGAACCCAATGTGAGATTTCTAATATATAAACGATATGGAAAACAACGATGTATAAATTATATAGTCAATGTATGAGTTATATAAGCATTGTACACCTCATGTATAAGCGTTGTGTAAGTTGTATGTTCGATGTATAAGTTACATGCGTTGTAAAAATTATATGTGTGAGGAAATGAATTGAAGTGAATTGAAATATATTTATATACGAATATATATATACTCCCCTCGTCCACTGACCATGGATGATATTTATTGGTTGTGATATTGTTTGGATTAATTGGTTGATGTGAAATTTGGTGAATAATGCGAATGGTTGATAGAATTGTTTGTGGTTGAGAATGATTGACCCTGGAGTGTATTTATAATATGTTGTGGAAATGAAAGAAAACATGCTCGCCTGCATGCAAATTAGATGCATGAAAATCCCCATTGTCAAAAACCGCAAGGTTTTAAGGTAGAGCGAGGAGCCGTACATCGATACGGTCCCGGTTTTAACTACCCTGCCGTTATGCTGTCGAAATTTTCAATAATATTCATGTGTTAGAATTATTTTCATGTCTTGAAACTTTATTCGTGTGTTGAATAGAAATTCATGTGTTGAATAGAAATTTATGAGTCGAACGACATTCATGTTTTGAAATAAATTGTTTTATAATAAAAACCATATTTTTATCATCTATATGAACTATATAAAATAGTCGTGTTTTGAAATAAATTGTTTTATAATAAAAATCATATTTTTATCATCTATATGAACTATATAAAATAGTCATGTTTTGAAATAAATTGTTTTATAATAAAAATCATATTTTTATCATCTATATGAACTATATAAAATAGTCGTGTTTTGAAATAAATTGTTTTATAATAAAAATCATATTTTTATCATCTATATGAACTATATAAAATAGTCATGTTTTGAAATAAATTGTTTTATAATAAAAATCATATTTTTATCACCTATATGAACTATATAAAATAGTCGTGTTTTGAAATAAATTGTTTTACAATAAAAATCACATTTTTATTATATATATGAATTGTTAAAAATAGTGAAGTGTGGAAATAAATGTATGTTGGATAAAAATATCATTTTTATCAAAAGTATGAAATGAATATGGTTTTGAAATCGAAGAATAGATTATATGTATATATATATATAATTAAAATAAATCGAATAACGATGCTGCAGTTCGTATTTTGAAAACGTGACTTCAAACGATTAGTGCGGGAGATCCGACCGTCGGATTTTCCCGAAACCAAAACCATTGGGTTCGCCTTGGAAATATCTTTCCAATGGCACCAACTTTGTAAACATCCAACGGTTGGATTGTCTGGAATGTTTAATTCAAATCTGAAGAAAAATAGCGCCGGAATCGATTATATATATATATATATAATCAAAATAAATCGAATAACGACGTTGTAGTTCGTATTTTGAAATTGTAACTTCAAACGATTAGTGCTAGAGATCCAACCGTCGGATTTTCCCGAAACTGAAACCGTTGGATTCGTTTTGAAAAGATCTTTCTAATGATATAAAATTTGTGAAGATCCAACGGTTAGATTTTCATATATGTGTAAATCAAATCTGGAGAAAAACAGCGCCACGGCCGCGTTATGGCCTGAAGCATCGTTTGAATGAATTGGCTATTTTTAAAAATAAAAATAGCGATAAATCATGATAAAATATTATAAGCGATATGAAATGGAAATAAACTGAATTTCCTCGGTTTATGTTATGTTTGATGGTTGAATGTGTCTGGTGTGAAAGTTACATTAAAGAACAGAACTAGTGATATCGAATAATTTAACCATTGAAATGAATTGATTTGAAATTCTAAATATACATGAATTATTTGAAAAGGCCGAGTTGATTCTCATTTCAAATAATTAATCGACGAGTGGAAGTCAAGGATATGAAGATGGTGCAAGACCGATGATCTTCACGTCGAATGGAGGGGTGCTACTGATGCTCATGATGGGAGTAGCTACCTTGAAGGGGCTGAAGTAGTAGGCGTCCGGACGTACAGGTTGATTGTATGGATGTGCGAGGAGTAAAGATCCTCCGGTTTCATTCAGACCCAGAACGAACTTGTAAATGGACTGTGTGTCTGACATTGGATTTCATTCTGTAGGATTGATAGCCATCAATCGCATGGCGTGAATTGCCTGTGTGGCATGCTGAGATGCAGTGATCAAAGCTTTTGTTCAAAAGTAGAGCTTTGTGGTTGATGATCAAAGCACCGCCTGTGTGGCATAGCTTTGTGTATAACGTGAATTCGCGAGCCTCACACCCCGGTATGGACCAGAAACGGGAGAGGACTTCAGGGAGGACATGCATTTCCTTCTAGCCAGGGTGATGTCGGTGACCTACCAGCCCTGACATTTATATTACTTTCACCTATGTGGTTGTTGTTATTGCGAGGCGCCTCAGATATATCGGTGACTATGTGGAGCCGATGGAGTCAGTAGGACTCATTTATGCCCCCAAAGGGCGGGGAAACGTAGTATTCCGGGTTTAAGTTTAATCCACATCGAGGGGACCGACCCTGACGATCCAAGGGTCGATGCGTTCTGATCCTGAGACTCGGGCTAGACAGTCTCGAAGTGGAGAGGACGATCCCTGGCCTCGGTTCATGATGGAAATCCAATTTCCAAATACGACATAATGCGATTTTGATTGTGTGTATATATATATATGGCGACATGATATATGGTACCCATGCCGTCTACGATTGATAGTTATGATTCAAATTGTTTTTGAAACATATAAACACTAGCAATAATAACAAATGATTAGTTTTGATCGTATCAAACATATTTTGGCCTTTATAAGGTAAAACTCTATCCTCTGGTTTGTGTTGCATTGTGTGATGGGACCTGAGTCTTATAATGGCTTCATTTTTATGAAAAGCATTGTGATGTTTAAAAGATTTACTTGTTTTAAAGCACTGGTAATCACTGGAGTAAACCCGTTCCGCGAAAGTGGCATGGTCCTGTGATTTTCCATACTGTAAAATTTGTTAAGTAGATTTCTCATACCAGTCCCATTGTAACACCCCGTATGTTAAATAACTTGTTATAACATAAATCAGAGCAGAATTAAATTTAATATTATGAATCAGGGGAAACGGGCTGTGCCATTGCGTTCATCTCGGAAAAATACGCGAAATAGAGTCCGAGTTTTCGTAAATCGGAGTCCGTATGACCAAGTTATGGCCCGTAAAAGTTTCACGAAAAATCAAAAACTGCTCATGTTTTGAGGCCCGGGATGAGTTTTGGGCTGTTTTTTTGGGCCCTAAATGGTTCCTACACTTGACTTCTTCCCCAAGACATGCTTTAAAGGCTAGGATTGGTTCTAGGGTATATCCTATGGTCCTAAAACATCTAACTAATCTATATATACACCCTAATACCCCCCCTTATCCTTACCAAAAATAGATCTAAGGCCATTATGCCACCACTTAGAAAATTGGAGAGCCTCCACTAAAAATCCTAAGAGGGTTTGCAAGCTAATCTACATCTTCTTCTACTTAATCATTGGGATTTGCTTCATTTAACTTGCTAATCTTGTTTTGGTGAGCTTCTATCCCCTTAATAATCAATTATTGAATTGATTATGATAAGATGTGATAAAGTATGGCTATGTTTGTGGATCCATATATTTATGCAAGCTTGATGTAGTGAATATTATGTGTTTTGCAAGTTATATGCCTTATGTCATGCAAGTTTCATAATATGTAATCATGATATTTTTATGCAAGTTGTTTCATGATGTTTATGATGCAAAACACTAAGTGAATATGGATCCATTATGCAAACATGTTATGCAAGTATGTGAGTACTTATGCAAGTCATGTATATGCTTATATGCATGTTTAACATCTTATGCAAGTATATGAATGTTTATGCAAGTTATGTATATGTTGAAATGCAAGTTTAACATAATATGCAAGCCTATGCAAGTATGTGAATGTTTATGCAAGTTATGTATATGTTGAAATGCAAGTTTAACATAATATGCAAGCCTATGCAAGTATGTGAATGTTTATGCAAGTTATGTATATGTTGAAATGCAAGTTTAACATAATATGCAAGCCTATGCAAGTATGTGAATGTTTATGCAAGTTATGTATATGTTGAAATGCAAGTTTAACATGATATGCAAGCTTATGCAAGTATATGAATGCTTATGCAAGTATGTGAGTGCTTATGCAAGTTAAGTATATGCTAAAATGCAAGTTCTACATGTTATGCAAATCACATGTATGATGATATGTAAGTTCATATGCAACATGTTATGCAAATCACATGTTTGATGATATGTAAGTTCATATGGAACATGTTATGTAAGACACATGTTTGATAATATGCAAGTTTGGGTTGAATATAGTTGGGTTAATACATGCTCATATATGCAAGTTGACATCCTCTTAACCCATGATAAAGTTATATGCTAAACCCATGTTATGTGTGGTAAATCTTCCCTTTATTATGTTATGTCATAATGACGATTTACGTGGGGAACGATGGGGTTAATTAATATGTTAATTAAAAGTATGTTGAAATGGGTATGATTAAGCATACCATAAAAAATTAATTAACATAAGTGGGAATTTACCTATTGAGTTAGGTCTACCCCATGGGAATTTACCTATTGAGTTAGGTCTACCCATGTTATGAATAAATTGATATTAATTAGGGATAATTAATATGGGGGTGATTAATTAGGTGTAATTAATCGACTAAGACACGAGGTTAGGCTCTGTTATGACGTAAGACTGCCCGGACCCTACCGGCTTAACCAGGCGGTCATAACAGCCAGTCTAATGTGAGAGGTCTTAGGCACAAATTAAATACGTGATTAAAGTAAAGACACGAGGTTAGACTCTGTTATGACGTAAGACTGCCCGGACCCTACCGGCTTAACCAGGCGGTCATAACAGCCAGTCTAATGTGGGAGGTCTTTATGGGGAATCACGGTCTTAATTAATTAAGAAACACTTAACCATATTAGCATGTAGTGGGACATGAGGGGTTAAGTGGGTGCCTTGGGTGGCATGAGGAATCTAGTGGGTTGCCTTGGGTGGCAATAGAAAATACGATTAGAATACTTAACCAAGTGAAACATGTAATTAAACATGATTAAAGGGTTAAGTGGGGAACACTAGATTAATAACAAGCTCTGGTGGGTAGCTTGTGGAGGGCCCATTACAACCAGTATCCCATATGTATCTTTGTAGCTCGGCCCAAGCCGAGGACGGGACACGCATACTGGGCTTGTCTATAAGTGGCCAAAACGGGGTTAGCGGTGGCAACGCAGGCCCATCGGGTTTCATATGCGTGTGTGGGCCCGGGACTGGGAGGTAAGACGTTGTTGCATCGTGTAGGTATAACCCGTGCACCGGTGTTGCTTTTGGGTTGCCACTTTGGGGAATGATACACCCCACTGTGGGCCCAGCACGGATACCTACGTTAGGGAGCCGATCGCTTGGGGTAGTGGGGTACACCTAGTAGAGATAGGGGCAGACGGCACCTATGTAGTCAACTAGGGTACAGGAAACTACTGGTTATATCTATCTTTGATATCCTTGGGTGGGATCAACCTTTGAGTAGGAGTGACTGGTGTGGTGCAGTTAGTAATTATCCTTGGGTGGGTAGATGCGTCTTTACGGTTATCTTAGTTCGTCCTGTGTTCGTGGGCAACTTAGTGTAGTCATTATCCCCAAAGATACCATACCGAGTTCATATCATACCCTAATTACTTTAATAATTGTATTATTAAGGAGATAGGGTTCACTCAGGCTTATGTCTGACCCCCGTTGTTTTTATCTTTTTCCTTCAGGTCCTCAGGTTGGGCCTAGTGCTAGTGGGCTTTGATCAGTTTGCTTTATCTATCTCTTGGAGCTTGGACCGTAGATGTAGAGCTCAGCTTATCTTATCTTTTCTGTTATGGCTATTTGTTATGAGTAGTGGGATTATGTACTTATTTTATTCAGGATGGATATTTTGTACTTGACTCTTGTTATGGTTTTATGATGTAACCAAACATGTTTTACTTTCCGCTGCTATGAGATGATGTTTTAAATTTTCAAGTATTACATTATATCTGTCTTGTTGTAATTTTACTGTTCTATACTCACTAAAAATACTCCACCGATGCTATGGCATTCCCTTAGTGAGTGACTATAGCGGGTGTGGGGTGTTACACGTGGTATCAGAGCTTAAGGTTACCAGAACAGATAAAATTTTTAAGAAAAACTATTTTCTAAGAATATTTTAGAAGAAAGTATTTTCAAAAACATGTCTTTTAAGAGTAAAGATTTTGAAAGAAAAGCATAATCCCAGATAGCCATATCTCTATCTTTCGAATTCTCCGTTTGAATCTTTCCTTTTTTCGTTTCAGCATGGCTGAAGATCTTAACTTTCCGGAGGGTGTAGCAATACCAGCATGGTATAGGAGATTGATGGAGGCTAGGGCCGCCGCTGCAGGGCCAGCTAATGTTCCTCCACCACCAGTTATACCCGATCTTCCTCCTCATCCTCCTCGTGTGGTTACTTTTGCTAAGACTTGTAAGGAATTCAAGACTATGGGAGGGAAACCTTTTCTAGGATCAGAGACTTTTGTGGAAGCTAGGGATTGGCTTAAGGAGGTGGAAGAGTTGATAGACATCTTTGAGATGGAAGAAGCAAAGAAAGTTAAGTTAGCTGCTTGGTTAATGAAGGGAGAGGCCTCGTTCTGGTGGGAGGTCACTAATGGAGAGCGCCTTGTTGATTCTTGGGCGGATTTCAGACAGAGGTTTGTGGCAAAGTTTCTCTCAAGGGCAGAAGAAAATCTGTATATGGAAAGGTTCTTGAACTTGAAGCAAGGGAACTTATCAGTGAAGGAGTATGTCAACAAGTTCAATCAGTTGGCAAGGTTTGGCATAGATATGGTGAATACCCCGGAGAAGAAAGCTTTGAGGTTCGTTAGGGGCTTGAACGAACCGATGCATGGATTGGCTATGACTCACATTCCTATGGGGGCTACCTTTGAGAAGCTAGTTGACATGGCACTTATGTATGAGGAAGAGAAGGGTCCCAATACTAGTAAAGCACCCGAGAAGAAAGGAGATCAGAAGAGACCTCAACAGCAACAACAAAACAAGAATGGGAAAGGCAATGGTGGCAAGGGGAAGAAGAAGAAGTGCTTCAATTGTGGGACACCAGGCCACCTAAGCAAGGATTGTCGCAAGAAGAAGAAGACTGGCTGCTTCCACTGTGGCGAAGCAGGGCATCTGGTGAAGGACTGTCCTAAGAAGGGGCAGAGGACGGGATCTACCTCAGGAGGACAGGTGCAAGCTCTTATGGCACCGGGTCAGGCAAGTGGGCAAGTTCAGGCTCTCGCGGTTCCACCACTTCAGGAAAGAGGTAGAACTATTTCTGTTGAAAGTCTAGTTTATCTGTTAGATTATCCTGTCCGTACTTTGTTTGACTCTGGCGCATCTCATTCGTTTATCTCATCATCTTTAGTTGAGTCACTGCACTTAGACACCAGTCTAGTAGATGATCCCTTGGTTGTTTCAAACCCAATTGGAGGCTCCACTTATTTGTCCATGATGTGTTTGGGTTTGAAGATTTCTATACTTAGCGTTGAGTTTAGATGTGATGCTTTTGTTTTGGGCTTCACGGGCTATGGGTTGATTTTGGGCATGGACTGGTTATCCAGTAATGGTGCCGTTCTTGATTGTGAAAGGAGAGTTGTTAGGCTGATGACCCGCTTGGGTAACACTCTCGAGATCTCTTGTAATCCCATGGAGTCTGTTATGCTAAGTTATCTTGAATCGCTCGATGCTTCGGTCGAGAGTCTGCAATCTGTCAGAGTGGTCCGGGAATATCCGGATGTGTTTGAGGAGGTGAAGGGCTTACCTCCGAAGCGGGAGATTGACTTCCGAATCTATCTTGTGGACAATGCTAAACCAGTATCTTTGCCAGTGCGCCACATGGCTCCTCGTGAAAGGAGGGAACTCAATAAGCAAGTAGGGGAGTTGCTTGAGAAGGGGTTCATAAGACGAAGTATAACGGAGTGGGGTGCTCCGGTGGTTTTTGCTACAAAGGCAGATGGGTCCCTCAGACTTTGTGTTGACTATAGAGAACTCAACAAGCTCACAAAGAAGAATAAACACCCATTGCCGAGGATTGATGATCTCTTCGATCAGTTAGTTGGCGCTTCAGTGTTTTCGCAGTTGGACTTAGCCACGGGGTTTCATCAGTTGAGAGTGGCTGAGGATAGTGTAGAGAAGACTGCCTTCAGGACTCCGGATGGTTTTTATGAGTGGCTTGTGATGCCATTTGGTTTGACGAACGCCCCTGCATATTTCGTTGATCTGATGAGTAGGGTGTTCAGGGAGTATCTTAACAAGTTCGTGGTGGTCTTTGTGGATGACATCTTGGTCTTCTCCAAGAGTGAGGAAGAGCATGCCCTACAACTTAGGGAAGTGTTGGAGACTCTTCGAGCGCATAGCCTGAAGGCTAAGTTTTCTAAATGTCACTTTTGGAGGAAGGAAGTGCGATTCTTAGGGCACGTGGTCTCTAAGGAAGGGATAGCTGTGGATCCTGCAAAGGTAGTATCTATCCAAGATTGGAAGGCTCCGAAGAATGCTACCGAGGTGAGGAGTTTCTTGGGGTTGGCTGGCTACTATAGGAAGTTTATCAAGGACTTCGCGAAGATATCAGCCCCATTAACTCGCTTGACAAAGAAGAATCAGGTTTTCACATGGGATGTGGATTGTGAGGATGCATTCCGACGGTTAAAGAGAGCTTTAACCACTGCTCCAGTTTTAGTGCTGCCAGATGGGAGTAAGCCGTTCGTTGTTTATACTGATGCTTGTGGGACAGGACTAGGCGCAGTCTTGATGCAAGAGGGAAGGGTAATAGCCTATGGTGGGAGGCAGTTGAGGGCGCATGAGAAAAATTACCCTGTCCATGACCTAGAGTTGGCCGCTATCGTTTTTGTGCTCAAGATCTGGCGCCATTATCTTCTTGGTGAGAGATTTGAGTTGTTCACCGATCACAAATCTTTGAAGTACTTGTTTTCTCAGAAGGATTTGAACTTGAGACAGCAAAGGTGGATGGAGTTCTTAGCATCCTATGATTTCGAGATAGCATATACCCCTGGCAAGGGTAACGTGGTGGCAGATGCCTTAAGCAGAAAAAGGTTGTCCTTGAGTCCGTTGTTTGTGGAACGGAGAAGCTTGGAGTTTATCTCGATGTTTGACTTCAGACCTTCTGTTGACTTGGTACCCGGTTTGCTAGCATCCTTAGAGGTTAGGCCTACTCTTTTGGGACGAGTTGGCGAGGCACAGCAAGACGACCCACAGTTGGTTGAGTTGGTAGAGAAGCTCATAAGGGGGGAGTCGTCCAGCCATTTGAATAGGTACACCCTAGATGATAGGGGGTGGTTGCGTAGAGACGGTAGACTTTGTGTACCGCAAGATGAAGACTTGAGGAAGGCTATACTTGATGATGCACATCGTTCGAGGATGACCATACATCCCGGTGGGGATAAGATGTACCAAGACATGAGGCGAGTTTTCTTTTGGGCCGGTATGAAGAAAGATGTGGCCGAGTATGTTGCTAGATGCTTGGTGTGCCAACAAGTAAAAGCAGAGCAAAAGAAGCCAGGTGGGTTGCTTCATCCTTTGGAAGTTCCGATATGGAAGTGGGATAGTGTCTCGATGGACTTCGTTGATGGTTTATCGAGATCGAGGAAGGGCAATACAGGAATTTGGGTCGTGGTTGATAGACTTACTAAGAGCGCCCATTTCATACCCGTAAAGAGTAAGAGGACTGCTCCATGGCTTGCTTCAGTCTATGTTCGAGAGATAGTTCGATTGCATGGGGTACCTTCCAGCATAGTGAGTGATCGAGATCCTATCTTCACTAGTGAGTTTTGGAAGAGTTTACAGGAGGCGGTGGGGACTCAGTTGTGTTTGAGCACCGCATATCATCCTCAGACAGACGGCCAGACCGAGAGGGTGAACCGTGTTTTGGAAGACCTTTTGAGGCTTTGTATCTTGGATTTTGAAGGTACATGGGAAGAGCATCTTCCTTTGGTGGAGTTTGCATATAACAACAGCTTCCAGTCTAGTATTGGCATGACACCTTTTGAAGCTCTTTATGGAAGGCCTTGTCGATCACCTACATGTTGGTGGGAATCTACGGATAAGATCTTGCTAGGGCCCGATATGGTTAGAGAGACTTCAGAGAAGGTTGATTTGATTCGAAGAAGGATGAAAGCAGCGCAAGACAGACAGAAATCTTATGCAGATAAGAGGAGGACTGATCTTGAGTTTGAAGTTGGGGACATGGTTTTTGTCAAAGTGTCTCCATTACGGAATGTTGTTCGCTTTGGATCCGCTGGGAAGTTAGCACCGAGGTTTGTAGGACCGTTTCCTGTCAAGGAAAGAATTGGACGGATGGCATATAGGGTGGAGTTGCCAGACAGACTTAGTGGTATACATGATGTTTTCCATGTGTCACATTTGAGGAAGTGCCTACATGAGACCGCAGAGGTGGTAGAGCCGAGCTTGCTTAGAGAAGTGGAAGTAGAGCGTGATGCGACGATTCGACGAGCTCCTACTCGCATCCTTGGGTCAGAGATTAAGAAGTTGAGAAACAAAGAGGTTCAGCTAGTCAAAGTGCAATGGGGAGATGACGAGAGCAATGCTACTTGGGAGACGGAAGCGAAGATGCGTTCTTTGTACCCTTTTCTTTTCGAGAGTATGTTCTTTAACTTCTCCTTTATTGCCTATCTTGTACTTATCTTGTCCTTAGTATGTCCTCTCGTTAGCACCTTTGACCTTTTAGATAGGGTAAACCTATGGTTGAAACATGTGTTTGAGGCATGTTATGATTGATGGATGCAAGTGGATGCAAGTGTTTGCTAGTGGTTGCTCGTGGATGCATATACACACACTTTAGGCACTAGATCGGCTCAATCACTTCATATTGCATATTGCATATAAATGTGTGTAGGTAGCTATATTAATGGATGTATGATGGTTGTGCTATCATATGGATGATGCATTTATTCGGTGAATGATTGTGCACGCATGTAGAAATAGTATGTGTCGATAGGGTTCTTTCGCATACATATTGGATGCATGGCACTATCATGGTTTGCATTAAGGAGGTCAACTGAATCAGTAGACCGCCTGATTTTGCATTAGATAGGGAACATATACACACACTTTTTGCATATGTTCATACAACATTAGAAACTTTAAGGACAATGGATGCCAGTGTTTGATGGTTGAGTAGATGGTTGTTTGGTTGGTAGGATACGTTCTTCTTGACTTAGAGATTTCGGGGACGAAATCCTTTAAGTAGGGGAGAATGTAACACCCCGTATGTTAAATAACTTGTTATAACATAAATCAGAGCAGAATTAAATTTAATATTCTGAATCAGGGGAAACGGGCTGTGCCATTGCGTTCGTCTCGGAAAAATACGCGAAATAGAGTCCGAGTTTTCGTAAATCGGAGTCCGTATGACCAAGTTATGGCCCGTCAAAGTTTCACGAAAAATCAAAAACGAAAACTGCTCATGTTTTGAGGCCCGGGATGAGTTTTGGGCTGTTTTTTTTGGGCCCTAAATGGTTCCTACACTTGACTTCTTCCCCAAGACATGCTTTAAAGGCTAGGATTGGTTCTAGGGTATATCCTATGGTCCTAAAACATCTAACTAATCTATATATACACCCTAATACCCCCCCTTATCCTTACCAAAAATAGATCTAAGGCCATTATGCCACCACTTAGAAAATTGGAGAGCCTCCACTAAAAATCCTAAGAGGGTTTGCAAGCTAATCTACATCTTCTTCTACTTAATCATTGGGATTTGCTTCATTTAACTTGCTAATCTTGTTTTGGTGAGCTTCTATCCCCTTAATAATCAATTATTGAATTGATTATGATAAGATGTGATAAAGAATGGCTATGTTTGTGGATCCATATATTTATGCAAGCTTGATGTAGTGAATATTATGTGTTTTGCAAGTTATATGCCTTATGTCATGCAAGTTTCATAATATGTAATCATGATATTTTTATGCAAGTTGTTTCATGATGTTTATGATGCAAAACACTAAGTGAATATGGATCCATTATGCAAACATGTTATGCAAGTATGTGAGTACTTATGCAAGTCATGTATATGCTTATATGCATGTTTAACATCTTATGCAAGTATATGAATGTTTATGCAAGTTATGTATATGTTGAAATGCAAGTTTAACATAATATGCAAGCCTATGCAAGTATGTGAATGTTTATGCAAGTTATGTATATGTTGAAATGCAAGTTTAACATAATATGCAAGCCTATGCAAGTATGTGAATGTTTATGCAAGTTATGTATATGTTGAAATGCAAGTTTAACATAATATGCAAGCCTATGCAAGTATGTGAATGTTTATGCAAGTTATGTATATGCTGAAATGCAAGTTTAACATGATATGCAAGCTTATGCAAGTATATGAATGCTTATGCAAGTATGTGAGTGCTTATGCAAGTTAAGTATATGCTAAAATGCAAGTTCTACATGTTATGCAAATCACATGTATGATGATATGTAAGTTCATATGCAACATGTTATGCAAATCACATGTTTGATGATATGTAAGTTCATATGGAACATGTTATGTAAGACACATGTTTGATAATATGCAAGTTTGGGTTGAATATAGTTGGGTTAATACATGCTCATATATGCAAGTTGACATCCTCTTAACCCATGATAAAGTTATATGCTAAACCCATGTTATGTGTGGTAAATCTTCCCTTTATTATGTTATGTCATAATGACGATTTACGTGGGGAACGATGGGGTTAATTAATATGTTAATTAAAAGTATGTTGAAATGGGTATGATTAAGCATACCATAAAAAATTAATTAACATAAGTGGGAATTTACCTATTGAGTTAGGTCTACCCCATGGGAATTTACCTATTGAGTTAGGTCTACCCATGTTATGAATAAATTGATATTAATTAGGGATAATTAATATGGGGGTGATTAATTAGGTGTAATTAATCGACTAAGACACGAGGTTAGGCTCTGTTATGACGTAAGACTGCCCGGACCCTACCGGCTTAACCAGGCGGTCATAACAGCCAGTCTAATGTGAGAGGTCTTAGGCACAAATTAAATACGTGATTAAAGTAAAGACACGAGGTTAGACTCTGTTATGACGTAAGACTGCCCGGACCCTACCGGCTTAACCAGGCGGTCATAACAGCCAGTCTAATGTGGGAGGTCTTTATGGGAAATCACGGTCTTAATTAATTAAGAAACACTTAACCATATTAGCATGTAGTGGGACATGAGGGGTTAAGTGGGTGCCTTGGGTGGCATGAGGAATCTAGTGGGTTGCCTTGGGTGGCAATAGAAAATACGATTAGAATACTTAACCAAGTGAAACATGTAATTAAACATGATTAAAGGGTTAAGTGGGGAACACTAGATTAATAACAAGCTCTGGTGGGTAGCTTGTGGAGGGCCCATTACAACCAGTATCCCATATGTATCTTTGTAGCTCGGCCCAAGCCGAGGACGGGACACGCATACTGGGCTTGTCTATAAGTGGCCAAAACGGGGTTAGCGGTGGCAACGCAGGCCCATCGGGTTTCATATGCGTGTGTGGGCCCGGGACTGGGAGGTAAGATGTTGTTGCATCGTGTAGGTATAACCCGTGCACCGGTGTTGCTTTTGGGTTGCCACTTTGGGGAATGATACACCCCACTGTGGGCCCAGCACGGATACCTACGTTAGGGAGCCGATCGCTTGGGGTAGTGGGGTACACCTAGTAGAGATAGGGGCAGACGGCACCTATGTAGTCAACTAGGGTACAGGAAACTACTGGTTATATCTATCTTTGATATCCTTGGGTGGGATCAACCTTTGAGTAGGAGTGACTGGTGTGGTGCAGTTAGTAATTATCCTTGGGTGGGTAGATGCGTCTTTACGGTTATCTTAGTTCGTCCTGTGTTCGTGGGCAACTTAGTGTAGTCATTATCCCCAAAGATACCATACCGAGTTCATATCATACCCTAATTACTTTAATAATTGTATTATTAAGGAGATAGGGTTCACTCAGGCTTATGTCTGACCCCCGTTGTTTTTATCTTTTTCCTTCAGGTCCTCAGGTTGGGCCTAGTGCTAGTGGGCTTTGATCAGTTTGCTTTATCTATCTCTTGGAGCTTGGACCGTAGATGTAGAGCTCAGCTTATCTTATCTTTTCTGTTATGGCTATTTGTTATGAGTAGTGGGATTATGTACTTATTTTATTCAGGATGGATATTTTGTACTTGACTCTTGTTATGGTTTTATGATGTAACCAAACATGTTTTACTTTCCGCTGCTATGAGATGATGTTTTAAATTTTCAAGTATTACATTATATCTGTCTTGTTGTAATTTTACTGTTCTATACTCACTAAAAATACTCCACCGATGCTATGGCATTCCCTTAGTGAGTGACTATAGCGGGTGTGGGGTGTTACACGTGGTATCAGAGCTTAAGGTTACCAGAACAGATAAATTTTTTAAGAAAAACTATTTTCTAAGAATATTTTAGAAGAAAGTATTTTCAAAAACATGTCTTTTAAGAGTAAAGATTTTGAAAGAAAAGCATAATCCCAGATAGCCATATCTCTATCTTTCGAATTCTCCGTTTGAATCTTTCCTTTTTTCGTTTCAGCATGGCTGAAGATCTTAACTTTCCGGAGGGTGTAGCAATACCAGCATGGTATAGGAGATTGATGGAGGCTAGGGCCGCCGCTGCAGGGCCAGCTAATGTTCCTCCACCACCAGTTATACCCGATCTTCCTCCTCATCCTCCTCGTGTGGTTACTTTTGCTAAGACTTGTAAGGAATTCAAGACTATGGGAGGGAAACCTTTTCTAGGATCAGAGACTTTTGTGGAAGCTAGGGATTGGCTTAAGGAGGTGGAAGAGTTGATAGACATCTTTGAGATGGAAGAAGCAAAGAAAGTTAAGTTAGCTGCTTGGTTAATGAAGGGAGAGGCCTCGTTCTGGTGGGAGGTCACTAATGGAGAGCGCCTTGTTGATTCTTGGGCGGATTTCAGACAGAGGTTTGTGGCAAAGTTTCTCTCAAGGGCAGAAGAAAATCTGTATATGGAAAGGTTCTTGAACTTGAAGCAAGGGAACTTATCAGTGAAGGAGTATGTCAACAAGTTCAATCAGTTGGCAAGGTTTGGCATAGATATGGTGAATACCCCGGAGAAGAAAGCTTTGAGGTTCGTTAGGGGCTTGAACGAACCGATGCATGGATTGGCTATGACTCACATTCCTATGGGGGCTACCTTTGAGAAGCTAGTTGACATGGCACTTATGTATGAGGAAGAGAAGGGTCCCAATACTAGTAAAGCACCCGAGAAGAAAGGAGATCAGAAGAGACCTCAACAGCAACAACAAAACAAGAATGGGAAAGGCAATGGTGGCAAGGGGAAGAAGAAGAAGTGCTTCAATTGTGGGACACCAGGCCACCTAAGCAAGGATTGTCGCAAGAAGAAGAAGACTGGCTGCTTCCACTGTGGCGAAGCAGGGCATCTGGTGAAGGACTGTCCTAAGAAGGGGCAGAGGACGAGATCTACCTCAGGAGGACAGGTGCAAGCTCTTATGGCACCGGGTCAGGCAAGTGGGCAAGTTCAGGCTCTCGCGGTTCCACCACTTCAGGAAAGAGGTAGAACTATTTCTGTTGAAAGTCTAGTTTATCTGTTAGATTATCCTGTCCGTACTTTGTTTGACTCTGGCGCATCTCATTCGTTTATCTCATCATCTTTAGTTGAGTCACTGCACTTAGACACCAGTCTAGTAGATGATCCCTTGGTTGTTTCAAACCCAATTGGAGGCTCCACTTATTTGTCCATGATGTGTTTGGGTTTGAAGATTTCTATACTTAGCGTTGAGTTTAGATGTGATGCTTTTGTTTTGGGCTTCACGGGCTATGGGTTGATTTTGGGCATGGACTGGTTATCCAGTAATGGTGCCGTTCTTGATTGTGAAAGGAGAGTTGTTAGGCTGATGACCCGCTTGGGTAACACTCTCGAGATCTCTTGTAATCCCATGGAGTCTGTTATGCTAAGTTATCTTGAATCGCTCGATGCTTCGGTCGAGAGTCTGCAATCTGTCAGAGTGGTCCGGGAATATCCGGATGTGTTTGAGGAGGTGAAGGGCTTACCTCCGAAGCGGGAGATTGACTTCCGAATCTATCTTGTGGACAATGCTAAACCAGTATCTTTGCCAGTGCGCCACATGGCTCCTCGTGAAAGGAGGGAACTCAATAAGCAAGTAGGGGAGTTGCTTGAGAAGGGGTTCATAAGACGAAGTATAACGGAGTGGGGTGCTCCGGTGGTTTTTGCTACAAAGGCAGATGGGTCCCTCAGACTTTGTGTTGACTATAGAGAACTCAACAAGCTCACAAAGAAGAATAAACACCCATTGCCGAGGATTGATGATCTCTTCGATCAGTTAGTTGGCGCTTCAGTGTTTTCGCAGTTGGACTTAGCCACGGGGTTTCATCAGTTGAGAGTGGCTGAGGATAGTGTAGAGAAGACTGCCTTCAGGACTCCGGATGGTTTTTATGAGTGGCTTGTGATGCCATTTGGTTTGACGAACGCCCCTGCATATTTCGTTGATCTGATGAGTAGGGTGTTCAGGGAGTATCTTAACAAGTTCGTGGTGGTCTTTGTGGATGACATCTTGGTCTTCTCCAAGAGTGAGGAAGAGCATGCCCTACAACTTAGGGAAGTGTTGGAGACTCTTCGAGCGCATAGCCTGAAGGCTAAGTTTTCTAAATGTCACTTTTGGAGGAAGGAAGTGCGATTCTTAGGGCACGTGGTCTCTAAGGAAGGGATAGCTGTGGATCCTGCAAAGGTAGTATCTATCCAAGATTGGAAGGCTCCGAAGAATGCTACCGAGGTGAGGAGTTTCTTGGGGTTGGCTGGCTACTATAGGAAGTTTATCAAGGACTTCGCGAAGATATCAGCCCCATTAACTCGCTTGACAAAGAAGAATCAGGTTTTCACATGGGATGTGGATTGTGAGGATGCATTCCGACGGTTAAAGAGAGCTTTAACCACTGCTCCAGTTTTAGTGCTGCCAGATGGGAGTAAGCCGTTCGTTGTTTATACTGATGCTTGTGGGACAGGACTAGGCGCAGTCTTGATGCAAGAGGGAAGGGTAATAGCCTATGGTGGGAGGCAGTTGAGGGCGCATGAGAAAAATTACCCTGTCCATGACCTAGAGTTGGCCGCTATCGTTTTTGTGCTCAAGATCTGGCGCCATTATCTTCTTGGTGAGAGATTTGAGTTGTTCACCGATCACAAATCTTTGAAGTACTTGTTTTCTCAGAAGGATTTGAACTTGAGACAGCAAAGGTGGATGGAGTTCTTAGCATCCTATGATTTCGAGATAGCATATACCCCTGGCAAGGGTAACGTGGTGGCAGATGCCTTAAGCAGAAAAAGGTTGTCCTTGAGTCCGTTGTTTGTGGAACGGAGAAGCTTGGAGTTTATCTCGATGTTTGACTTCAGACCTTCTGTTGACTTGGTACCCGGTTTGCTAGCATCCTTAGAGGTTAGGCCTACTCTTTTGGGACGAGTTGGCGAGGCACAGCAAGACGACCCACAGTTGGTTGAGTTGGTAGAGAAGCTCATAAGGGGGGAGTCGTCCAGCCATTTGAATAGGTACACCCTAGATGATAGGGGGTGGTTGCGTAGAGACGGTAGACTTTGTGTACCGCAAGATGAAGACTTGAGGAAGGCTATACTTGATGATGCACATCGTTCGAGGATGACCATACATCCCGGTGGGGATAAGATGTACCAAGACATGAGGCGAGTTTTCTTTTGGGCCGGTATGAAGAAAGATGTGGCCGAGTATGTTGCTAGATGCTTGGTGTGCCAACAAGTAAAAGCAGAGCAAAAGAAGCCAGGTGGGTTGCTTCATCCTTTGGAAGTTCCGATATGGAAGTGGGATAGTGTCTCGATGGACTTCGTTGATGGTTTATCGAGATCGAGGAAGGGCAATACAGGAATTTGGGTCGTGGTTGATAGACTTACTAAGAGCGCCCATTTCATACCCGTAAAGAGTAAGAGGACTGCTCCATGGCTTGCTTCAGTCTATGTTCGAGAGATAGTTCGATTGCATGGGGTACCTTCCAGCATAGTGAGTGATCGAGATCCTATCTTCACTAGTGAGTTTTGGAAGAGTTTACAGGAGGCGGTGGGGACTCAGTTGTGTTTGAGCACCGCATATCATCCTCAGACAGACGGCCAGACCGAGAGGGTGAACCGTGTTTTGGAAGACCTTTTGAGGCTTTGTATCTTGGATTTTGGAGGTACATGGGAAGAGCATCTTCCTTTGGTGGAGTTTGCATATAACAACAGCTTCCAGTCTAGTATTGGCATGACACCTTTTGAAGCTCTTTATGGAAGGCCTTGTCGATCACCTACATGTTGGTGGGAATCTACGGATAAGATCTTGCTAGGGCCCGATATGGTTAGAGAGACTTCAGAGAAGGTTGATTTGATTCGAAGAAGGATGAAAGCAGCGCAAGACAGACAGAAATCTTATGCAGATAAGAGGAGGACTGATCTTGAGTTTGAAGTTGGGGACATGGTTTTTGTCAAAGTGTCTCCATTACGGAATGTTGTTCGCTTTGGATCCGCTGGGAAGTTAGCACCGAGGTTTGTAGGACCGTTTCCTGTCAAGGAAAGAATTGGACGGATGGCATATAGGGTGGAGTTGCCAGACAGACTTAGTGGTATACATGATGTTTTCCATGTGTCACATTTGAGGAAGTGCCTACATGAGACCGCAGAGGTGGTAGAGCCGAGCTTGCTTAGAGAAGTGGAAGTAGAGCGTGATGCGACGATTCGACGAGCTCCTACTCGCATCCTTGGGTCAGAGATTAAGAAGTTGAGAAACAAAGAGGTTCAGCTAGTCAAAGTGCAATGGGGAGATGACGAGAGCAATGCTACTTGGGAGACGGAAGCGAAGATGCGTTCTTTGTACCCTTTTCTTTTCGAGAGTATGTTCTTTAACTTCTCCTTTATTGCCTATCTTGTACTTATCTTGTCCTTAGTATGTCCTCTCGTTAGCACCTTTGACCTTTTAGATAGGGTAAACCTATGGTTGAAACATGTGTTTGAGGCATGTTATGATTGATGGATGCAAGTGGATGCAAGTGTTTGCTAGTGGTTGCTCGTGGATGCATATACACACACTTTAGGCACTAGATCGGCTCAATCACTTCATATTGCATATTGCATATAAATGTGTGTAGGTAGCTATATTAATGGATGTATGATGGTTGTGCTATCATATGGATGATGCATTTATTCGGTGAATGATTGTGCACGCATGTAGAAATAGTATGTGTCGATAGGGTTCTTTCGCATACATATTGGATGCATGGCACTATCATGGTTTGCATTAAGGAGGTCAACTGAATCAGTAGACCGCCTGATTTTGCATTAGATAGGGAACATATACACACACTTTTTGCATATGTTCATACAACATTAGAAACTTTAAGGACAATGGATGCCAGTGTTTGATGGTTGAGTAGATGGTTGTTTGGTTGGTAGGATACGTTCTTCTTGACTTAGAGATTTCGGGGACGAAATCCTTTAAGTAGGGGAGAATGTAACACCCCGTATGTTAAATAACTTGTTATAACATAAATCAGAGCAGAATTAAATTTAATATTCTGAATCAGGGGAAACGGGCTGTGCCATTGCGTTCGTCTCGGAAAAATACGCGAAATAGAGTCCGAGTTTTCGTAAATCGGAGTCCGTATGACCAAGTTATGGCCCGTCAAAGTTTCACGAAAAATCAAAAACGAAAACTGCTCATGTTTTGAGGCCCGGGATGAGTTTTGGGCTGTTTTTTTTGGGCCCTAAATGGTTCCTACACTTGACTTCTTCCCCAAGACATGCTTTAAAGGCTAGGATTGGTTCTAGGGTATATCCTATGGTCCTAAAACATCTAACTAATCTATATATACACCCTAATACCCCCCCTTATCCTTACCAAAAATAGATCTAAGGCCATTATGCCACCACTTAGAAAATTGGAGAGCCTCCACTAAAAATCCTAAGAGGGTTTGCAAGCTAATCTACATCTTCTTCTACTTAATCATTGGGATTTGCTTCATTTAACTTGCTAATCTTGTTTTGGTGAGCTTCTATCCCCTTAATAATCAATTATTGAATTGATTATGATAAGATGTGATAAAGAATGGCTATGTTTGTGGATCCATATATTTATGCAAGCTTGATGTAGTGAATATTATGTGTTTTGCAAGTTATATGCCTTATGTCATGCAAGTTTCATAATATGTAATCATGATATTTTTATGCAAGTTGTTTCATGATGTTTATGATGCAAAACACTAAGTGAATATGGATCCATTATGCAAACATGTTATGCAAGTATGTGAGTACTTATGCAAGTCATGTATATGCTTATATGCATGTTTAACATCTTATGCAAGTATATGAATGTTTATGCAAGTTATGTATATGTTGAAATGCAAGTTTAACATAATATGCAAGCCTATGCAAGTATGTGAATGTTTATGCAAGTTATGTATATGTTGAAATGCAAGTTTAACATAATATGCAAGCCTATGCAAGTATGTGAATGTTTATGCAAGTTATGTATATGTTGAAATGCAAGTTTAACATAATATGCAAGCCTATGCAAGTATGTGAATGTTTATGCAAGTTATGTATATGCTGAAATGCAAGTTTAACATGATATGCAAGCTTATGCAAGTATATGAATGCTTATGCAAGTATGTGAGTGCTTATGCAAGTTAAGTATATGCTAAAATGCAAGTTCTACATGTTATGCAAATCACATGTATGATGATATGTAAGTTCATATGCAACATGTTATGCAAATCACATGTTTGATGATATGTAAGTTCATATGGAACATGTTATGTAAGACACATGTTTGATAATATGCAAGTTTGGGTTGAATATAGTTGGGTTAATACATGCTCATATATGCAAGTTGACATCCTCTTAACCCATGATAAAGTTATATGCTAAACCCATGTTATGTGTGGTAAATCTTCCCTTTATTATGTTATGTCATAATGACGATTTACGTGGGGAACGATGGGGTTAATTAATATGTTAATTAAAAGTATGTTGAAATGGGTATGATTAAGCATACCATAAAAAATTAATTAACATAAGTGGGAATTTACCTATTGAGTTAGGTCTACCCCATGGGAATTTACCTATTGAGTTAGGTCTACCCATGTTATGAATAAATTGATATTAATTAGGGATAATTAATATGGGGGTGATTAATTAGGTGTAATTAATCGACTAAGACACGAGGTTAGGCTCTGTTATGACGTAAGACTGCCCGGACCCTACCGGCTTAACCAGGCGGTCATAACAGCCAGTCTAATGTGAGAGGTCTTAGGCACAAATTAAATACGTGATTAAAGTAAAGACACGAGGTTAGACTCTGTTATGACGTAAGACTGCCCGGACCCTACCGGCTTAACCAGGCGGTCATAACAGCCAGTCTAATGTGGGAGGTCTTTATGGGAAATCACGGTCTTAATTAATTAAGAAACACTTAACCATATTAGCATGTAGTGGGACATGAGGGGTTAAGTGGGTGCCTTGGGTGGCATGAGGAATCTAGTGGGTTGCCTTGGGTGGCAATAGAAAATACGATTAGAATACTTAACCAAGTGAAACATGTAATTAAACATGATTAAAGGGTTAAGTGGGGAACACTAGATTAATAACAAGCTCTGGTGGGTAGCTTGTGGAGGGCCCATTACAACCAGTATCCCATATGTATCTTTGTAGCTCGGCCCAAGCCGAGGACGGGACACGCATACTGGGCTTGTCTATAAGTGGCCAAAACGGGGTTAGCGGTGGCAACGCAGGCCCATCGGGTTTCATATGCGTGTGTGGGCCCGGGACTGGGAGGTAAGATGTTGTTGCATCGTGTAGGTATAACCCGTGCACCGGTGTTGCTTTTGGGTTGCCACTTTGGGGAATGATACACCCCACTGTGGGCCCAGCACGGATACCTACGTTAGGGAGCCGATCGCTTGGGGTAGTGGGGTACACCTAGTAGAGATAGGGGCAGACGGCACCTATGTAGTCAACTAGGGTACAGGAAACTACTGGTTATATCTATCTTTGATATCCTTGGGTGGGATCAACCTTTGAGTAGGAGTGACTGGTGTGGTGCAGTTAGTAATTATCCTTGGGTGGGTAGATGCGTCTTTACGGTTATCTTAGTTCGTCCTGTGTTCGTGGGCAACTTAGTGTAGTCATTATCCCCAAAGATACCATACCGAGTTCATATCATACCCTAATTACTTTAATAATTGTATTATTAAGGAGATAGGGTTCACTCAGGCTTATGTCTGACCCCCGTTGTTTTTATCTTTTTCCTTCAGGTCCTCAGGTTGGGCCTAGTGCTAGTGGGCTTTGATCAGTTTGCTTTATCTATCTCTTGGAGCTTGGACCGTAGATGTAGAGCTCAGCTTATCTTATCTTTTCTGTTATGGCTATTTGTTATGAGTAGTGGGATTATGTACTTATTTTATTCAGGATGGATATTTTGTACTTGACTCTTGTTATGGTTTTATGATGTAACCAAACATGTTTTACTTTCCGCTGCTATGAGATGATGTTTTAAATTTTCAAGTATTACATTATATCTGTCTTGTTGTAATTTTACTGTTCTATACTCACTAAAAATACTCCACCGATGCTATGGCATTCCCTTAGTGAGTGACTATAGCGGGTGTGGGGTGTTACACCCATGACTGACTCGTAGTTTGTTTCAGTTGCAAACTCGGGTGCTCCTTTTTCTACACGGGCAGCCTTGTATTCAGGTTTTAGCAGGCTCTTTCTGAATAGCTGGAGCTGAAGATGGATTCTATCATTTATCTCTTTTTATGCTGTTCAGCTCCTGTTGTACATATTATGTTTTATTTTCCGCTGTAGACATCTTATGTATAGCTGAACTGTATGTTGTACTATGTATGATCATGTATACTGTGTAACTCTGATGATTATGTTTATCCAGTATATTCTATTGTACATTATCTGGTGTATTTATTTATTTATGTTATGCTATTATCTGTTTATGTGTTATATTCCAAAGATTACCCTTGCACCGTCTTATCGGGGTTTGGGGTCGTCACAAGCGTGGTATCAGAGCTTTGGTTAAGCTTAATTCTGGAATATAACATATTAACGAACTCGTCAGAAATAGAACCAGTAGTGTTCTAGGACGAGTAACTCAATACAGATAGGATCAGTAATATCCTAGTATGAGTATAGCAGAATGAAATACACCTCGATAGACACATTTACATTCAAGTATATGTCTCTATGCTTTATAATATCTTTTCTGTTGACCTGACACTTGGTCTGCTATTTGCAGAAGTACTAGAAAATGAGTGCCAGAAACAGAAGGAATGCAGACCCAGATATAGAAGCTCTATTTATGAAATATAGAAATCTGGGTGGAGCACTATTCTTGGGCGAAGGATCTATTGCTAAAACACAAGCTTGGATTCGTTCTGTTGAGAAAATCTTTGAAGGTTTAAAGCTGAGGGATGACCAGAAAAGATTACTGGCATCTTGGGCACTCAAAGACGAAGCTTTGTTCTGGTGGGATTCGATTGTTAAAGATAATCCAAAAGGTGATATCACCTAGGATAGATTTAAAAAGATTTTTAGTGAAAGATTTATTCCTCCAGAAGCAACTGAGCGGTTATGTGATGAATTCTACTATTTGATACAAGCTGATATGAATATCCCAGAATATCATAAGAGATTCAATGAACTTTCTCATTTTGCTCCGCATTTGATTCAAGATCCAAAGCGGAAGAATCTGAGGTTTATAAACGGTCTTCAAAGAAAATACCAGAATAAAGTAATGGGGCATGTGAAGCTTCCTTTTTCTGAAATGATATACATGGCCTACCAGTATGAGGATCTCGATAGGAAAGGTATGTTGCGAGATGAAGAGGAAGTCAGTTCTAGCAGCAAAAGAAAATTCGAAACTGATAGCCCAGAGACGAGTACACAGCCTCAGGCCAGTACGAAGTCTGAGTTCAGAAAGAAGCCTGAGGTCAATAGAAAAAGGGTTAAATCCGAGAAAGAACTCGTAACGACGACCACATGCAATAATTGCAATAAGCACGGGCATTTGACTATGAATTGTAGACCCTTAAAAATGCAGAAGAAGAATGGACCGAAGTCCAATAAGAAGGACAAGTTCCAAGAGAAAAGAAAATGCAGTCAATGCCGTCGGATTGGCCATCTTGAAAAGGATTGTCGACGATTTAAGAAATCTGAAAAGGTTCAAGTAAATGAAGTAGCAGGAACTTCTGAACCCTCAGCTAGCCAGAGAAAGTCAGATGTTTTAGAAGGCACGCTGACTGTCAAAGATATTCCAGTTAAAGTATTGTTTGACACAGGCGCGTCGCGAAGCTTTGTTGCAAAGAATGCAGTTAAGAAACTGGATTTGAATTCAAATACGCTTAAAGAACCGATGACTATTCATAATCCGGTTGGGGGTTCCCTCGAGCTTAGTTGGATTTGTGGGGTGCCTGTTTCTTTTTCTCGTTATCGGTTCCCTACTATCTCGATCGTCATGAATTTTACCAAATTCGATCTCATTTTGGGATTGGATTGGTTAACCAAATATGAAGCAGAAGTTGAATGCACCGAGAGAATTGTTAAGGCAAAGACAAAATTCGGGGAATATATAACCATTCTATGCGAAGGACCGAATTCTAATAGAAAAGACTTCTGGTCAGCTTTAGATGTATCTCCTGCTCAGATAGAACCTGTTCCTGTCGTGACGGAGAATATTCAGGTCGACATTGCAAATATCCCAGTTGTCAAGAACTATGCGGATGTGTATGAAGAAGTTGTCAGCTTACCTCCGCAGAGAGAAATTGATTTCAAGATCGCTTTAGTTCCAAATGCAAGGCTGATAGTTCATGCTATTCGAAGAATGACCTTGAAAGAGAAAGACGAGTTAGATAATCAAACTCGACAGCTAGTATGGAAGGGTCTGATCAGACCTAGTTTCTATGATTGGGGAGCAGCAGTGGTATTTGTCCCGAAGTCAGACGGTACTCTCAGACTGTGTGTGGATTATCGTGACTTGAATAAGCAGACATTGAAAAACAAATATCCATTGCCGCGATTGATGATTTGTTAGATCGATTGAATGGTGCACAAGTATTTTCGCGAATGGACCTAGCTACAGGTTTCCATCAGCTTCGTATCGCCGAGGAGTGTGTTCCTTTGACAGCATTCAGAGGTCCAGACTTATTCCTCGAGTGGTTAGTAATGTCGTTCGGTTTATGTAACGCTCCAGCCTATTTCGTCGATCTAATGAACCGAGTATTCAGAGGAGTATTGAATAAATTTGTTCTGGTTTTCATTGATGATATCCTTATCTTTTCTAAGTCAGAAAGCGAGCACAAAAATCATTTGGAACATGTGTTAGAAATTCTGAGAAGGAATGTTTTAAAAGACAAGTTTTACAAATATGTATTCTGGCAAGAAGAAGTCAAATTTCTTGGCCACATCGTGTCAAAGCAAGGAATTTCAGTGGATCCCAGTAAAATCCCTGCTATTCAGAATTGGAAACAGCCTCGTACACCCACAGAAGTCAGAAGTTTTCTCGGATTGGCCAGTTATTATCGGAAATTCATTAAGGATTTCGTGAAGACATCTATTTCCTTAACAAAACAAACTAAGAAACATTCGAGATTCAATTGGACTCCGGTATGTGAGGAAGCTTTCCAAAACCTGAAATTAAAACTGACGACTGCTCTAGTGTTAACAATAATATATGGCAATGAGGACTTGAAAGTCTGTACTGACGCATCTAGAGAAGGCCTTAGTGCAGTGTTAATGCAAAGAGGTCAAGTGATTGCTTATGCTAGCTGTCAGCTGAAACCGCACGAGAAAAACTACGTTACTCATGATCTTGAGTTGTTAGCCATCGTATTCGCTTTGAAAATCTGGAGGCACTACCTTTTGGGTGAGAAATTCGAACTGTATACAGACCATCAGTCATTGAAATATTTTTTCACTCAGAAAGACATGAATCTAAGGCAGCAGCATTGGCTAGAATTTCCTACGGCGTACGATTTTTAGATTTTGTACACTCCAGGGAAAACCAATGTTGTGGCTAATGCGCTGAGTAGAAAGAATGTAATAATCGCCAATTTTATCATTACGACGTCATTGATTGATAAAATATCTACTCTTTAGAAGGATGATCATTTCATTCAAAGAATCAAAGAAAGAATACAGAAAGGCGAGACCTTGAGTTTTCAGATAGATGACGAGGGAATCCTAAGGTTGAAAGGCCGAATATGTGTGCCAAACATTACTGCACTTCGAAGAGAAGTATTGGATGAATGTCACAAAGCCAAGCTTAGTATCAATCCAGGAGTGAGCAAGATGTATAATGATATCAAACGCACTTTCTGGTGGAGATCTATGAAACGAGACATCTCCTTATATGTCAGCCGGTGTACTACTTGTTAGAAAGTCAAAAGCGATCAGCAGAAGCTCGATGGATTGTTGCAACCGTTGGGAATTCCAGGTGGGAAGTGGGAACTGAATTCTATGGACTTCATAGATGGTTTGCCCAGAACCAGGAAAGGAAATGGCAGTATTTGGGTGATCGTAGATCGTTTCACGAAGACCACCCATTTCATACCTGTCAGATCGAATAGAACTGCTCAGAGTCTGGCGCAGATATATTTCAAAAAAATTGTTAAACTGCACGGAGTTCCCATGAGCATTGTTAGTGATCGTGACCCGATTTTTGCCAGTTAATTCTGGGAAGCATTCCAAGCAGAATTGGGAACGAAACTGAACTTGAGCACCGCTTATCATCCTCAAACAGATGGTCAAACTGAGAGGGTGAATCGTATTCTAGAAGATTTGTTGCGGGCTTGTATTATTGATTTTGGCGGATCATGGGAAAACCATTTGCAATTGGCCGAATTCTCATATAACAACAGCTACCAAGCGAGCCTGAAAATGTCACCATTCGAAGTACTGTATGGTAGACCATGCCGATCCCCTGCTTGTTGGGTAGAACCTGGCAATAGACTCGTGATAGGGCCAGATATGATTCGCGATGCTGCAGATAAAGTCGATTTCGTTAAGGAACGATTATTAGCCTCTCAAAGCCGACAGAAGAGCTATGCAGATAAGAGAAGAAGAAATATATCATTTGTTGTTGGCGACTATGTTTATTTGAAGGTATCTCTGATGAGAGGAGTTATCCGATTCGGTAAGACAAGGAAATTGGCGCCCAAATTCATTAGTCCGTTTCCTATTCTTGAACGGATTGGAACTCTCGCTTATAGGGTTCAGTTGCCTGATTGGTTGCATGGAGTGCATAATGTGTTTCACGTATCTCAACTTCAAAAGCATGTGCATGATCCAGACTTGATCGTGGAAGAAGCAGCACAATGGGATATAGAAATTACTCCAGAATTGGCTGTGAGAAGAGAGCCGCTAAAGATAATTGGCAAAGAAACCAAAGAGCTGAGGAACAAAAAGGTTCACTTAGTCAAAGTGCAATGGAGTGGAGATCCGCGAGATTGTACTTGAGAAATAGAGGAAAGCATTAAGAAAGCCTATCCTAAGTACAGGGTGGATATCTCTGATTGACTCTGGTGCAAGGTGCATTTACTATATTTTGCATTTCCATTATGTTCTTTACCTAGCTGTTGTTTTTTTTGCATTAATGTAAACTTTTTAATTATATAGTCTGAATGTTTTCAAAAGAGTATATGAATTAATTAGTATGATTTTGAAAAGTAAAAAATAAAAATGATTGTTGTTTGTGTTGTGTGATAGTGGATTTGATTAATTAAATTATTAGAACGATAGTTAATTGAATCAATAAGAGAATGAATGGTAGAATTTATTCGATTAAATCACACATTGAACTGAGTTAAAAATAGATAGAACTATATACATGTGCACTATATATGTTTGAACAGGTAAATGGATTAGCTGTTGAGTAAAGAAATTATTTGCGTGCCCGACAAATAGGTAAACCTTAATGAGTTGGATGCGCAATTTTATTATTATATCAACTCCTGTGAATGCCATTGGATGCAGAGTGCTGGTTGTTCTGTGTGTAATAATAAATGTCGCCATAGGATAGTAACAATTAATTTTGAACTACACTACATGGCATACTTCTTAAAGATAGGCATACTTCATCATATACCACATAAGCATTTGGAGCTTGTGTGACGAGGTCGAAGATTTACCATACGAGCGAGAGGCTTGTATGGCGATGACTTTATATTACAGGTTAAACTGATGACCGATATGGACCATATAAAATATAACGGTAAATTGCCAGATTAATAAAAACCCCACACGGGTCTGGAGATGACAATAAACACGTCTCTCTGGTCATTAAGGCACAAAAACCATTTATAGGGTGACGAGAATTTATTCTTTGGAGTTATGATCCATACACACTCCCCTGTGGACACCGGAATATATCACTATAAATATGTGCATGCTTATTAGGATTTATTGGGTACCTAATACGGCCCAATAAATTTCCAAACCCCTCCCCGTACAAAGGAGGTTATGGCGAAATTTTTCAAAAATTTAGGGTGCTACCAAATTTTTGAAGAATTTGAAAATTCATAGAAACTGAAAAGTTGAAGAATGGAAGCCAGATTGAAAGTAGAGTTAGTTAATCAAACCACTTTCGACTTTGTTCCTTTTCGGGGACAAAAAGTCTTAAGTGGGGGAGATTGTAACAACCCGGAAAATCTGAACCAGTTTAAAATTTTTAATTTGGTTATTTTAGTGGATTTTGGATATTAAAAGTAAATTATTTTAAATAATAATGACGAAAAGTTTGTTTGAATCGACATTTGAAAATAAATATAATTATTTTAAATTATAAACAAGGCCTGAAATGGCGCGGCAGTTTCAAATTTTCAATTCAAACTTTGACTGACTGTACAGGGTGCAAAACAAAACGGATTTTAGTGAAACCAAAAATATTTAAATCTGTTAGTGAATATCTTTCTAACGATTCTGGAAAATCAAAGTTTCGTAGCGGGAGTCAAAAGTTATGGCCAAATGAATTTTCAGAAAGGTCGCTATAGAATTTATATAGCCCGTGAAAGTGGACATTTTGCAAACGACCTCGGAATTCGACGAAACCACTTTTGTTGGATCCGGGATGTCAAATTATTGCTAGGTTTCAAATTTCATAATTTTTGAAGCTAATATGTGAGCGTGGCGAAGAAAAATGTGTTTTGGTCAATTTCAGTTAAATTGGATCGACCAAAAAATGGCCATTTTTTAAACGGTCTCAGAGTTCGACGAAACAAGTTTTGTTGGGACCGTATCATCAAAACATAGCTGGATTTATTTTTTTGGAATTTTTCGAATCAGTTTGTGGCCCTGGCAAATTGAAATGTACGTTCAAATCGAATATTGAATGTTTTATATTTTCGTTTGAAGGAAAACTGATTGAAATAGTCGAATGGGCCTTTGAAACATATCCCATTGTGTTCGGAATGGGGGTATTTGGCTAGGGACGACAATCGTTGGGTTTGGATTGGAGTTCTTAGGAGATAAGGGGTATTTTAGAAATTTAAAAATAGATAAATAAAATAAAAAACCCTGATTGGCCCTCATAAATTCTCTCTCCTCGTAACCCTCTCGACGAACGATGGAAAGAGGTTCTTTCCTTCTCTCCTCTCTAACTCCCTCCACACGTCGAATTAGTACTCCACCCAGTTGAGGTTTTCGTAGAGCTCGAAGAGAGCTTCAAATCCATACCAACTACAGATTTTTTCGTTGTGTATCGAGCTCGAATCGCGACCTGGAAGTCACGACCTTCAACCCATCGCCGACGTCAGCACAGGCCACCGAAGTGGGCCCCCTTCCTGGCGCACACACGCCTCTCCTCTCTCTACCTCGTGGCGAAGTCCGATCGTGCAACCGCTACACGGTCTGATCAGAAAATCGAAACCTAGTTTTGAACAAATTCAGAAAGGTATCGGCTTGTTTATTTTGAACTCATTTTAACATTTAAAAGTGTTGCAAATTTGTAAAAATCATATCTTTCTCGTTTGTTGACGAGATTCAGTGAAACAAGAGATAGTGTACTCGTGTGGACATCTTCTACATTCTAGAAAAGACCACATATTTTTCTGAGCCTTCTGCTATTTTGGTGGAGTGGAACCCAATGTGAGATTTCTAATATATAAACGATATGGAAAACAACGATGTATAAATTATATAGTCGATGTATGAGTTATATAATTGTTGTACCCCTCATGTATAAGCGTTGTATAAGTTGTAAGTTCGATGTATATGTTATATATGCGTTGTAAATATTTTATGTCCGAGGAAATGAATTGAAGTGAATTGAAATATATTTATATACGAATATATATATATATATATATATATATATATATATATATATATATATATATATACTCCCCTCGTCCACATACCATGGACGATATTTATTGGTTGTGATATTGTTTGGATTATTTGGTTGATGTGAAATTTGGTGAATAATGCGAATGGTTGATAGAATTGTTTGTGGTTGAGAATTATTAACTGTGGTTGAAAAATACCCATTTGTGGTTGAAAACAAAATTAGAATAGGTTGTGGAAATGAAAGAAAACATGCTCGCCTGCGTGCGAATTAGATGCATGAAAATCTCCATTGTCGAAAACAACAAGGTTTTAAGGTAGAGCGAGGAGCCGTACATCGATACAGTCCCGGTTTTAACTACCCTGCCGTTATGCTGCCGAAATTTTCAATAATATTCATGTGTTAGAATTATTTACATGTGTGTAAACTATATTCATGTGTTGAATAGAAATTCATGTGTTGAATAGAAATTCATGTGTTGAACGGCATTCATGTTTTGAAATAAATTGTTTTATAATAAAAATCATATTTTTATCATCTATATGAACTATATAAAATAGTCGTGTTTTGAAATAAATTTTTATCATCTATATGGACTATATAAAATAGTCGTGTTTTGAAATAAATTGTTTTATAATAAAAATCATATTTTTATCATCTATATGAACTATATAAAATAGTCGTGTTTTGAAATTGTTTTATAATAAAAATCATATTTTTATCATCTATATGAACTATATAAAATAGTCGTGTTTTGAAATAAATTGTTTTATAATAAAAATCATATTTTTATCATCTATATGAACTATGTAAAATAGTCGTGTTTTGAAATAAATTGTTTTATAATAAAAATCATATTTTTATCATCTATATGAACTATATAAAATAGTCGTGTTTTGAAATAAATTGTTTTACAATAAAAATCACATTTTTATTATATACATGAATTGTTAAAAATAGTGAAGTGTGGAAATAAATGTCTATTGGATAAAAATTCATTTTTATCAAAAGTATGAAATGAATATGGTTTTGAAATCAAAGAATAGATTATATTTATATATATATAATTAAAATAAATCAAAGAATATATTATATTTATATTTATATATATATATAAATATAATTAAAATAAATCGAATAATGACGCTGTAGTTCGTGTTTTGAAACCGTGATTTCAAACGATTAGTGCGGGAGATCCGACCGACGGATTTTCTCGAAACCGAAACCGTTAGGTTCGTCCTGGAAATATCTTTCCAACGGCACCAACTTTGTAAAGATCCAATGGTTGGATTGTCTGGGATGTTTGATTCAAATCTGAAGAAAAACTGCTCAAGAATCAATTATATTTACATATATATAAAAATATAATTAAAATAAATCGAATAACGACGCTGCAATTCGTATTTTGAAATCGTAACTTCAAACGATTAGTGCGGGAGATCCGACCATCGGATTTTCCCGAAACTAAAACCGTTGGATTCGTTTTGAAAAGATCTTTCTAATGATATAAAATTTGTGAAGATCCAACGGTTATATTTTCAGTTATGTGTAAATCAAATCTGGAGAAGAACAGCGCCACGGCCGCGTTATGGCCTGAAGCGTCGTCTGAATGAATTGGCTATTTTTTAAATAAATAAAAATAGCGATAAATCATGATAAAATATTATAAATGATATGAAATGGAAATAAACTGAAATTGCTCGGTTTATGTGATGTTTGATGGTTGAATGTGTCCGGTGTGAAAGTTACATTAAAGAATAGAACTAGTGATATCGAATAATTTAACCATTGAAATGAATTGATTTGAAATTCTAAATGTACGTGAATTATTTGAAAAGGCCGAGTTGATTCTCATTTCAAATAATTAATCGACGAGTGGAAGTCGAAGATCTGAAGATGGTGCAAGACCGATGATCTTCACGTCGAATAGAGGGGTGCTACTGATGCTCATGATGGGAGTAGCTACCTTGAAGGGGCTGAAGTAGTAGCCGTCCGGATGTACAGGTTGATTGTACGGATGTGCGAGGAGTAAAGATCCTCCGATTTCATTCAGACCCAAAACGAACTTGTAAATGGACTGTGTGTCTGACAATGGATTTCATTCTGTGGGATTGATAGCCATCAGTCACATGGCGTGAATTGCCTGTGTGGCATGCTGAGATGCAGTGATCAAAGCTTTTGTTGAAAAGCAGAGCTTTGTGGTTGATGATCAAAGCACCGCCTGTGTGGCATAGCTTTGTGTATAACATGAATTCGTGAGCCTCACACCACAGTATGGACAAGAAACGGGAGAGGACTTCAGGGAGGACATGTGTTTCCTTCTAGCAAGGGTTGTGTCAGTGACCTACCAGCCCTGACATTTATATTACTTTCACCTGTGTGGTTGTTGCCGTTGCGAGGCGCCTCAGATATATCGGTGACTATGTGGAGCCAATGGAGTCGTAGGACTCATTTAGCCCCAAAGGGTGGGGAAACGTAGTGTTCAGGGTTTAAATTTAATCCACATCGAGTGGACTGGCCCTGACGATCCAAGGGTCGATGCGTTCTGATCTTAAGACTTGGGCTAGACAGTCTCGAAGTGGAGAGGACGATCCCTGGCCTCGGTTCATGACAGAAATCCAATTTCCAAATACGACATCGTGTGGTTTTGATTGTATATATATATGATGACATGATATATGGTACCTATGCCGTTTGTGATTGATAGTTATGATTCAAATTGTTTTTGAAACATATAAAGACTAGCAATAATAACAAATGATTTGTTTTGATCGTATCAAACATATTTTGCCCATTATAAGGTAAAACTCTATCCTCCGGTTTGTGTTGCGTTGTGTGATGGGATTTGAGTCTTATAATGGCTTCATTTTTATGAAAAGCATTGCAATGTTTAAAAGATTTACTTGTTTTAAAGCACTGGCAATCACTGGAGTAAACCCGTTCCGCGAAAGTGGCGTGGTCCTGTGATTTGCCATATTGTAAAATTTGATAAGTAGATTTCTCATACCAGTCCCATGACTGACTCGTAGTTTGTTTCACTTGCAAACTCGGGTGCCCCTTTTTCTGCACGGGAAGCCTTGTATTCATGTTTTAGCAGGCTCTTTCTGGATAGCTGGAGCTGAAGATGGATTCTATCATTTATCTCTTTTTATGTTGTTCAACTCCTGTTGTACATGTTATGTTTTATTTTCCGCTGTAGACATCTTATGTATAGTTGAACTGTATGTTGTACTAAGTATGATCCTGTATACTGCGTAACTCTGATGATTATGTTTATCCAGTGTATTCTATTTTACATTATCTGGTGTATTTATTTATTTCTGTTCTGCTATTATCTGTTTATGTGTTATATTCCAAAGATTACCCTTGCACCGTCTTATCGGGGTTTGGGGTCGTCACAATGGTTGGATGACAGATATAGTTATTTAGGTATTTCTCGACCAGAGAACTTCAGTCGAAGTAGGAAGACAGTTCTAGAGTTGCTCTGTAGTGGATATACGTATGCAAAGATATCGTTAGTACGTATGTTTGGGAGGGTACTTAAAGAGATAAGGCTTATGCGTCTATTGAGTCTTCGACCTGATGTAGGTTGTAAGCCAGTCCAGAAGATGCTCGTTGGATATAGATGGTTAATCCAGGGGAATAATGAATACAACTCATGCCCATTCTCAACTAGGCCTAGGTTGTTAATCTGAGGGAGTTCGTTTCAACTCAAATAAGATACAACTATCGTGGAACTAAACGCACTATTTATCCAACGCGTTGAGTGAGTGAATGTGAAGACAAATGATGATTTCTCTTCTTGTTTAAATAATTTATCACCCTAAGGATGTCATTAGATGTAAACAACATTAAAAAATATATAGGTAGTGCTAATGTAGACATTTAGACACCTCAGTGCTCCAACTTAGAGTAGACACATATTACTAATTTTATTAGAGTAGTATATACGTCTATGTGCTAACTCTTTGGTTGCAGGAGCAGATCAGGGATGGTCTACAACACTATGTGCTCCATTTATTTTCTGTACTTTAGATTTTATCACTTACACTAGACTTCACCTGACCTAGAGTTTTATGTTTTGCTTCTTATTACTTTGGATGCACTTACATGTGCAGACTAGAGGTTGGTTAGGAGTGAGCACGAGTAGCTGATCTGGAGAGGAACAGGAGGACATCTACGTATTATTAAATGTTCTCTATCTCATTTCGCAGTTCACTACAGTGGGGCTCAGTGGTATCTTTATCATTTCACTTTGAAATAGTTTCTGTTGGAGTTATTTCTTTTGTATAAATCTATGACATTATGGTTGTTATTTCGAATCTATTACTCGGATTTCTGGGATTTATTTCAGTTATTTACTTTCTTACCTATTTTATATCGATATGCTTTACTATTATATTTTATTCCGTGTGTTGTGAGATATCCGATGAGTTCTATGTAGTTTTAGTTCTTTTCTTCCTAAGTGGTCACTTTACATTGTCTAGGATATTAGAAGTGTAAGGTGGTCATTTCACCCTAATTATATTTATACTTAATATGTCTAGATCCAATTTGTCGTGCCTGAATTTATAATATCTAAATCCACATTTTTATTTAATCCAATAACTAAGAGGAAACCTAACACCAGTAAATTTAACCTTTTCGATTCGAAATTAAATCTCGCTCACTTGGAATCCTAAGCTCTAACAACACTGACTCCTTTTAGCTTTTCTTCTCTATGAATCCCCTCCCCAATTCGATTTATTTTATTTTATCATATATTATTTTGGAAGATAAAAGGTTTTTGAGGACAAAGTGGAATAAATAGCTTACCGTAAAGAGGTAATAAGGTTTATGTTTAAGGATAACGGTCTATTTATAGTATTTGGCCTCATAACCATTAGATTAATCAAAAAATTCGATCCAATCCATTTGAACATGTCACCACCATCCAACTATTCGAACGCATTGCTTCTCATAATCCATTCGTCGAAACATGTCACATTGAACACCCAACCGTTCTGTAACGACCCGACAGGAAATTCGATGCTCGAATTTCGACAATAACACATAAAACTCGTATTACTTGCCAAAACCCAAGTATTGAACAACACCAGATAGTTATTAGAAAGAAATTAGAAGGTGAGAAAAGAAAGAAAGAAATATTAGAATAGAAGAAAGAAGAAGAACACATCAGAATCTCGCAGCAGAACGAATAAACATAATATATCAAATTCCTTATATAAAAGAAAACCGTACATACATACCGATCATCAGAGTACAATATATATTTGTCACAGCGAAAATACACTTTATATAACTAACGGTGAAGACTCCTACTTCTAGCTCCTGAACTCCAAGCGAAACCTAACCAGGAAATATACTCGGTCTGACCCGAGCACATTTGAAGCAAAGCAAAATTCACCCGGATCAGTATGGAATATTTTCAGTGATAAATTCACAGCACAAACAATTTGTTTAACTTTGAAAAATCCTTTTTGAAATCATAGGATAATAGTAAGACCAGCCTATACATAAACACGAACAGTTTTTACCTTACTATAGCTCATAACAGTTTTGAAATCAATATCTTTTCTGATATTACAATAATGTCTATAAAATCACAAATAAATATCATTCTAGCAGAACGCTTGCATCTCATGCTCTACATATATAGTATACAATCAAAACCGCAGGATCTTATTGGAGAATGGATTCCAACTATGGCAAGGTATGGGACCACCTTCCAACAATGTACCTCCGGAGATGAATACACTGGGGTTCAACAAAAACGCCTTGCAACCCGGCTCACACATGATCGGCCCCTCATTTCACTTAAGAGTACCGAATATATCATTACCACGATTGGGGGCCAGCCTACCAAACTGATAGCATAAATATAAAAATAAAAAGAGACAAGCGAGGGAATTTGATTTCTCCAGATCGATAATGATATACCCTAGGATACGACCCACATAGCCATGCTGCCTACCCGATTTCGTGCCATTTCCCAGTTGATGAGGCTAGAGGTTATGCTTATCCTACAGCATAGTATATCTCCATTCACGTTGAATGCCACATTGTCAGATCCTCCAGAAATTACTAATTGATTTCCATAAAAATACTCTAGTTATTAAGCTAAAGAAGTTCCCTTCTATGCCACCAACTTGGTACGTTTGAAGAAATCAATGTACGCGATCCCTTTGGAAATACTCTACCAGACAATCGTCCATACAAGTCATCCAGAAACAGAATTAACTGAAGGCACTCTCCTACTGCATCCTAGGAATCACCCTATAGATCAGTAGCGAGTAGTCCTTGCGAATTCATAGATTTTAATAGTCATGAGTCATAGATTTAAGTAGTTCTTCCGTTTTATAAATATCTACGGTCTTCAATTTTCTCCGTCTTTATCTCCTGCGGGTTAGTCGTGTCCGCACTGTTGATTCAAAGTGGTTTTGGGTCTAGTTCCCATTCCGATCTCTTCGAACAACACGTCAAAAAGGTCCAATGAAATAATTCATTTGATAGTCGGTTATTTAACTATCAAATCATAACAATTAAGTACATTAGCAGCTCAGGCCTTTAGATTACATATTTCATTTACAACTATTCCATTTATTCTTATGATCAATTTCATAAATTCTATCTCGACCAGACTCTTCCAGTTCATTACTGTAAAGGTATTAATTTATACAATCTTTGAATTTACCAAACATCACTCTTTATTTCCTTTGTCAGGGAACATTATTATATCTTTTAGAAAACATCCTATATTACTCTTTATATCTTGGAACATCGTTTGCCTTTTTAAAACCTTTTTGTAACTTCTTATATTTGAAAATATCACCATCGTTTATAAACCCTCCTTCTGTTTCCTCTATCATTGGAAATACCATTATATTTCTATTTAAACAACAACATGGTTTAATTACCAAAATCCTTCTTTTTTCCAATTCAACATAATATTTAATCCAACTCTCAGGTGAACGCTGTTTTTAAACTCATTGTCTTGGTTAAAACCCTTTATACAACTTTTTTTATATAATTTGAATTAACTTCAAATCCTTACCATACTACCAATCCATAACTTTTATTTTATTTAAAAAGAATTCCAATTGTAAGGCACTTGATATAATTATTATTGAATAAAAGTGATTATCCTTCCGATTAACTAAAAGCATAGTTAATTCATTTTAAAAGGTTATTTAAATAAATGATAAATTTTATAAATCATAATTAACTCAATAATATCTTTCCAACCCATTACAACTAATACTATCTCTTGATAATAGTGAAGACGTTTAAGTTGGGGTATTCTAATTACCTCTCAGGCCTTGACCGACGACGCTCTTATCTTAAGATAATAGAAGTTTGCCACTCAAACATCTGTTATTCCATTTCCATTTATTATGGTTCTATAAAACATTTCCTTCTATCTGAAAACCCACTACATAAGTTAAATATTTTTACTTCATTAAGTAAGCTTTCCAATCTTATTTACCATTCGAATTCAATATGATTTTTATAAACCATATCATATATTTGCAATTCCTTATAATCTCTCCACTTACGCTATTAAACTAACCAATATTCTTTTTGCATGAATCCATTTAACCATACTGTTATAATCACTTCCATTTCTACTTAATAAACCTTGTCGCCATGGCCGCATTTAGCTTAAAAATCACTTTTATAAATTGTCTGTAAACTCGGAATTTAAACCAAAACTCTTATTAGGTTTTGATCAAACCCTATCGCCACTTAGTTACTTCTCACTTTAATTCCAATTAAAAATCATCGCTTGTTTCCAATATTAATTTAGCTCGAGAGTCTTCTATAACTTATGTTTATCAAATTCTGGAATTTACAACAAAATCCTTTTATAAAATCGTACTAGGCCTTAATCAAATCTTATCACCACCTGATCACTTTTTAATTGAATTCCAATTAAACGTATTCACTTTAATTATTATTAATTAAAATAATAATTAAATTTAATATTAACTATATAAAAATAGTTAACTTTGATATAAGCGAAAAAATGAATAATTATCAATTTAGAAAGCTTATTAAATAATAAATAACTTTATTAACACCAAATAGTTCGATAATTACTATAAAATATAGTTAATCGAAGATTAACTAATGTTAAACACTATTCGTTAAATTTTAACGAATATTCAACAAATTTATTGAGTTGATAATAGAATTAACAACAACCAAGGTGTCTAATCAACCAATTTGTATTTTTATGTGGATTTATCACATCATAGCAGTCCAGAAAAGTGTGGGAATTAACTCACCATTTATTATGGTTGACGGTTGACGTGTTTGTTTTATATAATTTCAAACAAGTGTTTGAAACTATACAAAAATCCAACAACTTCTGTTTCCGACCATTTCTTCTAGACAGTGTGGTGCTCGTCACCACGATCTCAGCGAATCCTGCTTTGCGAATATCCGATATCGTATTGAATGGTTACACCTTAATCAAGTTTTTATATATATATATATATATATATTAATCGATGATTTAACTAAATAAATTATTAATTAATTACATATTAAACTAGCTAATTAATGTTAACCGAATCTTCTAATTACCTTTTTAAATTCATTCCATGTCAACAAAAGGGGTTCACGCGGTTTCGACTGTTCCTCCCAAAATTCCTGATCCTCTTCTCGCCTTCTGCTTTTGAAACCATACATATAATTCAAACTAAATTTTATGATTAAATTTAAATAATTACACACTAACCATTAAAAACGTCATTACCCAATCAAACATTACCGTTAATATTCCTTCCACGTCAGCTGACCACTTCTGTTCCACGCGTTTTCGTTAATCCCTCGTTCTGGAACACGATTCCGCTTCTTCTTCTTCTCGTTAGTTTCATATATATATATATATATATATATATATATATATGTACATATATATTAATCAAATCACCTGCTACTTACGTGATCTCACCCCACCGAAAGCTCCTCACAACCACCTTTTCCATCAAGCTCGAACTGTAACGACCCGGGTTTTCGCAATCCTGGTTATCGACATAAACTCAATGTCGACTATTCAAGCATCGGAAATACCAGATAGTTAATGAAAGAAAATAGAGGGTGAGAATAGATAAGATAGAAACTTAGAATAGAAGAAGAAGAAGAACATACAACATCAGAGAACCACGAGTCTCACAGCGGAACGAATAAATATATTTCATAACATAACTTTGAAATAAAACAGTATCTGTATACAATACCATTATTAGAGTATAATACTTACATCGCAGCGGAAATAAACAATAGCTATAAAAACGCTGTTGAAGCCTCTTGCTCCAGCTCCTTCTAGTGTATCTGTAAAATCCTGACTACTTGACTGCCCGAACAAAATTGGGCACCCAAGAGTTTAGGGAAAACAGAACAAAATAAACTCTAGGTCAGTCATGGGACTGGTATGAGTAAAACCATTTAAAACAGTTTGAGCAATTAAACGATATCTCATAAGACCACGCCGTATAACAAAACGGGTTTTTCCCTTATGAGAATCCCAAAACACTTGGTCCAACATTTAAAAACCTTTTGAAAGGAACAATAATTTTTATATCAAACTCATTTGATATTATAATAATGTCTATCAATCACAATATAATAATCATCTAGCAGAACACTTTCATCTCACATTCCACATTCCACATACATACTATATAATAAAAAACTACGGGCGCTTATTGGTTAATGAATTCCAACTAACAAGGTATAGGACCACCTTCTGATAGTGTATCTCTAAAGAGGAATACACCAGGGTCAACAAGAACATCTTGTAACCCAGGCTGAACATGACCGGTCACTCATTTCGCTTGAGTGTACCGAATGCATTATCACCAACAGTTGGGATCAGCAACTATTTCCCGAAAGGGACAACATCGAAATAGATTATAAAAGTAAATGAAACTCTAGATCAAGTGACAATACACCCTACTTGGCAGCAAACCACTTAGCCATGCGACCTACCCGATTTTATACCATTTCCTGGCTGTGAGGCTAGAGGCCATAACGTATCCTTTTCAAACCATATCTTCTTTCACTTTGAATGTCACATCGTCATACCCGCTAAATCAAAAATTTATTTCTCCAAACATGTCACCGGTAAAGAGCTAAGAGAAACGAATTCCTCCGCCACCAAATGTAAATATGTTTGAAGAGATTAACTTACGCGATCTATTAAATATACTCCGTCAAACATTCTTCCATACAGGTCGTCCTGGGATTGGATAGACCGAAGGTACTATTCTATAAACATGACAGCCCTTGCATAACTCCGTCTTCAATTATCTTCAACACATTTGATTGCAATTCTAACGCCCATACAGAGTGGTTTTCAGATAATGAATCTAATCCCAGTCTCTCCGTATTAACAACAGAAAAATGGCCAAGAACATTGATAGTCGGTGATTAAACTATTAAAGAAAAACATGTGTGCAAACAATGATATTTTTTCTAGATGTAAATTCTATCGATCAATCATCAATCAACATTTATTCATTTCCCCATTTCTCATTTCCATATATTCATCAAATCCTTATTTTCTGATTTTAGAAAACATATGTTATTAACTTTGGAAAACGTTTCCATTTCTGATTCATGCATCACTATCTTCTCACATATATTAGTCTCTAACTGTAAACTAGTAAGAGAACAACCCCCTACGTATTTACCCCGAAGGCCGAAACCAACATCAGATCAATACCCAGACAGCTGTTCAATATAACTAATCTCCAGTCAGTTTCTAATTCCTTTAACTCCATTTTAATTCCTATTTCAAACCCTATTTCCTTTATAAATATCTTATTAGCAAAATATTTACTTTAATCTAATTTTCAAATAGAATGTTAAACATATTTCTTTATAAAATCAAAATAGTTTGATTCTGTATTTAAAAACAATATCTCAAACCCAACTTCTATTTATATTTTTATTTGCAGAATTATTCATACAAATCTTATTTCATTTCCAACATTTAAATCTCATTTAAAATTCCCTTTATATAATTCTATTCATTTTATATAAATCCTTTTAAATAATTATTTATTTTATATAAATCCTTTTATATGATTCTATTCATTCTATATAAATCCTTTTATATACTCCTATTCATTTTATATACAAATATTTCATTTTCAATGCTCATTTTAAAATTTTCCTTTTTACATTCTAGTATTTCATATGGTATTTGAAATACCAAATAACAATGATCAATATCATTCTAGCACACATAATCAATAACAGATTATATATTACATCATATATCATAATATATAAAAATAGTAAAATAAATGTTGAGGAATCCAATTGGATTCCTCCAACCTATTTCCCTGCATCCACAAATGTTAAACAATATAATAACATCGATTTCATTTCATTATGAAATATTCTGATAAACAAAACCAATATATGATTAACAATTTATGTACATATCATTATCTATAATTTCAATCAATACGTCAGCAATTCAACCAAAAATTCAACACGCAACAATCAATCATCATTTATCAATACTAGATTATATTTATAAAAATATAAATGGTACATAGTTAGTGAGATTTACTCACATTGGATGGTTATCGTTAAATAACGATAATTATCGGTCGATTCAGACAGAAAATTTATTTTGCTATAAATTGTAACAAGCTCCGATTCATTCCCAGTCAGCTCCATTTTGCATCCGTCATCCATATGATTCCAATGGGTTTGACTGTTCAAAATTCTGCTATCGTATGTGCTAGATATGATAATTTAAAGTTATTACAGTTGAGATGACCCGAACTTCCCCAGTAAGGAAAGCACTGATAGAATTGAGGACAAGACAAAATAGGACGCGGATGGAAGAACATTTCATTGTTATTACATCAATTCCATCAGATACAAGAATATACAGAGTATAAATGAATAAATTACATTCAACAAATATCAGAGATTTAAATTACATTTAAATACATCGCAGCGGAAAATAATACAAAAGCACAACTAGAAGTAATGCACGTATACAGAGCTTTCCGAGCATCGTTCCAGCTGTAAATCAGGATCCTGTGAATATAAATCTGCAAAACCAAAACTACTAGCTGCCCGTGTGGAAAATAGGGGAACCCAGAGTTTAGGTTAAAACAATAAACTCCAGGTCAGTCATGTGATTGGTGTGAGAACTAAAACAGTTAATTAAAACTTTACTTTAAAAGAGAGTGATTCAAGGGACCATGCCGTATAACATGGAACAGGTTTCCTCCCAAGAATACTAGTGCATATAACAAAATAACGCAATGCTCTTTGGAAAAATGAAGCTATTATAAGACCCGGGTCCCATCACACAATGCAACGCAAGCCAGAGGATAAGCTTTTCCCTTATAATAGCCAAACATGCTTGGTACGTTTAAAACAAATCATTTGATACTATTATAAGTGTATAGTGCCGAAATAATTTCAATCATAAATATCAATCATAGGCGGCATGGGTACCATCTATCATGTCGCCATACTAGTTCTACAATTAAAACACCGCAATATCACGTATTGGAAATTGGATTCCATCATGAGTCGAGGCAAGGGGCAAGCTCCTCTCCGCGTTCGAGACACTCTAGCAAATGTCTCAGGACCCCACTTTGATCCTTGGAATCGGCTTGGCCGGTCCTCTCTTACTTTTGAGGATTGGCAATTCCTGAACACACGTTTCCCGGTCCTTACAGACCTATATCCGAGGAGCCTCACATTCCAACAACCACACAGGTGAAAAGTATATAAATGTCAGGGCTGGTAGGTCACTGACACCACCCTAGCTAGAAAGAAACGTCGTGTTCTCCCAGCAGTCCGTCTCCCGTTTTTGACTCATACCGAGGTGTGAGGCTCGCGAATTCACGTTATACACAAAGCTACGCCACACAGGCCGTGCTTTGATCATCAACCACAAGACTTTGCTTTTCAATAGAAGCCCTGATCAATTGCCACTTACGCGTGCCACACTGGCAATTCACTCCATGCGACTGATGTCCATCGATATACAACCTCTGAGCTCGTACGTCTCAGAGAAGGGCGTTAAGCAAGAGAATAAATTCTCCGCCGCCAAACAGATGTATATTTAATAGAGATCAATCAACACAGAATAAAATCCAATGTCAGACACACAATCCATTTACAAGTTCGTTCTGGGTCTGAACGAAACCGGAGGCACTTTCCTCGCATATCCATCCATCTCCAAGTACGTCTGGATGATCACCAACCGTTTCCCTCATCTTGGGTGTACAGCCCAATCGAGATCATCAGTAATCACCCAAACGATGTGAAGACTTCCAGTCTTCAACCACCGTCTTCGTCTTCGACATCTCGTCGAATCGGGTATTCAGAATGGGTATAAACCCGGCCTTTCTGAATATCCCACGTATATAATAAACAAATGTTACACAAACACACAAACGTCTCATTCCAATTCAGAATATTCTTTTATTCACAAAATAACATTCTTAGGGAAAGGTTTCCATTAATTTTATCCAAGATAAATTCTTCTTAATTTATTCTTTAATCTTCCTTGGGATATCATTTCAAACTAGTCGGGATTAGCGAACCACACCGAAGTAATTATTTATTTTATTTCCCAATCCCAACCTATTTATCCATGGAGCAAAACTGGTAATACTCCATATCTAACACCACGGTGCTATCGGTAAAATTAATTACCATTTCACGTTCAAATCTAATTAAAATTTAACTATCGCATTGGAGCAAAACTGGTGGTACTCCATTCTCGATCACCTTTCAGATTTGATAATTTAAATTATCAATTCACATTTCAATCTAATTAAAGATTAATTAAAACTCCACTTAGTTTCAATCTTTTCAAAAATCAATATCCTTCCTTTAACCGGGTTAAAGAACCAATGTCATCTAAAACACGATTCACGACGAACCCAAATCATATTTGATATTAAATACAAGGCTCTGAATAGAAAATATATCGGCTTATATTCAATATCAAATTCTGAAACCAACATATATCGTATTGGAAATAACGATATAAAATATATCTTTCAAATTCCCATAACAATATCTGTATAGTCACGAAATCCAACATCGAAATATTCCGAAGATAATTTCGATTCAACTCCAGTCCAATTCACGTATTGGGAATATTGATTATTTTTAAAATCACTTTCAAATTCAATTTATTTATTTCAAAAATAAATTGGTTTTAATTCTAGTTCAAAACTAGTTCATTTCGATAAAAATCTATTTTTATCCTTTCAAATGTGGAATTCTTCAGCCCAATTTTTCCCAAATCATTTCTTATGATTTTACACAAATTATAGATATTTTTAATAATTTTATCAAGGCCCGTACAGTCGATTTCCATCAACGGCCATCGAACTGCACTTACAACGACCTTTTCTGAAATTGATTTGGACATAATTCCAAATCCAACCGTTAGATTTCAAATTTCTAATATTCATTGGAAAGCTCTTTTCGATACGAACCCAACGGTTCCGGTTTTAGGAGAATCCGACGGTCGGATCTCCCGCATTGTCAATTCGAATTCAATGGTCAAAATTCACGAACAGCCGCGGCGCGGCGCGTTCTATTCAGGCCATTATATATAATATATATAATATATATATATATATATATATATATATATATATATATATATTTCGTCGATTTCCTTTTTAAAACGTATTTTATAAATCGTTTTAAATTCGTTTTCAAAACCATTTCAACTTTATATTCAATTTCAAATCAAAATTGAATATTTCATATCATTACTATATAAACGATAATATTTTCAAAACGTTATATTTTGAAATCCCTTCCTTTTCAATATTCATTTTAAAAACGAATATAATCGATATAAATATCGTTCACGTCAAAATAGCGTAACTCTAATCAACACGGCTTTATATATTTCAATAAATTCGTTATTATATTCAACAAATGAATATATCCTATTCAACACATGAATCTATATTTCTTTCAACACACGACTAATCTCAACACATGAGTACTGTCAACACACAACTATTTTTGTTATGTAAAATATTTTATAAAACTATGGTATCTATCATTTGATTTTTAATTAGACTCCACCGTAAAGTAGATTCTAATCGTAAATATGATAAAGATGTAAATTTTATTATTTAAAATATTTTACTCAACACATGAATAATTTCAACACATAAATATCATAAACACATGATTATTTTTATATTCAACACATGAATTTCCTTTTATATTATTCATTATTTTCCCAATTGGAATGAGGCCCAATCAATTACCATATAATGTTAATTATATGGATTCCATACAACACATGTATATAATAGCAACGATAACCAATCAACCATCATCCAATGTGCACCACACAACTGCATAAGCATCAACTATAAATAATTAACGCTTACACAGCCTGTCAACCTATCGATCGACATACAATTAAATAATTGGGATTAGTGTACGCCAAATTTCATCCCAACACCCGTGTGGGGTTTCAAATCAACAAACACAGATTTTTATTTATGCAGTTGGGCGATGTGTAAAATTTATCATCCCAATCAATATTAGCCAAATTAGTGTATATAAACAAATCGGCCGATTTGTTTATAAATATTCATTTATTCACATTCACGTTAAAAATTATATTTTTAACGATAATTAATTTATTTCAACCATTTACATTTTATTATCGATTTCACATCAACATCACAAATAATTTTCACAACACATCAATCAAACAAACAAGCCATCCATGGTCTGTGGATGACGGGTGTCGGGTGCTGCTAAGCACCGTCTGCATCCTAGTATATATATAACTAGAAAAAGAAATTTAGAGTGAGAAGTTCTCACCAATAGCTATCCCAACTCCACGACTCTTCTTATGTAGAAATCTTCGTCGTTCTCGCCCTTTTGTCACTTCCGTTGCCCGTAGCCACTACATATATAAAAAACACATTTTTATATTCTTGCTATGTATATAAAAATCATATTTTTATAATTACTCTATATGGATAAAAATTCGATTTTTACATCACTACTATATAGATAAAAATTCTATTTTTACATCGTTACTATATAGATAAAAATTCTATTTTTACGTCGTTACTATATAGATAAAAATTCTATTTTTACGTCGTTACTATATAGATAAAAATTCTATTTTCACAATGCTACTATATAGATAAAAATTCTATTTTTACAACGCTACTGTATAGATAAAAATTCTAATTTTACAACGCTACTATATAGATAAAAATTCTATTTTTACAACGCTACTATATAGATAAAAATTCTATTTTTACAACGCTAATATATAGATAAAAATTCTATTTTTACAACGCTACTATATAGATAAAAATTCTATTTTTATCATGCTATTCTCTATATAAAGATTTTGCCTTTTCTATTATAATGATTTCGCCTTTTCAAATATAATAAAAATCATATTTTTATACTTTCTATATGGTAAAAATTATATATATATATTTTAATAAAAATCATAGCTTTATACATTGAAAAATCTCATTTTTCTACTAAGAAAAATCTCATTTTTCCTACACTAAGAAATAATATTTTTCATTGCTAAACTAAAAATAAAATTAATTGTAAATAAAATTAAACACTTACAGTTAATCAAAAGGAGACGGGGGGGGGGGGTATGGAAGTCGGAGGATATGAACGGCTTGAGGAAGGGGAAGAGGAGGAGGGGCACAGCTTCAGTTGGCTGTCAGTGGAGGTGGTCGATTTGGGGGCGGAGGACGTTAGATGGGGTAGGGTTTCTGGAAGGATCGAACGGAGCGAAGGTCGGTGGGGGTGAGGCGGTGGTCCAGGCGAGGTTTGGGGGTCTTCGCGTCAGGAAGTGAGAAGGAGGGAGGAAGAAGAAGAGAGGGGGGCGACAGGAGGAGGCGACGTTGGGTTGTGGGGCTCGGGGGTTTGGGTCTCGCAGTTGCACGATTGGAGAAGAAGATCAGGGGAAGGAGAAGAGGCGAAGGAGGGAGGTCAGGGGCGCCGTGCCTCCTGGCGGCGGCGGCGATCGGGGGGGGGGGGGGGGGGGGGGCGACGATCGCCTGGCGCGATTTTTTTCTTTCTCTGATTCGATTTCTGATTTAAATCGGGGGGCCCTGAGAAGAAGTAAGGAGAGGAGAGAGTGTTTTTAATTTTTAATTATTTTAATTATTTAATTTACAAAAAGTTGACTTTTTCATACGACCTCTAAACGAGGCCCACCGCCTGTCGTCCATAGCGTTTTACCCCCATTCCGAACACAAAGGGATATGTACCATAAGCTGATTCGATCGTTTCGATTAGTTTTCGTTAAAATCCAAATATAACTCTATATATTGAATTTGAACGCGCATTTCATTTTACTAGGGTCACATACGAACTCTAAAAATTCCCGAAAAATATTTTCTAGCTTCGTATTGACGATACGGTCCTAACAAAACTAATTTCGTCCAATTCTGAGACCACTGGAAAAATGGCCATTTTCCAGTTGATTAAAATCAACTGAAATTAGTCAAACGCGTTTTCCTTTGCCACGCTCACATATTGATTCGAAAAATTATGAAAATTGGAATCTAGCAATAACTTGACATCACGGATCCAACAAAGTGGTTTCGTCGAAATCCGAGTCGTTTGCAAAATGTCTATTTTTAAGGGCCTGAATTCCATAGCGACTATTCAGAATTTTCAACTAGACATATCTTTTGATTCCCGCTATGAAATCTCAATTTTTCGGATTCTTTGGAAAGATATCCTCAATTAGATTCCATTATTTTTGGTTTCGCTAAAATCCGGTTTATTTTGCACCCGGTATGTTCAATTGAAGTTTGAAATCGAATTATCGAACTACCGCGCCATTCTCAATTCTATTTATAATTATATATAATTATTTATATTCTAACGACGACGTATAGAATATATACGTCCGAATTCCATTCAAAATAAATTTTCGTCGTTATTATTTAAAATAATCCATTTTAAATGTTCAAAATTCGCTAAAATTGCCAAAATAAAAATTTTAAATTGGCTCGCATTTCCGGGTTGTTACAACGGTAATTAATTTAACTTAAATAAAACCTATATTATAAACATTATATTGGGCCTCACAATTCTTTTTCCATGGCCTGTTCCTTCACCGCACCAACCTGTCTTTGCCTTCCTCCCCTAAACGTATAACCCGCAAGCCTTCCCTGTTGATTCACGTTCCCCCCTCCTTTTCCTTTTCGGGCTTTATATTTTCTTTCCTTTTTTTAATTTATTTGGGCATTCATTCTTTACCTTTTTATCACTTCGGCCCATCCCGTATATAGAATCACGCCAAACAAAGAAAGATACAGTTTCTTCTTGAACGCAAGTATCAGAACTTTTACATTACCATAACCTAACCTTCATCTTTTCCAACTATGCTTGCCATCACTCCATTCATCCTTACTTCCTGTATATGAAAACTCCTTCCACCCACGCTCTGTCATCTCCGTCGAGCCCGCCTCAATAATATCCCGCAACCTGCTGTTAAACATTTCCCTCACCCAATTAAGCAGCTCCAACTTCCACACTTGAACTACCGCATGCTACAGAAGCTACTTTCCCGGATGTAACACTGCTCAATCCTTCAGCCACGCATTTCCTCAGCCATTCAGAAGTTTTCAGTTCGATCCATCCCATCATAGTTTCGACGAGCTCGCGAGTAAACAAAGCAGTCCGACTTCCAGCCTACTACTCCGTCAACCCTCACGTTCTGAACTGGAACGAGTTTGCAGTAATCCCCTATTCTTCCATGCGTATGCCTGGATATATACCTTTTTTTTCACTTGCGTTGGGTGCCTTTTAGTCTTTTTGCCGAGAAGAAGTAGAAGATGCGAAGTAGCTTGCGGTTCTGGTTATGAGAAAAAATAAATGAATTGTTTGTAGAGAAAAGGAATGAAATGTCAGGCAGTCTCCTTACTTTGATTGTGTTATATACAAGATCCTTTTACTTTATGGCTAAGTAATATAAACTAACGTACATCATTAAATCGACATATAATATCTTGGCGGAGACTTTAACAGAGACAAGAAGGGACGTAGACGGGCATAAGCAGGGAGTGTATTTTCAATAAATGCAAGAAAACAGTGATGCGAAGCATGACAACCCGTATACAGTGATGTGAAGTGAAGCATGGTCAAAACATTTGGTTGTTATACATACCTACGGTTTCTTAGTTGCTAAGGGAAGAAAAATATGTATTGTATTTATTCCATTTACAGAAGACTTTGGGGTCTAAGGCTTTTTAAAATAAATTAAAATACAAAAAACTTGATCCATGCGTCCACAAGGAATGACACATCATGATTCATTTATTTTGATTTTTATTTCTTGGTTTACTTAAGGGGAAAGTATCAGTTTAATTTGATTTTTATTAATATAGATATGTACCCGAATTTGTATATAAAGTAACATACAACACTATCACATACGAGTTGCTACAGACAAAAATAAAAATCCTACTGTGAAGAGAAATGTACCACAATCCCAAAAATATAATAATATAGACTAGTTAACTCATTTCGTGGAACCCCAAAATGCTGATAGAGGGTGTAAAATACTCCAAAATAAAAATTAAAAAAAAATTCTAAAAAAAAATTTATAACTACGTCTAAAAGGATTTGTTCAAATTTGAAACCAATATTTAATTATAATTAAATATATCGTTATGGTTTATAAATGATTCCATAGTGACTATTCGAAAATTTTATTTAGCCACAACTCACAATCTACATGATGAAATCTCGATTTTTCTCCTCCATTAGAAATATATACTTCACCAGCTCCGTATGTTTCTTGTTTCATAGAAATCCGACTTAAAATGGGTTCTTTATATTCGTTTAAAGTTCGAATCGACAAATTACGAACTGCCGCGCCATTTCGAGCTCAATTATAATTATAATAAAATTTATATGTTCAACCATCGTTCATTAAATATATTCGTTATTATAATCAAATTCTAAACTGAATTATATCTTAAAGATAATCCAATTCACACAATATTGTGAATTCAGCTATTTCCGACTATTTCAGAATTAAATATATTATTCTATTATTTACATTAATAAAATATTCAATATTATATAATTAAACGACCATTTAAATTTCTAAATCTCTATATATATAATTAAATAATTTAATTATTATACCGTTAAATACGGGATGCTACACGAACGCCACCACTGGTTGCTTCTCCAGCTTTTTACGCAACATCCCTCCACATAAAAACTCCACCACGTTCGTCATTCCTGCTTCCCAATGCCCCTACGGACCCGAAATACACCATCCCCATTACGAAGATGAAACTGCCACCAAGATTTGCACTTTTGTGCTCAAAACAACGTCGCCACAGTTCCTGTCCATACCCTCGCCAATGCTTCCCAGGCCACTTCGACCTTGCTGCACCAAACCCGATTGTGCCATCCGTATCAACAAAGGGTAAACCCAGAACCATCATAGTCAATGCTGTGAAGAAAATGGTTTAGGAGGAATAAAATATCGAACTACAAATTTGATAGCCTTAAGTTTTGATTCTCCAATACTCACGTTTCAGAAAATGAAGAGAAAGTATTATCTCGGTCCCTTTTATTTTATTATTATTTATTGAAGAATCGACTGCCTTTCACCGTGTTCTTGTTGTGTTGGAAGGAAAGAAAGAAAAGAGCAGTGTATTTATAAAGGTGAGGGACTTGGCCGCCAAGGAAGTAAGCACATGAAATGTCAAAGAAATTCCAGACCCAAAAATGGCAAAAAGGACATGCTACTAGCAGTGATATTTATTTTAGGTTGCAGCCTTATTTCATTTCCTCTCAAATGCACATGGTTGTATGTACAAAGTTCAAATTTCACATGGCATACTTAATAGTTTGCACAGGGCTTCAACTAAAAGTTTGAACGAATAGGATAGGGTGCAGGGATTTTTATTTTACAGGTATATGGTTGTTTCGATGTGCTAAGTTTCCTGGGGCATATGCACATGTTTCTCAATGATACTTTTTCCTCTCTTCTTTTCTATTTGCTAGCCGGTCTGTTACAACTATAGAAAATCGTAAGTTGGTACAGAGATGATAAGATTTTGCGAAGAATAAGACAGCTTGGCATGTGCGGGATGCTGAGATTTGAGACATTAAACAGTGCTTATGTGAAAATTTGTTGTGATTTGTATATGACAAGGATTTGCGGTGGATCTTGGTTGGAGTTGAGAATTTCGTATGAAAAACGACCTTTTGAAATATCTCATGGTTCAGGATTCTCATTAATACATCGCCACCGACGTTTGTAGGATCACTTATTATTTTAAACATACTGGAACAGTTTCGAGGTTCTAATTCAAATGTATGAAAAGGAAATTTTATTTATTTCATTAAATAAAACATTATATTTTATAACAATTTCATAGCGATTATTCTAAAATTTGATTTTGACATAAAACGAAATAACATGAAAACTCGGTTTTTTTCTTTTCCATTAGAAAAATATCATCAAATAGATTCAGACGTTTCTTGTTTCGAGAAAATTCGACTTATATTGGATCCTGTACAGCCAATTAAAGTTAAAAAGGCCATATTACGAACTGATACGCCGCTGCTGCTCGTTTTATAATTAAATTATAAATTTAACGTTCTGATGTTGGTAAATAAATGAAATCGTTATTATAATTTCAAAATAAAAAATATTACAACATTTTGAACTGACCGTTCACATTATACTACAAATTCAACATTTTCCGACTATTGTAGAAATAAAATATTATTATATTATTTATATTAATAACATATTCAAAATAATATAGTTAAATTATTTATTTAAATTCAAATTAATATTTTGAATGATTCAAATAATTGGCCAGAAAATACGGGATGTTACATTCCTTCCCCCTTAAATGAATTTCGTCCTCGAAATTGCTAAGGTAGAAGAAATGCTGCTACCCATTATCTTTTCAAAAATATCTAGTTAAAACTCAGTTTTATATTCAAAATTAATCCGATCAGTTTTAAAACCAATATATTTTTAATAACAAAATTTTTCGAAAATTTTGAAAAATATTCTAACACCTTAAATGTTGGAATTTTTTTGGTATAGTCTCCCATGTAGGGAGGGACATCTGCAATATTGCTGGTTCAAGAAATATATATACATCGACCAACATGATTGGAAAAATCCAAAATCCAATCTCAAAACCCAAATAAAAACCAAAATTCCATATATTTTGCATAGGCGTACCTTTTTGCGAGCACTATTACATGATAAGCGATAAATTATTCTTGTGCTTGCTTAATTAGCAGGCCAAACTAGATTTAATTTACTCCAAAATTTTCTTTGATAGATTCTATAGTTGAATTAGCTCTTCTACATCTGTTCTCAACTCCGATGAACTTAATTAGTTTCCAAAACAAGGTCAATGAGATTTAAATATCCATATCATTCATATATGTTTCGCTTGAATTCGTTGTGTTTGAATTCATTCTAATACTAGATGGGTTTCAATCAAGTTTATACATCTTCAAGTCTATATTTATGCAACTGTCCATCTAAACAATCCAAGCGTTTCATATCAAATTAATATTGGCAAATATTTCTACTCCCAACTCAAAACAAATGCCTATCGACTTAAGCTAAATTTTATTTCGACATTCCAATCCAAATCTTAACTTATATAATTCATTTTAGCTCAACTTAGGCTATTGTTTCATATTTTCACATTTCAAATATGAAATATTCTCTGGTTTGTTCAATCCAACCTCATAGTCAACCAATAAATCAACATTGGTAAATCTAATTGCCCATATTATAATAATTATTACCTTTACTGTTTTATAAAATATATTGGGCAAAAATAATTTAAAAAAATCATTTATATCGAATTACAAATACGCGCTCTCATATATATACACTCAACTCGATCTAGGGTATTACTAACGCAATCTCTATCGAGTTATACCACAGGGCTAAGGTTATCACTAAACCAATAGCTCTGATACCACTATAACGACCCGACAGGAAATTCGATGCTCGAATTTCGACAATAACACATAGAACCCGTATCACTTGCCAAAACCCAAGTATTGAACAACACTAGATAGATATTAGAAAGAAATTAGAAGGTGAGAAAAGAAATAAAGAAATATTAGAATAGAAGAAAGAAGAAGAACACATCAGAATCGCACAGCGAAACGAATAAACATAATATGTCAAATTCCTTATACAAAAGAAAACTGTATATACATACCGATCATCTGAGTATGACATATATCTGTCACAGCAGAAATACATTTTATATAACTAACGGTGAGGCCTCCTGCTTCTAGCTCATGAACTCCAAGCGAAACCTAACCTGGAAATATACTCGGTCTGACCCGAGCACATTTGAAGCAAAGCAAAATTCACCCGGATCAGTCTGGAATACTTTCAGTGATAAATTCACATCACAAACAATTTGTTTAACACTGAAAAATCCTTTTTGAAATCAAAGGATGATAGTACGACCAGCCCACACATAAATTTGGATGGTTTTTTACCTTACTATAACCCAAAACAGTTTTGAAACCAATATCTTTTCTGATATTATAATAATGTCTATCAAATCACAAATAAATATTAATCTAGCAGAACGCTTGCATCTCATGCTCTACATATATAGTATACAATCAAAACTGCAGACTCTTATTGGAGAATGGATTCCAACTATGGCATGGTATGGGACCACCTTCCGATAATGTACCTCCGAAGATGAATACATTGGGGTTAAACAAGAACATCTTGCATCCCGGCTCACACATGACCGGCCCCTCATTTCTCTTGAGAGTACCAAATATATCATTACCACAGTTAGGGGCCATCCAACCGAACCGATAGCATAAATAAATAAAAAATAGACAACCGAAGGCATTTTATTTCTCCAGATTAGGTAATGATATACCCTTTAATGGGTGCGACCCACATAGCCATGCTGCCTACCCGATTTTGTGTCATTTCCCAGTTGATGAGGCTAGAGGTTACGCTTATCCTTCAGCATAGTATATCTCCATTCACTTTGAATGCTACATTGTCAAACCCTCCAGAAATCACTAATTGATTTCCACAAAAATACTCTAGTTGTTAAGCTAAAGAAGTTTCCCTTCTATGCCACCAACTTTGTACGTTTGAAGAAATCAACGTATGTGATCCCTTTGGAAATACTATGTCAGACATTCATTCATACAAGTCATCTAGGAACAGGATGAACCGAAGGCACTCTCCTACTGCATCATAGGAATCACCCTATAGATCAGTAGTGAGTAGTCCTTGAGAATTCACAGATTTAAACCACGACAGAACCACAGTATATCTCTAGTCATGAGTCAGAGATTTAAGTAGTTCTTCCATTTTATAAACATCTACGGTCTTCAATTTTCTCTGTCTTCATCTCCTGCAGGTTAGTCGTGCCCGCACAGTTGATTCAAAGTGGTTTTGGGTCTAGTTCCCATCCCGGTCTCTTCAAAACAACATGTCAAAAAGGTACAATGAAATAATTCATTTGATAGTCGGTTATTTAACTATCAAATCATAACAATACTGTTAAGTACATTGGCAGCTCGGGTCTTTAGATTACATATTTCATTTACAACTATTCCATTTATTCTTATGATCGATTTCATAAATTCCATCTCGACCAGGCTCTTCCAGTTCATTACTTTAAAGGTATTAATCCATACATTCTTTGAATTTACCAAACATCACTCTTTATTTCCTTTGTCAAAGAACATTACTATATCTTTCAGAAAACATACTGTATTACCCTTTATATCTTGGTACATCGGATGCCTTTATAAAACCTTTTTGTAACTTCTTATATCTGAAAATATCACCATGGTTTATAAATCCTCCTTCCATTTCCTCTATCACTAGAAATACCATTATATTTCTATTTAAAAATGGCATGGTTTAATTACCAAAATCCTTCCTTTTTTCCAATTCAACATATCACTTAATCCAAACTTAGGTGAACGTTGTTTTTAAACTCATCGTCTTGGATAAAACCCTTTTTACAAATTTGTTTATATAATTCGAATTAACTTCAAATCCTTACCATACTACCAATCTATAACTTTTATTTCATTCAAAAAGAATTCTAATTGTAAGGCACTTGGTATAATTATTATTGAATAAAAGTGATTATCCTTCCGATTAACTAAAAGCATAGTTAATTCATTTTAAAAGGTTATTTAAATAAATGATAAATTTTATAAATCATAATTAACTCAATAATCGCTTTCCAACCCATTGCAACTAATATTATCTCTCGATAATAGTGAAGCCGTTCAAGTTGGGGTATTATAATTACCTCTCAGACCTTGACCGACGACGCTCTTATCTTAAGATAATAGAAGTTTGCCACTCAAACATCTGTTATTCCGTTTCCATTTATTATGGCTCCATAAACCATTTCCTTCTATCTGAAAACCCACTTCACAAGTTAAATCTTTTTACTTCATTAAGTAAGCTTTCCAATCTTATTTACCATTCGAATTCAATATGATTTTTATAAACCATATCATATATTTTCAACTCCTTATAATCTCTCGACTTAGGCTATTAAACTAACCAATATTCTTTTTTCATGAATCCATCTAACCATACTGTTATAATCACTTCCATTTCTACTTAATAAACCTTGTCGCTATGGCCGCAATTAGCTTAAAAATCACTTTTACAAACTCTCTGTAAACTCGGATTTTAATCCAAAACTCTTATTAGGTTTTGATCAAACCCTATTGCCACTTAGTTACTTCTCACTTTAATTCCAATTAAAAATCATCGCTTGTTTCCAATATTAACTTAGCTCGAGAGTCTTTTATAACTATTCTGGAATTTACAACAAAATACTTTTATAAAATCGTACAAGGCCTTAGTCAAATCTTGTCGCCACCTGATCACTTTTTAATCGAATTCCAATTAAACGTATTCACTTTAATTATTATTATTTAAAATAATAATTAAATTTAATATTAACTATATAAAAATATTTAACTTTGATATAAGATAAAAATAGAATGATTATCAATTTAAAAAGCTTATTAAATAATAAATAACTTTATTAACACCAAACAGTTCGATAATTCTATAAAATATAGTTAATCGAAGATTAACTAACGTTTAACACTATTCGTTAAATTTTAACGAATGTTCAACAAATTTATTGATTTGATTAATTTAGATCAAATTGAACCAATCGTCAATTTCAAATTAAAATTTTTGATTTTTGCCAACCGTACATATCAGTTACTGTTAACTGATCACCCATTTTAATTGACTTGTATAAAATAAATTTAAAAATTCAAATTAGTTATAAAAATAAATTTTCAACTAAATATTATGTTAATTCGCTCAGCGGCAGAACAACATCGTAAACAGTAAATTTTAAGCCCTCACTGCCAACCACTTAATCAATACTGTCGATTGACTTAAAAACACAACAACGATTAACGTCCATTCATCCATCACTGTCTGAATAGGGTTTAATGTCAATTGGGGTTCAGTTAGTTCATGGATAAACAACATAAAGATAAACAATATACAAAATATTTTGAGGAATCCGGTCGGATCCCTCCAACCTATTCTTCCCTACACCACGGTTTATCATAACATTTCATGACAATAGATAATTTTAATATATAAATTAATGATTGATAATATAATTAACAACAACCATTAAATCAACCATAAATGACCAAGGCGTCCAATCAACCAATTTGTATTTTTATATGGATTTATCACATCATAACAGTCCAGAAAAGTGTGAGAATTAACTCACCATTTATTACAGTTGACGGTGGATGTGTTTGTTTTATATGATTTCAAACGAGCGTTTGAAACTATAAAAAATCCAACAACTTCTATTTCTGACCATTTCTGCTAGACAACGCCGTGCTCGTCGCCACGATCTCAGCGAATCCTGTTTTGCGAATATCCAATATCGTATTGAATAGTTACACCTAAATCAAGTTTATATATATTAATCGATGATTTAACTAAACAAATTATTTATTAATTACATATTAAACTAGCTAATTAATGTTAACCGAATCTTTTAATTACCTTTTTAAATTCATTCCACGTCATCAAAAGGGGTTCACGCAGTTTCGACTGTTCCTCCCGAAATTCCCGATCCTCTTCTGGCCTTTTTCTTTTGAAACCATACATATAATTCAAACTAAATTTTATGATTAAATTTAAATAATTACCCACTTACCATTAAAAACGTCATTACCCAATCAAACATTATCGTTAATATTCCCTCCACGTCAGCAGGCCACTTCTCTTCCACGCGTTTTCCTTAGTCACTCGTTCTGGAACCCGATTCCGCTTCTTCTTCTTCTCGTTAGTTTCATACATACATATATATATATATTATACCAATCACCTGCTACTTACGTGATTTCACCCCCACCGAAAGCTCCTCACAACCACCCTTTCCATCAAGCTCGAACGCCATTGCCGGTTGCTTCTCCAGCTTTTTACACAACATCCCTCCACATAAAAAATCCACCACGTTCGTCATTCTAGCTTCCCGATGCCCCTACGGACCCGCAATACTCCATCCCCTCCATGAAGCTGAAACCGCCACCAAGATTTGCACTTTCGTGCTCAAAACCACGTCGCCACAGTTCCCATCGATAACCTCGCAATTGCTTCCCAGACCACTTCAACCTTGCTGCTCCAAACCCGACTGTGCCATCCGTATCAACAAAAGGTAAACCCAGAGCATCATAGTCCATGCTGTGAAGAAAATGGTTTGCGAGGAATAAAATGTCGAACTACAAATTTGATAGCCTGGAGTTTTGATTCTCCAATACTCACGTTTCAGAAAATGAAGAGAAAGTATTATCATGATCCCTTTTATTTTGTTATGATTTATCGAAGAATCAACTGCCTTTCACCGTGTTCTTGTTGTGTTGGAAGGAAAGAAAGAAAAGAGCAACGTATTTATAAAGGTGAGGGCCTTGGCCGCCAAGGAAGTAAGCACATGAAATGTCAAAGAAATTCCAGACCCAAAAATGGCAAAAAGGACATGCTACTAACAGTGATATTTATTTTAGGTTGCAGCCTTATTTCATTTCCTCTCAAATGCACATGGTTGTATGTACAAATTTCAAATTTCACATGGCATACTTAATAGTTTGCACAGGGCTACAACTAAAAGTTTGAACGAATAGGATAGGATGCAGGGATTTTTATTTTACAGGTATACGGTTGCTTCGATGTGCTAAGTTTCCTGGGGCATATGCACATGTTTCTCAATGATACTTTTTTCCTCTCTTCTTTTCTATATGCTAGCCGGTCTGTTATGACTATAGGAAATCGTAAGTTGGTACAGAGATGATAAGATTTTGCGTAGAATAATACAGTTTGGCATGTGCGGGATGCTGAGATTTGAGACATTAAACAGTGCGTGTGTGAAAATTTGTTGTGATTTGTATATAACAAGGATTTGCGGTGGATCTTGGTTGGATTTGAGAATGTCGTATTGAAAAACTACCCTTTTGAAATATTTTATAGTTCAGGATTCTCATTAATACATTTCCACCGACGTTTGTAGGCTCACTTATTATTTTAAACATACTGGAACAGTTTCGAGGTTCTAATTCAAACGTATGAAAAAGAAATTTTATTTATTTCATTAAATAAAACATAATATTTTACAACAATTTCATAGCGATTATTCTAAAATTTGATGTTGACATAAAGCGAAATCTATATCATGAAAACTCAATTTTTTCTTTTCCATTAGGAAAATGTCATCAAATAGATTCAGACGTTTCTTGTTTCGAGAAAATCCGACTTATATTGGATCCTGTACAGCCAATTAAAGTTTAAAACGCCATATTACGAACTGATATGTCGCTGCTGCTCGTTTTATAATTAAATTATAAATTTAACGTTTTGATGCTGTTAAATAAATGAAATCATTATTGTAATTTCAAATAAACAATATTACACCATTTTAAACTTCCCGTTCACATTATAATACAAATTCAACATTTCCCGACTATTGTGGAAATTAAATATTGTTACATTATTTATATCAATAACATATTCAAAATAATATGGTTAAATTATTTATTTAAATTCAAATTAATATTTTAAATAATTCAAATAATTGTCTAGAAAATACGGGGCTTTATACGTTCGAATGCGTCGCAAAGGAAATCCAACCGTTTGAATACATCACTTCCATTATCTAAAACAACGTTTAGGTTCAAGCTGCATTCAACCCAAAATTGTGTCTAGGTTCGTTGTGGATGATCGACTACCTTAGGTCCATTCGATTGCCTATTTTTTCCTCTTGTTTCTTCCTTTTCTTCTTCTCCTCTTAACTTTTCCGTACTAAATCGTATTCCCGTGAATTATACCTGAAATTTGTTTAGAAAATAGCTATGGATGTAGTATTGAATCCTAGTAGCCAAATTCAGACATTTATGAAAATTTACTTTTTAATTAATTTCTTACTTTAATATATTAATATTTAAAAATATTAGGGATGCTACAGTTTTATAGTCAAAAATGTTATTTATCGACATCAGGGGATGCAACATCCCATTTTAACTATATTGAAATTGCAATTTTTCAATCACTAACTTTTTGTTGGGAGGACGTTATAGCTTATTGTTCAAGAAGTTTGGCAACCTCCAATCGGTTTTGAAATTAAAGAAAGTTATTTCGAAAAGAAGCAAAATATTTTAAGGAGCTATGTTTTTGTCATTCTTAAGAATGATCTCAATGGCTAAATCGTTTATAAAGATTATGTTTTCAAGGAAATAAAAATGCTTAGTTAAGATTTTGTATAAGAGAAATATTGTTCTTATCGGCCTTTGATAAAATGTGATAGGATAAACTTATTAGGACACTAGAAAACCAGATGGCACTAGTGCGGGGTCATGACGTATATATCAATTTGTTAGCCACTACCTGATATTGGTCAATAATTTCAATGCATAGGGTTTATCAATGGAGGTTGACATATAATAAGGAGTATAACTTAGATATGTTATTAGTTGACTTGTAAAACCATTAACTCCATAATTAGCGTAGAAAAATTATGAAACAGACAAATAGTTAGATTCAAAATAAGAGGATTGAGTTCAGATGAACAATTTAGTTTCCTATAATGGTAACTTGGAGAATTTGGTATATTTGATAGGCCTTAGTCAGTCATATATTATGATACCCATATTTTACGTATCAGAAGATCATAAAGCAATTCTATTTATTTTATTTTGGTCAAATAACTCTAATATTTTAGGATATGGTTCTACGTGATGTTTTATATATCTATAATTTTTTTGAACTTTTATGTAACCATTTCCCCCTTGAGAATTAAATTTAGACCATAGCTTTTGACAACAGCTAAATTGAATGCTCTATATATTTCATTGCTTCAAGATGATGATTTCTCATTCCGTAGAGTGGTCATATCGGAAAATCGGATAAGTAGTTAGGAAGTTATGTCAATTTTAAAATTTTAAGACTGTTGATCAAAATTAAAGTTGTGCTAATGAGATGAATAGGTGAACTTATTAGTCAAATAACCTTTACCTATGAATTTAGGATGATATAGACCATTTGCAAGTTTCCCTTCCATTTCATATCAGCCCCAAACAATAGATATACACTAATTTTCCAATGAAATCATTAGTTCTCACTTGGTTTCATCCCAAATGGTCTCTAACTTCAAATTAAGGCTAGATCTACATCGATTGGCTAGATCTCATCACTTTGGATACATTCCCATTTGATATCTAGCTATCCAGATCGAATCTCACCTCAATTTAATTGAGTTTTGCTGATTTAGTGAGTGACAATTAAGTCTAACTCGTATATGATGGATTATATATCGTAATTTAGTGCTTTTGTGCCATAATTCTCAAATTAAACCTTATTAGATCTAAAAACCTTAAGTTAATCTAATTATGAATGAAATTTGTTAAATGGTTATTTTTAGTGTAATTAGTGTATGTTTATGCATGTTTCATGGTAAATCTATGTTTAGAAGTGACTGGTCTCATTTTGGAATGATTGAGTGCTTGTAATTTGATGAAATCACATGTAATTTTATATTTCAATCATTGATATAATTAAATTGAATAACATGCATGATTTTTTTGGTAGTTTTGTTTTTGATTCAGGACATAGATTGATGGTCAAAGCATATTGAAAGTAAAGTTCATAGGAACCATATTAAACTTCGCAGTAGTTAAGCATTTGGACTGGTGCCAACTCATCACACTTAGATCAATGCCGAGTCTATTTCGTCGCGCTAGGGGAGTGATGGCTCATATATATGGATGGAAAGAGCATGCTTAGTATAAGGTGTTTTGAAGTTTTTGTTTAATGAATAGAAAAAGTGATTAAAGGATGGATAGTTTATCTTTAACAAATCAGAACTTGATGCATAGAAGAGAAGACCAAAAGACTGACAGGGATTAGTTGAGTTCATTAGCATCAAGGAAGAGTACACTAGATGGCAAAAGAGAAAAATAGCAGAAAATAGCTAAGTAATGGAGTCGGCACTGACTTATCGGTACAAAGTCAAATTGGTAGCTTTAGGATAAGTGCGACTTAAGATACAAAGACAATGGTTGCAGTGGTCATGTCAAAGTAGTGGCTCATTCATTGTCTCTATGATGAAGAAGTTACATCATAATGAATTTTTGACTCTTCGATCGAGAGCTCGGATAAGGAGCAGGATAGAAGGATTAAAAGATAGCTTAAGACAGGATGGGGTTGGATAATGGACTGGACTGGAGTTTCGAGCCTGTGTTTAGAATGGAGTTGTGGAAAGACTTAAAAAGATTGGAAGTGCCAATAAACCACCGATAATTAGGAGTATTATTGTTTTGACTCAAGTAAGGGCACTATGAGCGTGGACGCCCGTGGAATGTACCTTGAACCTATTTCAAATGCCTATAATTCGGCTAGTAAAGATCGGAACGCGTTCATTTCCCATATCAAAGGCATTTGTGCTAGAACAGAGGATATAATAAGAACAAAAAAAATTTGTTAGTTTGTGGCAAAGAGAGGACATGTAACAACCCGGATTTTCAGAACAAATTTATAATTTTTATTTTAGCAATTTTAATGAATTTGAATATTTAAAATAATTTATTTTAAATAATAATGACTAAAAGTTTATTTAAATCGAATGTAGAACGAGAAATTTTAACTTAATTATAAAAGAGTTTAAAATGATGCGGTAGTTTGAAAATTCGATTTCAAATTTCAATTGAATGTACAGAATTCAATATAAATCGGATTTTAGCGAAACCAGAAATATTTAAATCTGTTTAATAATACCTTTCCAATGAATCTGAAAAACTGAAATTTTATAGCGGGAATAAAAAGGTATATCCAGTTTAATATTTAAAATAGTCGCTATGGAATTTAATATAATAAATAGCCATTTTACAGATGAGCTCCGTTTTCGACGAAACCACTTTTGTTGGATCCGGAATGTCAAATTATTGTTAGATTCCAAATTTCATAAATTTTGGAATTAATATGTGAGCATAGTAAATTTAAATGTGTTTTGACAGTTTAATTTTGAATTGGATCGATCAGAAAATGACCATTTTTCAAACGGTCTCCAAATTCGACGAAATTGATTTTGTTAGGACTGTATCGTCAAAACATAGCTAGATTTATTTTTCGGGAATTTTTAGAGTTGGAATGTGGCCTCGATAAATCAAAATTTACAAACAAATTAAATAATTAAATGTTTTATATTTTAAATTAAAGAAAACAGGTTGAAAACGATCAAATGGGCTAATGAGACCTAGTCCATTGTGTCCGAAACAAGGGTATTTGGCTAGGGACAACATTCATTGGGTTTAATTTGGAGTTCGTGACGACAAACTAGTATTTTAAAATTAAATTAAATTAAATATATTATTTTAAATGGTATATATACCATGGTATACGATCCAATACAGTAAAACCCTAATCACAAATACAAAGCCGCCGGCCCGCCGCCAGAACTCAAGCAATGGCCGATTTTCATCCAATTTTCAATCCTTAATTATTTTCAACCCACGGATAAATTGCTAAACTTCCAACACAAAAACAGTGAAGATTTCTGCCCTCTTTGATTCCATCCCATGATGATCAAATTTCGTGGCCTGATTCGCACGATTGGTGAGCTCGAAGCAAGCGGGTTCGGGTCCCTTTTCTGGTCCATGGCGGCCGACGAGCTGCACCCAGCGGCGGGCGTGGGGAGCGTAGGGAATGGCGAGTGTAGTGTCACCTTCAGATCTTGTGCCGGCTAACTTGTCGTTCGTGCGCAACTGACAAGGTTAGGGGAAGCTTTCGCGACCTACAGCAATTAACAAGAGCGTGAAAAACAAAACAAGGAAGAAAGGTTGTTTTCTTTTTAATTATTTAGTTAATTTAAAAACCATAGTTTTAAATTAAGATTTTATTTAATAAAAAACATTTATTTAAAATATGCTTCAAATATATATAACATTGTTTTTAAATTTATATAAAGCATTGTTTTTAATAATATTAAAATATGGTTTTTATTATAAATGATTTTGTTTTAAAATGTGATTTTTTTTACTCAAATAACATTGGAATAAAATGTGATTTGTAATAAAAATTAGCATTGTTTTTATAAAAAGAAAATAGCATTGTTTTTATAAAAGGAAAATAACATTAATTTTAAAATATATATAAATAACATTACCTTTAATATTTATAAATAACATTACCTTTAAAATATATAAATAGCATTACCTTTAAAATGAAATTAGCATTATTTTAAAAAATATAAATATGATTTTTTAGAAATAAAAATAAGATATTTATAAATATGATTGCTAAATAAAAATAGCAATGATTTTGTTAAATAAAAATAGGAATGATTTTGTTAAATAAAAATAGCATTGATTTGGTTAAATAAAATAGCCTTGTTAAAAATGAGATTTTTAATATATATATATATATATATAATGTTATAAAAAAAATGTGATTTTTCATTGCATAGAAAAACATTATTTTTCATTGTATAGAAACACATTATTTTTCATTGTATAGGAAAACATGATTTTTCATTGTATAGAAAAATACGATTTTTATTTAAAAACATCGTTGTTTAAAAATGCGATTTTTAAATATATAAACATCATATTAAAAATATTATTTTTACTGTGAACAGCGTGAAGAAGATTGCGTTGGAATTCCGGGAAAATTCAAAGTGTTCAAAAATTCATAAATTAAACTGGTGGAGTGGAAACCAAAGGTGAGAACTCCTCACCCTATTTATTTTATAGTTAAATATATACTAGAATGCAGATGGTGCTTAGTAGAACCCGACACCTTTGATTGAAACCATGATTGATTGTTTAGACTATATGGTGATGTGAATGTGGCGTGAAATGGAAAATAAAGTATTCATATATTGAATAAAATATTTTATCATTAAAAATATATTTTTTAACGTATATATATATATATATATATATATATATATATATATATATATATGAATGGCATAAGATTATCATGAGAAGAAATAAATATTCATTTACAAATCAGACGATTTGTTTATGTACACCCATTTATCTGATACGATTGGAACGATAAATCTTACTCATCGCCCAAATGCAAAAATAAATAAAATATTTGTTGTTTGAAAACCCCACATGGGTATTGTGATGATATTTGACACACACTATTCCCAATATTTAGTTGTATGTCAATCGATGGATTGACAATCTGTGAAGAGCGCTATTTATTTATTTTAATGCTCACACATTTGTAAAATGCACTATGGATGTTGTATGAATTTTTAATGATTGCTTATCATTATTGTTGTATACATGCGATATATGAAATCCATATAAATAAATTATATGGTAATTTTTTGGGTCTCATTCAAATTTGGATAATAAAGAATATTTTAAATAATATTCCGTAAAGGATTATAATATTTATGTGTTGAATAAAATATTCTAGTGTTGAATAAAAATATTTAAACAATAAAAATATCGTTTTTATTGAATGTATAAACCAATAAAATATTCATTATTGGAAAAGAAAATTTTTATATAATAAAAAGCACATTTTTATTGTATGTATGAATAAATAAAATATTCATTGTTTGAAATAGAATATGTAAACAATAAAAATATACATTTTTATTGTGTAGGTAGAAATGATTGAAAATATTCAATGTTTTAAAATAAAAAGTTTAAAACAATGAAAATTACATTTTTGTTTGTATTATAAAATCATTAAAAAGAATTATGTTAAATAAAAAGATTAGACAATAAAAATTATATTTTTATTGTATGTTTGATTTATTAAAGAGATTTTGCTAAATTAAAAATGTAAATCATTTATATGATAGTAAAGTAGAAAAAAAAGACCATTGATTGAAATAGAAAAGTTAAACAATAAGAATTCACATTTTTATTGAATATAGAAATAATGAAAATTATTCATTGATTGAAATAGAAAGGTTAAACAATAAGAATTCACATTTTGTTGAATGTAGGAATAATGAAAAATATTTATTTATTGAAATAGAAAAGTTAAACAATAAAAATTCACATTTTTATTGAATGTAGAAATAATGGAAAATATTCATTGATTGAAATAAAAAGGTTTAACAATAAAAAATTACATTTTATTGTATATAAGAAATGGTGAAAAAGATTCAAGTTTGAATAAAAAATATTTCAATAATAAAAATTACATTTTTAATATAAGTATGATTCATTAAAATATTCCTTGTTTGAATAAAAATGTTGTAACATTAAAAATTACATTTTTAATGCAAGTATGATTCATCAAAATATTTATTGTTTGGATAAGAATATTCAATTTTGATTTAAAATTGAAAATGAATTTGAAATCGTTTTAAAATGAAATAATAAATGATTTATAAAATACAATTTAAATAGAAATCAATGAAATATATATAATATATATTTAATGGCATGAATAGAATGCGCTGCGCAACAACCATTCGCGAATTTCAACCATTAATTTCAAATTGACATTACGGGAGATCCGACCGTCGGATTCTCCTAAAACTGGAACCACTGGGTTCATATCGAAAAGAGCTTTCCAATGAATATAAGAGATTTGAAATCGAATGGTTAGATTTGTAGATATGTCCAAATCAATTTCAGAAAAGGTCGCTATGGATGCAGTTCGGTGGCCGTTATTGGAAACCGACTGTACAGGCGATAATAAAATTATTAAAAATATGGAAAAATAATGTAAAATCATATTAAATGATTTGGAAAGATTTTTGATGAAAAATTCCAGTTTTGAAAAGATAAAAATATATTTTTATCGAAATGAACTGTTTAGTGAGCTAGTTATTAACTAGAATAATAATTTAATTATTTTTAGAATTATATAAATTGGATTTGAAAATGGTTTTAAAAAACCCAGAATTTTCCAATATACAGATTTATGTATATTGGAATGGATTTGAATGGAAATTATCTTCGGAATATTTCGATATTGGATTCCGTGATTATATAAATATTGTTATGGGAATTCGGAAGATATATATATCGTTATTCCCAATACAATATTTGTTGGATTCAGAATTTAGTATTGAATATAAGCCGATGTAATTTCTATTCAGAACCTTATATTTAATGTCAAATTGGATTTTGGGTTTGTCGTGAACGGTGTCTTTAATAACACTGTTTTTAAACCCAGTTTAGAAAATAATAAATCTTTTAATTAAGATTTAGGAAATTTTACCAATTAATTAATATTTGATTGGAATTGAATTGAAATTGGAATTTGGGTCTATCGTGGACAATGTTTTAAATAACATTTGCTCTTTAACCCAATTAATAGTGAAGAAATAATTTGGAATTTATAAATCATTTATTAAGATTTAAATGGGAATTTTCCAAAGTAAAATTTTCCAATTTAATATATTAAATTGGAATTGAATAGAATTCGATTCGGTAATAATCGAGATGAGCTTCTGTGAATGAAGGCTGTTACTATATATGGAATTTAATAGGCTTTTCCGTTATTCCATTTACATTATTAGTCTGATACGGGAATTTATATCGATTATATACTGTTATGATTTCCGTGTAGATTCCATTTTGATGGAAGATGATTTTGGGTTTATCATGAATTGTGTTTTAAATAACATTAGTTCTTTGACCCACATAAAGATAAGATTAATTTCTTAAATTTGAATAATCATTAAGTAATAATTTTTTAGATTAAAAAGAATAAGTTTAAAAGGATTTATCCTTGATAAAATTGGTGGGAACCTTTCCTTAAAAATTTATATATTTGAATAAAAGAATATTTTGATTTGGAATGAGGCGTAGGATGTGTTTTTATCGCACCAGATTATAAATTAAGCGAGCTATTCGAAAAGACTGGGGTTAACCCATTCTGAATAATGAATACGACTAAAAGTCGAAGAGATTGAAGATGGTGCAAGACCGACGATCTTCACATCGAATGGACGAGTTGCTATTGGTGCCTGTGATTGGAGTAGCTACCTTAAAGGGGCTACAGTGGTGGCCATCCATATGTACTTGTTGATTGTTCGGATATGCGAGGGGACGAGGAATAAGGTGCCTCCGGTTTCGTTCAGACCCAGAACGAACTTGTATATGGATGGTATGTCTGACGTTGTATTCCTTTATGTTGTATTCATTGATCTCTGCTAAATATATATCTGTTTGGTGGGGGAGAATTTATTCTCTTGCTTAACACCCTTCTCTGAAATGTATGAGCTTAAAGGGTATATATTGGCAGAAATCAATGGTATGGATTTACAATGTGGCATGCTAAGATGCATAGATCAAGGCTTTTGTTGAAAAACAGAGCCTTGTGGATGATGATCAAGGCATGGCTTTAATTAGCATAGCTTTTTGTAGCGTGACTTCGCGAGCCTCACACCCTGTATGATGGTGAACTGATGGCCAGATCAATATGCTTTCGATATTAGTATGGATTCGGTCGACCGAGATAAGAGGGATAGGGCATATACCCCCAATTCCCATTTGGATAGAGTAAGCGGTGTTTTCTCATGCATGGGACGTAAGCCGCGGAGATACTCGATATCCTAGATATAGTGCGGATGTGCATTACGGTGTTTTCTCTTGCTGGGACTTAAGCCGTTAAGTATTGCACTACGCGATAGATCTTTCGAATTAGGAGCCGTCATGATGGAGATCCAACGTTCCAGTACGAGCTTTGCAGTTTTAATTGTAAACCTATATATGGCGACATAGTGGGATGGGGCACTCATGTCGTTTATGATGATACATTTACTTTCGAAATTAATTTCTACATTATGCACTTATAGTAATTATAAAAGAGAAATTTTGCGTACCAAGTATTTTTGGCTATTATAAGGTAAAACTCTATCCTCCGGCTTGTGTTGCATTGTGTGATGGGACCTGAGTCTTATAATAGCTTCATTTTTCTTAAATTAGCATTGCGTTGTTTACTTATGCACTGGTATTCTTGGGGATAAACCCGTTCCGTCTTATACAGCGTGGTCCCTTGATTTACCTTAATTTAAAATCAAATTAATAAATGTTTTGAGTTCTCATACCAATCCCATGACTGACCAGGAGTTTATTGTTTCTTCCAAAACTCCCAGTGCCCATATTTTCCGCACGGGCAGTCAGTAGTCTTGGTTTTGCAGATTTCTATTTAACAGGATCCTGGATTACAACTGGAGCTATATTAGGAAAGCCTTTCCGCTACGCATTATACTTATGTCTTATTTTCCGCTGCTATGTAATTTCTAAATCTCTGATATTATTTTCTGTTGTATAATTAATCATACTCTGGAATATTCTTGTACTCTGATATAAATTGTTGTAATAAGCAATGAAATGTTCCTCTGTTTGTGTTCTAATTATCGTGTTCTCAACTCAATCCGGGCTTTCCGAAAGGGGTAGTTTGGGTTGTTTCATTTGATATCAGAGCTTTGGTTTACAGAGCTCGAGAACATGACACATTAGTACCGAACAAATGAATTCATTAGAAATTGGATTAGTAATATCCAATGAGAATGACTTATTAGAGATGGGATCAGTAGTATCCTAGAATGAGTCCAAAGAGTGTTATTTTTAAAATAAAGATGAAAACAAATTTTGTTTTGAAAATTTAAATTTTATTAAACGTATTTGATTATTTATTTTATATTAAATTTGGACAATCAAGTATATGAAGATTTTGCATATACGCCTAGCTACCGTGTGTACGAAGTCTCAAATATACTGGGTAGATATAGAATCACACTCTAGTCGCCCGGAGATGATTCTAGTGACATATATATATATATATATATATATATATCATTAGTGTTTATGTTCGAGTTTCGAAAGTGGGATATCAATATGTTTCTAATTGACTGGTGTGAGAACCAAAACTAGATAGGGTTATTGTTGTGATTTGGCATCAAAAATGTGATTTTTGAGTATATATAGAGAAGATATTTGTTTGAAAATTTAACCAACTAATTGATTGCTGGTTGTGATGTTAATTAATTAAAATATTGGAATGATAATTAATTTAATCGATATGTAAAAAAATGATAAATTTTGCCAAATTGAATCAAATATTGAACTGAATTAAAAATCGATTGAAATTGCATACAAGTACATGCATATATATTGAACATGTCATAGCAAGGAGGCTAGAGAAGAGGAATAAAATTGTCTGCCCGACAAATAGGTACATATTTACTATTTTGTTTGGGTTTGATGATTTTATGAGCCGACTGGCTAGCCGCTTGGCTTTTTCTTTTTCTTTTGGATTGGTGAGGGCCCTGCGTGGCAAGTTATCAACCCGTACAAAGGAGATTATGGCGAAATTTTTCGAAAATTTAGGGTGTTAGCCAATTTTTTGAGAAATTAGAAAATTCTTAGAAACTGAAAAGCTGAAGAATTAAGCCAGAATGAAAGTTGAGTTGGTTAATTAAACAACTTTCAGCTTCGTTCCTTTTCGAGGATGAAAAGATTTTAAGTGGGGGAGATTGTAACAACTTGGATTTTCAGAACAAATTTAAAAATTTTATTTTAGAAATTTTAATGAATTTGAATACTTAGAATAATTTATTTTAAATAATAACGACTAAAAATTTATTTAAATCGAAGTTAGAACGAAAATTTTTAATTTAATTATAAAAGGAGTTTAAAATGGCGCGGTAGTTTGAAAATTCGATTTCAAATTTCAACTGAATGTATAGAATTCAATATAAATCGGATTTTAGCGTAACCAGAAATATTTAAATCTGTTTAACAGTATCTTCCAACGAATCTGAAAAATTGAAATTTCATAGCGGGAATAAAAAGTTATGTCCAGTTTAATATTCAAAATAGTCGTTATAGAATTTAATATAATATAATATAATAAATAGCCATTTTCCAAACGACCTCCGTTTTTGACGAAACCACATTTGTTGGATCCGGAATGTCAAATTATTGTTAGATTCTAAATTTCACAATTTTTGGAATTAATATGTGAGCACAGTAAATTTAAATGTGTTTTGACAGTTTAAATTTGAATTGGATCGACCAGAAAATGACCATTTTTTAAATGGTCTCCAAATTCGACGAAATTAATTTTGTTAGGATCGTATCACCAAAACATAGCTAGATTTATTTTTCGGAAATTTTTAAAGTCAGTATGTGGCCGCGGTAAATTAAAATGTACGATCAAATTAAATAATTAAATGTTTTATATTTTAAACTAAAGAAAACAGGCTGAAAATGATCAAATGGGCTGATGAGACCTAGTCCATTATGTCCGGAACAGAGGTATTTGGCTAGAGACAACATTCGTTGGGCTTAATTTGGAGTTCATGACGACAAACTAGTATTTGAAAATTAAATTAAATTAAATATATTATTTTAAATCGTATATATGCCATGGTATATGATCCAATACAGTAAAACCCTAATCAAAAATACGAAGTTGCCGCTAGAACTCAACAAATGGCCGATTTTTATCCAATTTTCAATCCTTAATTATTTTCAATCCATGAATGAATTGCTAAACTTCCAACACAAAAACAGTGGAGATTTCTACCCTCTTTGATTCCATCTCGTGGTGATCAAATTTCATGGCCTGATTCGCACGATTGGTGAGTTCGAAGCAAGCGGGTTCGGGTCCCTTTTTTGGTCGCTGGCGGTCAGCGAGCTGCACCTAGCAGCGGGTGTGGGAAGCGTAGGGAATAGCGAGTGTCGTGGCACCTTCAGATCTTGTGCCGGCTACCTCGACGTTCGTGCGCAACTGACAAGGTTAGGGGAAGCTTTCACGGCCTGGTGCAATTAACTAGAGCGTGAAAAATAGAACAAAGAAGAAAGGTTGTTTTCTTTTTAATTATTTAGTTAATTTAAAAACCATAGTTTTAAATTCAGATTTTATTTAATAAAAAAACATTTACTTAAAATCTTAAATAAATATGAAGTAATATATAAGAATCTTGTTTTAAATATATATAACATTGTTTTTAAATTTATATAAAGCATTGTTTTTAATAATATTAAAATATGTTTTTATTATAAATGATTTAGTTTTAAAATGTGATTTTTATTACTCAAATAACATTGGAATAAAATATGATTTGTAATAAAAATTAGCATTGTTTTTATAAAAAGAAAATAGCATTGTTTTTATAAAAGGAAAATAACATTACTTTTAAAATATATATAAATAACATTACCTTTAATATATATAAATAACAATACCTTTATTTTATATAAATAGCATTACCTTTAAAATGAAACTAGCATTATTTTTAAAAAAATAAATATGATTTTTGAGAAATAAAAATAAGATTTTTATAAATATGATTGCTAAATAAAAATAGCAATGATTTTGTTAAATAAAAATAGCAATGATTTTGTTAAATAAAAATAGCATTGATTTTGTTAAATAAAATGGCCTTGTTAAAAATATGATTTTTAATATATATATATAATGTTATAAAAAATGTGATTTTCCACTGCATAGAAAAACATTATTTTTCATTGTATAGAAAAACATTATTTTTCATTGTATAGGAAAACATGATTTTTCATTATATAAAAAAATATGATTTTTATTTCTAAACGTCGTTGTTTTAGAATGCGATTTTTAAATATATAAACATCATATTAAAAATATGATTTTTACTATGAATATCGTGAAGAAGATTGCGTTGGAATTTCCGGAAAATCCAAACTGTTCAGAAATTCAGAAATTAAACTGGCTGAGGGGTAACCAAAGGTGATAACTCCTCACCTAATTTATTTTACAGTTAAATATATATTAGGATGCAGAGGGTGCTTAGTAGCACCCGACACCTTTGATTGAAACCATTATTGTTTGTTTGGACTGTATGGTGATGTGATTTTGGTGTGAAATGAAAAATAAAATATTCATATATTGAATAAAATATTTTATCATTAAAATATAATTTATAACGTATATATATATGTGAATGACATAAGATAATCATGAGAAGAAATAAATATTCATTTACAAATCAGATGTTTTGTTTATGTAAACACATTTATTTGATATGATTGGGACGATAAATTTTACACATCGCCCAACTGCACAAATAAATGAAACATTTGTTGTTTGAAAACCCCACATGGGTATTGGGATGATACTTGACATACATTATCCCCAATATTAAGTTGTATGTCAATCGATGGATTAGCAGTCTATGAAGAGCGTTATTTAATTATTTTAATGCTCACACAGTTGTAAAATGCACTCTGGATGTTGTATGAATTTTTAATGATTGTTTATCATTATTGTTGTTTACATGCGATGTATGAAATCCATATAAATAACATTATATGGTTACTTTTTGGGCCTCATTCCAATTTGGATAACAAATAATATTTTACAATAATATTTCGTAAAGGATATAAAATATTCATGTGTTGAATAAAATATTCTTGTGTTGAATTAAAATATTTAAACAATAAAAATATCGTTTTTATTGAATGTATAAACCAATAAAATATTCATTATCGGAAAAGAAAATGTTTATACAATAAAAAGCACATTTTTATTGTATGTATGAATAAATAAAATATTTATTGTTTGAAATAGAATATGTCAACAATAATACATTTTTAGTGTGTAGGTAGAAATGATTAAAATTATTCAATGCTTCAAAATAAAATGTTTAAAACAATGAAAATTACATTTTGTTTGTATTATAAAATCATTAAAAAGAATTATGTTAAATAAGAAGATTAGACAACAAAAATTATAATTTTATTGTATGTTTGATTTATTAAAGAGATTTGGCTAAATTAAAAACGTAAATCATTTATATGATAGTAAAGTAGAAAAATGACCATTGATTGAAATTGAAAAGTTAAACAATAAGAATTCACATTTTTATTGAATGTAGAAATAATGAAAAATATTTATTGATTGGAATAAAAAGGTTAAACAATAAGAATTCACATTTTGTTTAATGTAGGAATAATGAAAAATATTCATTGATTGAAATAGAAAAGTTAAACAATGAAAATTCACATTTTTATTGAATGTAGAAATAATGGAAAATATTCATTGATTGAAATAAAGGTTTAACAATAAAAATTTACATTTTTATTGTATATAAGAAATGGTGAAAAAGATTCAAGTTTGAATAAAAATATTTTAATACTAAAAATTACATTTTTAATGTAAGTATGTTCTTTAAAATATTCATTGTTTGAATAAAAATGTTGTAACATTAAAAATTACATTTTTAATGTAAGTATGATTCATCAAAATATTCATTGTTTGGATAAGAATATTCAATTTTGATTTAAAGTTGAAAATGAAGTTAAAATCGTTTTGAAATGAAATAATAAACGATTTATAAATATGATTTAAATAGAAATCGACGAAATATATATAATATATATATAATATATATTTAATGGCCTGAATAGAACGCGCCGCGCAGCGACAGTTCGCGAACTTCGACCGTTAACTTCAAATTGACATTACGGGAGATCCGACCGTCGGATTTTCCTAAAACTGAAACCGTTGGGTTCGTATCGAAAAGAGCTTTCTAATGAATATAAGAGATTTGAAATCAAATTACTAGATTTGGAGATATGTCCAAATCAATTTCAAAAAAGGTCGCCATGGATGCAGTTCGGTGGCCGTTATTGGAAACCGACTGTACGGGCGATAATAAAATTATTAAAAATGTGGAAAAATTATGTAAAATCATAATAAATGATTTGGAAAGATTTTTGATGAAAAATTCCAGTTTTGAAAAGATAAAAATATTTTTTATCTAAATGAACTGTTTAATGAACTAATTATTAACCAGAATAATAATTTAATTATTTTTAGAAATATATAAATTGGATTTGAAATGGTTTTAAGATAACCAGAATTTTCCAATATATATATTTATGTATATTGGAATGGATTTGAATGGAAATTATCTTCAGAATATTTCGATAATGGATTCCGTGGTTATACAGATATTGTAATGGGAATTCGGAAGATATATATCATTAATCCCAATACAATATTTGTTGGTTTCAGAATTTGATATTGAATATAAGCCGATATAATTTCTAAGTCAAATTGGATTTTGGGTTTGTCGTGAATGGTGTCTTTAATAACACTGTTCTTAAACCCAGTTTAGAAAATAATAAATCTTTTAATTAAGATTTAGGAAATTTTACCAATTAATTAATATTTGAATGGAATTGAATTGAAATTGGATTTTGGGTTTAGGACCATGTTTCAAATAACATTTGTTCTTTAACCCAATTAACAGTGAAGAAATAATTTGGAATTTATAAGTCTTTTTTTAAGATTTAAATGGGAATTTTCCAAAGTAAAGTTTTCCAATTTAATATATTAAATTGGAATTGAATGGAATTCGATTCGGTAATAATCGAGATGAGCTTCTGTGAATGAAGGTTGTTTCGATATATGGAATTTAAAAGGCTTTTCCATTATTCCATTTATATTATTAGTCTGATACGGGAATTTATATCGATTATATACTGTTATGATTTCCGTGTAGATTCCATTTTGATGGAAGATGATTTTGGGTTTTTTGTGAGCTGTGTTTTAAATAACATTAGTTCTTTGACCCAGTTAAAAATGAGATTAATTTCTTAAATTCAAATAATCATTAAGTAATGAATTTTTGAGAGTTAAAAGGATTTATCTTTGATAAAATTGGTGGGAACCTTTCCCTAAAAATGTATATATTTGAATAAAAAAATATTCTGAATTGGAATGAGGCGTAGGATGTGTTTTTATCGCACCTGATTATAAATTACGCGAGTTGTTCGGAAAGACCGGGTTTAACCCATTCTGAATAATGAATACGATGACTAGCAGTCAAAGAGATTGAAGATGGTGCGATACCGACGATCTTCACATTGAGTGGATGAGTTGATACTGATGCCCATGATTGGAGTAGCTACCTTGAAGGGGCTACAGTGGTGGCCGTCCGGATATACTTGTTGATTGTTCTGATATGCGAAGGCCACTTTTCGTACTGGACATATGGGACAAGAAATAAGGTGCCTCCGGTTTCGTTCAGACCCGGAACAGACTTGTATATGGATGGTATGTCTGACATTGTATTGCTTTACGTTGTATTCTTTGATCTCTGCTAAATATATATCTGTTTGGTGGCGGAGAATTTATTCTTTTGCTTAACACCCTTCTCTGAGATGTATGAGCTCAGAGGGTATATATTGGCAGAAATCAATGGTATGGTATGGATTGACAATGTGGCATTCTAAGATGCATAAATCAAGGCTTTTGTTGAAAAGCAGAGCCTTGTGGATGATGATCAAAGCATAGCTTTAATTAGCATAGCTTTGTGTAGCATGACTTCGCGGGCCTCACACCCCAGTATGATGGTGAACTGATGGTCAGATCAGTATGCTTTTGATATTAGTATGGATTCGGTCGACCGAAATAAGAGGGATAGGGTATATACCCCCAATTCCCATATGGATAGAGTAAGCGGCATTTTCTCATGCACAGAACGTAAGTCGCGGAGAAACTCGATATCCTAGATATAGTGCGGAGTGCATTACGGTGTTTTCTCTAGTTGGGACGTAAGCCATTGAGTATTGCACTACGCGATAGATCTTTCCAATCAGGAGCCATCATGATGGAAATCCAACTTTCCAGGACGAGCTTTGCGGTTTTAATTGTAAACCTATATTTGGCGACATAGTGGGATGAGGCATTCATGCCGTCTATGATTGATACATTTACTTTCGAAATTAATTTCTACACTATGCACTTATTGTTGTATATAACGGTGTTGTATACACAATTATATGATTTTTTGTTTGATGATAACAAACAAGTATATATTATTTTGAATGTGTTTGTTATTATACTGTTATATCACATTACAGACAGGAATATAATATTTATTTTTAAATAAAATACTACTGTACAGAAGTTAAAATATTAACACAGTATTTTATTTAAATAGAATATTTTATTTCAACATTCAAACAGTACAAATTTTTATAACTCCATTATTTATACATCTCTGTATTACATATCAAATACAATTTCATATACAGTGTTCTCCACTACAACACTCTATCTTTCAGTTACAGTTTCACTCATTCATTCATTTACACAGACTCGTATACATATACACTTTTTCACACAGTCCTTGTCTTCAATCTTCTGTCTTCACTGCTTCTCTGTCAAACCTGTCTTCTGTCAGTCCAGTCTTCGTACCTGTCATTTACAGAAACACACACACAGTATATGGAACAGAAATAATATTCAAAATTCATGCAAATATAAATTTTATTTTAAAAATTTTATTTGCCTCGGTTTTCTGGTGTGTTTCTCATCATTTTTCTGACCTGATCTGATTTGTTAATCTGACTGTGGCTAGACAGTATATATATAGTACAGGGACTGAAAAATTTATCTGATGGCTGCATATACACACGTGTATAAATTTACACGTGTGCAATGCCTAGCCAATCAGTGTGCAACTGAGGAGTAGCCACGTGGACCTTCTCGACCCAGTGCACATGAAAACAACTCAATGAAAAGTCAACTACAAATTCATGGGTCGAGAAACAAAGTTCAGCAAAGCTCAAGTATAAGTTCAAATGCACAAGCTTTTCATGATTCAGCAACATACAATTTCAAGGGTGGATGCAACAAAAAATGATGTCAACATGGTCAATTAACATGGCAGTTCAATTAGCATGAATTTCAATTGCCACAACATGTGCAGCAAGGGTTAAAGCATGTTCATTTCAGCATGAGTACATTTTCAGTTTGCATGTATATGCATGGTCAAGCCCAAAACTGTTTCAGGTGCAAACATGATCAAGTCCAGAAATGCTCAAGTCAAAGCAACAAATGTGGTGCAACATAACAATGTGTATAGTGTTCTGGAGCCGCAACATGGATCATAACAGCAGCTAAATGGTCAAGATATGGAGTTGCTGCATATACACAAAGTCAGGTAACTTCATGGTGAAGCAGGTCAACATGTGAGCAAGTGGAGAACATGGCAGCATCTATATGTGCATGGTTGAATGGCAAATGCATGTAAAAGTGGTGTACACAAAGCTTCAGAAATTCATGGTTCAAGCCAACATAAAAGTGGTGCAACACATCAGGTTAATGTGAACAGGAGGACTGGAACATGTGCACTGGCAAGTTAGGCACACACATATATGTATACAGGTTTGTATACATATATGCATGGCTCTCATCAAAAGTCAAGGCCAGTGTACATATTTAAGCATAAATGTGGATCAACAAGGCAGAATTACTCAAATTCAAGTACAAGTGCAACAGGATCAAAACAGACCAACTGGTTTTCAAAAGTAATGCAATTCAGGTGACTACAGCATGGCATTTACAGTTTAGCAAGGTTCGAGCAAATGCACAAAGAAGTTTGCATGCAAAAAGGCAAGAAATAAATTTCAAAATGGCAACTTTTTTTTCTATTTTATTTCTGCATGATTTTTTTTATATTTAAAACAAATCCATAAGAATCTGTTTGGCAATATTTTAAAGGGGACAACAAATATATGTTTCCAGAATTAAACCAATTGGTCAAAACATCAATTTGGTACAGAAGTGATTTCAGATTTTACATACATGGAGTATGTTCAGCAAATCAATACAAGGAATAATATTTGGCAATTCTTTTTTTTTTTGGCAAAGAACATTTCGACTTAAATGTTTCCAGAATTCATGCAAATCATAGTGCATAGCAATGGAAAGAAATGTTTCGAATTACTGAGTTTGGAAAAAATCCATGGCAAATTCACAGAACAAAATAAGGGAATAAATCAAATCTGTTTTCAATACTTATATGGCAAGAAATCAAACTCGAGCAAGTTTTGGGCAAAAGAATTCAAAGCAATTTCTATTTCCAGAAGTCCAGATTTATCTCAGCATTCACGGTTTTAAACAAGGCAACAAATCCAAATTCATTTCAATGCCGAGATGATTAAATCAAAAAGAGGAAACAGCAAATTATCGGGTCAAGCCACTTTCACGAAATCAGAGTGTTGATTTAGGGATTCCTAAATCCTATAATAATCACACCATTTCATCACAGGCGAGAGCATCGAAACCAACAATAATAAATTCAAGCAATAAAAGATCAAGTTTTCAGAATAACTTACAAATTGCTAGGGTTTTGATTTTGAGACATCAGAATTGCAAATCGATCGAGAATTTCTCAAAGTCAAGAACACCAGCGAGATTATGATCATTCTAGAACCAATCTTTTCCAGCATATGCGATCGATTTGGGAAGGAGTTCAAAACCCTAATTGATCGACTGAGCCGCCATTTATTTTTCCAGAGTAAAAGAGAATCGGGCAAATAAAAATGACAAGGGACTAAAGTATTTTGGGCCAGCCAAGTTTTGCTTAAGGGCTAAAAGGGAATAACCCTCTTTATTTAACTCCTTGGGTTTCAATTTCTTTTTAGTTTGTTTTTATATTTGTTTTTATTTCGAATTGTAAATCCAAACAGTCAGTTCTAGAGTCTGCAAAATCTAGGGAGGTTTCAGTCAGGTTGTTGACTGACAGTTGACAGAGTCTGTAAAATCTGGGTTACGTGTTACGGGTTTGTAATACGGGAAAATCTGGTCGAGGGGATATCGATCAGTTTACGGTTTTGAGCGTAGGGTTAGGACAGGAGCAGGCACTGCGAGTGTACATGGTCTTGTATGCGGGATCTGTTTATAACACCTAGTAGAAACCTTAGGAATGCAGCAGTAGGCAGGGTTTTGCCGAAGCTGGGTATATCTGTGTGTGATTTATTTTCTGCACTTTTATTTCTGCTGCATTCTGTGATCTGTTTATTATTTTAATATCCTGCTAGTTTTTCAATTCAGTTTAAAAACTGTGATAAACCCTATTCACGCCCCCCCCTCTAGGGTTAATCTAGATCCAACAAGTGGTATCAGAGCGGGTATTCGGTTAACTCTAGAGCAATGGTGATTCCTAGTTATCAGTCCATAGAGAGTCAGTCCAGTCACATTCCAAATATTTTTGATGGTACAGATTTTTTAAACTGGAAATCCAAAATGGAATTTTATTTAAAATCTGTTAATATTAAATGTTGGAATGTTGTTATCCATGGATTTGATAGTGTAGATATTACTTTCAATACCCGTGCTATGAAAATTATATTTGATTATCTTTGTACTGAACAGTTTAATCTTATCTGCCATTGTTTATCTACACAGGAAATTTGGGATACTCTCAATACGAAGTATGGAAAATCTGACAACAGCTCAAAACCCCAGATTGTCAACTCAGATTCAGAATTCTATTTAACAGGATTTACAAATGAGAATTCAGAAGGATCAGATGATGGAGAATCAACGGATGCTGAAGTTGAAAATTTCTCATACGAAGATTTGGTTTATATGTGTGTTGATTTAACTAAATCTGTTGATAAACTCAAATCTAAAAACAAAACTCTAAAATCTAGGAATTCTGAGTTGATCAGCAAAATTAATGATTTGGAATCACAACTTGAATATTTTAAAAACCTTTCAGATTCAGATCGTAAAAATTGTTTGAAATTGAAAACCAATCTTGTTCATCTCAATAAAAATATTCAAAAGTTTGAAGATGAAATTTTGATCTTAAAAGCAAACAAGATTGAGTTATCAAATTTGAACAATCTTCTACAAAAGGAATTTGAAGTTTTTAAAACTGATATAAATCCCAAATTTGAAATTGCTGAAAAAGAAAATTTGTTGAAAAGTGATTCGATTTTAAAAGAGCTTGAAATTGAGATTGAAAAATTCAAAACCTTTAACGAACTTGAATCTGAAAAGCAAAATCATTTTGAACTTGAAATTTCTAAATCCCAAGTCAAAATTAAATCGCTTGAAAATGAGAATTTGGTTTTGAAACAGTCCAATGCTGAACAGAAGATCGCTATAAATAATTGCTCAAATTTACTAAAAGAAAATAGCGATCTAAAATAAAAAATTCAACGATTAGAATCAACTTTGGATAAATTTTCTAATGGGGAAAAATCGTTGAATATGCTGTTACAAAACCAAGCTTCTATTGGAAATAAATCTGGTCTTGGCTTTGGGAAAAATGATTTTTTTGGAAAAAAAATTCAAATGTTTTGAAAAATTTCTCAAACTGCTTTAAAAAGAACTCCTTTGAAAATTTGAACTCTGAAGATTTCAAAGGATTTTTGAATCAAAATAGTAATGAGAAATCATTTTATAATAAACCATTTAAACATTCTTGGATCCCAAAAAATAAAACAGGCTTTGTCAAGTTCAAACAGATTTGGGTTCTTAAGGGTACGAAAGTTAATTCTAATGGTTTGTTATATAAACAAGTCTGGGTACCAAAACATATGAATACAACTATAAGTGGTTTTACAAACTTTGTTTGACCACTCGATCCTATAAACTGTTAGGTACCGAAGGAGGTTGAGGAACTGCTGTGCAGAAAGAGAAACTGGCTTCAAACTGCTTCATATCATTGAATCACTTTCAGTTCCTTAGCCAAACTAGTTGAGTCAGAGATTCTGGTCTACACTGATCTCAGGTATGATCTCTGAACTCATCTTTGTAAATATCTTTTTAATTTTCTTGTTTATTTCTTCTTCTATCTCCTTCTGTCTCTTTTGTTTATTTTGTTTATTTTTGGTTTAACTTGTCACTGCCATATTTCCTTTCTCTTGGGATTCCTTAACGTCCAGTTGCAGAACTCTTGACTGTCTGGAAATTTTGCTTTTCTGAAAGTATGATATTGTTAATCTTTTCCAGATCTTGAATTTAAACTTGTATATATCTGCAATTGTTTTTTTGAAGCTCACCTTCCTTTTTCTGAATTCCTAACAGTGTTAACGTATTCTTCTTATATCTTGAACACTGTTAATATGAATTCTTTTTTTTTAAGATCTGAAATATTATTGAAATATCACACATCACTGCTATTCTGAGTTTCTTCTAATTCAGTTTAGAACGGACTTGAAAATTTATACTCATTATAGCACTCGATTATTTGTCGGTTGTGATAATTTCAGAATTGTTCAGATTGGTTTGAATATTTTTGATTCATCTTGAATCAGTGATACATCTAGAAATCCATCTTTTATTCATGATCATTTTTTTGTTGAAAATTAATTATTTGAAATCATTTGAAATCCCTGATATTTTGAATATCACACACCTCCTAAAATTGAAATTATCAATCTTGTGTGAATAATTCATTATATCTCAAACTTGATATTGATTCAAGTGATTTCAGATAAATTATTTATTTATAGATCATGAATATCTCTTAATTATTTGATGTAAATGATCTGAAATTATCCTTAGAAATTGTTGTGAATTTTTTTTGAAAATCTGGTCTTGAAATTCACTCTTATTTCATGATTATTTGATTTAAATATTTGTTTGTTTAAAATCATTTGAAATCATTGATTTATTGAATCTCACACATATCTCGAATCAAAAATTTATAATCCGGTGTGATTGATTCATTAAATTCTGATATTTTCATATTCCTCCAATGATTTTAAGTAAACGGTATTTTAATCATTAGATGATAAATCATCATATATGGCCATCATCTTGACAATTATGATTTGAAACTATGTTCTGTGTTGCTCTGATACTATTTTGAAAAATGGTTGTTCTGGAATCACATGCTTGCTGCTCTGATACATGTGCATAATCTATTATCTCGTCTGTTTGAGCTTGGTACTTAATAACTCTTTTGTCTGTGACATTGTTGTTCAGTATCATGTTAAAATTCCTCGTAAATAGAGACACCAAGTGGTATCAGAAGCGCCTTATATTTGTCTCACCCATCTGTACTTAGATTCAAATCTTCACCATGTATAAATCCACACACTCCTTTTGTCTTGTTCACATTTTTTCCCTCTTGTCGTGTATAAATCAGCATATTCCTCTTGTATTTGATTTTCAATTTTAAAATTATTTATTGATTATTCTTTCAGAAATTGAAATCAACATCCAAATTGAACTACATTTATAATTCATCAAAATTATTATCAGATTTTGAAATTGTGATGAATTGTGACTGCAGTATATTCCACAACAAGAGGAGAATTTATTTGGATTTTCATGATGGTTGAATATTTATTATAATATCTTTGAACTGGCAATTATTTCACGACCATCTCCTTTATCTATCACCCGTCTGCCATCCATCATGATTTTATATTAATGTGGAGAGTTAATTTTTTAAAAAAAAAAAGAGGAGGAAAAATCATCTTGTGTTTAAAAACAGTGAAAATATTTGTGATAGAATTTGGACTATGTTATTTTTCAGAATCAGTGACGATTGAAAATTTTCAATGATCTCAGTACAGTTGATCATATTTCATAATATAATTAATTTAGAAATTTATTTCACAGTCCATTTCTGTACCTACCACATTTCTATCACTCATATTGGTTTTATATACCGAGGAGTTTTTTCCTTTTAAACCTGAAATAATAAATATATATATATATAATAAATATATAAGTGTGTCTCTAACCTCATTTAAAAATCCAAGCTCTGGTCATGTACGGTTAAGAGACAACTTAAAATTTAAGCTGCGACTGACCTCATTTAAAAATCCAAGATCTGGTTATGCGTGATCAGTGTGCTCTAAAATTAAAAGAAAAAGAAAATAATCTGAATATATAAAAATTATTTTGAAATTCTCCTTGGTGTTTATAAAAACCAGCCTATCAATCCATCCTTCTAATCTGTGAAATGTGTTAATATCTTATGAAGTATTATGATCTGTTGATTGATAGCTACTGGGATTTGAGACTATTCGAGTTTGTCACTTAAATTGAACTATTTATTATAGTCCAAATCCATCACTATTTTTGTGCTTTATTTTAAAAAAAATCCTTTGAAAATAATTGGAAATAATTTTTTAACTCTCTCCATTTTATATAAAATTCATCGTATATCCGTCATTCTCTACAATGTGAAATATGCCACCTATTCTTAGAATATTATGATTTTTTGTTTGACTGATTGAAATTTATGATGACCGTTCTTACTCTTAAGCTGAAATTATATTATTAGTCAACTTTCATCTGTATTTTAAACTCTGTATCCTTTTGATGATAACAAAAGGGGGAGAATGGATTAGATTTTGATTTATGAGTGAATATTTTATAAATATTTTTAATTTTGAAAATTTATTATTATTCATACATTTCACTCATGCACAGTTATAGGGGGAGTTTCTGTTGAAGGGGAGCATTTAAATAGGGGGAGTTCAAATATTCATGAACAAACACATTTATTATATTCAAAATCTTTTATTTGTTTGTCATCATCAAAAGGGGGAGATTGTTGTATATAACGGTGTTGTATACACAATTATATGATTTTTTGTTTGATGATAACAAACAAGTATATATTATTTTGAATGTGTTTGTTATTGTACTGTTATATCACATTAAAGACAGGAATATAATATTTATTTTTAAATAAAATACTACTGTACAGGAGTTCAAATATTAACACAGTATTTTATTTAAATAGAATATTTTATTTCAACATTCAAACAGTACAAATTTTTATAACTCCACTATTTATACATCTCTGTATTACATATCAAATACAATTTCATATACAGTGTTCTCCACTACAACACTCTATCTTTCAGTTACAGTTTCACTCATTCATTCATTTACACAGACTCGTATACATATACACTTTTTCACACAGTCCTTGTCTTCAATCTTTTGTCTTCACTGCTTCTCTGTCAAACCTGTCTTCAGTCAGTCCAGTCTTCGTACCTGTCATTTACAGAAACACACACACAGTATATGGAACAGAAATAATATTCAAAATTCATGCAAATATAAATTTTATTTTAAAAAATTTATTTGCCTCAGTTTTCTGGTGTGTTTCTCATCATTTTTCTGACCTGATCTGATTTGTTAATCTGACTGTAGCTAGACAGTATATATATAGTACAGGGACAGAAAAATTTATCTGATGGCTGCATATACACACGTGTATAAATTTACACGTGTGCAATGCCTCGCCAATCAGTGTGCAACTGAGGAGTAGCCACGTGGACCTTCTCGACCCAGTGCACATGAAAACAACTCAATGAAAAGTCAACTACAAATTCATGGGTCGAGAAACAAAGTTCAGCAAAGCTCAAGTATAAGTTCAAATGCACAAGCTTTTCATGATTCAGCAACATACAATTTCAAGGGTGGATGCAACAAAAAATGATGTCAACATGGTCAATTAACATGGCAGTTCAATTAGCATGAATTTCAATTGCCACAACTTGTGCAGCAAGGGTTAAAGCATGTTCATTTCAGCATGAGTACATTTTCAGTTTGCGTGTATATGCATGGTCAAGCCCAAAACTGTTTCAGGTGCAAACATGATCAAGTCCAGAAATGCTCAAGTCAAAGCAACAAATGTGGTGCAACATAACAATGTGTATAGTGTTCTGGAGCCGCAACATGGATCATAACAGCAGCTAAATGGTCAAGATATGGAGTTGCTGCATATACACAAAGTCAGGTAACTTCATGGTGAAGCAGGTCAACATGTGAGCAAGTGGAGAACATGGAAGCATCTTTATGTGCATGGTCGAATGGCAAATGCATGTAAAAGTGGTGTACACAAAGCTTCAGAAATTCATGGTTCAAGCCAACATAAAAGTGGTGCAACACATCAGGTTAATGTGAACAGGAGGACTGTGTCATATGCACTGGCAAGTTAGGCACACACATATATGTATACAAGTTTGTATACATATATGCATGGCTCTCATCAAAAGTCAAGGCCAGTGTACATATTTAAGCATAAATGTGGATCAACAAGGCAGAATTACTCAAATTCAAGTACAAGTGCAACAGGATCAAAACAGACCAACTGGTTTTCAAAAGTAATGCAATTCAGGTGACTACAGCATGGCATTTACAGTTTAGCAAGGTTCGAGCAAATGCACAAAGAAGTTTGCATGCAAAAAGGCAAGAAATAAATTTCAAAATGGCAACTTTTTTTTTCTGTTTTATTTCTGCATGATTTTTGTTATATTTAAAACAAATCCATAAGCATCTGTTTGGCAATATTTTAAAGGGGACAACAAATATATGTTTCCAGAATTAAACCAATTGGTCAAAACATCAATTTGGTACAAAAGTGATTTCCAGTTTTACATACATGGAGTATGTTCAGCAAATCAATACAAGGAATAATATTTGGCAATTCTTTTTTTTTGGGCAAAGAACATTTCGACTTAAATGTTTCCAGAATTCATGCAAATCATAGTGCATAGCAATGGAAAGAAATGTTTTGAATTACTGAGATTGGCAAAAATCCATGGCAAATTCACAGAACAAAATAAGGGAATAAATCAAGTCTGTTTTCAATACTTATATGGCAAGAAATCAAACTCGAGCAAGTTTTGGGCAAAAGAATTCAAAGCAATTTCTATTTCCAGAAGTCCAGATTCATCTCAGCATTCACGGTTTTAAACAAGGCAACAAATCCAAATTCATTTCAATGCCGAGATGATTAAATCAAAAAGAGGAAACAGCAAATTATCGGGTCAAGCTACTTTCACGAAATCAGAGTGTTGATTTAGGGATTCCTAAATCCTATAATAATCACACCATTTCATCACAGGCGAGAGCATCGAAACCAACAATAATAAATTCAAGCAATAAAATATCAAGTTTTTAGAATAACTTATAGATTGCTAGGGTTTTGATTTTGAGACATCAGAATTGCAAATCGATCGAGAATATCTCAAATCCGACGTCAAGAACACCAGCGAGATTACGATCATTCAAGAACCAATCTTTTCCAGCATATGCGATCGATTTGGGAAGGAGTTCAAAACCCTAATTGATCGACTGAGCCGCCATTTATTTTTCCAGAGTAAAAGAGAATCAGGCAAATAAAAATGACAAGGGACTAAAGTATTTTGGGCCAGCCAAGTTTTGCTTAAGGGCTAAAAAGGGAATAACCCGTAATTGATCGATTGTTTTTATATTTGTTTTTATTTCGAATTGTAAATCCAAACAATCAGTTCTAGAGTCTGCAAAATCTAGGGAGGTTTCAGTCTGGGTGTTGACTGACAGTTGACAGAGTCTGTAAAATCTGGGTTACGTGTTACGGGTTTGTAATACAGGAAAATCTGGTCGAGGGGATATTGATCAGTTTACGGTTTTGAGCGTAGGGTTAGGACAGGAGCAGGCACTGCGAGTGTACATGGTCTTGTATGCGGGATCTGTTTATAACACCTAGTAGAAACCTTAGGAATGCAGCAGTAGGCAGGGTTTTGCCGAAGCTGGGTATATCTGTGTGTGATTTATTTTCTGCACTTTTATTTCTGCTGCATTCTGTGATCTGATTATTATTTTAATATCCTGCTAGTTTTTCAATTCAGTTTAAAAACTGTGATAAACCCTATTCACCCCCCTCTAGGGTTAATCTAGATCCAACACTTATAGTAATAATAAAAGAGAAATTTCGTGCACTAAGCATTTTTGGCTATTATAAGGTAAAACTCTATCCCCCGGCTTGCGTTGCATTGTGCGATGAGACCTGAGTCTTATAATAGCTTCATTTTTCTTAAATTAGCATTGTGCTATTTACTTATGCATTGGTATTCTTGGGGATAAACCCGTTCCATCTTATACAGCGTGATCCCTTGATTTATCTTACTTTAAAATCAAATTAATAACTATTTTGAGTTCGCATACCAGTCCCATGACTGACTTGGAGTTTATTGTTCCTTCCTAAACTCTAGGTGCCCATATTTTCCACATGGGTAGTTAGTAGTTTTGGTTTTGCAGATTTCTATTTAACAGGATCCTAGATTACAGCTGGAGCTATATTAGGAAAGATTTTCCGCTATGCATTATACTTATGTCTTATTTTCCGCTGCTATGTAATTTTTAAATATCCGATATTATTTTATGTTTTATAATTAATCATATTCTGGAATATTCTTGTAGTCTGATGTAAATTGTTGTAATAAGCAATGAAATGTTCCTCTGTTTGTGTTCTGATTTGTCGTGTTCATAACTCAATCCGGGGTTTCCCGAAAGGGGAAGTTTGGGTCATTTCAGGATAGTCATATGGGATATAATTTATTTGAGGCTTTAGAACATGGTAGTTAAGTCTTATTTGATGGGCACTATGGTTGCTACGGTTGCTCTTTTACTTCTTTTTATCGGATAGACTATATCACCTTTAGGACACTTGAGAAGGAAAGAAGAAATATGGCTAGTAAAGGACGCTTCTTAGTATCTTCTATCTTCCCATGTTACACTATCCTCTTTTACTTTATTTGAGTGGCATATATTATCTTATTATTATGTGCTAACTCTTATAAATGCAAGGACAATGCAAGTATGACTTATATACCTCTTCCAGTGCTATATTTTTCAGAAAGCATTTGATAATTATCTACTGCTCATACCACACTATTGTCCGATCCAAGATTTTATATTTTTGCTTCTTATTTTCTTGGATACCCATAAATGAGTAGACTATATGATGGATTCAGCAATGTTGTTGCTGTGCCGAAAGCGAGCTAGGAGAGCTTGGTGTGTTACTATGTATTTGTTGATGTTTTTGCAATCTGTTATATTGTGTACTCTAAGAGACCATGTAGTGAGGCTATGTTATATTCTAATGTGATATTACATAATACGTAACTCAATAATATCTGTAGATATGTTTTCTTCACTAATTATAGCTCACTATTCTATTTTATATTTACCCTATCATATTTTATTCCATGCATTGTGAGATGATTGTTCTACTTTTATTTTTCTCCGATGAGTGACTCATATCAAATTGGCATGCTTGCAGCACTGGTTTATGATACTCTATGTTGGTGGTATGAGGCGATCATTACATCTAAGTTTGTAATAACCCTAAGAAGGTAAAGCATAGACATAGGTTTGTTAACCGAGACAGATTTATCATGTTCACCCGTGTTGCATGCATGCATATGATTGTTGTATGTTGTAAACTTCAACCCTTGTGCCTGCACGCACATGATTTATAGAAGATATATTTCCTAAAGTTACTAACGAGAGTAAACCCTTTCTGCTCAGCAACGTGGTCATATTATATATTTATTTTAGAGATAACATTATTATTCACACACTACACCATAATGGCCATTTGGTAACCCTTATTTTCTTTTAATTGCCAATACTTATTTTCGTTATACGTTAGCCATTGTAATATGTGTTGCTATATTTAAAATACGTTGCAAAAAATACAAATTTATAGTTTTTTTATTGATAATGCTTATCTGTGTTGGTAAGCCTGGTTTTCGAGGGCAAAAAGGTAAACACCATATTCATTTCTCTCATAACCCTATACTCCCCCAACCCTCTATGCTTTTTACTTCATAGACACTTGTGAAATAAATTACAAATCAATTTTGGTATTTCACAAGGACTGAAGACTTCAAAAATTCGAAGACTTTGCAAACAACCTGTTGATTTCAGCAATTTGAAGACTTCTCAAACTTGAAGAATCAACTTCAACTTGCTCCTCTACTTCGACTTTCGATTCGAGGGAAGGAATCTATTTCGAGTTTGGCTTCAGGTAATTTCCACTATCCCAATTCATTTTGTTTTTCTTACAAAAGAAATTATATCAAAAACTAAAGTAGTGATCGATGAGAAGGTCACTTAAATCTAGAAAAAAGCTAGGTAAAATTCAAGGATATTAAGGGATGTTTTCGTTGAAAGTCCGCGAATTACATAGTTAGATTTCCAAAAAGGAGTATAAAATGTTGAACGAGGGGGGGGGGGGAGAACTTATGTAGATTAATTCCAATCCAGATGATGCGCTTGGGAATTTAGGGATAGTAGAGGTGTTGTAGCAATTTTTGAATATTTTTGAGAATTCAAGGAATACTTTTTGGTATTCAAACAACTTGTTCTACTTCTCTCTGTAACTACACAAATTTTGTTTAATAGTCTTGGCATCCATTTACCATTGAGTTAATTGTGTACTCATATATGCAAGAAAGCTAACATGTGTCTTGGGTATTACTTAGTTCTATATAATCCAATCCACTTATTCCAAAATTTTAAATTTGTATATATTTTATCCTATTTCAAGTTATAAATTTATATTTCGTAGGAAAAGGAATTAGTGTTTTCCCATGAATTTAATGGTTTTCTCTTTTTAAACTAATAGATTAAGCATAGACCTATCAAAGAAAGTGATAGAGAAATGAACTATATGACTCTATATGTCAGCGTTAAAAATTAGTGTCCTATTATTTAATGGTCTACACACATTTATTTTCATTATTTTTGAATGATTTGACTCAGTGTTTAATGCTTCTTACTCTTCTTCCATCCATTTTACTATGTTTTATTTTTGTTTAGCTACGCAATCATTATGCAAAACTCATCCAGTAGCATCACTTCTAATATTCATCTACTTTTAGTTGGATGAAATTGATATAGTTTGATGAGGTAGTATTCGAATTAAAAAACTCTATTGCATTGTTCCGATTCGAAACTGAGTCGAAAGGCTCAGTTTTTAAATTGAGCCGAGAGGTTAATTTCTAAACTGAGCCAGGCTCTCTATTATAAATATTTAGTGGGAATTTAATGGGACTCTATATGATAAATATAACTGTTTAGATGGAAAAAATTCAACTGAGTTGGTTGGAACCTAATTTTACATAGCCTTATTCTGTGTTTTAAGCTTTTAGTTTGCAATAATTATATATTTTTTTCAAAAAAAAACTATATTCTATGATTACTATATGTTCATATAATTTATTGTTAACATAATAGTGCTTTAGTGAATATGAATACATGTGAAGTGCTTCATTGGCATCATTGACAAGGGAAATAGATCCAAACCCAGTAAAGGGAGATCCTACAAAAACAAAGGGGGAAACACCCAAAGTTTCACATCACCATCGTGACTATTTTACCCCTACAGTCAGTGTCGGTGACAACGCCTTAAAGTTCACTCATGTTCACTACAACCTATCTCCTGCTGAACTCTATGAACAAGCCATTAAGTATGAACATGGATCTTTTATTACATCAAGCGGTGCCTTAGAAACCCTTTAAGTTGCTAAAGCTGGCTGCTCCCCTAGAGACAAGTGTGTTGTGAAAGATGATACTATAACTGATGAACCTTGGTGGGGTGAGTAACTCTTCTACCAACATGTGTATTGCATTATTTATTTGGCAGGTGTACATATTTTTTTGATAATTTTGTAAATTGAATTAACTGAACAGGGGGATCACCAACATTGAGATGGATGAACACACATTCTTGGTTAACAGAGAGAGGGTTGTTGATTATTTGGATTGTTTAGACATGGTAACTATCATATTTGCGGATTGTTTGATAAATTAAATCTTTGCAAGCATACCATATATGAAATATAGCAACTCTCTTGAGGTGTTTGTGAATGATCAATTCTTGGACATGGATCCTGAGGACAGGATTTAGGCTAGGATTGTACAACAATGACAGACCATTCATTGTTCACGCATAATATGTAATTCTTATATTTAGAATAACTTGTTTTGTACAATGGAATGACCATATGAGAAATATGCATGTGCGTCTGGGCCACTCCTGAAGAATTGAAAGACTTTTGATACTCCGGATTTCACTATATACAATGCAGGGATGTTTCCATGTAACCAATGCACAGAGTATATGAACCATTGACCAACATAGACCTTAACTTCTCTAGGAGAGAAATGGTGATTCTAGGTACTCAATATGCGGGAAAGATGAAGATGGGTCTATTTGGTGTGATGCATTAACTCATGCCAAAGAGGCAAATTCTATCCTTGCATTTTGGATGCAATATGGTCAAAGATGGTGATGTTGCCTCGTTTTTTGGACTTTTAGGTATTTTTATATTGAGAGTTACCTTTACTAAATGCTTGCATAATATAGAATTTGTTTTTTATTTGTGGATGCTAAGAATGGGGCTATCACCATCACTTGCCTATCAGATTTTCCCACTATTAATTCTCATTAATGACATTTACATGCCCTCCTAATTATCATTTTCAATATTAGTGGATGTCATATTAAGAAATGAAAATGACTAGGACTTGAACTTTGTTTTGTTTTCATGTAGGTACTGGTAAAACCATTCTTTCAATGGACCATAACAGGACACTGATAAGTGAGTATAATATGTTCATTGTTTTGAATAGAAACCGAGCCTTTCGACTCAAAACTAATCCAAAAGGATCAGTTTTTAAACCGAGCCTTTCAGATCAATTTAATTGAGTTGGAAGGCTCAGTTTCTAAACTGATCCAAGCTCAGTCAGTTTTTAAACCAAGCCGGTCAGCTCAGTTTCGACTTGAAACTGCGGCGGGCTTAGTTAAACTGAGCCATATTTTGAAAAACTACAAATTAGAAACAAATGGTAAGTAAATAAAATAGCTTTTCATCATGGATAGTTAGGTGAATCGAAATACATTGTATGAAATTTGATGTATGTTGACTTACCAAATATCATGCATTGTTTTTAACCTTGGCCTTAAGGACATCATGATGAAGTGCATAAATTAACCGAGAATCAGTCTTAGATAAGTGGGACAATTATAAGTATATTTTGACTTAAATCTATCATATAAACACATAGTCTAAAGTGCCAAAAAAATTGTATAGTATATTGTGATTCATATAACATTTCCAGGAATTCATATACATGCACACACTTCAGACGAATGATCAAAAAAATTTGTATAGCACTTCTTTAAGCATTGATATCTTGCCTTTAATTGGTAAATTTTAATTCACTGTGATATTGAATGCATGTAGGCGTTTCTATAAGAAGCGGCAGAAAAAAGGAGATTGGTGGGTAGTTCTAGTGGCAATGATGTAGTAGAAGATCTCGAAAATGACCCAATGGCGGAAGTATTTGGCAGCGACGCGAAGAAAAATTACCGTCAAGCAATTATTTATATTTCTTCTAGGAAACAAAAGGGGGCTCAAGCTGTAAAAGTTATAACTGAAAGAAAACAAGCTACGGATTTACCTGTTTGGAAATTAGAGATAAAAAGGCATGTATCTTGTGATGACCCCAAACTCCCGTAGTACGAAAGCAAGGATAATCAATTGAATATAACACAAAAACAGTAATAGCAGAACAGAAATATAGAATTACAGTAGAAAATGTATCTCAAATTACACTGGAAATAATATCATCAGAGTTACACAGCATAATAGGATCATACTTAGAACATAATATAGTTTTCAACTTAATATAAAATGTCTGCAGCGGAATCAAACATAATATACTAAATGAAATCTGAACAGCATAATAGGAATGGTAAGATCCATCTTCAGCTCCATAGTTATCCAGAGTGAGTCTGCTAAAACCTGTATATAAGGCTTCCCATATGGAAAAGAGGGCACCCGAGTTTGCAAAGTGAAACATACTACGAGTCAGTGATGGGACTGGTATGAGAAATCTAATTAACCTATTTAATAATAAGGCTAATCACAGGACCATGCCGCTAATGCGGAACGGGTTTACTCCAGTGGATTGCTGGTGCATGAAATAAAGTAAATCGTCAAAACAACGCAATGATTTTTAGAAAAATGAAACCATTATAAGACTCAAGTCCCATCACACAATGCAACGCAAACCGGAGGATAGAGTTTTACCTTATAATGGTCAAAAATGTTTGATACGATAAAACGGATTTGATATTATTATTAGTGTATATATGTTTCAAAAACATTTCAATCATAATATATCAATTATAGACGGCATAGCTACCATATACTATGTCGCCAAATATAGGTTTATAATCAAAACCGTATGGGTCGTATTGGAAGCTGGATTTCCATCATGAACCAAGGCAAGAGATAGTCCTTACCGAATTCGAGACACTCTAGCCCGTGTCTCAGGCTCATTGCTCGAGTGAGCCTTGGAGCGCTAGAGCCGGTCCATAAATAATGTTAGTGGATTAGTTATGCCTGAACAATACGTCTCCCCGCTCTATGGGGCGTAAATAGAGCCATTAGGGACTCAAATCCGAGGTACCTCTCTTTCCATCATCTACATAAGTAAAAATGTCTGGGCTTGTAAAACACAGACACCACTTCTAGCTAGAAAGAAACGCATGTTCTCCCTGGGGTCCTTCTCCCGTTTCTGGTTTATACCGAGGTGTGAGGCTCGCGAAGTAACGCTATACACAAAGTTGTACTTTGATCATTTACCACAAGGCTCTTCTTTTCAACAATAAGCCTTGATCATTTGCATCTTGGCATGCCACACTGACAATTCACGCCATGCGATCGATAACTATCAATATATACCTTCTGAGCTCGTGTGTCCTAGAGAAGGGTGTTAAGCAAAAGAATAAATTCTCCGCCACCAATCCGATATATATTAAATAGAAATCAATTTACATGGAATGAAATACAATGTCAGCCACACATCCATTTACAAGTGCGTTCTGGGTCTGAACGAAACCGGAGACACCTTATTCCTCATCCCAAATGTCCAATACGGAAGAGAGGTGCTCGCATATCCGGACGATCAACAAGTACGTCCGGACGACTACCACTGTAACCCTTTACTGGGAGCTAACCAATGCCGGCATTAGTAGTTATCCATTCGATGTGAAGATCGCCGGTCTTCAATCACCATCTTCAAATCTTCGACTTCCAATCATCGTATAATTATTTGAAATGAGAGTTAGCTCGGACTTTTCAAATAATTCTCGAATATATATGCTTTAAATCATTTCTTTTCATTCCATATCATATATAATAAATTATAATGATTTATCGCTATTTTTACTTATTTATAAAAAGCCATTTTTAATTAAATGATGCTTCGGGTCATTACGTGGCCCTGGCGCTGTTTTCATCAAATTTTGATTTACGCTTTTCTCAAAATCTAACCGTTGGATCTTATCGAATTTTATATCATTGAAAAGATCTTTCCAAAACGAACCCAATGGTTCCAGTTTTGAGAAAATCCGACGGTCAGATCTTTCGGTATAATCGTTTGAAGTTACGATTTCAAAACGCGAACTACAGCGGTGCGGTTCGTTTTATTTTAATTTATATTTATATATAAATATATAAATATAAATCGTTCGACGATATCATACTATTTTTAATCCAACATTGATTTCTTTTATATATGAAATCATATATTACATTAAAAATGAAATTTTTAACGATAATACCATTCTCTTTGTACATTGAATCTTTTATATGATTCATATATACATTACATGGAAATGAAATTTGTTTTATCATTCATATATAGAATTAAAATTGTTATCTTTTATTTCAATACAATATTACATTGAAAAATGTAATCTTTTATTTCAATATATGTTTACATTGAAAATGTAACTTTCTATTTCAAAATTTATTTATATTGAGATATAAACTTTCTATTTTAATATTTATGTACACTAAAAATGTAAACTTTTATTTCATTATTTATTTACATTAAAAATGTAAACTTTTATTTCATTATTTATTTACATTAAAAATGTAAACCTTTTTTTCAGTATTTATTTACATTTAAAATGTAAACTTTTATTCATTCTTTTATTTACATTGAAAATGTAAATTCCGATGTAATCTATATTTACATTGAAAAATGTAAATTTCTATGTAACCTTTATTTACATTGAAAAATGCAAATTTCTTTGTAATCTTTATTTACATTGAAAAATGTAAATTCCTATGTAATCTTTATTTACATTGAAAAATGTAAATTTCTATGTAATCTTTATTTACATTGAAAAATGTAAATTCCCATGTAATCTTTGCTTTGATTACATATAAAAATGTAACTTTTGATTTCATAATATGATCACATTGAAAAATGTATTTTTTCATTTCTATGTATGATTACATATAAAAATGCAATTTTTTATACTTCAATGTATTATTTCACTGAGAAGTGTAACTTTTCATTTCAATGTATGATTACATTGAAAATGCAACTTTTTCATTTCAATATGAATGTATAATTCAACGATAATACATTTCTATATGACAAATGACTAGTTTTTAATGCTGCATTGCATTCAAAGTGTATATTTCAATCTAAACACATTTCTGTTTAACAATGTTTATTTTTAATCTTGCATTACACTAAAATGTATATTTTAAAATAAATACATTTTAATATAATAATGGTTATTTTAATGTTTACATTAAAAATGTAAATTTCTATGAAAACACTTTTTGCTAGTGCAATGACCATTATAAAAGGTTCATTTGCATAAGAATGTAAAACTTTAATGTAAAACAGTTTTATTATAACAATGTTCATTTTAATGTAATTCATTAAAATGCAAAATTTAATGTCAATACATTTTATATAGCCATGTTGTATTTAAATGTTTTCATATACATTAAAATGTAATATTCTAAAGTAAGTACAGTTTATATAGAAATGTGGTATTTTAAATGCTGGTTTACATTTCAATACATTTTATATAGTAATGTTTTATTTTAAATGTTGGTTTACATTAAAAAGGTAAAATATAATGTAATTTTTTTTATTTAACAATGTTTATTTTTAAAAGTTTTATTTATATTACAAATGTGAAATTAAATATAAATGCATTTTACAAGACAATGACCAATTTTGATTTATAGCCAAAAACATAGATTTTATGTTAACCTTGAATGATCATTTACATACATATATATTAAAAAAATATAATTTTCATATTATTCGAACAATTAATATATAATGACATGAATATTTTATAGCACAAAAATATTTCAGAAAATTTCGGCAGTATAACGGCAGGGTAATTAAAACCGACACCGTCCCGATGTACGCCTCCTCGCACTACCTTAGGCCTCGCGGTTTCACATGGGGTTTCATTTCCTAATACATTTTTATAGGCAGTCTAATGCCACAATATCAATCATTTTCATTTTTCAACCACAAACAAACACAAAAATTCAACCAATCACATGCCATAAATCAATCAAGTCGTCCATGGTCTGCGGACGACGGGTGTCGGGAGTTTCCAAACTCCGTCTGCATCCTAAAATAATTTTATTTAATTTATTCGGATTCAAAAATTTCACATTGCTATTTATTTCTTCTAAAATTGTCGAATGCTCCAAAAATTCTTTGGTCTCTTCTGAAATGAAGATCTCGTCGTTGTGATTCCAACGCTTCCTGTTTTATCGAATTTCGTTATCATATAGTAAGATACGATTTTCTAAAGGTTAACATCAAATTAAAAAATTTAATTAAGGAATTAATTAAAAGGTTTAACCTTCTTCTTCTTTTATCAGAAAAGGCCATTGGTTTTCAGTTCATATTCGAACCTAGGTTAGGGTTTCGCGATCGATACAGGGCACGGGAGGGGGATTGGCCACTGCCACTTCAGCGGGCTTAGGGTCGCGCGTCGGTCGGTAGGGGTGGAGCCCAGGTCGGTGGCGGCAGTTGATCGTGGCGGCGCAGTGAAGGACGCAGGTTTTGAGGTCTTTATCTCGAGCTACGGGCTACGTTGGGAGATGGGGCGGATACGGATGTGGAGATCGGAAGAATCTCTACAAAAGCTTCAACAAGGCCGATCGATTCTGATGTGTGGTTGGCGAATTATTTGAGGAGGAAGAATGGAGCAACCACCGCCATTGATATTGAGGGGTATCGGGTTCAAACGAGGGAGAAAATACAGTATACGCGTATGTATATGGTATATATATGTATTTTTTATTTTATTTTAATTTATATCTCGCTCCTAACTCCAAATCAAACCCAACGAGTAATGCCCCTAGCTAAATACCCCAATTTTGGACACAATGGGATATGTCATGTAAGCCAATTCAACTGTTTTGATAGGTTTTTATTTAAATTTAAATATAAAACATTTAATTATTTAATTTGATCGTACATTTTAATTTACCCGGGCCACAGACTGACCCCAAATATTCCCGAAAAATAAATCTAGCTGTGTTTCCACGATAAGGTCCTAATAAAACTAATTTCATCAAATTTGGAGACCCTTTGAAAAATGGCCATTTTCTGGTCAATCGAAATTGACAAAACACTTTTCCTTCTACCATGCTCACATATTGATTCAAAAAATTATGAAAATTGGAATCCTATAATAATTTGATATTCTGGATCCAACAAAAGTGGTTTCATTAAAAGCGGAGGTCATTTGTAAAATGGATATTTATACGGGCTATATATTATATTATATTAGATTCCATAGCGACTATTCTGAAAATTCAACAGACCATAACTTTTGATTCCAGCTATGAAATTTCAATTTTTCGGATTCATTAGAAAGATATTCTTAGACAGATTTAAATATTTTTGGTTTCACCAAAATCCGATTTATTTTGCATCCTGTACAGTCAGTCAAAGTTTGAATTCAAATTTTCAGACTACCGCTCTATTTCTAACTTCTTTTAAAAGTAAAATAAATATATTCATTTTAACTTCAATTTAAATAAAAATTTTAATCGTTATTATTTGAAATAAATTATTTTAAATTGGTTTTGATTTTCTGGATTGTTACAATCTCTCCCACTTAAAAGTTTTTCGTCCCCGAAAAGGAAACAATAGTAAAGTAGGAAACAAAACGGAAAATGTAAAATATTATAAATGTACCTTACACTAGAGTTAGTCAGAGATATCCACTCTGCAATGGGGATAAGCCTGTTTGATCCTATCCTCGATCTCCCATGTACAGTCTCTGGGATCTCCGCTCCACTGCACTTTGACTAGATGAATTCTTTTGTTCCTCAGAACTCAGGTTTCTTTGCCAGTGATCTTTATCGGCTCCCTTCTTACTGCTAAGTTCGGGGTAATCTCCAAATCTTGTTGTGCAGCTTCCTCCACAATCAAGTCTAGATGATGTACATGCTTCTGAAGTTGAGACACATGGAATTCATCATGTACCCCTGGCAACCAGTCAGGTAACTGAACCCTGTAAGCGAGAGTTCTAATTCTTTCTAGAATAGGGAATGGACAATGAATCTAGGACCCAACTTCTCAGTCTTCCCAAAGTGAAATACTCCTCTCAATGGAGAAACTCTCAAATACATATAATCGCCAACAGCAAATTCTAAATCTCTTCTTCTTGAATCTGCATAACTTTTCTGTCGGCTCTGAGCTGCTAGTAATCTCTTCTTAATGAAATCAACTTTGTCTGAAGCTTCTCGAATCATGTCGGGACCCAAAACTAGTCAATTTCCTGGTTCAACCCAACATGCGAGAGATCTACAAGACCTGCCATATAATGCTTCGAATGACGACATTTTCAAGCTTGCTTGGTAACTGTTATTTTAAGAGAATTCGAGCAAGTGCAAGTGATCTTCCCATGATCCACCCAAGTCAAGAATACATGCCTGTAATAAATCTTCTAGTATACGGTTCACCCTCTCAGTCTGGCCATCAGTTTGAGGATGATAAGCGGTGCTCAGAATTAATGTTGTCCCCGGCTCTTCTTGGAAAACTTCCTAGAATTTACTAGCTAATATAGGGTCACAGTCACTAACAATGCTACTGGGAACTCCGTGTAGTCGGACAATTTCTTTGAAATAAATTTTCGCCCAACTTTGAGCTATACTAGTTGATTTGACAGGAATGAAATAGGCAGACTTCATGAAACGATCAACGATCACCCAAATACTATCATTCCCTTTTCTGATTTGGGGTAAGCCATTAGTAAAATCCATGGAGATTTGATCCCACTTCCAACTTGGAATTTCTAGTGGTTGTAACAATCCAGGAGGTTTTTGTCACAACACCAGAAAGTCCCATTTGTCACGCTTATAACCGTGAGGAAGCACAATACTCACAATTATAACAGTTTACCCAACATGCGTTGGTGATTTTTATCATGCATGCTATCATGGTTATAACCATGACAAATACTAGTATATGTTAATGGTTATAAGCGTGATTATATTTTCACTGCTAACGGTTATAAGCGTGATTGTATTTTCTCTACTTATAGTTTTAAATGTGATGAATTCCAGAATTATAACGGTTATAAGCGTTGTATTAAAATTTTTACCAATGGTTATAAGCGTTACATTATCGAAGATTCCATTGGCTACTGTCACATTTGTCACGGTTATAACCATGACAAACTACACATAGCACGCTACATCCACAAAATACCTATAGTTCATATTAAATATACATATATACAAGCATTCGCTACATACAGTAATAGCATTAGAACAACAAATAACATGTCGAACATACCAAATTTAAAATAGCAGACATAACTAGTTTAAAATAATGAGTTATACACCGTCATTAACATACATAGTATGTTTTGAAACAGGATTCAACACATTTTTTCTAAATTCGGTCTTAACATGCATATGATCAACCAAATTAACTTCAGTCCAGTTTTCACAGTACTTTAAAATGCGTACCCCACCGTTAAAATTAAAACCAGTTATAAACTTCTTAAAGGTTATACATGTCTCCCGCATATACTATTCTTCTTCTCATATATTCTTCAAGGTGATACATGTATCCCGCATGGGTACACCATCATCTGCAAAGTCAATGGGTATACTGAGAGTTAGTCTGAAGTAATTTTCATCTCTCTAGAACATTGTCCTTGTGAAAGTAGCATTAATAATAACTCATTATATTGTAATAAAAATACATTTTACTATAATAAGAACATTGTCCTAGTGAAAGTAGCAGTGTTCTCGGATAAATGTACATGTTATCCTACATTCTAGTTCAAATGCTAACAAATGCAAGCATGTATACAATAAAAAGCAGGAAGTGAGAGGGAGAGAACAATATCCTATAAGATAATCTGAGTTATTCATTGTACTAATCTTCATTAAGGTTTGAATCATGAATATAAGATAACTGTGTTATCATGGAGCTTACTACAAGTATGTATCATACTATCTTAAGCAATAAATTCATGTTCACTATCTACCAGAAAATTATATTATATACTGAAATTATATTATATATGGACTCAAATTTGAACCGTAAACTTCCTAATTATATCCTAGACTAAAACCAGAAACTGCTCCTTATTATAGTGATAAACCATTATGTTTCCACTAGACAATTAAAATCTTATAGAATCTTATGTAACTGGAACCATGTATACTAGGCCTGCCTTTATTACTGAATAAAACTTGAGTTTCATTGATAATATATTAGATTTTTAAAGTTTCATGTTAAATTTATTTGATATCCCATTCTATTAAAGAAGCATCTAACATATTACAATTTGTTGTTGTTGTAATTCTAAAAGAATGTCTAGACCATTCAAATTGTACTAATTTGAAATGCATGATTTTTTAAGTGTCTTTAAACCTTTTGGGTGTAAAATTATACATTATAATTCATTCTTATCAATACATGGTTTTATCAACAAAAAATTAATAAATTAAATAAGCCAGGGATGAAACAAATTTCATTCCAGCAAATAATTTCCTATAGAAATTGTATCTCCTGAAATTAATTAGAAAACCATTTTACTAAATATAAGATTGTCAAGTCATATGAGAATTTGTAGTAATCAGAAAACACAACAAGAAACCATATTTGTAAACTGTTCAATTTTTGTATGTTTCAATTTAAATAATTATATATCCCTTCTTTTTCACAGCTAGACAGGAAAATATTTGCAGCAGCAAAAAATAAATGGAATTATGAGCGCATGTGTTATAGATGGGTTATAGATGCTTGAGATAAAGCCATTAACTACAGAAGAAGCTTGTCATTTACTTTAGAAACAATGCATAAAGATTATAAGGCATCAAACCTATCAAATTATGTGACGACCCGCAACCTCCCCGTATTTGAAAGCGTCGGATAGTTCGAGAACAAGCCACAGCAGAACGCATACAGAAGAACATTTCATTGAATATTACAACAGTGCATCAGATTACAAGGATATACAGAGTATAAATGAATATTACACAGAAATATCAGAGATTTAAATTACATTTAAATACATAGCAGCGGAAAATAATACAATACACAACTAGAATGAGATATACGGATACAAAGCTTTCCGGATATCGTTCCAGCTGTAAACCAGGATCCTGTGAATATAAATCTGCAAAACCAAAACTACTAGCTGCCCGTGTCGAAAATAGGGGCACCCAGAGTTTAGGTTAAAACAATAAACTCCAGGTCAGTCATGTGACTGGTGTGAGAACTAAAACAGTTATTAATCTTTATTTCAAATCATTAGGTAAATCAAGGGACCACGCCGTATAACACGGAACGGGTTTCCTCCCAAGAATACCAGTGCATAAAACCAACAGCGCAATGCTAAATAAAGAAAAATGAAGCTGTTATAAGACCCAGGTCCCATCACACAATGCAACGCAGTCGAGGATAGGGTTTTCCCTTATAACAGCCAAAGAATGCTTGATACGTTTAAAACAAATCATTTGATACTATTATAAGTGCATAGTATATAAAACACTTCAAATCATAAGTATCAATCATAGGCGGCATGAGCGCCCCATCCCACTATGTCGCCATATATAGGATATACAATCAAAACCGCAAAGTCTCGTATTTGGAAATTGGGTTTCCATCTATGAACCGAGGCAAAAGATAGTCCTCAACCGATTCGAGACAATCTAGCCCATGTCTCAGGCAAGCGCGCAGGCAAGCCTTGGATCGTCAGGGCCGGTCCACACGGAGTGGATTATTATGCCTGAACAATACGTCTCCCCACCCTATGGGGTGTAAGTCTGGTCCGTCAGCCGACCAGAATGCATTCGGCCGAAACCGATATAACCGAGGCGCCTCGCAACAGCAACAACCACATAAGTCAAACTCGTCAGGGCGTGTAAAACCACTGACGCCACTTCTAGCTAGAAAGAAACGCATGCCCTCCCTGAGGTCCGTCTCCCGTTTTTGGTTCATACCGGGTGTGAAACACGCGAGGTAAACGTTACACAAAGCTACGCCACAAAGGCCGTGCTTTGATCATCACCACAAGACTTTGCTTTTCAACAGAAGCCTCGATCATTTGCATCTTAGCATGCCACACAGGCAAGCCATCCTATGCAACCGATATCAGTCACACAGAATGAAATCCGATGTCAGACACACAGTCCATTTACAAGTCCGTTCTGGGTCTGAACGAAACCGGAGGCACCTAGTACCCCGCATATCCATCGATCTCCAAGTACGTCTGGACGATCACTAACTGTTTCCATCTTCTTGGGTGTACAGCCCAATCAAGATCATCAGTTATCACCCAAACGACGTGAAGACTTCCGGTCTTCGACCATCGTCTTCATCTTCGACTTATCGTCGTATCAGTTATTCAGAATGGGATAAACCCGGTCTTTCCGAATAACTCGCGTATATATTATAAAAGTGTTACACAAACACAACATACGCCTCATTCCAATTCATTAGTCACTAACCGTAAATTAATCAAGAGAATAATTCCCCAAATATTAACCCCGAAGGCCGAAACCAACATCAGATCAATATCCAGAAAACCATTCTGCTTGGCTAACCGCCAGTTAGTTTCTAAATTTCACATTCAAATCTAATTAAAGATTTAACTATCGCCTGGAGCAAAACTGGTGATACTCCATTCTCGATCTTTTCAATCTAATTAAAGATTCATTAAAACTCCACTTAGTTTTAATCTGTGACTGGGTTAAAGAATCAGTGTCATTTAAAACACGGTTCACGATAAACCCAAAGTCACATCCCATTAATTATCGGGTTAAAGAACAAGTGTTATTTAAAACACTGTTCACGATAAACCCAAAAATCAATATCAATTCAATTCCAATTAAATATCATTTAATTGGTACACTTCATTAAATCTAAATAAAAAGATTTAATCTTTTCTCAACTGGGTTCAAGAACAGTGTTAGTGAAGACACCATTCACGACAAACCCAAATCACATTCGATATTCAATACAAGGCTCTGAATAGAAACTATATCGGCCTATATTCAATATCAAATTCTACGATTAACAAATGTCGTATTGGAAATAACGATATACATATATATCTTTCAAATTTCCATAACAACACCTGTAATATCACGAATTCCAACATCGAAATATTCCGAAGACAATTTCGATTCAAATCCACTCCAATGCAATCATTGGAAATTTTGGTTATTTTCAAAACCATTTCAAATTCAATTTATTTATTTAAAAATAAATAGAATTATAATTCTAGTTCAAAACTAGTTCATTTCGATAAAAATCTATTTTTATCTTTTCAAATATGGAGTTTTTCATCCCAAACTTTCACAAATCATTTCTTATGATTTTACACAAATTATTACTATTTTTAATAATTTTATCAAGGCCCGTACGGTCGATTTCCATTAACGGCCATCGAACTGCACTTACAGCGACCTTTTTCGAATTTGATTTGGACGTATCTCCAAATCCAACCGTTAGATTTCAAATTTCTAACATTCATTAGAAAGCTCTTTTCGATACGAACCCAACGGTTCCGGTTTTAGGAGAATCCGACGGTCGGATCTCCCGTAATGTCCGTTTGAAACAAATGATCGAAATTCGCGAACTGCCGCAGCGCGGCGCGTTCTATTCAGGCCATTATATTATATATATAATATATATAATATATATTTCGTCGATTACTATTTAAAACGAATTATATAAATGGTTTTAAATTCGTTTCAAAAGCAATTTCAACTTCCTTTTCAATTCAAATCAAAATTGAATTCTTCTTTATAAATTCGTTTCAAAATTCATTTCTATTCAATTCAAATTTCAATTCAATTTGAATTCATTTCAATTCGCTTTCAATTCCATTTGAATTCGTTTTCAATTCAATTCATTTCGAAATCGTTTTAAAATTCAATTCATTTCGAAATCGTTTTCAATTCAATTCATTTCGAAATCGTTTTCAATTCAATTCATTTCGAAATCGTTTTCAATTCAATTCATTTCGAAATCGTTTTCAATTCAATTTATTTCGAAATCGCTTTCAATTCAATTTGAATTCGTTTTCAATTCATTTCGAAATCGTTTTCAATTCAATTTATTTCGAAATCGTTTTCAATTCAATTCATTTCGAAATCGTTTTCAATTCAATTTATTTCGAAATCGTTTTCAATTCAATTCATTTCGAAATCGTTTTCAATTCAATTTATTTCGAAATCGTTTTCAATTCAATTCATTTCGAAATCGTTTTCAATTCAATTCATTTCGAAATCGTTTTCAATTCAATTCATTTCGAAATCGTTTTCAATTCAATTCATTTCGAAATCGTTTTCAATTCAATTCATTTCGAAATCGTTTTCAATTCAATTCATTTCGAAATCGTTTTCAATTCAATTCATTTCGAAATCGTTTTCAATTCAATTCATTTCGAAATCGTTTTCAATTCAATTCATTTCGAAATCGTTTTCAATTCAATTCATTTCAAAATATTCGATTTCGAAATCACGTTTCAATATTCATTTTAAAATGAATAAAATCGATATAAATATCGTTCACGTCAAAATGGCGTCAATCTAATCCTCACGGCTTCACATATTTCTATTTTCAAATATTCTATTTCAAATATTTCTATTTCAAATATTTCTATTTCAAATATTTCTATTTCAAATATTTCTATTTCAAATATTTCTATTTCAAATATTTCTATTTCAAATATTTCTATTTTTCTCGAAACTGGAATGAGGCCCAATCAATTACCATATAATGTTAATTATATGGATTTTCTACAACACATGTATATATCAACAACGATGAATAATCAACCATCAACCAAAGTGCACTACACTGTATAAGCATCAAATATAGACATTTAACGCTTATAGCAGCTTGTCAATCAATCGATCGACATATTTAATAAATCAGGATGAGTGAACTTCAAATTTCATCCTAACACCCGTGTGGGGTTTCAAACAATCAAACACATATTTTATTTGTGCAGTTAGGCGATGTGTAAAATTTATCGACCCAATCAACGTCATTCAAATAGGTGTACATAAACAAACCGTCTGGTTTGTAAATGAATATTTATTTATTCACATTCACGTTAAAAATTATATTTTTAACGATAACACATTTTATTTTAACATATGAATTTATATTCAGTTCATTCGTTAAATAAAATGCTAATTTTATTTTTCTAACTTATTTTAGAAAATTTCGGCGGCATAACGGCACGATACTAGAAACGGGACAAGGCCTAGCCTTATCCCCGGTCTAGTGAAGGCCCACGCCATTCACACATCAATCAAATCAATTCGTTATGCAAACCACAAACTTTGGAGTAAGGGTCTAACCTAGCCTTACTCCTTCGCCTTATAACGGCGCACGTCTAATCCTAACCAATTTATCGATTCGATTTTTCACACCACAAACCACATTCAAACCAATATCACAATCAATCACCAAACAGTCAAACAAACAAGTCCATGGTCTGTGGACGGGTGTCGGGTGCTACTAAGCACCGTCTGCATCCTAGTATATATATAACTAGAAAAATAAATTGAAAGGTGAGAAATTCTCACCAATAGCTATCCAACTTCAAGACTCTTCTTAATAGAAATCTTCGCCTATTGTCGCTTTCGCCCGTATCCTCTACATATGTAAAAATAGAATTTTTACTATGCTACTCAATATGTAAAAATCGAATTTTGACTTCGCTATTCAATATATAAAAATATGATTTTTACTTTGACTTTCAACATATAAAAATATGATTTTTATTTCGACTTTCAACACATAAAAATATGATTTTTACTTTTGCTTTCACCATATAAAAATATGATTTTTACTTTGCTTGAAAGTTCAAACCTTTCTTCCCATGTTAAAGCTTTTACCTTTAAAACTAAATCAGTTTTTATTTTTTTTTTTTATAAAATTCAGTTTTTATCCTTTATTTCAAAAACCAGTTTTTATTTCTAAAAAAAATTCAGTTTTAATACTTTATAAAAAAAATCCAGTTTTATACTTTATAAAAATTTCAGTTTTTAATACTTTATAAATAAATCAGTTTTTTTTTCTATGTTTTAAAATTCAGGTTTTTAAAATGCTTTTAAAAATTCCAGTTTTTAATACTTTTTAAAAATTCCTGTTTTATTACTTTTAAAAATTCCTTTTAAAAATATTCAGTTTTATACCTTTAAAAATATTTAGTTTTTTACTTTTAAACATTTTCAGTTTTTATTTTTAAAACAAAATCATTATTAAAATCGGTTTTTAAAAAAAATAAAAAAAAAAAAAATAATAATAATAAAATAAACAGAAATTCTTACTGAGAGGGGGGGGGAGGTCTTCGCAGTTCGTCGGCGGCTTGGGTCTTCGATCGGTGGTGGCAGGAGGGGCTGCTTCGAGGGGGGGGGGGTGGCGCGGCTTCTTCGTCGGCGTCGAGGGCTTCAAGGGGAGGCGCTCGGTTGTTTTCACGAGGGGGGGTTCACCTGAGAGGGCGGCGGAGGAGTTGTCGGAGATGGGGGGAGCAGCGCCTCGCGCGATGTGGCTCCGTCGAGCGGTTTTAGGGCTCCGCCCTCTTTTTTTTTTTATTCTGAAATTTAATTTTTTGAACGGGGGGGGGGGCCTGGAGGATAAAAGAGAAAGATATTTTTTTTTTTTTTATTAATTTAATTGCATAAAGTTGACTTTTACCTAAGACCTCGAAACGAGGCCCACCGCCTGTCGTCCATAGCGAATTACCCCCATTCCGAACACAATGGGATATGTATCGTAAGCTGATTCGACCGTTTGAATCAGTTTCCGTTAAATTTACATTTAAATCACTATATTGAATTTTAAACGTACATTTCAAATTACCGGGGTCACATAATAACTCTATAAATTGCAGAAAAATATTTTCTAGCTTCGTATTGACGATACGGTCCTAACAAAACTAGTTTCGTCGAATTCTGAGACTGTTTGAAAAATGGCCAATTTCCAGTCGATTAAAATCAACTGAAACTGGTCAAACGCGTTTTCCTTTGCCACGCTCACATATTGATTCGAAAAATTATGAAATTTGGAATCTAGCAATAACTTTACACTGCGAATCCAACAAAACTGGTTTCGTCGAAATCCGAGGTCGTTTGCAAAATGGCTATTTTTAAGGGCCATATATTATATTAAAATATATATAAATTCCACAGCGACTATTTCTAATTTTCAACTGGACATATCTTATCATTTCTAAGATGAAATCTCAGTTTGTTAACTTCGTTACAAAGATATAGTTATACAGATTCAAATATTTCTTGTTTCGTTCAATTCTGACTTATATTGAATTCTGTATATTCATTTGAAATTAGAAATCGAATTTTCGAACTACCGCGCCATTTTCAATTCCTTTTATAATTATATATAAATATTTATATTCTAACGACGACGCGTATAATATATACGTTCGATTTATATTCTAAATAAATTTCTCGTCGATATTATTTAAAATAATTCATTTTAAATAATCAAAATTCACTAAAATTGCCAAAATAAAAATTTTAAACTGGCCCAGAATTTACGGGTTGTTACAATCTCCCCCACTTAAAACTTTTCGTCCCCGAAAAGGAACAAAGTCGAAAGTGGTTTGATAATTCAACTCTACGCTCGATCTGGCTTCCATTCTCTAACTCTTCAGTTTCTGAGAATTTTCAAAATTTCAAAAATTTGGCTAACACCCTAAATTTTCGAAAAATTTCGCCATAACCTCCCCTGCACCGGGAGCATCGGGGAATTTCAAATAGCTTCCCCGGTCCTTCAGATCTCAAAAAGAAAAAGAAAAAGCCAAGCGGCTAGCCAATAGGCCCACAAAATCATCATCACCCAAACAAAACAGGAAATTATGTAGTAAACATGTACCTATTTGTCAGGCAAACAAATTTTATTCTCTGCTCTAGCCTCCTTGCTATGACCTGTTCAATGATATATATGTATATGCAAGCAAATGCAACTAATTCTCAATACAATTCAATATTGGGTTCAATTAGGCTAATGGTTCAAAATTAGCAAACAACTAAACAAACAACACAAACATCAATCAATTAGTGAATTAGAATTTCAAATTCATAATTTTGATACATATACAAAAAATCATGTTTTTGATACCAATTCACAACAATGTGTTCCTAACTATATAAGTTTTGGTTCTCACACCAGTCTAATGGAAATATATAGATATCACACCTTCGAAACACGAACATAAATACTGATGATGCACGTGCTATCATCAGTACCTTCTCCGGGCGACTAGAGTGTGATTCTATATCTATCCAGTATATTAAAACTTCGAATACACGCGGATCAGACGTATATGCAAAATCTATATATACTGGATTGTCCACATCAATATAAATAAATAATCCAATACGAATAATTGATTTAAATTTTCAAAACAAAATTTGTTTTCACTTTAAAAATTTACTCTTCACACTCGTTCTAGGACACTACTGATCCCATCTCTAACGAGTCATTCTCATTGGATATTACTAATCCAATATCTGATGAATTCTTCCGTATGGTTCTAATGTGTCTTGTTCTCTAGCTTTGTAAACCAAAGCTCTGATACCAAATGTGACGACCCGCAACCTCCCCGTATTTGAAAGCGTCGGATAGTTCGAGAACAAGCCACAGCAGAACGCATACAGAAGAACATTTCATTGAATATTACAACAGTGCATCAGATTACAAGGATATACAGAGTATAAATGAATATTACACAGAAATATCAGAGATTTAAATTACATTTAAATACATAGCAGCGGAAAATAATACAATACACAACTAGAATGAGATATACGGATACAAAGCTTTCCGGATATCGTTCCAGCTGTAAACCAGGATCCTGTGAATATAAATCTGCAAAACCAAAACTACTAGCTGCCCGTGTCGAAAATAGGGGCACCCAGAGTTTAGGTTAAAACAATAAACTCCAGGTCAGTCATGTGACTGGTGTGAGAACTAAAACAGTTATTAATCTTTATTTCAAATCATTAGGTAAATCAAGGGACCACGCCGTATAACACGGAACGGGTTTCCTCCCAAGAATACCAGTGCATAAAACCAACAGCGCAATGCTAAATAAAGAAAAATGAAGCTGTTATAAGACCCAGGTCCCATCACACAATGCAACGCAGTCGAGGATAGGGTTTTCCCTTATAACAGCCAAAGAATGCTTGATACGTTTAAAACAAATCATTTGATACTATTATAAGTGCATAGTATATAAAACACTTCAAATCATAAGTATCAATCATAGGCGGCATGAGCGCCCCATCCCACTATGTCGCCATATATAGGATATACAATCAAAACCGCAAAGTCTCGTATTTGGAAATTGGGTTTCCATCTATGAACCGAGGCAAAAGATAGTCCTCAACCGATTCGAGACAATCTAGCCCATGTCTCAGGCAAGCGCGCAGGCAAGCCTTGGATCGTCAGGGCCGGTCCACACGGAGTGGATTATTATGCCTGAACAATACGTCTCCCCACCCTATGGGGTGTAAGTCTGGTCCGTCAGCCGACCAGAATGCATTCGGCCGAAACCGATATAACCGAGGCGCCTCGCAACAGCAACAACCACATAAGTCAAACTCGTCAGGGCGTGTAAAACCACTGACGCCACTTCTAGCTAGAAAGAAACGCATGCCCTCCCTGAGGTCCGTCTCCCGTTTTTGGTTCATACCGGGTGTGAAACACGCGAGGTAAACGTTACACAAAGCTACGCCACAAAGGCCGTGCTTTGATCATCACCACAAGACTTTGCTTTTCAACAGAAGCCTCGATCATTTGCATCTTAGCATGCCACACAGGCAAGCCATCCTATGCAACCGATATCAGTCACACAGAATGAAATCCGATGTCAGACACACAGTCCATTTACAAGTCCGTTCTGGGTCTGAACGAAACCGGAGGCACCTAGTACCCCGCATATCCATCGATCTCCAAGTACGTCTGGACGATCACTAACTGTTTCCATCTTCTTGGGTGTACAGCCCAATCAAGATCATCAGTTATCACCCAAACGACGTGAAGACTTCCGGTCTTCGACCATCGTCTTCATCTTCGACTTATCGTCGTATCAGTTATTCAGAATGGGATAAACCCGGTCTTTCCGAATAACTCGCGTATATATTATAAAAGTGTTACACAAACACAACATACGCCTCATTCCAATTCATTAGTCACTAACCGTAAATTAATCAAGAGAATAATTCCCCAAATATTAACCCCGAAGGCCGAAACCAACATCAGATCAATATCCAGAAAACCATTCTGCTTGGCTAACCGCCAGTTAGTTTCTAAATTTCACATTCAAATCTAATTAAAGATTTAACTATCGCCTGGAGCAAAACTGGTGATACTCCATTCTCGATCTTTTCAATCTAATTAAAGATTCATTAAAACTCCACTTAGTTTTAATCTGTGACTGGGTTAAAGAATCAGTGTCATTTAAAACACGGTTCACGATAAACCCAAAGTCACATCCCATTAATTATCGGGTTAAAGAACAAGTGTTATTTAAAACACTGTTCACGATAAACCCAAAAATCAATATCAATTCAATTCCAATTAAATATCATTTAATTGGTACACTTCATTAAATCTAAATAAAAAGATTTAATCTTTTCTCAACTGGGTTCAAGAACAGTGTTAGTGAAGACACCATTCACGACAAACCCAAATCACATTCGATATTCAATACAAGGCTCTGAATAGAAACTATATCGGCCTATATTCAATATCAAATTCTACGATTAACAAATGTCGTATTGGAAATAACGATATACATATATATCTTTCAAATTTCCATAACAACACCTGTAATATCACGAATTCCAACATCGAAATATTCCGAAGACAATTTCGATTCAAATCCACTCCAATGCAATCATTGGAAATTTTGGTTATTTTCAAAACCATTTCAAATTCAATTTATTTATTTAAAAATAAATAGAATTATAATTCTAGTTCAAAACTAGTTCATTTCGATAAAAATCTATTTTTATCTTTTCAAATATGGAGTTTTTCATCCCAAACTTTCACAAATCATTTCTTATGATTTTACACAAATTATTACTATTTTTAATAATTTTATCAAGGCCCGTACGGTCGATTTCCATTAACGGCCATCGAACTGCACTTACAGCGACCTTTTTCGAATTTGATTTGGACGTATCTCCAAATCCAACCGTTAGATTTCAAATTTCTAACATTCATTAGAAAGCTCTTTTCGATACGAACCCAACGGTTCCGGTTTTAGGAGAATCCGACGGTCGGATCTCCCGTAATGTCCGTTTGAAACAAATGATCGAAATTCGCGAACTGCCGCAGCGCGGCGCGTTCTATTCAGGCCATTATATTATATATATAATATATATAATATATATTTCGTCGATTACTATTTAAAACGAATTATATAAATGGTTTTAAATTCGTTTCAAAAGCAATTTCAACTTCCTTTTCAATTCAAATCAAAATTGAATTCTTCTTTATAAATTCGTTTCAAAATTCATTTCTATTCAATTCAAATTTCAATTCAATTTGAATTCATTTCAATTCGCTTTCAATTCCATTTGAATTCGTTTTCAATTCAATTCATTTCGAAATCGTTTTAAAATTCAATTCATTTCGAAATCGTTTTCAATTCAATTCATTTCGAAATCGTTTTCAATTCAATTCATTTCGAAATCGTTTTCAATTCAATTCATTTCGAAATCGTTTTCAATTCAATTTATTTCGAAATCGCTTTCAATTCAATTTGAATTCGTTTTCAATTCATTTCGAAATCGTTTTCAATTCAATTTATTTCGAAATCGTTTTCAATTCAATTCATTTCGAAATCGTTTTCAATTCAATTTATTTCGAAATCGTTTTCAATTCAATTCATTTCGAAATCGTTTTCAATTCAATTTATTTCGAAATCGTTTTCAATTCAATTCATTTCGAAATCGTTTTCAATTCAATTCATTTCGAAATCGTTTTCAATTCAATTCATTTCGAAATCGTTTTCAATTCAATTCATTTCGAAATCGTTTTCAATTCAATTCATTTCGAAATCGTTTTCAATTCAATTCATTTCGAAATCGTTTTCAATTCAATTCATTTCGAAATCGTTTTCAATTCAATTCATTTCGAAATCGTTTTCAATTCAATTCATTTCGAAATCGTTTTCAATTCAATTCATTTCAAAATATTCGATTTCGAAATCACGTTTCAATATTCATTTTAAAATGAATAAAATCGATATAAATATCGTTCACGTCAAAATGGCGTCAATCTAATCCTCACGGCTTCACATATTTCTATTTTCAAATATTCTATTTCAAATATTTCTATTTCAAATATTTCTATTTCAAATATTTCTATTTCAAATATTTCTATTTCAAATATTTCTATTTCAAATATTTCTATTTCAAATATTTCTATTTCAAATATTTCTATTTTTCTCGAAACTGGAATGAGGCCCAATCAATTACCATATAATGTTAATTATATGGATTTTCTACAACACATGTATATATCAACAACGATGAATAATCAACCATCAACCAAAGTGCACTACACTGTATAAGCATCAAATATAGACATTTAACGCTTATAGCAGCTTGTCAATCAATCGATCGACATATTTAATAAATCAGGATGAGTGAACTTCAAATTTCATCCTAACACCCGTGTGGGGTTTCAAACAATCAAACACATATTTTATTTGTGCAGTTAGGCGATGTGTAAAATTTATCGACCCAATCAACGTCATTCAAATAGGTGTACATAAACAAACCGTCTGGTTTGTAAATGAATATTTATTTATTCACATTCACGTTAAAAATTATATTTTTAACGATAACACATTTTATTTTAACATATGAATTTATATTCAGTTCATTCGTTAAATAAAATGCTAATTTTATTTTTCTAACTTATTTTAGAAAATTTCGGCGGCATAACGGCACGATACTAGAAACGGGACAAGGCCTAGCCTTATCCCCGGTCTAGTGAAGGCCCACGCCATTCACACATCAATCAAATCAATTCGTTATGCAAACCACAAACTTTGGAGTAAGGGTCTAACCTAGCCTTACTCCTTCGCCTTATAACGGCGCACGTCTAATCCTAACCAATTTATCGATTCGATTTTTCACACCACAAACCACATTCAAACCAATATCACAATCAATCACCAAACAGTCAAACAAACAAGTCCATGGTCTGTGGACGGGTGTCGGGTGCTACTAAGCACCGTCTGCATCCTAGTATATATATAACTAGAAAAATAAATTGAAAGGTGAGAAATTCTCACCAATAGCTATCCAACTTCAAGACTCTTCTTAATAGAAATCTTCGCCTATTGTCGCTTTCGCCCGTATCCTCTACATATGTAAAAATAGAATTTTTACTATGCTACTCAATATGTAAAAATCGAATTTTGACTTCGCTATTCAATATATAAAAATATGATTTTTACTTTGACTTTCAACATATAAAAATATGATTTTTATTTCGACTTTCAACACATAAAAATATGATTTTTACTTTTGCTTTCACCATATAAAAATATGATTTTTACTTTGCTTGAAAGTTCAAACCTTTCTTCCCATGTTAAAGCTTTTACCTTTAAAACTAAATCAGTTTTTATTTTTTTTTTTTATAAAATTCAGTTTTTATCCTTTATTTCAAAAACCAGTTTTTATTTCTAAAAAAAATTCAGTTTTAATACTTTATAAAAAAAATCCAGTTTTATACTTTATAAAAATTTCAGTTTTTAATACTTTATAAATAAATCAGTTTTTTTTTCTATGTTTTAAAATTCAGGTTTTTAAAATGCTTTTAAAAATTCCAGTTTTTAATACTTTTTAAAAATTCCTGTTTTATTACTTTTAAAAATTCCTTTTAAAAATATTCAGTTTTATACCTTTAAAAATATTTAGTTTTTTACTTTTAAACATTTTCAGTTTTTATTTTTAAAACAAAATCATTATTAAAATCGGTTTTTAAAAAAAATAAAAAAAAAAAAAATAATAATAATAAAATAAACAGAAATTCTTACTGAGAGGGGGGGGAGGTCTTCGCAGTTCGTCGGCGGCTTGGGTCTTCGATCGGTGGTGGCAGGAGGGGCTGCTTCGAGGGGGGGGGGTGGCGCGGCTTCTTCGTCGGCGTCGAGGGCTTCAAGGGGAGGCGCTCGGTTGTTTTCACGAGGGGGGGTTCACCTGAGAGGGCGGCGGAGGAGTTGTCGGAGATGGGGGGAGCAGCGCCTCGCGCGATGTGGCTCCGTCGAGCGGTTTTAGGGCTCCGCCCTCTTTTTTTTTTTATTCTGAAATTTAATTTTTTGAACGGGGGGGGGGGCCTGGAGGATAAAAGAGAAAGATATTTTTTTTTTTTTTATTAATTTAATTGCATAAAGTTGACTTTTACCTAAGACCTCGAAACGAGGCCCACCGCCTGTCGTCCATAGCGAATTACCCCCATTCCGAACACAATGGGATATGTATCGTAAGCTGATTCGACCGTTTGAATCAGTTTCCGTTAAATTTACATTTAAATCACTATATTGAATTTTAAACGTACATTTCAAATTACCGGGGTCACATAATAACTCTATAAATTGCAGAAAAATATTTTCTAGCTTCGTATTGACGATACGGTCCTAACAAAACTAGTTTCGTCGAATTCTGAGACTGTTTGAAAAATGGCCAATTTCCAGTCGATTAAAATCAACTGAAACTGGTCAAACGCGTTTTCCTTTGCCACGCTCACATATTGATTCGAAAAATTATGAAATTTGGAATCTAGCAATAACTTTACACTGCGAATCCAACAAAACTGGTTTCGTCGAAATCCGAGGTCGTTTGCAAAATGGCTATTTTTAAGGGCCATATATTATATTAAAATATATATAAATTCCACAGCGACTATTTCTAATTTTCAACTGGACATATCTTATCATTTCTAAGATGAAATCTCAGTTTGTTAACTTCGTTACAAAGATATAGTTATACAGATTCAAATATTTCTTGTTTCGTTCAATTCTGACTTATATTGAATTCTGTATATTCATTTGAAATTAGAAATCGAATTTTCGAACTACCGCGCCATTTTCAATTCCTTTTATAATTATATATAAATATTTATATTCTAACGACGACGCGTATAATATATACGTTCGATTTATATTCTAAATAAATTTCTCGTCGATATTATTTAAAATAATTCATTTTAAATAATCAAAATTCACTAAAATTGCCAAAATAAAAATTTTAAACTGGCCCAGAATTTACGGGTTGTTACAAATTACTCGCTTTTGCAATTTCAAAATTAGCACAGCTTTCAGAATATGATGATGCAGACTCAGAGCTCGACTGCTTGCTTGCATCTCCTTCTAAAGCTTTCTGGAAATTTTGATCGAATTTGAGTTCATCTCTAGCAGCATGATACCATTGATTCACTTTCGATGCCTTTTTCACGTTAAGCTTGTATTGAGTGTGTTTGAATCTAGAGACCTTGTAATCCTTATGATCAATTTGTTCATAAACATGTGTTGGGGTATAGTTAATTAAGGTACCCTTTGTTCTCCATCTAGTACCACATGCATTACGGGTGGTCCATTTCGCCAAAGAGGAGTACCTGTCGCATAGTGTCAATGCTATAATAAATTTTATTTACAACTGATAAAAGAAATTACTTTCATATGACAAAAAAAAGGCTCGTGAAGGATTGCCTTCTGTTTAGAGTTCACAAAACTAGTAAATGCAGGTTATAATCAACAAAAGCACCAAGATGCAGTACAAAAGGGCAAGCATTCTATCATCCACTTATATTATAAGGAACCTGCTTTTGATTAAGCATGATACATAGTAACAGTGTTACCATTTTGATTGTAGACTTTGCATACTGATATTATACAAACTTATAAAATGAATTATTAGATTTTTCAGTTACACAATTGCATAGTCAATTTAACGCTACATTTCATGAAATCACAACTCAACTATACATACATTAAGATCACAACTCAACAACATTGGAGACAGTTATCGATCATTTTCGGAAGAAACAAGTTCATGGTTTTCTCAGGCTGATATTTCAAGCTCAATATGATAATAATAATAATAATAATTTCTTTCGATTGACTAACAACAAGCCATCCTTCATCTACAACAACTTTAACTTAACAACCAAGTTATTTAAAAAAGAATGAAAATATGTAAGATAAGAGATCCATTACTCCAATAAAACCTAAAAATAATAATTAATTTTTGCTAACATGAGCTCACTTGTGACATCACAACGACAACAAGGTCCACTCTTTAACATGCTTCTCTACTTCTTTTCTTTGAATCACGATTTCAAATTAAAAATCAAAGGCAAAAACTAGTTCCATCGTTGTTGAGCCGAAATTTGGGATACATTAAATTTTTATAATTCTAAAAAATGATGAAAAATATATCAAGAAATAGCTTTTTACCTTGGTGATTTACTCAAAGTCTTTACAAATAAGCTGCTACAGTTAGCAACTGAAGTTTGAAATTAACCCAAAGTTTGTAAATTTTATGTCTATCAATTTAAAATCCCTTTGGTTATAGACACCTATTAAAAGTTTAAATCTTAGACACATCTATAATTGATGTCTCGTCTTGTAAAACATGAACTTTAAGTGTCTTTCAGAATATTACCCTTAATATTGGAAGACTTACTGAATATTATGACTGGATATGTCTTTGTTGCAGAAGCTCACCGATCTTATAGAGTTTATTATGTGTATGTTTCTGTTTGTATAATCCACAAAGGACATTTACATAGATGTGAGTAACATTTAAGTTATATTCAAGCTAAGATCGGTATAAATATAGCCTGTAAATACATGTCTGCATTGAAATAATATTGAATACAAAACACTGTTTCTCATTTGACTTATCTTTTTTAAACAAACGATAATTTACCAATACCATACCAATATAACGATTACCAGATTATCCGTACACCGATTTATACATGCATTCCTTTTCAGAGCGTAGAAAAAATAACCGGCTTTCTTTAGCGAGTAAAGTATCCGAGCTTTTGCACTCGTTGCATATGACATATTCATCTTCAAATAAATGGGTAAAATATATTTATTACATAGTGCAACATGGTATACTAATAACAAAAACATTATGGGGTTTTTGTTCAGGATTTGATGTCCACAAAATAAAACATGTTTTGTTTGTTATTACTTGTTCAAGTGTCATAAGTAAGAAACTTGGGCAACGGAGAATCAGTACAACCAATATCGAATTTAAAACATAGAAAAAAATGTTAGAACAAGAGTAAAAGCTTCTTGCTGGCATATTTCTGAAGAATACTCTCGAAATTCTTAGGAGCAAATCTTCACTTTATGATCAGCCTCTGCTGTCCACCAAGATTCCCATTTGTACCCAACTCAGCCGGTAAGAAATTTTGGACATGTTCTGGTTGTCTATGCATCCTATTAATATCAAAACATAGCAAACCAAGTCAGAGCAGTAAAATGTTTTGCTTCTCTATCAGTTAAGTGAAAACTTCCAGTATGATTTGTAATAAATATACTCCAGATGATTGCTAAAATATACTCTAGTTTGATTTTGCAACAATACTAATATAGATGATCAAAAGATTTGTTGAAATTCGGCAACATCAGAAGTTCTCACCAAGACGCCATGAATATTTCGTAAAAATTATTAATTATATTTTTATCCAAAATGATTGAACTACGTATGACCAATAATAAAAAGGAGTGTACAACAAAAATTACAATAAAAAAGATGAGATTAATCAATAGTCTGTTGTTCTAAGGGAACCTATGTACTTGTAGTTCTGATACAGTTGTTGGGTACTAGACTGATTTCTATGCTAAAAACAAATATTGCAGCAAAACAATGCAAGTAGTCTATTTTAGAAACTTTTGATAATTTTTGCACAGGTTTCAAAAAGGTTATATTAAAAGACCTCGCATATGAACACACACACACATACACACACGTATAGGCAAGCACACATATAGAGACAAAGTCATAAATATCAGCAGCAAGCATATCCTTTTTTTCTTATAACTGGTCAGCACAGAAAACTAGAATGCCGAGGGGAAAAAATTGTGCTTTTGACCTCTAAATCTACCAATAAGATTAATCGTCAGCAAAAGATGTTAAGAGAAATGCTACATGCACTCGTGCATCAGGCGAGTGGAAGCATACTCACGCATTTCATTGATGAGGCACTGCTTTTCACAACATTATTTTTTTAAAATTGAATTAAGTCCGGTCCCACATAGGTTTCTTGACCAATCACTTGGGCGAGTATGCTTCCACTCGCTGATGCGCGAGTGGATTTAGCATTTCACTATATGTTAATTGTACTTTGGCTTAATCTATGTAAATATGTTTTAATAGCACAAACGTCAGATCATAGGAATTACTGATAAAAAAAACCACAAGCTAGTATTTGGGATAACACAAGGTGGTTCTCATGTTAACAAAGAACTGCACTATAGCACCGATCTTTAATATACCAATGTATCAGTAATGATAAGTTATTTTTTGTCTTATCTATGAAAACAGATATTTGTTAAATGTTAATGGTTATCATTAACATAACATCCTTAAAACAGATCATCTTTTAACTATTACTATGATAATAAAGGTGTGAACCGTACCATACTGTTTTCAAAAACATAGGTTAATCATACCACTTTCATTCCACATTCCAAAACTTCTCAATCTGCCTTGAGTACGCGCACTTCCACTACTCATCGTCAAACTCTAAAAGTACAGAACTGCATTGACGTTTGTAGTACAACTATCCAGAATGCGCATCATTGTTATTCATAGGAGATGGTTTGAACATTCAACAATCTAACATAATCGTCTCAAGGCCATTTAATGAAACAAAAAATATCCGATTTTCTTTGGATTGGTTTATATAAAACAGGAAGCAAAGGTTAAAATGTAGAAAAATAATCTTAAAATACAAATGCTCGCAATATATGCAAAGTCTTAATCAATGTTGTGTTCAAATGAAACATCATTCAGAACCCTTTGTCAATACTGAGAATAACACAATCGTATTGACTTCTAGCTCTTGGTTTTGTGTATAGCCTCCAAAAATAACGCAAATTTACAAGTTGTGGAGACCCTATAATTACATGGAACAAAAAGCATTGCATACTTACAATCACTGAATTATATCATGCAAACAACATTGCGTTGGAAACCTAGAAGAAGGGAAACCCCTTTTTTAATCATAAACTGAATTAGACAATAAGTGTATAAACTCAGATCGCATACTTACAATCACCGAACTATATCGTACAAAAAGCAAATAATCACCATACCTTGACCACAGAAGAACCGATTACAACAATAGATTAATCGTCTTCTTTAAGCGATGAAAGCGAATTGATTCCGACAACAGATGAGACGAGATCCAAAGTTAGCCGCAGCAGATTTTGGAGAAGGAAAACCTAATCGTTTTCTTTAATCGCTGAAAGTGGGTTTGTGAGATTTCTCTCAGATTTGGAAGCATCATAAACGAGAGAACAGTGAAATGACTATTTTTCCCAGGGTACGTGAATTGAGTCATGGAATTAACCGTTAGATCATGAAATAATGGTAATAATCGTGAGTCTTTAGTCACAGTAATAACCGTGATAATTAGCAGCGAAATAAGTATGGCAAACGAGTCTGTGTGGTGTAGTGTGTTGATCACTCTTAACTTGTTAGCAAGTAGAACACCTGCTAACATAAATAGAGATGTCTCTTTTCATAGATTTCCACCAGAATGTACGCTTGAGATCATGATACATCTTATTCACCCCTGGATGAATACAAAGCTTGGATTTGTGACATTCATCCTTTACTTCTCTTCTGAGCTCAGGAATATTCTGGACACAAATTCGGCCTTTTAACCTTAGAACTCCCTTGTTATCAATTTGAAAACTCGAGGGTTTACCTTCCCGAACTCTTTTACTAATCCTCTGAATAAATTCGTCATCCTTCTGAAGAGCAGAGATTTTGTCAATTAAAGTAGGTGTAATGATAAGATTGGCGACGCCCGCATTCTTTCTGCTAAGCGCATCCGCCATAACATTGGCTTTCCCTGGAGTATAAAAGATGTCCAGATCATAGGCCACAAGAAATTCTACCCAACATTACTGCCTCAAATTCAAGTCCCTTTAGGTAAATGGATACTTTAAGGATTTATGATCTGTATATAGTTCGAACTTCTCACCCAAAAGACAGTGCCTCCATATTTTTAAAGCAAACACGATGGCCACCAACTCAAGATCAGGAAAGGGTATTTCTCCTCATGCGGTTTCAATTGACAACTAGCGTAAGCAACTACTTTGTCTCTTTGCATTAACACTGTACCAATACCTTCTCTAGAAGCATCAGTCCAGACATTCAAATCTTGATTGCCATCAATAATGGTCAACATTGGAGCAGTGGTCAACCTCAATTTCAGCTCTCGGAAAGCTGCCTCACATTCAGGTGTCCAATTAAATTTTATGTGCTTCTTTGTAAGCTTTGTTAATGGATAAGATAGTTTCAAAAAATCCTTAATGAATTTCTGATAATAGCCAGCCAATCCTAGGAAACTTCTGACTTTTGTAGGAGTGTTATGCTACTTCCAATCTTGAATAGCTGTGATTTTGCTAGGATCCACTGAAATTCCTTCCTTCAATACTACATGACCGAGGAACTTCACTTCTTCTTGCCAGAATACACATTTAGAAAATTTGGCTTTTAATACATTCTTTCTCAGAATCTCCAAAACTTGTTCCAAATGCTTTTCATGTTCGGTAGTTGACTTGGAGAAGATTAAAATGTCGTCGATGAAAACCAGTACAAATTTATTCAAAACATCCCGAAATACTCTGTTCATTAAATCCACAAAATAGGCAGGAGCATTGCATAAGCCGAACGACATTACTAACCATTCGTAAAATATGTATGGACCTCTGAAAGCTGTCAAAGGAACACATACTTCAGCAATTCGCAGTTGATGGAAACCTGTGGCTAGGCCCATTTTAGAGAACACTTTAGCTCCATTCAAACGATCCAACAAATCATGTATACGGGGAAATGGATATTTATTCTTGAGCATCTGCTTATTTAAATCTTGGTAATCCTCATATAGTCTAAGAGTAACGTCTGACTTTGGAACAAACACTACTGTTGCTCCCCAATTCAAAAAACCAGGCTTGATCAGACCTTTCCATAAAAGATGTTTAGTTTGATTGCTCAACTCTTTTTTCTCTTTCCATGTCATTCTTCGAATAGGATGTACCACTGGCCTTGCATTCGGAACTAGATCAATCCTGAAGTCGATTTCTCTACGCGGGGGTAAGCTATCAACTTCTTCAAACACATCCTCATAATTCTTGATGATAGGAATATCTTCAATAGGAGCAGGAGAAACATCAAGAGCAGACCAAAATTCTTTTCTATCTGAATTCGGTCCTATGCATGGTATCGTATAAAAAAATCATACTTGGTCTTCGCCTTAATGATCCTTTCTGCACATTTAACCTCAGCTTCATATTTGGTTAACCAGTCTAGCCCAAGAATGATGTCAAATTCAGGGAAATCCATGATGATCAAATTAAAAGAAAACCGGTAACGGATAAAGGAGATAGGTGCTCTACAATACACACCGAGAATAAGAGACCCCCCCTATCGGATTATGAACTCTAACTGATTCCTTAAGGTTCCTTAGCTTTAGCTTCAACTTCTTAACTGTATTGCTTGAAATAAAACTTTGTGATGCACCCATATCGAATAATACTTTAACAGGAATATTATGGACAGTGAGAGTGCCTTCTAAAACATCTGGCCTTTGCTGACTGGCTGAAGGTGCTGGGGTTTCTGCTACTTCATTTACATGAGCTACTACAGACTCCCTTGATAGTTGGCAACTCTTTGCAAGATAACCAGTCTGATGGCATTTACTGCATTCTCTGTTCTCTTGAAAAAATTTATTGGATTTAGATCCATCATTCTTTCATTTCTTCGAAGATTTGCAATTTATCGACAAATGTCCTTGCCTATTGCAGTTCGAGCATGTGGAAGTCGTTAACGGTTCTTCCTTAAATCTTATCCTTTTCTCATTGACTTTCGTCTTCTTATTGACCTCGGGCTTTGTAATCGCCTTAGGGCTATCAGTTTCAAACTTTCTTTTGCTACTAGAACTGCCTTCCTCTTCATCTTCCCAACCATGTCGTTTACATTATACTCATAGCGATAAGCCATTTGTCTCATTTCAGAGAATAGGAGATTCACATGAGCAAGTACTCTACCTTCGTATTTCTTTTGAAGTCCTTTGATAAATCTCAGATTCTTCCTTGTAGGATCTTGAATTTTTTCTGGGGCAAAGCGGGAAAGTTCATTGAATTTACTATGATATTCTTGGATGGTCATATCTCCTTGTTTCAGATTGTAAAACTCATCATATAGTTGCTCAGTTGCTTCTGGAGGAATAAATCTTTCTTTGAACATTTCTTTAAATCTATCCCAGGTAATATTACCTTCTGGATTTTCCTCCGTAACAGTTTCCCACCAGATTAGAGTTTCGTCTTTGAGCGCCCAAGATGCCAGTAATCCATTCTGATCATCTCTCAGCTTTAAGCCTTGAAAGATTCTCTCAGCATAACGCATCTATGCCTGTGTTGCAATCATGGATTCTTTTCTCGAAAATTGTACTCCACCCAGATTTTGATATGTCATCACTAGAGCTTCTAGATCTGGTTCTGGTTGTGGGAGCACGATTGGTTCATTAGATTGTTGAACAATAGAATTACTTCTTCTATTTCTACCACTCATTTCTACTATGTCTGCAAATAGCAGACAACCAACAGAATAGATATTGTAAAGCATAGAGGCAAATATTTAAATGTAAACGAATCTATGGGGTATGTGTTTTATTCAGCCATACTCACTCTAGGACATTACTAGTCCTATCTATAATGAGTTATTCGTTTTAGAATACTACTGATTCCACTTCTGTCTGGTTTATTTATATGTTATATTCCGGCTAAGTTTAACCAAAGCTCTGATACCAACTGTGATGACCCCAAACTCCCGTAGTACGAAAGCAAGGATAATCATTGGAATATAACACAAAACAGTAATAGCAGAACAGAAATATAGAATTACAGCAGAAAATGTATCTCAAATTACACTGGAAATAATATCATCAGAGTAACACAGCATAATAGGATCATACTTAGAACATAATACCGTTTTCAACTTAATATAAAATGCCTGCAGTGGAATCAACATAATATACTAAATGAAATCTGAACAGCATAATAGGAATGGTAAGATCTATCTTCTGCTCCATAGCTATCCAGAGTGAGTCTGCTAAAACCTGTATACAAGGCTGCCCGTGTGGAAAAGAGGGCACCTGAGTTTGCAAAGTGAAACAAACTACAAGTCAGTCATGGGGTTGGCATGAGAAATCTAATTAACATATTTAATAATAAGGCCAATCACAGGACCATGTCGCTAACGCGGAACGGGTTTACTCCAGTGGATTGCCAGTGCATGAAATAAAGTAAATCGTCAAAACAACGCAATGCTTTTTAGAAAAATGAAACCATTATAAGACTCAAGTCCCATCACACAATGCAACGCAAACCGAAGGATAGAGTTTTACCTTATAATGGTCAAAAATGCTTGATACGATAAAACAGATTTGATATTATTATTTGTTTCAAAAACATTTCAATCATAATATATCAATCATAGACGGCATAGCTACCATATACTATGCCGCCAACTATAGGTTTACTATCAAAACCGTATGGGTTGTATTGGAAGCTGGATTTCCATCATGAACCAAGGCAAGAGATAGTCCTTACCGAATTCGAGACACTCTAGCCCGTCTCTTAGGCTTAGAGCTCGAGTGAGCCTTGGAGCACCAGGGCCGGTCCACAAATAATGTTAGTGGATTAGTTATGGCTGAACAATACGTCTCCCCGCCCTATGGGGCGTAAATAGAGCCACTAGGGACTAAAACCCAAGGTACCTCGCTTTCCATCATTCACATAAGTAAAAATGTCTGGGTTTGTAAAACACAGGCACCACTTCTAGCTAGAAAGAAACGCATGTTCTCCCTGGGGTCCTTCTCCTATTTCTGGTTCATACCAGGGTGTGAGGCTCGCGAAGTAACTCTATACACAAAGCTGTGCTACAATAAAGCTGTGCTTTGATCATTTACCACAACGCTCTGTTATTCAACAATAAGCCTTGATCATTTGCATCTTGGCATGCCACACTGACAATTCACGCCATGCAATCGATAACTATAAATATATACCGTCTGAGCTTGTGTGTCTCAGAGAAGGGTGTTATGCAAAAGAATAAATTCTCCGCCACCAACCCGATATATATTAAATAGAAATCAATTTACATGGAATGAAATCCAATGTCAGACACACATTGTAACACCCCGTATTTTCTATAAACAATAAAATAACGAATCAAATAATAATTAATTTAAAATTTGAGAATTAAGGGAAACGAGTTACGCCATTGTGTTTGTCTCGGAATTTTGCTTGAGATAGAGTCCTAGTTTGCGTAATTCGGACTCTGTATGAAGGAGTTATAACTTTCAGAAGATTCAAGAATTTAAATAAATAGCTCAGATTAAAGTTCAGAAAATTCAAATTTCGAAATCAGAAGCAGAAGCGAGTTGGGCGGGAATTTTCCCGCCCAAGGCAAGGTCGATCAGGAGGTTGACCAGGGGGTCGACCTAGGGGTCGACCTCTCCCTCGGGCCAGATCTGAAACCTGACGTGTTTCTTTGTGTGATGAGTTGCTATGTCATTAGGCTTGTGTGGCAAGTTCTGGTTGGTTCTCTTAGGTTTGAATGGCTTTGATTTGCCCTAGGTAGATCTGACGGCTCCTATTAAATCAAACTACTATATAAGAAACCTAAATCTAAACCCTAAGCCATACAAAAATATTACTAAGACCGTCATGCTGTCAGTACTCAACCTAGAGTAGTCGCCGTTCTCTTTCAACTAGGAAGCAAGTTAGGAATTACAAATCAAATCTAATTCAACTAACAGAATTCAACATCTACAACAAAGGAGAGCTATTCAATTTCAGAATACAGATCCCAGAACAAAAGACTAGTCTCCTTTTTGTAAGTCCAGTTATCATTTAGACCTAAACGATATTAGAATTGTGACTAAATAACTAGATGTAAAACAACGCTGATATTATAATTGTGACTAAATTACTGGATGTAAACTAACGCCCTATGTAAATTTATGGCTATCCTTTTTGTTAAACTGAATTGATTAAGACTATGACTCTTATCATGATTAAGTTTGTGATCATGTTGTATGTGATTTGATGACAAATGTTAAATGCTTGGAAATGAATCCATATGTGGTATAATTTGGCAAAGACATATATGTTGTGTAATTTAGCAATGACATATTATGTTGTATACTTTGGCGATGAGATATCATGTTGAATAAATTGGCGATGACATATTATGATTGTAAAATTTGGCAATGGCATATCATGTTGTGTAAATTGGCGATGACGTAGCATGTTGTATAATTTTGGTGATGACATATCATGATGACACCTATATGTTGTATGTCAATTTGGGAATTTTTGCTATGTTTATGCAAGTTCAACCATTATCACATATATGACCAAAACTACATGCTAATATGATTAGGTTCATGTTAAATTTGATCCAACTAAATTAGCAAATTCACAACTACATGCCTAATTTTAAGTTTATGTAGTTCTATGCAAAACCCCTATTTCATGATTCATGTTGAGTAGATCTAAATTTGCAAGTTCATAATTACATGTATATTGTTCTATGCCGAATTCATATGACACATGTGTAGTTAGATCCATATTTTTATGATGTTGGAATTATTACATGTTCCTCTTTTTCTCCTTTTGTGTATAAGTTAGGCTATGTATCGAGCCTACATTTTATGTGATTTGTACGAACGTTTGACGGGGGTAACGTTGGGGAAAAACATGAAATTACATATAATTGGCATATTTGGTTCATGAACATGTAAATGTTTTATGACATAAAGTGGTATAAATTTTTATACCTAAAATCATGAACTTGATTCAAGGGGAAAGTGGGGTTTGAATTGAATGACAATAATTTACATATAAATATAAAGAGGTAAATATGTAAATTTAGAAAAGACGAATATGCCTAACCCGAGGTTAGATTGAGTTACGGTGTAAGACTGCCCGGAACCGCCCGGCACATCCAGCAACCGTAACAATATATATCTAATGTGGGAGGTTAGTGCATCGAGCCCAAAAGAACCCGAGGTTAGACTGAGTTGCGGTGTAAAATTTCCTGGACCAGACCGGCACATCCAGTAACCACAACAATACCTGTCTAATGTGAGTGGTTGGTGCTTTAATGAACGAATTAAAGCTAAGTCAGGAATGGTAGGGTTAAGTTAATTAAGGCAACACTTAACCAATACAACATGTTAGCTAAAGTGATGGGTGGGGTTAGGTTAACTTGGACACTTAACCAATTTAACATGTTGACTAGGAAACCCTAGTAACGGGGACCCATTTCAGCAGTAACCCACATAGATGTATCATGGTACCCTGAACTAGGCAGGATGGGGCACGATTACTAGGCTGATTATAAGCGGTCAAAACGACGGCGGTTGGTGCGTCAGTGTAGGTTCCGATGGTGTACGGGCATGCACGTACTCCGGAGTGGAAAAAGCAGGCACTGGGCATCAGTAATTATACACTGTGCATCTTGAATCGTGTCGGGTTGCCACTATAGGATTTGATACACCCCATGGTGGGACCAGCATAGGTATCTACAATTGGGCGGGGCCGTATGACACAAGTAGTAAATGCGTGCGAGTAGGAGCCGATCAATGAAAAGGGATCACTTGGTTTTGAACTCATGATAATGGTTGAAATATCTAGTAGGTGCAGAGAATATGGATACGAGTGCGATAGTATGATTAGTTTACCTTGCCTTGTTTATCTTGCCATATCCTATGCTACCTTTTTTCCTTGTATTGTCCTGCATCCAGTTTATTCATATCATGGTTCTCTTGCCAGTTTACATGCTGAATAATCACTGGACTTACCAAACTTATTTCTGACCCATTTTTCTTTTGCTCTGTTTTCCTCCGTTCCCCCCCCCCCCTCCCCAAGTAGCTAGGGAGGGAATAGCTCAGCTTAATTTGGACTAATTATCTTTACAAGCTTGAAGACTCTGTGATGTATGGCTTGGAACCTCTTATCTATGGCTATGGATTTGGACACACTACCACTTGGGGACTTATGCAGTTTTATTTATGTTTTATGCTTCTTTATGTAATAATCAAGACAGAGATTTTGATGTAATGATTTGGAGGTTGTTTTGAAATAGTCTGTTGTAATGTTTCCTGTTATGAACCACGTATGAAATAAATTTGGTTTTTCTGCTGCTTATATATGTCTGTCTTGTAAATTATCTGTGTCTTTTACCTGTGATGCTCCACCAAAGTTAAGGCATTCCCTTTGCGAGTGACCTTAACGGAGGTGGGGTGTTTCACTTGGTATCAAAGCAAAGGTTTACCAGATCAGATAAAATTTTTGAAAACTGTTTTCAAAAGAAGTTTAAAGAAGCAATTTTCAAGAAAAAGTGTTTTAATTTAACAAGGAATAATCCCCCAAAGCCATATGCACTATCTTTCTATCCTTTGTTTTGAATCTTTCCTTTTTCGTTTCAGCATGTCTGGGGTTCTTAACCTTCCAGAGGGTATGCTGGTACCTGACTGGTTCAGAAGGTACCTAGAGGTTGGGCAAATGTTGCAGGCCCAGCAGACATTCTTCCTCCCATAGCTGCAGTGGTTCCTCCTCCTTCTCCGCATGCAAATGTTTTCTCAAAAATATGTATGGACTTTCAAGCCATGGGTGGAAAGAAATTCAATGGAAATGAATCCTTCGTGGAAGCAAGAAACTGGCTCAATGAAACTAAGGATTTGTTTGATATCTTCGAAGTGAACGATAGGAAGAAGATACAGTTGGCCGTATGGTTGCTTAAAGACGAAGCCTCCTATTGGTGGGAAGTTACTAACGCTGAAAGACCAGTTGAAACTTGGATGGATTTTAGAATGAGGTTTGAAATGAAATTCCTCTCACAAGCTGAACGAAGCCTACATATGGAGATGTTCTTAGCTCTCAAATAGGGAAGTGTGTCGGTCAAGGAATATGGTAACCAATTCAACCAGCTGGCTAGGCTTGGATTGGACTTAGTGAACACTCCACATAAGAAGGCTCTCCATTTTGTTAAAGGATTGAATGAGCCACTGCACAACATAGCTATGTCCCATATACATATGGGTGCGACTTACGAGAGGCTAATGGACATGGCACTGTTACAAGAAGAAGATAAGGCTGGCAAGAAAGATACAAAGGTGGAAGTACCTCAAGATAAGAAAGGGGAAGGATCACAGAGCAAGAAGACAGATTCCAAGAAGGGCGGGAAGAACAACAAACCACGCGACAAGAGGAAGTGTGATTTTTGTGGCATTCCTGGACATCTGGTTAAGGACTGCAGAAAGCAGAAGAGGAAGATGGGTGGTTGTTTCCATTGCAGCGAGACAGGACACATGGCTAGGGACTGCCCAAGAAAGCAAGGGCAAGGGCAAGGGCAGAGAGGTGGATCTACTTCTGAAGGGCAGGTTCACGCTCTCATGGAACTTCCGTAAGAACGAGGTAGAAAAGTTTATGTTGAGAGTTTAGTTTATCTTTTTTATCATCTAGTTCGTACACTCTTTGATTCTGGCGCATCGCACTCTTTTATATCTACTACTTTAGTTGAAACTCTACACCTAGGCACCGGTTTAGTAGAGGATCCCTTGGTTGTTTCAAATCCAATTGGGGGCTCAACTTGTTTGTCAATGGTTTGTCTGGATTTGGAAATTTCTACGCTAATTGTTGGGTTTAGATGTAATGCCAATGTTTTGGGCTTCACATGCTATGGGTTGATTTTAGGCATGGATTGGCTATCCAGTAATGGCGCCGTTCTCGATTATGAAAAGAGAGTGGTTAGACTCATGACTCGCCTCGGTAGCACTCTCGAAATTTCTTGTAATCCCATGAACTCTGTTATGCTTAGCTATCTAGAATCTTTTGATGCATCTATTGAGAATTTGCAGTCTGTTAGAGTAGTCCGTGAATACTCGGATGTCTTTGAAGAGGTGAAGGGGTTACCTCCGAAGCGGGAGATAGACTTCCGTATATACCTCGTTGATAATGCAAAACCCGTTGCTTTACCCGTTAGACACATGGCTCCAAGGGAGAGGAAAGAACTCAGCAAGTAAGTTAAAGAGTTGCTTGAGAAGGGGTTTATAAGGCGGAGTATTTCTGAATGGGGTGCTCCAGTAGTGTTCGCAACTAAAGCAGACGGTTCGCTTCGCCTATGCGTGGATTATAGGGAGCTAAACAAGCTGACCAAGAAGAATAGGCACCCACTCCCAAGAATAGACGACTTGTTCGATTAGCTTGTAGGTGCATCGGTTTTCCCCCAACTAGATCTAGCTACCGGGTTTCATCAGCTAAGAGTGGCTGAAGACAGTATTGATAAAACCGCATTCAGGACCCCAGATGGTTTCTTCAAGTGACTTGTCATGCCTTTCGGCTTGACAAACGCACCCGCTTATTTCGTTGACATGATGAGCAGGGTGTTCAGGGAGTTCCTCAATAAGTTTGTGGTGGTCTTCGTACATGGCATTTTGATCTTCTCAAAGAGTGAGGAAGAGCATGCTTAGCATTTAAAAGAAGTTATGGATACTCTTCGAGCACATCAGTTGAAAGCCAAATTCTCCAAATGCCACTTCTGGAGAGAGGAAGTAAGATTTCTTGGACATGTGGTACCCAAGGAAGGGTTAGCTGTGGACCCCGCAAAAGTAGTTGCGGTGCATGATTGGAAGGTTCCACGGAATGCGACTGAAGTCCGAAGCTTCCTCGGGCTAGTGGGCTTTTACCAAAAGTTCATCAAAGAATTTGCGAAAATATTAGCTCCACTTACAAAGTTGACGAAGAAGAACCTAACTTTCAGTTGGGATTTGGATTGCGATGTTGCTTTCCAATGATTGAAGAGGGCTCTAACTACAGCCCCAGTTCTGACATTGCCGGATGGGAGTAAGATGTTTACCGTATACACGGACGCCTGTGGTATGGGACTAGGTGCTGTCTTGATGCAAGAAGGGAAGGTAGTAGCTTATGGAGGTAGAAAGTTGAAAGTACAGGAGAAAAACTACCCAACCCACGATCTAGAATTGGCTGCCATCGTCTTTGCGCTTAAGTCTTGGCGCCATTGTCTCCTAGGTGAGAAGTTTGAATTGTATACCGACCATAAATCATTGAAGTACCTTTTCTCGTAGAAAGATCTTAACTTGAGGCAACAAAGGTGGATGGAGTTCTTGGCATCCTACGATTTCGAGATTTCCTATACCCCTGGCAAGGGCAATGTAGTAGCGGACGCCTTGAGTATAAAGAAGCTGACCTTAAGCCTACTCTTTATAGAAAGGCAGAACTTGGAATATATAGCCAACTTTGACTTTAGACCCTCCATCGATCATGTGACTGGTTTGTTAGCATCGCTAGAAGTGCGGCCTACTCTTTTGGACTCAATAGGAACCGCGCAATGTGAAGACCCTCGGCTAGTTGATGTGATGGATAAGCTAATTAGGGGTGAGACTTCTAGTCACCTCAATAGATACTCCATCGATGATAAAGATTGGTTGAGGCAGGATGGAAGGTTATGCGTCCCACAAGCAAGGGATTTGGTGAAGAAGGTTCTCGAAGAGGCACACCATTCCAAGTCGACCATACACCCAGGTGGAGACAAGATATATAAAGATGTGAAAAGGGTTTTCTTTTGGAATGGCATAAAGAGGGATGTAGCTGAATTCGTCTCTAAGTGCTTAATATGCCAGCAAGTCAAGGCGGAGCAAAAGAAGCCTGGTGGGTTGCTTCATCCTCTAGAGGTCCCACAGTGGAAATGGGATAGCATTTCAATGGACTTTATTGATGGGTTGCCTAGGTCAAGAAGGGGCAATACCTGTATTTGGGTAATAGTGGACAGGCTCACAAAAAGCGCTCACTTTATACCTGTTAAAAGTAGAAGGACTGCATCATCTTTAGCATCTATCTATCTTAAAGAGATAGTTCGCCTCCATGGGATACCCTCCAGAATTGTGAGTGACCGAGATCCTATCTTTACGAGCGAGTTTTGGAAGAGCTTGCAAGAGGCTATAGGCACACAGCTATGCTTAAACACGGCCTATCACCCCCAAACCGATGGTCAGACGGAAATGGTGAATAGAGTATCAGAAGACCTCTTGAAATTATGCATTCTTGACTTTGGAGGAACATGGGAGGATCGTCTTCCTTTGGTGGAGTTTGCCTATAACAATAGCTACCAAGCCACCATAGGCATGGCACCCTACAAAGCTTTATATGGAAGACCATGCCGATCACCAACTTGTTGGTGGGAGTCTACAGACAAGCTCATACTTGGTCCAGATATGATTAGAGAAACTTCAGAGAAAGTGGACTTGATACGAAGAAGAATGAAGACTGCCCAAGATAGACAGAAGTCCTACGCAGATAAAAGAAGGACTGACTTTGAGTTTGAGGTTAGAGACAGGGTTTTCCTTAAAGTATCTCCTTTGAGGAACATCATTCGCTTCGGATCTGCAGGAAAGTTGGCACCAAGATTTGTAGGGTCGTTCCCTATCATTGAAAGGATTGGAAAGATGGCTTACAGAGTAGAGCTTTCCGAAAGATTGGCTGGAGTTCATAATATCTTTTATGTTTCTCACCTACGAAAGTGCTTACATGAGTCTGCGGAACTGGTGGAACCAAGCATATTAGAGGAAGTAGAAGTAGAATGAGAGGCGACTGTGAGAAGAGTTCCAACTCGTATCTTGGGTACAGAAGTCAAAAAGCTATGCAACCACGAAGTCAAACTTGTAAAAGTTCAATGGAGTGACGCTGAGGAAGACGCGACTTGGGAGAATGAGGCTATGATACGCGCAGCCTACCCTTTTCTTTCTTAGGGTACATCTTTGATCTCTTTTTCCTTAAGTTTGTTCATGCTCGTATCAATCTTTTTAGTATTTTCCTCAGTGTTGTTCTCGATCCTTAGGTAGAAACCAATGGATGAAAACATGTATTTGAAACTTGTTATGATTGATGGTTGCAAGTGATTGCTAATGGTTGCTTGTGGATGCATATACACACACATTAGGTGTTGGATCGGCTCAGTCACTTTCATATTGCATATGCATATATGTACTTGTATATGATTGAAACTTGATGTGTTATCATGTGGATGTCGCATTTGTATGAATGATTGTGCACACATGTAGAAAGAATGATTAGGGATAATTGCATACATAATAGACTCATGGCACTGACATAAATTGCATTTAGGAGGTCAACTGAATCAGTGGACCGCCTAATTTTGCATTAGATAAGGGCATGTACACACACTATGCATATGATCATGAAGCATTAGAAGTCCTTTTAAGGACAATTGACGCCTGTGTTTGATGGATGAGTAGATGGACGATTGGATGGTTGGATATACGTTCTTCTTAACTTGAAGATTTCGGGGACGAAATCCTTTAAGGAGGGGAGAATGTAACACCCCATATTTTCTATAAACAATAAAATAACATATTAAAGAATAATTAATTTCAAATGTGAGAATTAAGGGAAACGGGTTACGCCATTGCGTTTGTCTCGGAATTCTGCTTGAGATAGAGTCTAAGTAAGCGTAAATCGGCCTCCGTATGAAGGAGTTATGACTTTAAGAATATTCAAGAATTTAAATAAACAGCTCAGATTAAAGTTCAGAAAATTCAAATTTCGAAATCAGAAGCAGAAGCGGGCTGGGCGGGAATTTTCCCGCCCAAGGCCAGGTCGACCAAGGGGTCGAACTCCCCCCATACAGGTCGACCAGGGGGTCGACCTCCTTCTCGGGCCAGATCTGAAACCTGATGTGTTTCTTTGTGTGACGATTTACTGTGTCATTAGGGCTTGTGTGGCAAGTTCTGTTTGGTTCTCTTAGGTTTGAATGGCTTTGATTTGCCTTAGGTAGATCTGACGGCTCCTACTAAATCAAACTTCTATATTAGCAACCTAAATCTAAACCCTAAGCCACACAAAAATATTCCTAAGACCGTCATGCTATCAGTACTCAACCTAGAGTAGTCGCCGTTCTCTTTCAACTAGGAAGCAAGTTAGGAATTACAAATCAAATCTAATTAACTAATAGAATTCAACGTCTACAACAAAGGAGAGATATTCAATTTTAGAATACAGATCGCAGAACACAAGACTTGTCTCCTTTTTGTAAGTCCAGTTAACATTTAGACCTAAACGATACTAGAATTATGACTAAATAACTGGATGTAGAACAATGCCCTATGTAAATTTATGCCTATCATTTTTGTTAAACTGAATTGATTAAGACTATGACTCTTATCATGATTAAGTTTGTGATCATGTTGTATGTGATTTGATGATAAATGTTAAATGCTTGGAAATGAATCCATATGTTGTATAATTTGGCAAAGACATATATGTTGTGTAATTTAGCAATGACATATTATGTTGTATACTTTGGCGATGGCATATTATGATTGTAAAATTTGGCAATGGCATATCATGTTGTGTAATTTGGAGATGACATACCATGTTGTATAATTTTGGCGATGACATATCATGATGACACCTATATATTGTATGTCAATTTGGGAATTTTTGCTATGTTTATGCAAGTTCAATCATGATCACATATATGACCAAAACTACATGCTAATATGATTAGGTTCATGTTAAATTTGATCCAACTAAATTAGCAAATTCACAACTACATGCCTAATTTTAAGTTTATGTAGTTCTATGCAAAACCCCTATTTCACGATTCATGTTGATTGTGAGTTCACAATTACATGTATATTGTTCTATGCCGAATTGATATGACACATGTGTAGTTAGATCCATATTTTTATGGTGTTGGAATTATTACATGTTCCTCTTTTTCCCCTTTTGTGTATAAGTTACGCTATGTATCGAGCCCAACAGTTCATGTGATTTGTGCGAACGTTTGACAGGTGTAACGTTGGGGAAAATCATGAAATTACATATAATTGGCATATTTGGTTCATGAACATGTAAATGTTTTATGACATAAAGTGGTATAAATTTTTATACCTAAAATTATGAACTTGATTTAAGGGGAAAGTGGGGCTTGACTTGAATGACAATAATTTACATATAAATATAAAGAGGTGAATATGTAAATTTAGAAAAGACGAATATGCCTAACCCGAGGTTAGATTGAGTTACAGTGTAAGACTGCCTGGAACCGCCTGGCACATCCAGCAACCGTAATAATATATATCTAATGTGGAAGGTGAGTTCATCGATCCCAAAAGAACCCGAGGTTAGACTGAGTGGCGGTGTAAAACTGCCCGGACCCAACCGACACATCTAGTAACCGCAACAATACCTGTCTAATGTGAGTGGTTGGCGCTTTAATGAATGAATTAAAGCTAAGTTAGGAATGGTAGGGTTAAGTTAATTAAGGCAACACTTAACCAATACAACATGTTAACTAAAGTGATAGGTGGGGTTAGGTTAACTTGGACACTTAACCAATTTAACATGTTGACTAGGAAACCCTAGTAACGGGGACCCATTTCAGCAGTAACCCACATAGATGTATCAAGATACCCTGAACTAGGCAGGGTGGGGCACGATTACTGGGCTGATTGTAAGCGGTCAAAACGATGGCGGTTGGTGCTTCAGTGTAGGTTCCGACAGAGTATGGGCATGCACGTACTCCGGAGTGGAAAAAGCAGGCACTGGCATCAGTAGTTATAAACTGTGCATCTTGATTCGTGTCGGGTTGCCACTATTGGATTTGCTACACCTCATGGTGGGACCAGCACAAGTATCTACAATCGGGCGGGGCCGTATGACACAAGTAGCAAATGCGTGTGAGTAGGAGCCAATCAATGAAAAGGGATCACTAGGTTTTGAACTCATGATAATGGTTGAAATATCTAGTAGGTGCAGAGAATATGGATACGAGTGCGATAGTATGATTAGTTTACCTTGCCTTGCTTATCGTGCCTTATCCTATGTTACCTTATTTCCTTGTTATTGTCTTGCGTCCAGTTTATTCATGTCATGGTTCTCTTACCAGTTTACATACTGAATAATCACTGGACTTACCAGACTTATGTCTGACCCATTTTTCTTTCTCTCTCTTTTCCTCCGTCCCCCCCCCCCCCTCGGGTAGCCAGGGAGGGAATAGCTCAGCTTAATTTGAATTGTTTATCTTTCCAAGCTTGAAGACTCTGTGATGTATGGATTGGAACATCTTATCTATGGCTATGGCTTTGGACACACTACCACTTGGGGATTTATGCAGTTTTTTTATGTTTTATGCTTCTTTATGTTATAATCAAGACAGAGATTTTGATGTAATGATTTGTAGGTTGTTTTGAAACAGTTTGCTGTAATGTTTCCTGTTATGAACCACATATGAAATAAATTTGGTTATATATGTCTATCTTGTAAATTATCTGTGTCTTTTACCTATAATGCTCCACAAAGTTAAGGCATTCCCTTTGTGAGTGACCTTAACGGAGGTAGGGTGTTTCACACATCTATTTACAAGCCCGTTCTGGGTCTGAACGAAACCGGAGACACGCAATTCCTCGTCCCGTATGTCCAATATGGAAGAGAGGTGTTCGCATATACGGACGATCAACAAGTACATCCGGACAACTACCACTATAACCCTTTACCGGGAGCTAACCAATGTCGGGCATCAGTAGTTATCCGTTCGATGTGAAGATCGCCGGTCTTCAATCACCGTATTCAAATCTTCAACTTCCAATCGTCGTATAATTATTTGAAATGAGAGTTATCTCTGACTTTTCAAATAATTTTCGAATATATATGCTTTAAATCATTTCTTTTGATTCCATATCGTATATAATAATTTATAATGATTTATCGCTATTTTTATTTATTTAAAGATAGTCATTTTTGATTAAACGACGCTTCGGGTCATTACATGGCATTGACGCTGTTTTCATCAAATTTTGATTTACACTTTTCTCAAAATCTAACCGTTGGATCTTAGCGAGTTTAATATCGTTGAAAAGTTCTTTCCAAAATGAACCCAATGGTTCCAGTTTTGGGAAAATGCGACGGTCGAATCTTTTGGTATAATCGTTTGAAGTTACGATTTCAAAACGCGAACTACAGCGGTGCGATTCGTTTTATTTTAATTTATATTTATATATAAATATATGAATATAAATCGTTCGACGATATCAAACTATTTTCAATCCAACATTGATTTCATTTATATATAAAATAATATATTACATTAAAAATGAAATTTTTAACGATAATACCATTCTCTTTGTACATTGAATCTTTTATATGATTCATATATATGTTACGTAGAAATGAAATTTGTTTTATCATTCATCTATAGAATTAAAATTGTTATCTTTTATTTCAATACAATATTACACTGAAAAATGTAATCTCTTATTTCAATATATGTTTACATTGAAAATGTAACTTTCTATTTCAAAATTTATTTATATTGAGATGTAAACTTTCTATTTCAATATTTATGTACATTAAAAATGTAAACTTTTATTTCATTATTTATTTACATTAAAAATGTAAACTTTTATTTCATTATTTATTTATATTAAAAATATAAACTTTTCTTTCATTATTTATTTCATTGAAAATGTAAACTTTTATTTCATTATTTATTTACATTGAAAATGTAAACTTTTATTCATTCTTTTATTTACATTGAAAATGTAAACTTTTATTCATTCTTTTATTTACATTGAAAATGTAAATTCCTATGTAATCTTTATTTACATTGAAAAATGTAAATTTCTATGTAATCTTTATTTACATTGAAAAATGCAAATTCCTATGTAATCTTTATTTACATTGAAAAATGTAAATTTCTATGTAATCTTTATTTACATTGAATAATGTAAATTTCTATTTATCTTTATTTACATTGAAAAATGTAAATTCCTATGTAATCTTTGCTTTGATTACATATAAAAATGTAACTTTTGATTTCATCATATGATCACATTGAAAAATGTAATTATTCATTTCTATGTATGATTACATGTAAAAATGTAATTTTTTATGCTTCAATGTATTATTTCATTGAGAAATGTAACTTTTCATTTCAATGTATGATTACATTGAAAATACAACTTTATCATTTCAATATAAATGTATAATTCAACGATAATACATTTCTATATGACAAATGACTAGTTTTCAATGCTGCATTACATTCAAAGTGTATATTTCAATCTAAACACATTTCTGTTTAACAATGTTTATTTTTAATCTTGCATTACACTAAAAATGTATATTTTAAAATAAAGACATTTTATTATAGCAATGGTAATTTTAATGTTTTTAAAAATGTAAATTTCTATGAAAACACTTTTTGTTAGTGCAATGTCCATTTTAAAAGGTTCATTTGCATAAGAATGTAAAGCTTTAATGTAAAACATTTTTATTATAATAATGTTCATTTTAATGTAACTCATTTAAAATGCAAAATCTAATGTCAATACATTTTATATAGCCAGTTGTATTTAAATGTTTTCATATACATTAAAATGTAATATTCCAATGTAAGTACAATTTATATAGACTTGTGGTATTTTAAATACTGACTTACATTTCAATACATTTTATATAGTAATGTTTTATGTCAAATGTTGGTTTACATTAAAAAGGTAAAATCCAATGTAAATATTTTTTTATTTAACAATGTTTATTTTTAAAAGTTTTATTTATATTACAAATGTGAAATTAAATATAAATTCATTTTGTAAGACAATGACCAATTTGAATTTACAACCAAAAACATAGATTTTATGTTGATCTAAAATGATCATTTACATATACATATATATATATATTTGAAAAAAAAAATCTAATTTTCATATTATTCGAACAATTAATATATCATGACATGAATATTTTATAGCACAAAAATATTTCAGAAAATTTCGACTGCATAACGACAGGGTAATTAAAACCGGCACTCTCCCGATGTACGACTCCTCGCACTACCTTAGGCCTCGCGGTTTCACATGGGGTTTCATTTCCTAATACATTTTTCTAGGCAGTCTAATGCCACAATATCAATCAATTTCATTTTTCAACCATAAACAAACAACAAATTTCAACCAATCACATGCCACAAATCAATCAAGTCGTCCATGGTCTGTGGACGACGGGTGTTGGGAGTTTCTAAACTCCGTCTGCATCCTAAAACAATTTTATTTAATTTATTCGGATTCAGAAATCTCACATTGCTGTTTATTTTTTCTAAAATTATCGAATGCTCCAAAAATTCTGCGATCTCTTCTAAAATGTAGATCTCGTCTTTGTGATTCCAGCGCTTCCTGTTTTATCGAATTTCGTTATCATATGAGTAAGATATGATTTTCTAAAGGTTAACATCAAATTAAAAAATTTAATTAAGGAATTAATTAAAAGGTTTAACCTTCTTCTTCTTTTATCAGACAAATCCGTTGGTTTTCAGTTCGTATTCGAACGTAGGTCAGGGTTTCGCGATCGATATAGGGCACGGGAGGGGGATCGGCCACTGCCATGTCAGAGGGCTTGGGGTCACGCGTCGGTCGATGGGGGTAGAGCTCAGCTCGGTGGTGGCAGTTGATCGTGGCGACGCAGTAAAGGGCGCAGTTTTCGAGGTCTTTATCTCGAGCTACGGGCGACGATGGGAGATGGGGCGGATACGGATGTGGAGATTGGAAGAATCTCTACAAAAGCTTCAACAGGGCCGATCGATTCTGTTGTGTGGTTGGCGAATTATTTGAGGAGGAAGAATGGAGCAACCGCTGCCTTTGATATTGAGGGGTATCGGGTTCAAACGAGGGAGAAAATACAGTATATTCATATGTATACGGTATATATACGTATTTTTTAATTTAATTTAATTTATTTAATTCTTTTAATTTCTATCTCGCTCCTAACTCCAAACTCCAAATCAAACCCAACGAGTGACGCCCCTAGCTAAATACTCCCGTTTCGGACACAATGGGTAATGTCTTGTAAGCCAGTTCAATTGTTTTGATAGGTTTTTCTTTAAATTTAAATATAAAACATTTAATTATTTAATTTGATCATACATTTTAATTTATCGGGGCCGTAGACTGACTCCAAAAATTCCCAAAAAATAAATCAAGCTATGTTTTGACGAGGCGGTCCTAACAAAACTAATTTTGTCGAATTTGGAGACCGTTTGAAAAATGGCCATTTTCTGGTCTATCAAAATTGACCGAATTGACAAAACACTTTTCTTTTTCTATGCTCACATATTGATTCCAAAAATTATGAAAATTGGAATCCTGCAATAATTTGACATTCCGGATCCAACAAAAGTGGTTTCGTCGAAAATGAAGGTCGTTTGCAAAATGGATATTTATACGGGCTATATATTATATTAAATTCCATAGCGACTATTCTGAAAATTCAATTGACCATAACTTTTGATTCCCGCTATGAAATTTCAATTTTTTGGATTCATTGGAAAGATATTCTTAGACAAATTTAAATATTTTTGGTTTCACCAAAATCCGATTTATTTTGCATCTTGTACAGTCAGTCAAAGTTTGAATTCAAATTTTCAAACTTTCGCGTTATTTATTATTTCTTTTAAAATTAAAATAAATATATTCATTCTAACTTCGATTTAAATAAATTTTTTAATCATTATTCTTTGAAATAAATTATTTTAAATTGGTTTTGATTTTCTGGGTTGTTACATATCTAATTAAGTTAATGTTGTCATCAAAACAATTACTTCTATTTTCATGAAATCTATACCAACTTTGCAAGATAAACATATTGCAAGTCTTATGGCTCCACATAGGGAAGGTGCTCCTAATTTTAGTTTCGTATTCAGTATTTCTAATATTAAACTAAGAGTAATATATTGCCTTTTAGCATTTCAGCTTGTTATGATTAAGAGATTGGTTAATTATGTACTGAATTTAGTAACTTAATCACGTATGGTACTTGTGTTTTTGTTAATTGCTATTTTATGTTACTATCATGATTATGGATATAGTTTGTAGATACTGGTTGAGGTATACATCCCCGAGTTAATATATTTTGAGCTCATATTATATATAATATGTACTATAATTATGTATAATATGTTAGTTTTAACAATAATACCAGCACTTATAAGCATTAGGAAAGAATTTCTACTAACGCTTATAAGCGTTGGGACATTAAAGTGTACCACGCTTATAAACGTTGGTTATAATTGTCGACCCCCCCCCCCAAAGCAACAGTTATAAGCGTTGCTGAAATTGTTTGTGACACTTATACTCGTTGGGAATCACCTGTTTTGGTGTAGTGACACTAGACTTTTTATCAAATCCAAAGTTTTTTGTTTTACTCTTAAACACTCGGGTGCTCACTTGAGGGGTTCGAGGGTAAGGTTTCCAGGTTTTATAGGTTTGACAAATAAAGCGTTAAAAGATGTATAAGAGGCAGAACTACATATAAGTTTTTTATCTGACATATTGTGGTGTCATTTTGTTTGATTGTACATAATGACATAGTATGCATCTGTCAGGTAAATTCTAGGGCTGTTATGGTAATGGTTACCGTTACCATTTGTTAAATACCATTACCATACCATTTTTACTGGTAAGCCAAAATTGCTTACAATTAACGATCGATTGGTATACTGAAGACTGGTATATCGATAATTTGGTAACTAGTAAACTGGTAATGGTAAATTATTGTTTGTCCATCAAAGTTTATATCTTGACATGTTTTTTTTACACGGTGCATCTTTACTATACTATATGTAGTGGTAATTTATAAAAAAACATAAATGAGAAAGAAAATAAGTGTACCTGAAATTATTTCACCTGATTATTGAACTAAATATAATCATTTATTTGATTCTAGATGCATGAAATAAAGCATATCAAATGAATATACATATGTTTTAAATTAAGTGATAAAATTACTGTTACCACTAGTATTGAATAAATGTTACTAATAATTTACCGTTAAAAATGATAAATTTATCGTTACTGAAACGACCCAAACTTATCCTCACGGGAAAGCCCGGATTACTTTGATAACACGAACAATAGATCATTTCATTGCTATTACAAAAATTACATCAGATTACAAGCATATATCAGAGTATGAATAAATATTACATAGCAGAAATACTTCAACTACCACAACTGAAAGAGATACACGGATACAAAGCTTTTCGAATGTGGGTCCAATTGTACTCCAGGATCCTAGGAAAAGAAATGTCTGCGAAAACCAAAACTACTAGCCGCCCATGTGGAAAATATGGGCACCCAGAGTTTAGGTAGAAACAATAAACTTCGAGTCAGTCATGGGATTGGTGTGATAACTAGAATAGTTATTAAATCTTTACATTAAAAGTTAGGAAATCATGGGACCACGCCGTATAATACGGAACGGGTTTACTCCACATGAATCTCAAATTAAAATAAAACAACATAATACTTTTTTGGAAAATGAAGCTATTATAAGACTTAGGTTCCATCACATAATGCAACGCAAGCCGGAGGATAGAGTTTTCCCTTATAATAGCCAAACATGCTTGGTACATTTAAAACAAACAATTTTGATATTACTATAAGTGCATAGTGCCAAAATCAACTTCAAATATAAATGTATCAATAGACGACATATGTACCATATATTATGCCGCCATACATATGTTTACAATTTAAAACCGAAAAGTTGCATATTGGAAATTGGATTCCATCTTTTATTCGAGGCAAGGGATTGTCCTCACCAGTTTCGAGACACTCTAGCAAATGCCTTAGGACTCGGACGCTAGCGATCCCTTGGAATCGATAGTGCCGGTCCACACTTACTTTAGTGGATTAGTTATTCCTGAACACACGTTTCCCGGTCCTATCGGACTATCTCTTGTCTATAGCGACAATATCCAAGGCGTCTCGCAATCCATCATCCACATAAGTAAAAATGTCTGGCCTCCATACCATGACACCACTCTTAGCTAAAAAGAAATGTCGTGTTCTCACTATAGTCACTATCTCGTTTTTGACTCATATTGGGTGTAAGGCTCGCGAATTAATGCTATACACAAAGCTATGCTATTTAAAGTCATGCTTTGATCATTAACCACATGACTCTGCTTTTCAACAAAAGCCTTGATCATTTGAATCTTAGCATGCCACATTGACAATTCACGCCACACAACTGATGTCTATTAATATATAACTCTAGGCTCGTACATCTTAGAGAAGGGTGTTAAGCAAGAGAATAAATTCTCCACCACCAACAGAGATATATTTAATATAAATCAATCAACAGATAATGAAATTCAATGTCAGACACACATCCATTTACAAGTCCGTTCTAGGTCTGAACGAAACCGGAGGCACCTTATTCCTCGTCCCATATGTCCAATACAGGAGAGAGGTCCTTGCTTATCTAGTCAATCTCCAAGTATTTTTGGACGATCAACACTTATTACCTTGTCTTGGATGTACAACCCAATCAAGACATCGGTAATCATCCAATCGATGTGAAGATCGCCGGTCTTCAACCACCGTCTTTATCGTCGACCTTTATTCGTCGTATTAGTTATTCAGAATGGGTTAAACCCGGTATTTCCAAATAATTCGCGTATTTTATAATCAATAATCAAGTGCTATAAAAACACATCTTACGCCTCATTCCAATTCAGAATATTCTTTTATTCAAATATTCACATCTTTAGGGAAAGGTTCCCATTAATTTTATCAAAGATAAATTCCTTGAATTTATTCTTTAATCCTCCTTTGGATATTAATTTCAAAATATTTTATCATATATTTTAACAACTCTAAGTCAAATTAAGGTTTATAAAACTGGTCGAAGTTATTGAGCCTTATTGAAGTAATCATTTATTTTTCCAATCCCAACCTATTCATCCCATGGAGGAAAACTGGTAGTACTCCATATTTAACACCCACTGTGTTATCGGTAAAATTAGTTACCATTTCATGCTTAAATCAAGTTAAAGATTTATCTATCGCATGGAGTAAAACTAGTGGTACTCTATTATCGATCATTTCCTTGAATTCGGTAAATTTAATTACCTTATTCCCCTTTCAATTTAATTAAAGATTTATTAAAACTCCAATTTGGTTTTTAATACAAAAAATCATTTCTTTATGATTATTCAACTTCAAGAAATTAATCTTGTCTTTAACTGGGTCAAAGAACTGATGTCATTTTAACACAATTCATGATAGAACCCAAAATCATTTTCCATCAAATTGGGATCTTCACGGAAATGGTAACAGTATATAATCAATATAAATTTCTGTATCAGACTAATAATATAAATGGAATAACGGCAAGGCCTTTTAAATTTCATAAATAGTATTGGTCTTCCTTCACAGAATCTCATTTCCATTATTACCAAATCGAATTCCATTCGATTCCAATTTAATATATTAAATTGGAAAATCTTATATTTGGAAATTTTCAATTAAATCTTAATCAAAAGATTTATAAATTCCAAATCATGACTTCACTGTTAATCGGGTTAAAGAACAAATGTTATTTAAAACATTGTTCACGATAAACCCAAAATCCAATTTGATATTAAATACAAGGCTCTAAATAGAAATTATATCGGCTTATATTCAATATCAAATTCTGAAACTAACGGATATCTTATTGAGAATAGCGATATCTGTATCTTCCAAATTCCTCAACAATATCCATATAATCATGGAATTCAATAATGAAATATTCCGAAGATCATTTCCATTTAAATTCGTTTCCATTTATACGTTGGAAAATTTTGCTTGTAATGAACCATTTACAAATCCAATTTATTTATTCAGAAACATTGGATTATTATTGTAGTTAATAACTATTTCATTTCGATAAAAATATATTTTATCTTTTCAAAACTTGGAATTTTTCATCCAAAATCTTTCCAAATCGTTTATTATGATTTTACACAATTTTTCCATATTTTTAATAATTTTATTAAGGCCCCTTACAGTCGGTTTCCAATATTAGCCACCCAACTTCATCCATAGCGACATTTTTTAAAGTTGATTTGGACATAATTTAAAATCCAACCATTCAAATTTAAATCTCTCATATTCATTGGAAAGATCTTTTCGATACGAACCCAACGGTTGCGATTTTAGGAGAATCTGACGGTCAGATCTCCCGTTACATCAATTTGAAGATAATGGTTGAAATTCGTGAACGGTCGCTGAGCAGCGCGTTCTATTCAACCATTATATATATATCATCAATTTCCATTCAAAACGTATTTTATAAATAGTTTATAAATTCGTTTTAGAATGATTTCAAATTTGTTTTCAATTTTACATCAAAATTGAATACTCTATATCATTATAATATCCAAAATGATAATATTTTCAAAATATCAGATTTTGAAACCAAATCTTTTCGATATTCATTATAAAATGGATAAAATCAATATAGAAATCCATTCGAGTAAAAATAGCATTTTCTACTTAACTTGACTTCACATTTTCAATATTTTCGTGTCCATCCAAAATCGGACTTCAAATTCATATTTTGATTATTCATTGGATATTATTTTAAAATATTCGTTATTTCCGAATTGGAATGTGACTCAATCAATTACCATATAATTTAAATTATATGTATTTCATACATCGCATGTATTCAACAATAATGGTAAACAATCATTAAGCATTCAAGCAACATCCAAAGTGTATTCTACAATTGTATAAGCAGTAAAATAAATAATGCTTACAATAGTCTGTCAATCCATCGATCGACATACAACTAAATAATTGGGAATAGTGTATGTCAAATATCATCCCAATACCCGTGTGGGGTTTTCATCCAACAAATACTAATTATTATTTGTGCAGTTGGGTGATGTGTAAAATTTATGGTCTCAATCAATAACAGTTAAGTAGGTGTACATAAACTAGTCGTCCGACTTGTAAATGAATATTTATTTCAATTTCTTTTTATGAAAACTTTATATACCTTTTATATAAATAATTTATACATTTCAGTTTCAGAAAAATTCGGCATTATAACGGCGCGATATTAGAACCGGAATAATGTCTAGCATTATCCCTCTCCTGATACTGGCTCGCGCCATACACAACAATCAATCAATCTAATAATTCCACAATACAATCATTTTTTCCACAACGCAATCATATCACACAAATCATCCATGATTTAACAAAAAGTAGTGACTGGAGCTACTAAGCCACATTTACAACCTATTATATAATAACAGAATGAATATAGTTTGAGTGAGGGGGTTCTCACCCACTCCGTCAGTCTTTAGTTGGCAATTTTAGTACCGTTCGAGTTTGTATTTTCCCCAAATTCCAACTTGCTCCAAATTGGACCCAGTCAGTTTTGTTGTGAAGCTCTCGACTCCACGATCGCAATGAATCCAGTTTTATGCAATTCAGAGTTCGTATGGACAAGTTATTAACATTTAAACTTTAATTGCAAAATTTAAATAATTAACTAAAATAAATTACTTGTTCAACGTTGCTCCTCCTCCTTCACCTTGTTGCTACGCCTCGCTGGAGCCACCTGGACGTCGACCATCACCACTGCCGGCCTCCCCCTTCCACGTCGTGCCTCCACCTTGATCTGCCACCCCCAATCGCCTTCATTTGCCAGTAAATCGATTTTGCCCTCTTTCGCCGTTGATGAGAATCTCGGCTGCCTCTGACCATGCCACGGTCGCGCACCACCTGGAATCGACTCGTCAGCCTCCCCTCTACCACTTTGCTTCAACTCTCCGACCTAACTCTGCCTGTGGCGGCTGCCGTGGGTCCATTTCCATTCGCTAGCCCTTCCGAAAATTTGACAACGTTTAACTCCCATTTATGGCAACCACGACCACATTCAGGCCAAACACCCTGAAGCAATGTTGTAGCCCTTCCTCTCCTCTACAAATTTCTCTTTGGTGCCATCATCAAACTCGCCACGGTTTGGCCACAAATCAACATAACTCAAAAGTCAGTTTTTGACTTTGATCATCGATTCCGGCGAATCCGTGCAACGATAGGTCCCCAATTTTTTGTGGTAGGTAGAGATCATCATGAGCTACATTATTTCCTTTATAAGTTTGGGCTAATTATTTACGGATTGGAAGATATAAATTGTTTTATGTTCGGGGTTATTTGCAAAATTTTGGAGGAAGAAGATGGGGCTGCTGTGTTTCTGAAAAGAGGAAGGGGAATGAGGGTTTGTGGAGGGAAAAGATATTATATAGTAAAGGGTTATGATTTTTAATTATTTTCTTTAGTTAGCGCTCTCTTCATTCGTCGTTTACCGGTCCCACAGTCATGGCGATGAAAATGACATGCTGCTATGTCTTAACGATATGGTCCCAATGAAACTAGTTTCGTCGAATTCCGAGTCCGTTTGCTCGAAAAGCCCTATTTCTGGCTAAATGACTGATCGATTCACAATTTATTGTGCACGGCCATATGATATCTCCGAAAATTACAAAAATTGGAATCTAGCAATAATTTGACATTCCGGATCCAACAAATGTGGTTTCGTCGAAAACGGAAGTCATTTGCAAAATGGCTATTTTTAAGGGCTATATACAATTTAAAAATATATATAAATTCCATAACGACTATTCTAAATTTTAAACTGGACATAACTTTCAATCTATAAAGTGAAATCTCAGTTTATTACATTCATTAGAAAATTATAGTTCAAAATATTCTAACGTTTCTTGTTTTACTGATATTCGATTTATTTTGAATTTTATACATTCATTTGAATTTTAAAATCGAATTTTCAAAGTACCGCGCCATTTCAAACTCTTGTTATAATTATATTAAATTCTTACGCTCTAATTTCGATTTAAATAAAATTTAAATCGTTAGTTCCCAAATTAAATCATTTTAAATCTTAAAAATCCATTAAAATAGCTAAAATAAAATAAATTAATTGGTTCAAAAATTCTGGGTTGTTAGAATCTCCTCCACTTAAAATCTTTTCGTTCTCGAATGGAGCTGAAAGTTGTTTAACTAACCAACTCAACTTTCATTTTGGCTTTCAATCTTCACCTTTTCAATTTCTAAGAACTTTCTAATTTCTTAAAAATTTGGCTAACACCCTAAATTTTCGAATTTTTTTGCCATAACCTCCTTTGTACGGGCTGATCGGTAAAACCGCAACTTGTCTCACAGGGCCCTCGCCAATCAAAAAGAAAACGAAAAAGCCAAGCGGCTCATAAAATCATCAAACCCAAGAATGTAGTAAACATGTACCTATTTGTTGGGCATACAATTTTATTCCTCTTCTTAGCTTCCATGATATGACCTGTTCATTGTATACACATGTACATATTTGCAATTCCAATCTATTTTAATTCAATTCAAATTTGATTCTATTTGGCTAAATTTTACCTTTCGTTCTCTTATTGGTTTTATTGTTTCAATATTTTAACTAGTCAAACTAATTATCACACAATACAACTGTCAATCAATTAGCTGATTAGCTTTTCAAATATATATATATATATATATATATATATATAACTTTTATATACTCAAAAATCCAGTTTCAAGGCAAAATCACAAACAATAAACTCTAACTATGTGTGAAAACCCGTAACTTCCCCGGTGAGGAATGCGCGGATAGTTCGAGAACAAGCCACATCAGAACGCAGACGGAAGAACATTTCATTGTATATTACAACAATGCACCAGAATACAAGAATATACAGAGTATAAATGAATATTACACAGAAATATCAGAGATTTAAATTACATTTAAATACATAGCAGCGGAAAATAATACAATACACAACTAGAAGAGATACACGGATACAAAGCTTTCCGGATATCGTTCCAGCTGTAAACCAGGATCCTGTGAATATAAATCTGCAAAACCAAAACTACTAGTTGCCCGTGTCAAAATAGGGGCACCCAGAATTTAGGTCAAAACAATAAACTCCAGGTCAGTCATGGGACTGGTGTGAGAACGAAAACAGTTATTAATCTTTATTTTAAAGTTAGGTAAATCAAGGGACCACGCCGTATAACACAGAACGGGTTTCCTCCCAAGAATACCAGTGCATAAAACAAACAACGCAATGCTAAATAAAGAAAAATGAAGCTGTTATAAGACCCAGGTCCTATCACACAATGCAACGCAAGCCGAGGGATAGGGTTTTCCCTTATAACAGCCAAAGAATGCTTGATACGTTTTAAAACAAATCATTTGATACTATTATCATTGTATAGTGTATAAAACAAACTTTGAATCATAAGTATCAATCATAGGCGGCATAGGTACCGTATATCATGTCGCCATACTTGTTCTACAATTAAAACCGCAAATGTCACGTATTTGGAAATTGGATTTCCATCTATGAAGCGAGGCAAAAGATAGTCCTCAACCGATTCGAGACGCTCTAGCCCGCCCCTCAGGAACAGCCGCAACTGCCCCTTAGATCGTCAGGGTCGGTCCACCGATGTGGATTATTATGCCTGAACACTACGTTTCCCCGCCCTTTGGGGCGTAAATGAGCCAACGAATGGCTCCATCGGACCCGGATCGTCCGATCTAACCGAGGCGCCTCGCAACAGCAACAACCACACAGGTGAAAAGTATATAAATGTCAGGGCTGGTAGGTCACTGACACCACCCTAGCTAGAAAGAAACGCATGCCCTCCCTGATGTCCTCTCCCGTTTTTGGTTCACAACCGGGGTGTGAGGCTCGCGAATTCACGTTACACAAAACTGTGCCACACAGGCTGTGCTTTGATCATCACCACAAGACTTTGCTTTTCAACAGAAGCCTCGATCAATTGCCGCTTAGCATGCCACACAGGCAAACCACTCTATGCAACCGATATCAGTCACACAGAATGAAATCCAATGTCAGACACACCATCCATTTACAAGTCCGTTCTGGGTCTGAACGAAACCGGAGGCACTTTCCTCGCATATCCATCGATCTCCAAGCACATCTGGACGACCACCGATTGATTCCCTCATCTTGGGTGTACAGCCCAATCAAGATCATCAGTAATCACCCAAACGATGTGAAGACTTCCGGTGTAACGTCCCGCATTTTTATCGGTTTGTATTTGAATATTTAAATCAGTTTAAATATTGAAATCATAATATAAGTGGATTTATATATTAATTAAAAATAAAGTTGAACGTATAAAAATATATATTAATTATAATCGAGCTCGTAATATCGCGGCAGTTCGTAATTTAACGTTCTGAACTTCAACTAAGTGTACAGAACCCGTTTTAAATCGGATTTCTACGAACAAGAAACGTTGGAATCTGTTGAACTGTATTTTTCTAACAGAAGTGAAAAACCAATATTTCGTGTTACAGATTGTGAGTTATGTCCAAATCAAATATTCAGAAAGTCGTTATGAAATCGTATATCGACCGTAACGGTTAATTTGATATAACTAGATATCGGTCTCGAATTCGGACAAGGTTCTTTTGGAACGTAGTGATAATTTAATTTTTAGAATTTTTCTGTAATTTTTAATTAATTAAATATGCAAATTTTTATTTGGAGTATTTTGCACCCTGAATCAGTATTTTGGGGTTTCACAAAATGAGTTAACCTACCGATATTATTATATTTTTGGGATCGTGGCACCTCGCTGGACATGACTGTATTTTCATTTCTGTCCGTAACAGTCCGTAAGTGAACAGAGTTCACACGATGGGTGCACCGTTTAACTAGGAATGGAAGCTTGATTTTTAAACACATCACGTTTCACGTATGAAACCAAGTACGTAGCATGAGCACCCATTAAATAATGGACGTCTAACAACAATGAACTATACAAATCTATGACAAGCACATGCCAATCCTATATGTACCCTATGAAATATTATGGCAGTCCTACTTAAGCAAAACCATATACACGTGATGTCCTATCTAAGGAAAACTTGTCTAACATATGGGGACCTATACCCCTCTAAACTTCACGGTGAGGAACATCATACCTACCCAAAGCCTTACACAGTCTACTTCACGCATTGTTGCAAATCAAAAGCAGCAAGACCTACCGACCTTCCCTAAACACAGAGTACGGTTATGCTCAGAACACTTCGAAAATGAAAGCCCACCCCAAACAAAACGTATAAGTTTATTTTACAGCGTTAATGAAAGGCTACCTCAAACAGTCTTCAGTGTTCTCATAGGAAATAAATATATAGGATAACCTACTAAACTTAGCTGTCTCTACACACCAAAAATACAGCTAGTGATGTGCCATCATACAGAAACATTGGTTCAAAGCAACAACCGTTAATGAAAAGAAACTCGACACAAGTACTGCACAGTTTTTACCTCGAGTTGTCAATCTAATGGAAATGAAATACCATACTGCAACCCATATTTTAGTGCTTTGTGCTTAAGGAAATCATGGAGACAAAGTAATTTACACAGCCCCCCTATGATCTGTCCTTGAAGCCGACCTATACATGTACTAATGCCTTGGCACCCAAGGCAACACAGCCTATATAAACGCAGTTAGGTTACTTCTCTTGTACAGAACAGAAATGGCAATCTAAATTCTTGTTGTTCTCCTCATTTTCTATTCTCTTATGTGCTCACTAGTTCTAACCCAGAACTTGAGTTTCCAATCTATATTATGGAAAGAAGTCTGCATGGGGGTATTTTCTTTTAATACTGGAGCTTCATTATAATAGCAAGGACATAGAATTCCACTAATACAATGAGTATGGCTATCGGTTGAAAGTTCTTCGAGATGCAAGGTCTGTTTGGTTTGACAAAGCAAGTGAAACGATGGGCGAATGAACTGTTCAAATGTACACTGGAGAGGGATTAAAACCTGGAGGTGTTTGGTGTGGCCATCTATGAGGAATTTTGGCGGTGAATTAAAGCATAGAAGGAGCAGACGTGTACTTTGTTTGGGTGACATAGGGGGAGCCTGGCGTTCGCATGCTGTCTTGGGGTGGTGCAAATTTGATGGCACTTATAGATATATATTTTTGGAATGGTGTGCTTACAGGAGGGAGCGTAAGCATTAAAGAAGTAGTAGAGTACATTCATGTTCATGAAGAAATGATGTAAGGAACCTGCTGCTAGTAAACGCGCATGGAATAAAGGATCGCTATGGTTGCCATAAAAGTTGGAAGGAGAAGTGTACAGGAGCGTAAGGTAATGATTCATTAAGTGTCAATTGTGTAGTAATCACTTACACTAACTGCTGATGTGATAGAATGGGGGTAAGCGCTTGCATTATGAGTTGTGTCTTCAACGTGCACATGCGAAGTTGGTAGAAGGGGTGTATGCGGTTTGGTCTTAGTGAGCGCAGGAGCTATAGGTGATAAAATCGGTTGAAGCATGGGTTCGATAGGATGGAATTTCAAAGGATAACGCGATAATTAAAAGAGGATTAAGAATCACGTAAAGACAATCACGATGGAATCGCAAGGAAGTTGGCTGCGTTATAAAGACGGATCGGAACCAGTAGAGCTCGTCGGAAAATATGGCGAAATAAAACGACTGATGTGAATCAACAGACGCAAATCGTTATTTAACGGTTAACGCGCAAAGGTGAGTAAATTCACTAACTTTGTTTTATTTAAAATATTTTATTTATATTTTAAATAATGGTTGAATGCTGTGTGATGGTTGTTTAGGCAGATTATGGTTAAATTGATTGAAATATTATATATCGTTGCATATATGTATACACACATCATTGGTTGGACTGATTCCATTGATTATAATATTTCCTGGTATGGAATCAGTGTTAATTTTTTACTAACATCGGTGGATGCAGGAAACCGGTTGGAGGAATCCAACCGGATTCCTCAATATTTATATGTACTGTTTGTTTATATAGATGCACTGTTTGAACCCAAATGACTTTTGAAACCTTGTGTTGATATTAGCGTTGAATGGAAATCCAAACGTTATTTTGATTTAATCAATAAATGAAATCGATTAAGAAAGTGGCAACAACCAACCAAAAATGTATCATTTGTTTTAACCGCTATTGTTTTACCAAAATCCCACCGTGTGCGAAGCACGTGTTTCACCATACTTACTAGATGATTTGGTAAAGTGGATTCTTATATTAATAAGATAAATAAGTAAGTAGGCGAAGATTAACTTGATGATTAATAACAAGGATTTATTGTTCTAAGAACAATTAAATGAGATATTTACAAATAGATTATGGATGATTACATATTAAGTAAGATTAGTTAGAATCGATTATTGTTTATTTAATAGCAAAAGAGATTATTTAGAAATAAATTATTATTTTTATAGTGATCGATACAACTAAAATTATTTGGATTAATTTATTCAAAATGAAAAGAGTTGTTAGAATTGATTAGTGGGTTAATCATGGCTAAATATTTATCAAGCAAACTGTTTTGATCAATAATTGGTTATTTAATTAAATTAGTTTGGGATGATTAATCTAATGTAATAAATTAACGAATAGTTGGTTTAGTTTAAATAAGATTTTAAAGTATAAGGGATTTGTCTAAAGAAGACAAAGCGAAGAGGAATGTTTAATAAGGGATTTGTCTAAGAAAGACGAAGCGGAGAAAAATGTTAAAATGGGTTTGAACAAGGAAGTTGAAGCTAATGTAAATAACCGAGTTTTCAAAATAAGGATATGGCGTCATAAAACCATATTTAAAATATAACAAGAAGTACGGTTGACTGATTTTAAAGTATAAGGGATTAGAGTTACGAACTTATATCTATTCTAAGGTAAGAACGTCGTCGATCAAGGTCTGAGAGGTAATTAAAATACCCCAACTTGAACGGCTTCACAATTATCGAGGGATGGTATTTGGTTTGTAACAGAAAGAGATGTTAAGATTTTTGTAACAGAAAGAGATGTCAAGATTTTGTAATAGAAAGAGATGTCAAGATTTTTGTAACGAAAGGAGATGTCAAGATTTTTGTAACAGAAAGAGATGTCAAGATTTTTGTAACGGTAAGAGATGTCAAAGATCAGTATAAGGTGGAATATAGCAGCGTATTTCAAGTATTTGAACTATAGCAATAAAACAACGCTGTTGACTAGGCTTAAGCGTGACTGTTATGTCGAGATTTGTTATAAAGAGGAATATTACAGCGTATGACGAGTTTTGAACTATAACGTTAAATTAACGCTGTTGGCTAAGCTTAAGCATGATTTTTATATAGCACTACTCTCTAGGGAATGTAAACAGTTTGTTTGAAATCCACTTATTCTAAAGTAATAAGTAACGATGATTGTCTAAAGAAATATAAGAACGAGTAGTGGAGATTCGTTTCAGAAAACGATGACATCATTTCGATGTTTGAAATATGATTAGAGTTAAATAACACTATTAGAAATGGGAACTATAATTCGACGATGATGAATGTTAAATAAAAGTGCCCATGGTTGTGTGATGATAATTATACATTTGATTGGATGTTTGTTTTTACTTCGATAGTTAAATAACCGACTATCGAAGTGTTTGACCATCGTTGTCAATACGGAGAGACCGGTTGGATATATTATCGAAAACCACTCCGTATAGGCATAAGCGCTGCGAATTTGATTATGCTGAAGGAAATTGAAGACGGAGTGAAATGCAAGGGTCGTCCTGTTTCAGAATGGTGGTTTCTGTTTGTCCAGTCCCAGGACAACTTGTATGGACGAATGTCTGACAGAGTATTCCTAACGGTCACATAAGACGATCTTTTCAAGGTATTACGTCTGGTGGCGGAGAAATTCGTTTCTCTTAGCTTTTATACCCGTAATATTTTTGGGAAGATCAACTAGTGATTTGACGGGTTTGACGATGTGGCATTCAAAGTATATGGTGGCCAGATGTTCTAAAAGATAGACGTAGCCTCAAGCTTCACAACCGGGAAATGACAAAATCGGGCAGGCAGCATGGCTATGTGGGTCGCTCCCATTAGGGTGTATAATCACCTATCTAGAGAAATTCCTTTTGTTTCTAAATCTATCGATTCTGCCCATTCGGGAACGGTGGTTTGAGTCCAACCGTTGGTGATATACATTCGATACACTCAAGCGAAATGAGTGGTCGGTCATGTGTGGGCCGGGTTGCAAGACGTTCTTGTTGAACCCAGGTGTATTCGCCTCTAGAGATACATCATCGGAAGGTGGTCCCATACCTTGTCATAGTTGGAATCCAATCTCCAATAAGCGCCCTGCGGTTTTTGATTTTATACTATGTATGTAGAGCGTGAGATGCAAGCGTTCTGCTATTTGGTTATTTACTTGATTAGACATTATTATAATATTACTGGATTTTGATATCAAAATATTTTGGGTTATAGTAAGGTAAAAACCGTCCGTGTTTATGTGTGGGATGGTCTTACTATTATCTTTTCTTTCAAAGGATTTTTGAAGTTAAACCATATGGTTGGAGTTTACTCACACCAGTCCCATGACTGACCCAGAGTTTATTTTGTTTTGTTTTTCCTAAACTCTTGGGTGCCCAAATTTGTACGGACAGTCAAGTGTTTCAGGTTTTACAGATACGCTTGAAGGAGCTAAAAGCAGAAGGCTTCACCGTTAGTATTTAGAGACTATTTCCGCTGTGATATGATGTATTGTACTCTGATAATGGTATGTATACACAATACAGTTTTGTATTTCAAAGTTATGTTATATAATATATTTTATTCGTTCCGCTGTGAGATTCGTGTTTACTCTGATTCTACTCAGTTGTGGTTTTTCTTCTTCTTCTATTCTATTAGTTCTATCTTTCTATCTCATCATCTAATTTCTTTCTATTAATGATCCGGTATTTTCGATGTCTGAACAGTCGACGTTGGGTTTTGTGTCGATTTTCGGAGTCTAAAATCTCCGGGTCGTTACAGTTGGTATCAGAGCTTAAGGTTAAGTGACTACCTTGGCTCTGTGGCGTAACTCAATTGAGATGGAGTCAGCAATACTCTAGATTGAGTTTGAGTGTATATATACGAGCGCGTATTTGTAAATTGGTATAAAAACTGTTTTATACTGTGTTGGTTAGTTTGGCGGGTGGTTTATGAATTCTGGTCGATACTAGATTGCAAACTGTATCGATAGGTGTTTCTAAACTCTTGAACAGAGTAATTCGACACGGTATGTTTTGAAAGAGGGTAAATGAAATAATTTTACCAAAAATATATTTTGGATATAAAGAAAGCTTGTATATTGGAATTATCTAATATATATTGAATGTGTTGGTTGGAATTATAATCGAATAGGGTTATAATTGAATTGGTTATAAAAAACCAGAATTTAAACAAAACTCTGGAAATTTGGAAAAGAGTTGGAAATAATGTTTGAATTTAATATATGAGAATTTTAAAATCCTGGGAGATTTGAAGTTATTTTCCAAGTACTGTGAAGATATTTTGAAGTAATTTCAAAGATAAAAGGGTTTGAAATGAGTATTAAAAAGTAATATAGTATTGAACTCGCTTTGATGGCTGGAAAATAAATTCTGATGATGACGGCCGCATTATCAGTGTTCGTTTTCGAGTTTCTAAGTGACGGATTACTACCAAAGATTTTGAATTGTTTTGAGGAAATAAGTTGATCAGAAATTCAAATGTTTTGAATTGTTATTATGATTTCATACTGATTTGAAATGAAAACCCCAGGAATTTAAATTCTAAAATTTAAAATTTACTTATGAAGTAAATAAGCAGAGAATTTAAATAATTTAAATAAAAGTGGAGTTGAACTGAAGCCAAGTAAATGGAGATCGTACCGGAATAAGGATTTGACTTGGCAAAGTAGTTGAGCTGTGAATTAAGATTTGGAATGGAACCGAATCTGGGGGTGAAATTTGATTATTGAGAAAAAAATTGAAATTTGAAATGGAGTTGGCTTGGATATAAGAGAATTATTGGTCAAGGATAAAAGATCCGATACAAGGATTGAGTTATGGGGATGTGAAGTAAGAAATTTCAACCAAACAGGTTGTGAGGAGTTAGAATTGTAGCATTTTCTCCATCTTAGCAATTTCGAGGACGAAATTATTTTAAGGGGGAAGGAATGTAACGTCCCGCATTTTTATCGGTTTGTATTTGAATATTTAAATCAGTTTAAATATTGAAATCATAATATAAGTGGATTTATATATTAATTAAAAATAAAGTTGAACGTATAAAAATATATATTAATTATAATCGAGCTCGTAATATCGCGGCAGTTCGTAATTTAACGTTCTGAACTTCAACTAAGTGTACAGAACCCGTTTTAAATCGGATTTCTACGAACAAGAAACGTTGGAATCTGTTGAACTGTATTTTTCTAACAGAAGTGAAAAACCAATATTTCGTGTTACAGATTGTGAGTTATGTCCAAATCAAATATTCAGAAAGTCGCTATGAAATCGTATATCGACCGTAACGGTTAATTTGATATAACTAGATATCGGTCTCGAATTCTGACAAGGTTCTTTTGGAACGTAGTGATAATTTAATTTTTAGAATTTTTCTGTAATTTTTAATTAATTAAATATGCAAATTTTTATTTGGAGTATTTTGCACCCTGAATCAGTATTTTGGGGTTTCACAAAATGAGTTAACCTACCGATATTATTATATTTTTGGGATCGTGGCACCTCGCTGGACATGACTATATTTTCATTTCTGTCCGTAACAGTCCGTAAGTGAACAGAGTTCACACGATGGGTGCACCGTTTAACTAGGAATGGAAGCTTGATTTTTAAACACATCACGTTTCACGTATGAAACCAAGTACGTAGCATGAGCACCCATTAAATAATGGACGTCTAACAACAATGAACTATACAAATCTATGACAAGCACATGCCAATCCTATATGTACCCTATGAAATATTATGGCAGTCCTACTTAAGCAAAACCATATACACGTGATGTCCTATCTAAGGAAAACTTGTCTAACATATGGGGACCTATACTCCTCTAAACTTCACGATGAGGAACATCATACCTACCCAAAGCCTTACACAGTCTACTTCACGCATTGTTGCAAATCAAAAGCAGCAAGACCTACCGACCTTCCCTAAACACAGAGTACGGTTATGCTCAGAACACTTCGAAAATGAAAGCCCACCCCAAACAAAACGTATAAGTTTATTTTACAACGTTAATGAAAGGCTACCTCAAACAGTCTTCAGTGTTCTCGTAGGAAATAAATATATAGGATAACCTACTAAACTTAGCTGTCTGTACACACCAAAAATACAGCTAGTGATGTGCCATCATACAGAAACATTGGTTCAAAGCAACAACCGTTAATGAAAAGAAACTCGACACAAGTACTGCACAGTTTTTACCTCGAGTTGTCAATCTAATGGAAATGAAATACCATACTGCAACCCATATTTTAGTGCTTTGTGCTTAAGGAAATCATGGAGACAAAGTAATTTACACAGCCCCCCTATGATCTGTCCTTGAAGCCGACCTATACATGTACTAATGCCTTGGCACCCAAGGCAACACAGCCTATATAAACGCAGTTAGGTTACTTCTCTTGTACAGAACAGAAATGGCAATCTAAATTCTTGTTGTTCTCCTCATTTTCTATTCTCTTATGTGCTCACTAGTTCTAACCCAGAACTTGAGTTTCCAATCTATATTATGGAAAGAAGTCTGCATGGGGGTATTTTCTTTTAATACTGGAGCTTCATTATAATAGCAAGGACATAGAATTCCACTAATACAATGAGTATGGCTATCGGTTGAAAGTTCTTCGAGATGCAAGGTCTGTTTGGTTTGACAAAGCAAGTGAAACGATGGGCAAATGAACTGTTCAAATGTACACTGGAGAGGGATTAAAACCTGGAGGTGTTTGGTGTGGCCATCTGTGAGGAATTTTGGCGGTGAATTAAAGCATAGAAGGAGCAGACGTGTACTTTGTTTGGGTGACATAGGGGGAGCCTGGCGTTCGCATGCTGTCTTGGGGTGGTGAAAATTTGATGGCACTTATAGATATATATTTTTGGAATGGTGTGCTTACAGGAGGGAGCGTAAGCATTAAAGAAGTAGTAGAGTACATTCATGTTCATGAAGAAATGATGTAAGGAACCTGCTGCTAGTAAACGCGCATGGAATAAAGGATCGCTATGGTTGCCATAAAAGTTGGAAGGAGAAGTGTACAGGAGCGTAAGGTAATGATTCATTAAGTGTCAATTGTGTAGTAATCACTTACACTAACTGCTGATGTGATAGAATGGGGGTAAGCGCTTGCATTATGAGTTGTGTCTTCAACGTGCACATGCGAAGTTGGTAGAAGGGGTGTATGCGGTTTGGTCTTAGTGAGCGCAGGAGCTATAGGTGATAAAATCGGTTGAAGCATGGGTTCGATAGGATGGCATTTCAAAGGATAACGCGATAATTAAAAGAGGATTAAGAATCACGTAAAGACAATCACGATGGAATCGCAAGGAAGTTGGCTGCGTTATAAAGACGGATCGGAACCAGTAGAGCTCGTCAGAAAATATGGCGAAATAAAACGACTGATGTGAATCAACAGACGCAAATCGTTATTTAACGGTTAACGCGCAAAGGTGAGTAAATTCACTAACTTTGTTTTATTTAAAATATTTTATTTATATTTTAAATAATGGTTGAATGCTGTGTGATGGTTGTTTAGGCAGATTATGGTTAAATTGATTGAAATATTATATATCGTTGCATATATGTATACACACATCATTGGTTGGACTGATTCCATTGATTATAATATTTCCTGGTATGGAATCAGTGTTAATTTTTGACTAACATCGGTGGATGCAGGAAACCGGTTGGAGGAATCCAACCGGATTCCTCAATATTTATATGTACTGTTTGTTTATATAGATGCACTGTTTGAACCCAAATGACTTTTGAAACCTTGTGTTGATATTAGCGTTGAATGGAAATCCAAACGTTATTTTGATTTAATCAATAAATGATATCGATTAAGAAAGTGGCAACAACCAACCAAAAATGTATCATTTGTTTTAACCGCTATTGTTTTACCAAAATCCCACCGTGTGCGAAGCACGTGTTTCACCATACTTACTAGATGATTTGGTAAAGTGGATTCTTATATTAATAAGATAAATAAGTAAGTAGGCGAAGATTAACTTGATGATTAATAACAAGGATTTATTGTTCTAAGAACAATTAAATGAGATATTTACAAATAGATTATGGATGATTACATATTAAGTAAGATTAGTTAGAATCGATTATTGTTTATTTAATAGCAAATGAGATTATTTAGAAATAAATTATTATTTTTATAGTGATCGATACAAGTGAAATTATTTGGATTAATTTATTCAAAATGAAAAGAGTTGTTAGAATTGATTAGTGGGTTAATCATGGCTAAATATTTATCAAGCAAACTGTTTTGATCAATAATTGGTTATTTAATTAAATTAGTTTGGGATGATTAATCTAATGTAATAAATTAACGAATAGTTGGTTTAGTTTAAATAAGATTTTAAAGTATAAGGGATTTGTCTAAAGAAGGCAAAGCGAAGAGGAATGTTTAATAAGGGATTTGTCTAAGAAAGACGAAGCGGAGAAAAATGTTAAAATGGGTTTGAACAAGGAAGTTGAAGCTAATGTAAATAACCGAGTTTTCAAAATAAGGATATGGCGTCATAAAACCATATTTAAAATATAACAAGAAGTACGGTTGACTGATTTTAAAGTATAAGGGATTAGAGTTACGAACTTATATCTATTCTAAGGTAAGAACGTCGTCGATCAAGGTCTGAGAGGTAATTAAAATACCCCAACTTGAACGGCTTCACAATTATCGAGGGATGGTATTTGGTTTGTAACAGAAAGAGATGTTAAGATTTTTGTAACAGAAAGAGATGTCAAGATTTTGTAATAGAAAGAGATGTCAAGATTTTTGTAACGAAAGGAGATGTCAAGATTTTTGTAACAGAAAGAGATGTCAAGATTTTTGTAACGGTAAGAGATGTCAAAGATCAGTATAAGGTAGAATATAGCAGCGTATTTCAAGTATTTGAACTATAGCAATAAAACAACGCTGTTGACTAGGCTTAAGCGTGACTGTTATGTCGAGATTTGTTATAAAGAGGAATATTACAGCGTATGACGAGTTTTGAACTATAACGTTAAATTAACGCTGTTGGCTAAGCTTAAGCATGATTTTTATATAGCACTACTCTCTAGGGAATGTAAACAGTTTGTTTGAAATCCACTTATTCTAAAGTAATAAGTAACGATGATTGTCTAAAGAAATATAAGAACGAGTAGTGGAGAATCGTTTCAGAAAACGATGACATCATTTCGATGTTTGAAATATGATTAGAGTTAAATAACACTATTAGAAATGGGAACTATAATTCGACGATGATGAATGTTAAATAAAAGTGCCCATGGTTGTGTGATGATAATTATACATTTGATTGGATGTTTGTTTTTACTTCGATAGTTAAATAACCGACTATCGAAGTGTTTGACCATCGTTGTCAATACGGAGAGACCGGTTGGATATATTATCGAAAACCACTCCGTATAGGCATAAGCGCTGCGAATTTGATTATGCTGAAGGAAATTGAAGACGGAGTGAAATGCAAGGGTCGTCCTGTTTCAGAATGGTGGTTTCTGTTTGTCCAGTCCCAGGACAACTTGTATGGACGAATGTCTGACAGAGTATTCCTAACGGTCACATAAGACGATCTTTTCAAGGTATTACGTCTGGTGGCGGAGAAATTCGTTTCTCTTAGCTTTTATACCCGTAATATTTTTGGGAAGATCAACTAGTGATTTGACGGGTTTGACGATGTGGCATTCAAAGTATATGGTGGCCAGATGTTCTAAAAGATAGACGTAGCCTCAAGCTTCACAACCGGGAAATGACAAAATCGGGCAGGCAGCATGGCTATGTGGGTCGCTCCCATTAGGGTGTATAATCACCTATCTAGAGAAATTCCTTTTGTTTCTAAATCTATCGATTCTGCCCATTCGGGAACGGTGGTTTGAGTCCAACCGTTGGTGATATACATTCGATACACTCAAGCGAAATGAGTGGTCGGTCATGTGTGGGCCGGGTTGCAAGACGTTCTTGTTGAACCCAGGTGTATTCGCCTCTAGAGATACATCATCGGAAGGTGGTCCCATACCTTGTCATAGTTGGAATCCAATCTCCAATAAGCGCCCTGCGGTTTTTGATTTTATACTATGTATGTAGAGCGTGAGATGCAAGCGTTCTGCTATTTGGTTATTTACTTGATTAGACATTATTATAATATTACTGGATTTTGATATCAAAATATTTTGGGTTATAGTAAGGTAAAAACCGTCCGTGTTTATGTGTGGGCTGGTCTTACTATTATCTTTTCTTTCAAAGGATTTTTGAAGTTAAACCATATGGTTGGAGTTTACTCACACCAGTCCCATGACTGACCCAGAGTTTATTTTGTTTTGTTTTTCCTAAACTCTTGGGTGCCCACATTTGTACGGGCAGTCAAGTGTTTCAGGTTTTACAGATACGCTTGAAGGAGCTAAAAGCAGAAGGCTTCACCGTTAGTATTTAGAGACTATTTCCGCTGTGATATGATGTATTGTACTCTGATAATGGTATGTATACACAATACAGTTTTGTATTTCAAAGTTATGTTATATAATATATTTTATTCGTTCCGCTGTGAGATTCGTGTTTACTCTGATTCTACTCAGTTGTGGTTTTTCTTCTTCTTCTATTCTATTAGTTCTATCTTTCTATCTCATCATCTAATTTCTTTCTATTAATGATCCGGTATTTTCGATGTCTGAACAGTCGACGTTGGGTTTTGTGTCGATTTTCGGAGTCTAAAATCTCCGGGTCGTTACAGTTGGTATCAGAGCTTAAGGTTAAGTGACTACCTTGGCTCTGTGGCGTAACTCAATTGAGATGGAGTCAGCAATACTCTAGATTGAGTTTGAGTGTATATATACGAGCGCGTATTTGTAAATTGGTATAAAAACTGTTTTATACTGTGTTGGTTAGTTTGGCGGGTGGTTTATGAATTCTGGTCGATACTAGATTGCAAACTGTATCGATAGGTGTTTCTAAACTCTTGAACAGAGTAATTCGACACGGTATGTTTTGAAAGAGGGTAAATGAAATAATTTTACCAAAAATATATTTTGGATATAAAGAAAGCTTGTATATTGGAATTATCTAATATATATTGAATGTGTTGGTTGGAATTATAATCGAATAGGGTTATAATTGAATTGGTTATAAAAAACCAGAATTTAAACAAAACTCTGGAAATTTGGAAAAGAGTTGGAAATAATGTTTGAATTTAATATATGAGAATTTTAAAATCCTGGGAGATTTGAAGTTATTTTCCAAGTACTGTGAAGATATTTTGAAGTAATTTCAAAGATAAAAGGGTTTGAAATGAGTATTAAAAAGTAATATAGTATTGAACTCACTTTGATGGCTGGAAAATAAATTCTGATGATGACGGCCGCATTATCAGTGTTCGTTTTCGAGTTTCTAAGTGACGGATTACTACCAAAGATTTTGAATTGTTTTGAGGAAATAAGTTGATCAGAAATTCAAATGTTTTGAATTGTTATTATGATTTCATACTGATTTGAAATGAAAACCCCAGGAATTTAAATTCTAAAATTTAAAATTTACTTATGAAGTAAATAAGCAGAGAATTTAAATAATTTAAATAAAAGTGGAGTTGAACTGAAGCCAAGTAAATGGAGATCGTACCGGAATAAGGATTTGACTTGGCAAAGTAGTTGAGCTGTGAATTAAGATTTGGAATGGAACCGAATCTGGGGGTGAAATTTGATTATTGAGAAAAAAATTGAAATTTGAAATGGAGTTGGCTTGGATATAAGAGAATTATTGGTCAAGGATAAAAGATCCGATACAAGGATTGAGTTATGGGGATGTGAAGTAAGAAATTTCAACCAAACAGGTTGTGAGGAGTTAGAATTGTAGCATTTTCTCCATCTTAGCAATTTCGAGGACGAAATTATTTTAAGGGGGAAGGAATGTAACGTCCCGCATTTTTATCGGTTTGTATTTGAATATTTAAATCAGTTTAAATATTGAAATCATAATATAAGTGGATTTATATATTAATTAAAAATAAAGTTGAACGTATAAAAATATATATTAATTATAATCGAGCTCGTAATATCGCGGCAGTTCGTAATTTAACGTTCTGAACTTCAACTAAGTGTACAGAACCCGTTTTAAATCGGATTTCTACGAACAAGAAACGTTGGAATCTGTTGAACTGTATTTTTCTAACAGAAGTGAAAAACCAATATTTCGTGTTACAGATTGTGAGTTATGTCCAAATCAAATATTCAGAAAGTCGCTATGAAATCGTATATCGACCGTAACGGTTAATTTGATATAACTAGATATCGGTCTCGAATTCGGACAAGGTTCTTTTGGAACGTAGTGATAATTTAATTTTTAGAATTTTTCTGTAATTTTTAATTAATTAAATATGCAAATTTTTATTTGGAGTATTTTGCACCCTGAATCAGTATTTTGGGGTTTCACAAAATGAGTTAACCTACCGATATTATTATATTTTTGGGATTGTGGCACCTCGCTGGACATGACTGTATTTTCATTTCTGTCCGTAACAGTCCGTAAGTGAACAGAGTTCACACGATGGGTGCACCGTTTAACTAGGAATGGAAGCTTGATTTTTAAACACATCACGTTTCACGTATGAAACCAAGTACGTAGCATGAGCACCCATTAAATAATGGACGTCTAACAACAATGAACTATACAAATCTATGACAAGCACATGCCAATCCTATATGTACCCTATGAAATATTATGGCAGTCCTACTTAAGCAAAACCATATACACGTGATGTCCTATCTAAGGAAAACTTGTCTAACATATGGGGACCTATACTCCTCTAAACTTCACGGTGAGGAACATCATACCTACCCAAAGCCTTACACAGTCTACTTCACGCATTGTTGCAAATCAAAAGCAGCAAGACCTACCGACCTTCCCTAAACACAGAGTACGGTTATGCTCAGAACACTTCGAAAATGAAAGCCCACCCCAAACAAAACGTATAAGTTTATTTTACAGCGTTAATGAAAGGCTACCTCAAACAGTCTTCAGTGTTCTCGTAGGAAATAAATATATAGGATAACCTACTAAACTTAGCTGTCTCTACACACCAAAAATACAGCTAGTGATGTGCCATCATACAGAAACATTGGTTCAAAGCAACAACCGTTAATGAAAAGAAACTCGACACAAGTACTGCACAGTTTTTACCTCGAGTTGTCAATCTAATGGAAATGAAATACCATACTGCAACCCATATTTTAGTGCTTTGTGCTTAAGGAAATCATGGAGACAAAGTAATTTACACAGCCCCCCTATGATCTGTCCTTGAAGCCGACCTATACATGTACTAATGCCTTGGCACCCAAGGCAACACAGCCTATATAAACGCAGTTAGGTTACTTCTCTTGTACAGAACAGAAATGGCAATCTAAATTCTTGTTGTTCTCCTCATTTTCTATTCTCTTATGTGCTCACTAGTTCTAACCCAGAACTTGAGTTTCCAATCTATATTATGGAAAGAAGTCTGCATGGGGGTATTTTCTTTTAATACTGGAGCTTCATTATAATAGCAAGGACATAGAATTCCACTAATACAATGAGTATGGCTATCGGTTGAAAGTTCTTCGAGATGCAAGGTCTGTTTGGTTTGACAAAGCAAGTGAAACGATGGGCGAATGAACTGTTCAAATGTACACTGGAGAGGGATTAAAACCTGGAGGTGTTTGGTGTGGCCATCTGTGAGGAATTTTGGCGGTGAATTAAAGCATAGAAGGAGCAGACGTGTACTTTGTTTGGGTGACATAGGGGGAGCCTGGCGTTCGCATGCTGTCTTGGGGTGGTGCAAATTTGATGGCACTTATAGATATATATTTTTGGAATGGTGTGCTTACAGGAGGGAGCGTAAGCATTAAAGAAGTAGTAGAGTACATTCATGTTCATGAAGAAATGATGTAAGGAACCTGCTGCTAGTAAACGCGCATGGAATAAAGGATCGCTATGGTTGCCATAAAAGTTGGAAGGAGAAGTGTACAGGAGCGTAAGGTAATGATTCATTAAGTGTCAATTGTGTAGTAATCACTTACACTAACTGCGGTTGTGATAGAATGGGGGTAAGCGCTTGCATTATGAGTTGTGTCTTCAACGTGCACATGCGAAGTTGGTAGAAGGGGTGTATGCGGTTTGGTCTTAGTGAGCGCAGGAGCTATAGGTGATAAAATCGGTTGAAGCATGGGTTCGATAGGATGGCATTTCAAAGGATAATGCGATAATTAAAAGAGGATTAAGAATCACGTAAAGACAATCACGATGGAATCGCAAGGAAGTTGGCTGCGTTATAAAGACGGATCGGAACCAGTAGAGCTCGTCAGAAAATATGGCGAAATAAAACGACTGATGTGAATCAATAGACACAAATCGTTATTTAACGGTTAACGCGCAAAGGTGAGTAAATTCACTAACTTTGTTTTATTTAAAATATTTTATTTATATTTTAAATAATGGTTGAATGCTGTGTGATGGTTGTTTAGGCAGATTATGGTTAAATTGATTGAAATATTATATATCGTTGCATATATGTATACACACATCATTGGTTGGACTGATTCCATTGATTATAATATTTCCTGGTATGGAATCAGTGTTAATTTTTGACTAACATCGGTGGATGCAGGAAACCGGTTGGAGGAATCCAACCGGATTCCTCAATATTTATATGTACTGTTTGTTTATATAGATGCACTGTTTGAACCCAAATGACTTTTGAAACCTTGTGTTGATATTAGCGTTGAATGGAAATCCAAACGTTATTTTGATTTAATCAATAAATGAAATCGATTAAGAAAGTGGCAACAACCAACCAAAAATGTATCATTTGTTTTAACCGCTATTGTTTTACCAAAATCCCACCGTGTGCGAAGCACGTGTTTCACCATACTTACTAGATGATTTGGTAAAGTGGATTCTTATATTAATAAGATAAATAAGTAAGTAGGCGAAGATTAACTTGATGATTAATAACAAGGATTTATTGTTCTAAGAACAATTAAATGAGATATTTACAAATAGATTATGGATGATTACATATTAAGTAAGATTAGTTAGAATCGATTATTGTTTATTTAATAGCAAATGAGATTATTTAGAAATAAATTATTATTTTTATAGTGATCGATACAAGTGAAATTATTTGGATTAATTTATTCAAAATGAAAAGAGTTGTTAGAATTGATTAGTGGGTTAATCATGGCTAAATATTTATCAAGCAAACTGTTTTGATCAATAATTGGTTATTTAATTAAATTAGTTTGGGATGATTAATCTAATGTAATAAATTAACGAATAGTTGGTTTAGTTTAAATAAGATTTTAAAGTATAAGGGATTTGTCTAAAGAAGACAAAGCGAAGAGGAATGTTTAATAAGGGATTTGTCTAAGAAAGACGAAGCGGAGAAAAAAGTTAAAATGGGTTTGAACAAGGAAGTTGAAGCTAATGTAAATAACCGAGTTTTCAAAATAAGGATATGGCATCATAAAACCATATTTAAAATATAACAAGAAGTACGGTTGACTGATTTTAAAGTATAAGGGATTAGAGTTACGAACTTATATCTATTCTAAGGTAAGAACGTCGTCGATCAAGGTCTGAGAGGTAATTAAAATACCCCAACTTGAACGGCTTCACAATTATCGAGGGATGGTATTTGGTTTGTAACAGAAAGAGATGTTAAGATTTTTGTAACAGAAAGAGATGTCAAGATTTTGTAATAGAAAGAGATGTCAAGATTTTTGTAACGAAAGGAGATGTCAAGATTTTTGTAACAGAAAGAGATGTCAAGATTTTTGTAACGGTAAGAGATGTCAAAGATCAGTATAAGGTGGAATATAGCAGCGTATTCCAAGTATTTGAACTATAGCAATAAAACAACGCTGTTGACTAGGCTTAAGCGTGACTGTTATGTCGAGATTTGTTATAAAGAGGAATATTACAGCGTATGACGAGTTTTGAACTATAACGTTAAATTAACGCTGTTGGCTAAGCTTAAGCATGATTTTTATATAGCACTACTCTCTAGGGAATGTAAACAGTTTGTTTGAAATCCACTTATTCTAAAGTAATAAGTAACGATGATTGTCTAAAGAAATATAAGAACGAGTAGTGGAGAATCGTTTCAGAAAACGATGACATCATTTCGATGTTTGAAATATGATTAGAGTTAAATAACACTATTAGAAATGGGAACTATAATTCGACGATGATGAATGTTAAATAAAAGTGCCCATGGTTGTGTGATGATAATTATACATTTGATTGGATGTTTGTTTTTACTTCGATAGTTAAATAACCGACTATCGAAGTGTTTGACCATCGTTGTCAATACGGAGAGACCGGTTGGATATATTATCGAAAACCACTCCGTATAGGCATAAGCGCTGCGAATTTGATTATGCTGAAGGAAATTGAAGACGGAGTGAAATGCAAGGGTCGTCCTGTTTCAGAATGGTGGTTTCTGTTTGTCCAGTCCCAGGACAACTTGTATGGACGAATGTCTGACAGAGTATTCCTAACGGTCACATAAGACGATCTTTTCAAGGTATTACGTCTGGTGGCGGAGAAATTCGTTTCTCTTAGCTTTTATACCCGTAATATTTTTGGGAAGATCAACTAGTGATTTGATGGGTTTGACGATGTGGCATTTAAAGTATATGGTGGCCAGATGTTCTAAAAGATAGACGTAGCCTCAAGCTTCACAACCGGGAAATGACAAAATCGGGCAGGCAGCATGGCTATGTGGGTCGCTCCCATTAGGGTGTATAATCACCTATCTAGAGAAATTCCTTTTGTTTCTAAATCTATCGATTCTGCCCATTCGGGAACGGTGGTTTGAGTCCAACCGTTGGTGATATACATTCGATACACTCAAGCGAAATGAGTGGTCGGTCATGTGTGGGCCGGGTTGCAAGACGTTCTTGTTGAACCCAGGTGTATTCGCCTCTAGAGATACATCATCGGAAGGTGGTCCCATACCTTGTCATAGTTGGAATCCAATCTCCAATAAGCGCCCTGCGGTTTTTGATTTTTATACTATGTATGTAGAGCGTGAGATGCAAGCGTTCTGCTATTTGGTTATTTACTTGATTAGACATTATTATAATATTACTGGATTTTGATATCAAAATATTTTGGGTTATAGTAAGGTAAAAACCGTCCGTGTTTATGTGTGGGCTGGTCTTACTATTATCTTTTCTTTCAAAGGATTTTTGAAGTTAAACCATATGGTTGGAGTTTACTCACACCAGTCCCATGACTGACCCAGAGTTTATTTTGTTTTGTTTTTCCTAAACTCTTGGGTGCCCAAATTTGTACGGGCAATCAAGTGTTTCAGGTTTTACAGATACGCTTGAAGGAGCTAAAAGCAGAAGGCTTCACCGTTAGTATTTAGAGACTATTTCCGCTGTGATATGATGTATTGTACTCTGATAATGGTATGTATACACAATACAGTTTTGTATTTCAAAGTTATGTTATATAATATATTTTATTCGTTCCGCTGTGAGATTCGTGTTTACTCTGATTCTACTCAGTTTTGGTTTTTCTTCTTCTTCTATTCTATTAGTTCTATCTTTCTATCTCATCTTCTAATTTCTTTCTATTAATGATCCGGTATTTTCGATGTCTGAACAGTCGACGTTGGGTTTTGTGTCGATTTTCGGAGTCGAAAATCGCCCCTGGTCGTTACATCCGGTCTTCAACCACCGTCTTCATCTTCGACTTATCGTCGTATCAGTTATTCAGAATGGGATAAACCCGGTCTTTCCGAATAACTTGCGTATATTTTAAATAAGTGTTACACAAACACAACATACGCCTCATTCCAATTCATCAGTCACTAACCGTAAATTAACAAGAGAATAATTCCCCAAATATTAACCCCGAAGGCCGAAACCAACATCAGATCAATATCCAGAAAACCATTCTACTTGGCTAACCGACAGTTAGTTTCTAAATTTCACATTCATAGGGAAAGGTTCCCATTAATTTTATCCAAGATAAATTCCTTGAATTTATTCACTAATCTCCTTTTGAATTTCGATTCAACTAGTCGAGATTAACGATCCTTACCGAAGTAATCATTGGTTTTAATATCCCAATCCCAACCTATTCATCCCATGAAGTAAAACAGGTCTTACTTCATATCTAACACCACGGTGTTATCGGTAAATTCAATTACCATTTCACGTTCAAATCTAATTAAAGATTTAACTAACGCCTGGAGCAAAAATGGTGATACTCCATTCTCGATTATTTCAATCTAATTAAAGATTCATTAAAACTCCACTTAGTTTTAATCTGTGACTGGGTTAAAGAATCAGTGTCATTTAAAACACGGATCACGATAAACCCAAAATCACATCACATTAATTATCGGGTTAAAGAACAAGTGTTATTTAAAAACACTGTTCACGATAAACCCAAAAATCAATTCGAATTCAATTCCAATTAAATATTATTTAATTGGTACACTTCATTAAATCTAAATAAAAAGATTTAATCTTTTCTCAACTGGGCTTAAGAACAGTGTTAATAAAGACACCTTTCACGACAAACCCAAATCACATTTGATATTAAATACAAGGTTCTGAATAGAAAATATATCGGCTTATATTCAATATCAGATTCTACGACCAACAGATATCGTATTGGAAATAACGATATATATATCTATATCTTTCAAATTTCCACAACAACATCTGTATAATCGCGAAATCCAACATCGAAATATTCCGAAGACAATTTCGATTCAAATCCATTCCAATGCAATCATTGGAAATTCTGGTTATTTTCAAAACCATTTCAAAGTCAATTTATTTATTTAAAAATAAATAGAATTATAATTCTAGTTCAAAACTAGTTCATTTCGATAAAAATCTATTTTTATCTTTTCAAATACGGAGTTTTTCATCCCAATTCTTCACAAATCATTTCTTATGATTTTACACAAATTATTACTATTTTTAAATAATTTTATCAAGGCCTGTACAGTCGATTTCCATCAACGGCCATCGAACTGCACTTACAGCAACCTTTTTCAAATTTGATTTGGACATAATTCCAAATCGAACCGTTAGATTTCAAATTTCTAATATTCGTTAGAAAGCTCTTTTCGATACGAACCCAACGGTTCCGTTTTCAGGAGAATCCGACGGTCGGATCTCCCGCAATATCCGTTCGAAGTCAATGGTCGAAATTCGCGAACTGCCGCGGCGCGGCGCGTTCTATTCAGGCCATTATATTATATATATAATATATATAATATATACTTCGTCGATTTGAATGAAGAACGGGGGGGGGGGGGTGCTGAGAGATAAAGGAAATTTTATAATTTATTTAATTATTATTTTTAATTCTCAAAAAGCAACTTTTATTTTCGACCTCGAAACGAGACCCACCGCCTGTCGTCCCTAGTGTTTTACCCCCATTCCGAACACAATGGGATACGTATCGTAAGCTGATTCGATCATTTCGATCAGTTTTCGTCAAATTCAACATATAACTCTATATATTGAATTTGAACGCGCATTTCAATTTACTGGGGTCACATACTAACTCGAAAAATTCCAGAAAAATATTTTCTAGTTTCGTATTGACGATACGGTCCTAACAAAACTAGTTTCGTCGAATTTTGAGACCGTTTGAAAAATGGCCATTTTCCAGTCGATTAAAATCAACTAAAACTGGTCAAACGCGTTTTCCTTTGCCACGCTCACATATTGATTCGAAAAATAATGAAATTTGAAACCTAGCAATAATTTGACATCACGGACCCAACAAAAGTGGTTTCGTCGAAATCCGAGATCGTTTGCAAAATGTCCATTTTTAAGGGCTTGAATTCCATAGTGACTATTCAGAATTTTCAACTGGACATATCTTCTGATCCCCGCTATGAAATTTCGATTTTTCGGATTCGTTGGAAAGATATTATCAATTAGATCATAATGTTTTTGGTTTCACTAAAATCCGATTTGTTTTGCACCCGGAACATTCATTTGAAGTTTGAAATCGAATTATCGAACTACCGCGCCATTTTCAATTCCTTTTATAAATATAAATAAATATTTATATTCTAACGACGAACTATATAATATATATGTTCGAATTCCGTTCAACATAAATTTCTCGTCGATATTATTTAAAATAATTCATTTTAAATAATCAAAATTCGCTAAAATTGCCAAAATAAAATTTTTAAATTGGCCCAGATTTCCGAGTTGTTACAATCTCCCCCACTTAAAACTTTTCGTCCCCGAAAAGGAACAAAGTCGAAAGTGGTTTGATTAATCAACTCTACGTTCGATCTGGCTTTCATTCTCCAACTTTTCAGTTTCTGAGAATTTTCAAATTCTTCAAAAATTTGGCTAACACCCTAAATTTTCGAAAAATTTCGCCATAACCTCCCCTGCACCGGGAGCCACGGGAAAATCCCGAAATTGCCATATAGGCCTTCTGATCTCAAAAAGAAAAAGAAAAAGCCAAGCGGCTAGCCAATAGGCTCATAAAATCATCATCACCCAAACAAAACAGTAAATTATGTAGTAAACATGTACCTATTTGTCGGGCAAACAAATTTTATTCTCTGCTCTAGCCTCTTTGCTATGACCTGTTCAATGTAAGCACATGTATATGCAAGCAAATGCGACTAATTTTCAATACAAGTCAATATTTGATACAATTAGGCGTAATGGTTGAAAATTATCAAACAAATAAACAAACAATACAAACATCAATCCATTAGTTGATTAGCTTTTGAAATTCATAACTTTGATACATAGTCAAAAATCAGATTTTTGATGCTAAATCACAACAATAGGCCCTATCTAATTTTGGTTCTCACACCAGCCAATAGGAAATATATAGATATTACACGTTCGTCACTCGAATATAAATTCTGATGATGATATATCAATCATCAGAATCACCCCCGGGCGACTAGAGTGTAATTCTATATCTATCCAGTATATTAAAACTTCAAATACACGTTTGCAAGGCGTATATGCAAAATCTTTATATACTGGACTGTCCTAATCAATATAAATAAATAATCAAATACGAATGATTGATTTAGATTTTCAAAACAAAATTTGTTTTTCACTTTAAAAATATACTCTTCACACTCGTTCTAGGATACTACTGATCCCATCTCTAACGAGTCATTCCCGTTGGATATTACTAATCCAGTTTCTGATGAATTCTTTCGTATGGTTCTAATGTGCCTTGTTCTCTGAGCTTTGTAAACCAAAGCTCTGATACCAACTGTGAAAACCCGTAACTTCCCCAGTGAGGAATGCGCGGATAGTTCGAGAACAAGCCACATCAGAACGCAGACGGAAGAACATTTCATTGTATATTACAACAATGCACCAGAATACAAGAATATACAGAGTATAAATGAATATTACACAGAAATATCAGAGATTTAAATTACATTTAAATACATAGCAGCGGAAAATAATACAATACACAACTAGAAGAGATACACGGATACAAAGCTTTCCGGATATCGTTCCAGCTGTAAACCAGGATCCTGTGAATATAAATCTGCAAAACCAAAACTACTAGCTGCCCGTGTCAAAATAGGGGCACCCAGAGTTTAGGTCAAAACAATAAACTCCAGGTCAGTCATGGGACTGGTGTGAGAACGAAAACAGTTATTAATCTTTATTTTAAAGTTAGGTAAATCAAGGGACCACGCCGTATAACACAGAACGGGTTTCCTCCCAAGAATACCAGTGCATAAAAAAAACAACGCAATGCTAAATAAAGAAAATGAAGCTGTTATAAGACCTAGGTCCTATCACACAATGCAACGCAAGTCGGGGGATAGGGTTTTCCCTTATAACAGCCAAAGAATGCTTAATACGTTTTAAAACAAATCATTTGATACTATTATCAGTGTATAGTGTATAAAACAATCTTCGAATCATAAGTATCAATCATAGGCGGCATGGGTACCATATATCATGTCACCATACTAGTTCTACAATTAAAACCGCAAATGTCACGTATTTGGAAATTGGATTTCCATCTATGAACCGAGGCAAAAGATAGTCCTCAACCGATTTGAGACGCTCTAGCCCGCCCCTCAGGAACAGCCGCAACTGCCCCTTGGATCGTCAGGGCCGGTCCCCTGATGTGGATTATTATGCCTGAACACTACGTTTCCCCGCCCTTTGGGGCGTAAATGAGCCAACGAATGGCTCCATCGGACCCGGATCGTCCGATCTAACTGAGGCGCCTCGCAACAGCAACAACCACACAGGTGAAAAGTATATAAATGTCAGGGCTGGTAGGTCACTGACACCACCCTAGCTAGAAAGAAACGCATGCCCTCCCTGATGTCCTCTCCCGTTTTTGGTTCACAACCGGGGTGTGAGGCTCGCGAATTCACGTTACACAAAACTGTGCCACACAGGCTGTGCTTTGATCATCACCACAAGACTTTGCTTTTCAACAGAAGCCTCGATCAATTGCCACTTAGCATGCCACACAGGCAAACCACTCTATGCAACCGATATCAGTCACACAGAATGAAATCCAATGTCAGACACACCGTCCATTTACAAGTCCGTTCTGGGTCTGAACGAAACCGGAGGCACTTTCCTCGCATATCCATCGATCTCCAAGCACATCTGGACGACCACCGATTGATTCCCTCATCTTGGGTGTACAGCCCAATCAAGATCATCAGTAATCACGCAAACGATGTAAAGACTTCCGGTCTTCAACCACCGTCTTCATCTTCGACTTATCGTCGTATCAGTTATTCAGAATGGGATAAACCCGGTCTTTCCGAATAACTCGCGTATATTTTAAATAAGTGTTACACAAACACAACATACGCCTCATTCCAATTCATCAGTCACTAACCGTAAATTAACAAGAGAATAATTCCCCAAATATTAACCCCGAAGGCCGAAACCAACATCAGATCAATATCCAGAAAACCATTCTACTTGGCTAACCGACAGTTAGTTTCTAAATTTCACATTCATAGGGAAAGGTTCCCATTAATTTTATCCAAGATAAATTCCTTGAATTTATTCTCTAATCTCCTTTTGAATTTCGATTCAACTAGTCGAGATTAACGAACCTTACCGAAGTAATCATTGGTTTTAATATCCCAATCCCAACCTATTCATCCCATGAAGTAAAACGGGTCTTACTTCATATCTAACACCACGGTGTTATCGGTAAATTCAATTACCATTTCACGTTCAAATCTAATTAAAGATTTAACTAACGCCTGGAGCAAAAACGATGATACTCCATTCTCGATTATTTCAATCTAATTAAAGATTCATTAAAACTCCACTTAGTTTTAATCTGTGACTGGGTTAAAGAATCAGTGTCATTTAAAACACGGTTCACGATAAACCCAAAATCACATCACATTAATTATCGGGTTAAAGAACAAGTGTTATTTAAAAACGCTGTTCACGATAAACCCAAAAATCAATTCGAATTCAATTCCAATTAAATATTATTTAATTGGTACACTTCATTAAATCTAAATAAAAAGATTTAATCTTTTCTCAACTGGGCTTAAGAACAGTGTTAATGAAGACACCATTCACGACAAACCCAAATCACATTTGATATTAAATACATGGTTCTGAATAGAAAATATATCGGCTTATATTCAATATCAGATTCTACGACCAACAGATATCGTATTGGAAATAACGATATATATATCTATATCTTTCAAATTTCCACAACAACATCTGTATAATTGCGAAATCCAACATCGAAATATTCCGAAGACAATTTCTATTCAAATCCATTCCAATGCAATCATTGGAAATTCTGGTTATTTTCAAAACCATTTCAAAGTCAATTTATTTATTTAAAAATAAATAGAATTATAATTCTAGTTCAAAACTAGTTCATTTCGATAAAAATCTATTTTTATCTTTTCAAATACGGAGTTTTTCTTCCCAGTTCTTCACAAATCATTTCTTATGATTTTACACAAATTATTACTATTTTTAAATAATTTTATCAAGGCCTGTACAATCGATTTCCATCAACGGCCATCGAACTACACTTACAGCGACCTTTTTCAAATTTGATTTGGACATAATTCCAAATCCAACCGTTAGATTTCAAATTTCTAATATCCGTTAGAAAGCTCTTTTCGATACGAACCCAACGGTTCCGGTTTCAGGAGAATCCGACGGTCAGATCTCCCGCAATATCCGTTCGAAGTCAATGGTCGAAATTCGCGAACTGCCGCGGCGCGGCGCGTTCTATTCAGGCCATTATATTATATATATAATATATATAATATATACTTCGTCGATTTCAATTTAAAACGTGCTTTATAAATCGTTTTAAATTCATTTTCAAAACGGTTTTAACTTCATATTCAATTTCAAATCAAAATTGAATATTCCAATATAAATTCGTTTTAAATTCATTTCAAGTCGATTTCAATTTAAATTGATTTCTAATTCAATTTCAGTTCGTTTTCAATTCAATTCCAATTCGTTTTCTATTCAATTTCAATTTGAATTCATTTCTATTCAATTTCAATTTGAATTCATTTCTATTCAATTTCAATTTGAATTCATTTCTATTCAATTTCAATTTGAATTCATTTATATTCAATTTCAATTTCAATTCATTTCTTTTCGAAAAATCAGATTTTGAAATCACTTTCGATATTCATTATAAAATGAATAAAATCGATATAAATATCGTTCACGTCAAAATGGCGTCAATCTAATCAATACAGCTTCATATATTCCTATTTTCAAATATTTCTCTTTTCAAATATTTCTATTTTAAAACTGGAATGAGGCCCAATCCATCACCATATAACGTTAATTATATGGATTTTCTACAACACATGTATACAATAACAACGATGAATAATCAACCATCATCCAAAGTGCATTCTACACTGTATAAGCATCAAATATAAATATTCAACGCTTATAACAGTCTGTCAATCAATCGATCGACATACAACTAAACAATCGGGATTAGTGTACGTCAAATATCATCCCAATACCCGTGTGGGGTTTCAAACAATCAAACACATATTTTATTTGTGCAGTTGGGCGATGTGTAAAATTTATCGTCCCAATCAATATCAGTCAAATGTATGTATACAAACAAATCGTCCGATTTGTTTATTTTTATTTCATTTCATATATACGTTAAAATACTAATTTTAACTATATAAAATATTTTCCGCTATAAAATATTTTATTTCATTTCACATCACATCACACAATCAACTACACATCAAAATCAAACAAACAAGCATACAAGCCGTCCATGGTCTGTGGACGACGGGTGTCGGGTGCTACTAAACACCGTCTGCATCCTAGTATATATTTCAACTAGAAAACTAAATTAAAGAGTGAGAAATTCTCATAGATTTGCTAATCCAACTCCACGACTCTTCTTAGGTAGAAATCTTCGTCGTTCTTGCCTCTTATCACTTTCTTTGCCCGTATTCTCTACATATGTAAAAATCACATTTTTACTTCGCTATTCAATAAATAAAAATCGAATTTTTACTTTGCTATTCAATATATAAAAATCGAATTTTTACTATGCTATCCAATATATAAAAATCGAATTTTTACTTCGCTATTCAATATATAAAAATCGAATTTTTACTATGCTATTCAATATATAAAAATCGAATTTTTACTATGCTATTCAATATATAAAAATCGAATTTTTACTATGCTATTCAACATATAAAAATTGAATTTTTACTATGCTATTCAATATATAAAAATCGAACTTTTACTATGCTATTCAATATATAAAAATCGAATTTTTACTATGCTATTCAATATATAAAAATCGAATTTTTACTTCGCTATTCAATATATAAAAATCGAATTTTTTACTATGCTATTCAACATATAAAAATCGAATTTTTACTTCGCTATTCAATATATAAAAATCCTTCTTTTACTTTGCAAATCAATGAACAAAAATCCTTCTTTTACTTTGCAAATCAATGAACAAAAATCCTTCTTTTACTTTGCAAATCAACGAACAAAAATCCTTCTTTTACTTTGCAAATCAATGAACAAAAATCCTTGTTTTACTTTGCAAATCAACGAACAAAAATCCTTCTTTTACTTTGCCACATATTCAAAAATCATGTTTTTTTAATCCTTAACGCATATAAAGATCCTACTTTTAGTCATATACATGTATAAAAATCAGACCTTTAAGTTACATGAATAATTGAAAACGAAATTAAAACTCACGGTGGAGTTTGAAGTGGAGATGACGGCTTCGGAGACTGACGGGGCTAGAGGAGCTGCGCCGGTGGTCGGGGATGGAGCTGAGGGGGCTCAGCAGCGTTGGAGGAGGTCGAAGAGGGCTTGGCGGCACTTAGGGTTTGTGGGTCTTCAATGCACCTAGGAGAGAGAGGATCAAGAGGAAGAGGGGGGGCGCCTGGGCGGATGCGGGGTGGCGACGCGGAGGGGCACCGCCGGCAGGAGCAGCGCGCGATGGCGCTTCTTTTTTTTTTCTTATCTCGGGTTGATTTGAATGAAGAACGGGGGGGGGGGGGGGGGGCTGAGAGATAAAGGAAATTTTATAATTTATTTAATTATTATTTTTAATTCTCAAAAAGCAACTTTTAGTTTCGACCTCGAAACGAGACCCACCGCCTGTCGTCCCTAGCGTTTTACCCCCATTCCGAACACAATGGGATATGTATCGTAAGCTGATTCGATCATTTCGATCAGTTTTCGTCAAATTCAACATATAACTCTATATATTGAATTTGAACGCGCATTTCAATTTACTGGGGTCATATACTAACTCGAAAAATTCCAGAAAAATATTTTCTAGCTTCGTATTGACGATATGGTCCTAACAAAACTAGTTTCGTCAAATTCTGAGACCGTTTGAAAAATGGCCATTTTCCAGTCAATTAAAATCAACTAAAACTGGTCAAACGCGTTTTCCTTTGCCACGCTCACATATTGATTCGAAAAATAATGAAATTTGAAACCTAGCAATAATTTGACATCACGGACCCAACAAAAGTGGTTTCGTCGAAATCCGAGATCGTTTGCAAAATGTCCATTTTTAAGGGCCTGAATTCCTTAGCGACTATTCAGAATTTTCAACTGGACATATCTTTTGATCCCCGCTATGAAATTTTGATTTTTCGGATTCGTTGGAAAGATATTATCAATTAGATCCTAATGTTTTTTGTTTCACTAAAATCCGATTTGTTTTGCACCCGGTACATTCATTTGAAGTTTGAAATCTAATTATCGAACTACCGCGCCATTTTCAATTCCTTTTATAAATATAAATAAATATTTATATTCTAACGACGAACTATATAATATATATGTTCGAATTCCATTCAAAATAAATTTCTCTTCGATATTATTTAAAATAATTCATTTTAAATAATCAAAATTCGCTAAAATTGCCAAAATAAAATTTTTAAACTGGCCCAGATTTCCGGGTTGTTACACTATGTTTTGGTTCTCACACCAGTTAATTAGAAATATATAGATATCCTACTTTCGAAACTCGAACATAACCATTGATGATGCTAGCAATCATCAAAATCATCTCTTGGCGACTTGAGTGTGATTCTATATCTATCTAGTATAATTGAGACTTCGAATACACGCGGATTAAACGTTTATTAAAAATCTTCTTATACTGGATAGTCCAAAATCAATATAAAATAAAATACTAAAATATGTAGAATAAGATATAATTTTCAAAATTAAATTTGTTTTTTTTTATAAATAGTACTCCTCTAACTCATTCTAGGATACAACGGATCCTATCTCTAACGAGTCATTATTATAGGAAGTTACTAATCCTATCTCTAATGAATTCTTTCATTTGGTTCCAATGTATCTTGTTCTCGAGCTTTGTAAACCAAAACTCTGATACTAAACTGAAACGACCCAAACTTCCCCCTCACGAGAAAGCCCAGATTGCTTTGAGAACACGACTCATCAGAATACAAACAATAGAACATTTCATTACTATTACAACAATTACATCAGAGTACAAGCATATATCAGAGCATGAATAAATATTACACAGCGGAAATACTTCAACTACCACAACTGTAAGAGTTACACGGATACAAAGATTTCCGAATATTACTCCAGTTGTACTCCAGGATCCTGGGAAAAGAAATATCCGCGAAAACCAAAACTACTAGATTTCCGTGTGGAAAATATGGGCACCCAGAGTTTAAGTAGAAACAATAAACTCTGAGTCAGTCATGGGACTGGTGTGAGAACTAAAACAGTTATTAAATATTTACATTAAAAGTTGGGAAATCATGGGACCACGCTGTATAACACAAAACAGGTTTACTCCACATAAATCTCAGTTTAAAATAAAACAACGCAATGCTTTTTTGGAAAATGAAGCTATTATAAGACTCAGGTCCCATCACACAATGTAACAGCCGGAGGATAGAGTTTTCCCTTATAATAGCCAAACATGCTTGGTACATTTAAAATATTTTTTTTTGATATTACTATAAGTGCATAATGCATAATGTCAAGATCAACTTCAAATATAAATGTATCAATCATAGACGACATAGGTACCATATATTATGCCGCCATACAGGTTTACAATTTAAAACTGAAAATCGCGTATTGGAAATTGGATTCCATCTTTTATTCGAGATAAGGGATTGTACTCACCAATTTGGAGACACTCTAGAAAATGCCTCAGGACTTGGACATTGGCGAGCCCTTGGAATCAGTAGGGTCGATCCACACTTACTTTAGTGGATTAGTTATTCCTGAACACACATTTCCCGGTCCTATCGGACCTATCTCTTGGTCAGTAGCTACCAATATCTGAGGCGCCTCGCAATCCATCATCCACATAAGTAAAAATTTCTGGGCTAAATACCATGACACCGCTCCAAGTAGCTAGAAAGAAACGTCGTGTTCTCCCTACGGTCACTAGCCAGTTTTTGACTTATACCGGGTGTGAGGCTCGCGAATTAACGCTACACAAAGCTATTCTATTTAAAGTTGTGCTTTGATCATCAACCAGAAGACTATCCTTTTCAACAAAAGCCTTGATCATTTGCATCCTAGCATGCCACATTGACAATTCACGCCATACAACTGATGTCTATCAATATAACCACTAAGTTCGTACGTCTTAGAGAAGGGTGTTAAGCAAGAGAATAAATTCTCGGCCACCAACAGATATATATATATATATAATATAAATCAATCAACACAGAATGAAATTCAATGTCAGACACACATCCATTTACAAGCCCATACTTGGTCTGAACGAAACTGGAGGCACCTTATTCCTCATCCCATATGTCCAATACAGAAGAGAGGTTCTCGCATATCCAGTCGATCTCTAAGTACGTCTAGACGATTACCACTTATTACCTTGTTTTGGGTGTACAGCCCAATCAAGGCATCAGTAATCATCCAAACGATTGAAGATCTCCAGTCTTCAACCACCGTCTTCATCGTTGATTTTTAGTCATCGTATTAGTTATTCAGAATGGGTTAGGTCTTTTCGAATAATTCATGTAATTTATCATCAATAATCAAGTGCTATAAAAACACATCCTATGCCTCATTCTAATTAAGAATATTCTTTTATTCCAATATTCACATCTTTAAGGAAAGGTTCCCATTAATTTTATCAAAGATAAATTCCTTTAAATTTATTCTTTAATCATCCTTTCGATATCAATTTCAAAATATTTTATTATATCTTTTAAATATTTTAAATCAAATTAAGGTTTATAAAACTGGTCGGGGTTATCGAGCCTTACCGAAGTAATCATTTATTTTTCCAATCCCAGCCTATTCATCCCATGGAGGAAAACTGGTAGTACCTCATATCTAACACCCACTGTGTTATCGGTAAAATTAATTACCATTTCACACTTAAATCTAATTATAGATTTATCTATTGCATGGAGCAAAACTGGCGGTACTCCATTCTCGATCATTTCCTTGAATTTGGCAATTTTAATTAGCTCATTCCCCTTTCAATCTAATTAAAGATTTATTAAAACTCCAATTTGATTTTTAATCCCAAAAATCATTCCTTTATGATTATTCAACTTTAAGAAATTAATCTTGTCTTTAACTAGGTTAAAGAACTGATGTCATTTAAAACACAGTTCACGATAAGCCCCAAAATCATCTTCCATCAAAATGGGTTCTTCACGGAAATCATAACAGTATATAATCGATATAAATTTTCATAGCAGACTAATGATTTAAATGGAATAACGGCAAGGTCTTTCAAATTCCATAAATAGTATTGGTCTTCCTTCATGGAACTCATTTTGATTATTACCAACTCGAATTCCATTCAATTCCAATTTAGTATATTAAATTGGAAAATCTTATATTTGGAAATTTTCCATTAAATCTTAATTAAAAGATTTATAAATTCCAAATCATAACTTTACTGTTAATCAGGTTAAAGAACAAATGTTATTTAAAACATTGTTCACGATAAGCCGAAAATTCAATTTGATATTAAATACAAGGCTCTAAATAGAAATTATATTGGCTTATAATTAATATCAAATTCTGAACCTAACGGATGTCGTATTGAGAATAATGATATCTGTATCTTCCAAATTCCTCAACAATATTCATATAATCACGCAATTCAATAACGAAATATTCCAAAGATTATTCCCATTTAAATCCGTTTCCATTTATACATTGGAAAATTCTGGTTATAACAAACCATTTACAAATCCAATTTATTTATTTAAAAACATTGGATTATTATTCTAGTTAATAACTAGTTCATTTCGATAAAAATATATTTTATCTTTTCAAAACTTGGAATTTTTCATCTAAAATCTTTCCAAATCACTAATTATGATTCTACACAATTTTTCCATATTTTTAATAATTTTATTAAGGCCCCTTACAGTAGGTTTCCAATATTTGGTAGGTAGAGATCATCATGAGCTACAATATTTGCTTTATGAGTTTGGGCTAATTGTTTACGGATTGGAAGATATAAATTGTTTTGTGTTAGGGGTCTTATTTGCAAAATTTCAGAGGAAGAAGAAGGGGTTGCTACGTTTCTGAAAAGAGAAAGTGGATTGAGGGTTTGTGGAGGGAAAAGATATTACATAGTAAGGGGTTATGATTTTTAATTATTTTCTTTAGTTAGCGCTCTCTTCGTTCGTCTTTTAGCGATGCCACGTCACACCCGAACCCCGTTGGCGATGAAAATTGACATGCTGCTTTGTCTTGATGATACAGTCCCAATGAAACTGGTTTCGTCGAATTCCGATTCCGTTTGCTCAAAAAGCCCTGTTTCTAGCTTAAATGATTGATCGATTCACAATTTATTGTGCATGGCCACATACTAGCTCCAAAAATTATGAAAATTGGAATCTAGCAATAATTTGACATTTCGGATCCAACAAAATTGGTTTCGTCGAAAACAGAGGTCGTTTGCCGAATGGCTATTTTTAAGGGCTATATATAATTTAAAAATATATAAAAATTCCATAGCAACTATTCTAAATTTTAAACTAGACATAACTTTCAATTTATAAAGTGAAATCTCAGTTTATTACATTCGTTAGAAAATTACAGTTCAAAATATTCCAACATTTCTTGTTTTACTGAAATATGATTTATTTTGAATTCTATACATTCATTTGAAATTTAAAATCGAATTTTCAAACTACCGCGTCATTTCAAACTCCTTTTATAACTAAATTAAATTCTTATGCTCTAATTTTGATTAAAATAAAATTTAAATCATTAATTCTCAAATTAAATCATTTTAAACCTTAACCATTAAAATTGCTAAAATAAAAATTTTACAGTTACCGTACCGTTTTAACTGGTATACTGATTTCAATCAAAAATGGTTACCGATCAATTGGTAATAGTAAGTTTGCTTTTATCGTAACAACCCTAATAAATTCTGATCAACCAAATGACATCTTTGTACGTCGCTCTTGGAGTATTTGTAATAATTATATTTCATTTGAACTTGGACATGGTTTGATATTATGAAATGAAAGTGAAAATTTATAATGAAAACTATTCTGAAAATTTTAATATTTATGTGCCTATAAAGTTAATGATGATATCAACTAATCTCATTTTATCATTAAAACATAATATTATTGATGAACATGACATCAAAAATGGAGGAAGTTACAATTCTATTCCAATTGCTATTTTATATTGATGGTATATTCTATATATGGTCTGACACATGCTTTATTTAAATAATACTTCGAATTTTCTGAGGCATCATAGGTTTATGGATAAAATAATCAACTTGTGTGACTGCTTGGCACAGAAGATGATAACTATATATTATAGAGTTGAGTATCATTTGGTGTATAATGTACATTTAGCTACATGCGTTACTGAGACGCCTTGCAATATATTTCTATGTATATTTTTGATGATAGTGGACATTTGAATATTTTATAGACCTACTTGAACCTGTATGTATTTTATAATATATTTTATCGTCACGTTAATGACTTTGTGTTTTCTGTGATAAATTTTAAATTTTGTATTTTTCTATCCAGTTATGCATATATTTGTTGCTTAGTATTGATGTTGAATATGAATAGATGAGTCGTTTATTCGATTTTAAAATATGTGTTAGCGTTAGTCAAAATATTCACGTATGACAAACTAGCCTCTTCTCATTCTTTGTATCATCAAACATTATTACCTAATAACACTATTTTTCTTATACGGATACAGACATGGGACATTACAAATAGTTTCGTTGAAAAATTCATTTTTAATTTTTTTCTTTTATCTAATGCAATGAGAAGCACGCATCGATAATTTTGGCTGCATTTTCCTCCATCCATTTTTGGATAGGTTTTTTTTTGAGATATATGAAGATGATGAAGAAGCCATTAATTTTTGGAGACAAAAGATGATAAATTTTGTTTTGATTTGAACCGAATAAAGGAGAATGTTTAGCATGACAATTTTTACATTCAACGTATTTGGATACGTTAAACATAGAAATTAAATCCAGGGATAACTGTGGTAATTTTAGTGTTGATTCGCCTCCTCTCCACATGCTCACTTAATTTTTACAATAAGTCAAACATAAAAAATGATGTTGGTTTTCCCCTCAGCTTGCTCACTTGTCTACTTACCGCTAAAAACCAACCACTTATTCGCACCCACACCGTAAATCAGATAGATATTCAGTATGTGGTACCATTTCTTTATCTCTATTTGACACGTAGCCAACATATTCCAACTGTTGAATACAGTTTCATATATCTATTTAACATAGGACTATTAATTTATTTTGTTTGAATGCTCGTTGTCCATTTGTGTCTATAGTTTAACATTTTCCATGTGAATTCGTTCGATTTTCATTTAAATCATGAGTTAGCACATCATAATTTGTACAAGAAGAAAATCTAATTCGATCCATGTTCATTCCAATTCATCTGGATTTCTTATAATCAATGTATTCATTGTGTTATTCAAAACATTTATGACATTTGCTCAATTGGTTGGATGAGTAAAGATCCATATGATGTTTATACTACAGTAGTATTAATCGGCATTTTGGTTCGGTTACCAAAAGCAGTCCAGGCCTACACAACTCGGCACATCGCATGCTTCAACAACCCAAAAGTGTTGCCAGCATCCTTAAGAATCAAGCCAAGACGGGTTCGCATAACAAAATTCGTCACGTGTAATGACCCACATTTCCATAACATCAGAGTTGACTATATACATCATACGTCCAACCCAAATATCACGAAAATACGAAACATTTTTTTTTAGAAGAAAGAGGTAGAAGAAGAACAGAAATAACAACACAGAATCTCACATCGCAGCGGAACAAATATAATATATCATATCTTTGAAATACAAAATCTTAACTGTATAACATACACTTATCAGAGTACAATACTTACAACACAGCGGAACAACACTATAACTAGATAACGCAGAAGCCTCCTGCTCCAAGCTCCTTTAGATATATCTGAAAAATCCTAAACTACTTGACTGCCCGTACAAATTTAGGCACCCAAGAGTTTAGGTAGAACAAAACAAATAAACTCCGGGTCAGTCATGGGACTGGTATGAGTAAACAGTTTTAAACAGTTTCAGAAACTAAATGATATCTCATAAGACCACGCCGTAACACGGAACGGGTTTTTCCCTTATGAGAATCCAAACACTTGATTTAACTTTATATCAAAACTCTTTTGATATTATAATAATGTCTAAATCAAGTAGATAACAATCTAGTGGAACGTTTGCATCTCACGTTCCACATATATATACAATCAAAACCGCAAGCACGTATTGGGTAATGGATTTCCAACTATGACAAGGTATGGAACCACCTTCCGCTGGTATATCTCTAAAGGAGAATACACCGAGTTCAACAAGAACATCTTGCAACTCAGCCACACATGACCGACCACTCATTTCGCTTGAGTGTATCGAATGTATATCACCAACGGTTGGGATCAGCAACCGTTTCCCGAATGGGACAGCATCGACAATAGATTTTTAGAAGTAAATGAAACTCTAGATCAGGTGATTATACAGCCTAATAGGTGCGACCTACATAGCCATGCTGCCTGCCTGATTTCTGTCATTTACCGGTTGATGAGGCTAGAAGCTACGCTTTATCATCACACAAGATTCACTTCGAATGTCACATCGTCAGATCCATCGAAAATCACTAATTGATGTTTACAACAGTACATTACGTGTCAGCTAAAAGAAGTTTCCTTCTCCGCTTCCACTCTTGGTACGGTTGAAGAAATCAATGTACGTGACCTTTCTGGAAATACTCTGTCAGACATTCATCCATACAGGTCACCCAGGAACAGGATGAACCGAAGGCACGATTTCTATTAATAGAAAAAGTCCTTGCACTCTACTCCGTCTTCGATTATCTTTATATAATCTGATTCGCACGCTACTGCCAATACGGAGTGGTTCTTTGGATAATAATCCAACCGGTCTCTCCATATTGACAACGATGGTCAAAACTTCGATAGTCTGTGATTTAACTATCAAATAAAAACAAGTGTTTCGATAGTCGATGATTTAACTATCGAATAAAACTAGTGTTCATCCAAACATCCAACAATCACTAAGCCTTTAATTAATATTCCATTAATTAAATCACTTCTCTATTTCTTTATCAATATTTGTTAACCAAATATTTTCAATAACCATATTGGCCTTTTACGTTATTTGGAAAACATTTCCGAATATCGCCGTCCTTTATTTTCTAAACTTTAGAAAATATATGCTAGTTATAATTGGAAAATATTCCAATTACTTATCTCTTTTCCGATCTCGTTTATTTCTATACTTAGGAAATATTTAACATCTATTTCCCAGCTTACATTTATTTGGGTTAAAATGGATGTTGTGTAAAACATCGTTACGACAACCCAAATACTATATTCAACTAACTCTTATCTAACATTGATCTTCGAGCCTGAAATCTTACTATTTATTTGTTAATAATGAAATCAATCGAGTTGGGGTATAACTACCTCTCAGACCTTGACTGAATAACATTTATAACGTCAAAACAGATATGACTACTTACTCGAATAATCAATACCATACCACTACTTCTTCACTTTTAAACACATATATACTTTCTCTTTCTATTCTCACTAGATTTTATTCTAGACTTTCTTTTTTATTATACTATTCTATTTCTAAGTTTGTTTCCTTATCGACTACTATATATATTGATACGTTGATTTCTAACTATCAAATTATCTTAAAAATATTCTATCTCCTTAAATTCCCGGAAAAATTCGCCATAACCTCCTTTGTACCGGGAGCATCGGGAAAATCCCCAAACTGCCACACAGGCCTTCTCCAATCAAAAAGAAAAAAGAAAAGCCAAGCGGCTAGCCGATACGGCGCATAAAATCTCATATATGAATTAAATACGTACCTTTTTGTCGGGCATTCTATTTATATACCTTCTAACACTTTATTCCAAACCTGTCTCCTGTATATATGTCTATACCTGTTCAATCTATTTCAACTATACCAATCGTTTTAACTAAATTTGTTAATTAAATCTGTTAATTAACTTCTTAGTCTAATCCACTTCTTTTTATCCAAATCTATTATCTTCTCTTATTCAAATCCTATAATATAAATCCCATTTGAATTCTATATTCAAATTCTATATTATAAATCCCATTTGAATTCTATATTCAAATTCTTACAGTATAAATCCCATTTGAATTCTATATTCAAATTCTTATAGTATAAATCCCATTTGAATTCTCTGCATTATTAATAAACAACGTTTATAACTTCTATTCAAATCCCACCTTTCCATTTATAAACAACGTTTATAAATTCAATTCAAATCCCACCTTTTCATTTATAAACAAAGTTTATAAATTCAATTCAAATCCCACCTTTTCATTTATAAACAAAGTTTATAAATTCGATTCAAATCCCATATTTTCATTTATAAACAAAGTTTATAAATTCGATTCAAAACCCACCTTTTCATTTATAAACAAAATTTATAAATTCGATTCAAAACCCACCTTTTCATTTATAAACAAAGTTTATAAATTCGATTCAAATCCCATATTTTCATTTATAAACAAAGTTTATAAATTCGATTCAAAACCCACCTTTTCATTTATAAACAAAATTTATAAATTCGATTCAAATCCCATATTTTCAATTATAAACAAAGTTTATAAATTCGATTCAAATCCCATATTTTCATTTATAAACAAAGTTTATAAATTCGATACTCGTTCATATATATTCAAACAAGTTAATATTTTCTATAGTTCATTTAAAATTCAAATTCTATTTATAAAAATAGAATTCCCTTTTTAAATCTCAAATACCTTTTTTGATATTTTTATAAGTCAATATTCAAGCCCCAGGGATATTTTAAACAATCAAATCAACCAATTTTCAATCATTTGATTTTTAACACATCATATATGAATATATATGAAATCAAACAAACAACAAACAGATAATATATTTTTAAGGAATCCAGTTGGATTCCTCCAACCTGTTTTCCTGCATCCACAGACGTTAGTCAACAAAATAATACCCATCCTGCTTCGATGCAGGATATCGCGGTATAGAAGGTCATCCACTAATCATAGCGTGGGGCGTATAGGGTAATCATCCGCTATGGTACCGCGGGCATCCGCTAATGAGACTGCGGGAATCCAACCAATCATCAACCCAATATATATATATCCTAAATAACTAATATATATTTTAAAACAATCAAACAGCATTCAAACAAGCACAGACAATTATTTTTAACTATAAAAATAATAATTTCTAAATAAATGGTGAGTGGGGTTTACTCACATTGATTTTTATCATCGGATATCCTGATCTTAAGTCAGATTTAAAGCAAAATTCCAGCTATCTCCAAGATTCTCAACCATATTCTAACTCGAATACCTTACTGCTACATGCTAACCCACCTTGTTTCCATGACTCCTAAACCCGACTTAGTCGCTCTTCTTCCATGATTCAAAATCCCTCTTTGTCGAGCACCAACCACTCAACTATCCCCCAACCTTGCATCACCAGGAAATTAAAACTTCAGCTAACTCATTCAAAATCATCTGAAAGTACCAATGCCTTAAATATAGAACTCGCACCTCCTCAAATTGGACAACCATTCCTTCACCATCAAATTTGCCTCCTACTGACTAACTCTAGGCACTGTACTAACTTTCGCCCTTCCTTTTGAATACCATCGCACTTCCCTTATCAGTCAGACAAATTTGTATGCTTCCAGTCCCCTTGTAACCACCTCGTTCTCCACTTTGATCCCTAATCTCCCCCAACCTTCAACTGTCGACATTCAACCCCACTGCGTCGCACAAACTCCAGCATCACGGATCTGTGAAAACTTGGATCGAACGATGACTGAGTCCCCACTGAAAATCGTGAGTGTCACCATCGCTGTCGAACATTAGTTCATAATGCCCACCTTTCATCCCGCATTGAATTTTAGACCCTGACAGTCACAATCGCACCCAACTAAGTCACTGTCGAGAAGCCCTCCTTCACCCCGACGTTGTCGAACATCACGCTACCCCCAAATCGCAGTAACTTACCCTTTAGTTCGCGCCCACACAATACTCTCAACGCTCATTCGAATCCTTGAGATCCTCCCCATCGTTGCTTTTCAAAATCCTTGCTCGTGGTTTATTTGATTTGAACGGATTTCGTTTTTAAGTAAAGAAAGGAACACGACCATTTTTATTGATTTCAAAATCCTCCTTTTGATTCTTGCGTTGAGCCTTAACACCATCTCGATTTAAACTGTGTAGAGCTTTTGATCTGTGGAAATAAAGGGAGCACCGTGTGTTTTTATTTTGTGGACTATAAGAAGACCACAGTTGTTTTAATTTATGGAGGAGAAGGGGGGTACGTGGTTTAATAACGTACTAATGATTTTATTTATTCATTTTATTTTCCTTTGAATTGAACCAGGATCCTTTAAATTAAATACCCATGATGTCGAACTCCTTTCTGAACCCAACAACTGTCAATTCTAGGGTAAAACCACTATTCTGAACCCAATGGGATAAGTATCGAAGTCCAGTTCGATCATCCGGAACAGGTATTAATTTAAATTGATTTAAATTAAATTTCAAACCAAATTAATTTCTTCGATAATTCAATTAATATTATTCTTCAAATTCAAACAGGAGTTCGAATTGATTATCTGAACTGTTTCTAATTCAGTGTTTGACTTCGAATTCAGTTATTTGCTAATTCCTTATTTTGATAATTTAATATATACGATATTAAATTTAAAAATCGATATTTAAATCGATAACATAAGTATAAAAATTCATTTATATTATCCACCCAATATTTAAATCCATTCTAAATATTTAAAATTAGTTGGTCGAAATCCCGGGTCATTACAATCTTCCCTACTTAAAAAAATTTCGTCCTCGAAATTGCTAAGGTAGAAAAAGTGCTACAAACCCATTAACTTTTCAAAACTTATTTATGTTGATACTCAACATTTCAAATTTCCTTACGTAACTCTCTTTCGAATAAATCCCTATTCGATAACTCCTCCCTTCGAATAAATATATTCGATAATCTCTCTTTCGAATAACTAGATTCGAAAACTTCTTCGAATCAACTATATTCGATTTACTCTATTTAATTTACTCTTATCAATTAACCCTATTTGATTAGTTTTTTCCACTTAATTCCTTCCGAATAAGCTATATTCGATAACTCCTTTAACTCTATTCGAATAAACTATATTCGATTAAACTCCATTCGCTTGACTCTAGATCGCAGCGATCACAATGGTTACGCCTGATTCCCTCAGGAAACATCTGACCGCCCTAGGCTATCTGCAGCCCTGCGAATTACGCTAGCAGTCGTACGAAATGGCAACTTATCCTGAGTAATTATGTTTGACTAACTCTATCTTAATAACTATATTCGATCAACTTTAATTAAATAACTAACATTCAATTAAATCCTAATTCGATTAACTATGTTCAATTCACTCTATCTGGTTAACTCTAAATTTGAATAACAAATATTCGATAAATTCTAATTGAATAACTAATATTCAATTAACTCTACAGATTAATCCTAACTGATCAACTCTAACTAGTTAATTCTTACTCTAATCGATTTATTCTAACTCTAATCGATTATCTCTAACTCTAATCGACTTCTCCTATTCGAATAACTCCTATTGGATAACGTTTATTCATTTATAAAGATTTACTTTTAGTAACGGTTCTTCACTTTATAAATGTTCTCTTTAATAACGTTACTTCACTTATACAAGTGTTGTGTACTCCCTTCTATTTAAAACTATGGGTGTTAAAAACCAATATCTCTCCTCTATATAAGTTCAGACTTATATATTCCATTTATCGAATGATAAATATTTAATTTAATTTATAAATTAATCTTTTCTATTTATCTGTTAAAAACAGATTTCCATTTTCTATCCATCTTCTAAATATTCCTTTGATTAAATTCTATTTATTTAACAAATAAATATCTCATTTATAACATTCTATTTATTTAACAAATAAATATTTCCATTGAATCTATTTGTAAATGTTTTTACAAATATTTCCTTTTAAATTCTATTTGTAAATGGTTTTTACAAATATTTCTCCTTCTATTTGTTTGACAAATAATTTCCTTTATATTTGTTTGACAAATATAATTCCTTTTAACTCTTTTGGTTTTCCTTTATTCACACCCAATTCATATTTCATTCACATTGATTTTACTCAATTTATTCATTTCGATCCATTTAACTTACTTAAGTTAAATTTAATTTCAATCATTCAAATTCCCATCAACTAGTTGCTAATTAACCGTTTTGCTTAGTTCACCCTTTTATTTGAATATAACTTGTTCAAATATATGTCAACTTAATTATAATTAATCTAATAATATTTTCAACTCGAGTTATCTATTCGATTTGAATATAAATTCTCAATATCTTTTACTTATCCAAAAACCCAATTTCGATTCAAATTTCCCTTAACTAATTATTTTCCAATTTAGTTAATTCTATTTAACCATTTAATATATGATTTTTGTCTTAAAAATCATTTCACTTACTTCAGTGGAGTTCTTATTTATCTTATATCTCCAGTCTGGATTTTTCTAGTGCCAACTTGGATTTTATTTCCTAAAAGTCCTTGTATTTATTTAATTAAACCGTTATGGTTTTATAATGGTTCTGGCGCTGCTTTTCTAAAAATTTGATTTTGATATAACTCAAAATCTATACGACGAAATCCAGATTTTTCTCTTTCATTAGAAAACTATTGTTCAACCGGTCCCGACGATTCTTGTTTCAAAGAATTCCGACTTCAATTGAGTTCTGTATACTAAATTGAAGTTCGAATCGCCAATTTTCGAACTGCCGCGCTATGGCGAGCTTGTTTTAATTATATTTATAAATATAAACATTTTAACTTTGATTATAATAAATTCAACTCCATTCTGATATATTTTTAATATATATCAAATCCATTTTTCCATTTTAACATAATATTCCCGATCTATTTCACTTCTTTATATTCAAATCCTATATATTTACAATATTCAAATTCCATTTGAATTTCTTTATTCAAACTCTATATTGTTTCCTTCTATTCAATTTCTATTTGAATTTTCTTCTATTCAAATTCATTTGAATTCCTCATCTTCAAATTCTATTTGAATTTCTTATCTTCAAATTCTATTTGAATTTCTTATCTTCAATCTCTATTTGAAATCCTTTATTCAAAAACCCATTTCAAATCCCTTATTCAAATTCCATTCGAAATCCTTTATTCAATTTCTATTTGAATTTCTTATCTTCAATTCCCATTTGAAATCCTTTATTCAATTTCTATTTAAATTACTTTGTTCAATTTCTATTTGAAATCCTTTGAATTTAAATTCTATTTTAACTTTATATTTTCTTTGAATTCTAATATTCAACCTCCACTTTATATTCTCTTTGAAATTCTATTTAACCAAATTCCATTTGAATTATAATATTCAAATCTCTATTTGACTTTTCTTTATTCAAATCCATTTGAATTCCTTTGAATTCAGATTCCATTTCAATTTTTCTTATACAATTTCTATTTGAATTATATATATATTCAAATTCCTTTTCACTTCTATTTGAAATCTATATTCCCATTTCCCATTTCAAAATTCCTCTGAAGTAATATAAATATATACATATATTTATATCTATACCAAGTTCAAAACATTTGAATTTTCAAACAACTTGTTTCTTTTCAAACAAATTTCCATCAAAACTTTTCTAAGGCAGCAATTTATCACTTAGAAACTCGAAAATGAACACTGGTGATGTTGCGACCATCATCAGAATTATTTCCCAGCCACTGAAGTGAGTCCAGTGCTATATCACTTGACATTCATTTTGAAAAAATATTTTCCCAAACTCCCAGGATTTTAAATTTTGAATTCTGGTTGGAATTCAATTTCAATTTATCACATTTGTATATTTGATTTCATATACAAATCCTATTGGTTATATATAACTATTTCTGTTTTTATAATCTAATTCGATTATAATCCTAACAATCAACTCAACTATTTAAAAACAATATCGTGTCCAATCTTCTGTTCAAGTGTTTATAAACTCCAATCGAAATCATGGCGTCCCACGATTCGACCAAAATTTATAATCCACTCAACAGACAAATCAACACAATATAAAACAGTTTTTATATCAAATAACAAATACGCTCTCTCGTATATATATACGCTCAACTCATTCTAGGATACTACTGATCCTATCTCTAATGAGCACATTCCAACAAGCCTAGGTATTCGCTCAACCTAAGCTCTGATACCAACTGTAATGACCCACATTTCCATAACATCAGAGTTGACTATATACATCATACGTCCAACCCAAATATCACGAAAATACAAAACATTTTTTTTTAGAAGAAAGAGGTAGAAGAAGAACAGAAATAACAACACAGAATCTCACATCGCAGCGGAACAAAATATAATATATCATATCTTTGAAATACAAAATCTTAACTGTATAACATACACTTATCAGAGTACAACACTTACAACACAGCGGAACAACACTATAACTAGATAACGCTGAAGCCTCCTGCTCCAAGCTCCTTTAGATATATCTGAAAAATCCTGAACTACTTGACTGCCAGTACAAATTTAGGCACCCAAGAGTTTAGGTAGAACAAAACAAATAAACTCCGGGTCAGTCATGGGACTGGTATGAGTAAACAGCTTTAAACAGTTTCAGAAACTAAATGATATCTCATAAGACCACGCCGTAACACGGAACGGGTTTTTCCCTTATGAGAATCCAAACACTTGATTTAACTTTATATCAAAACTCTTTTGATATTATAATAATGTCTAAATCAAGTAGATAACAATCTAGTGGAACGTTTGCATCTCACGTTCCACATATATATACAATCAAAACCGCAAGCACGTATTGGGTAATGGATTTCCAACTATGACAAGGTATGGAACCACCTTCCGCTGGTATATCTCTAAAGGAGAATACACCGAGTTCAACAAGAACATCTTGCAACTCAGCCACACATGACCGACCACTCATTTCGCTTGAGTGTATCGAATGTATATCACCAACGGTTGGGATCAGCAACCGTTTCCCGAATGGGACAGCATCGACAATAGATTTTTAGAAGTAAATGAAACTCTAGATCAGGTGATTATACAGCCTAATAGGTGCGACCTACATAGCCATGCTGCCTGCCTGATTTCTGTCATTTACCGGTTGATGAGGCTAGAAGCTACGCTTTATCATCACACAAGATTCACTTCGAATGTCACATCGTCAGATCCATCGAAAATCACTAATTGATGTTTACAACAGTACATTACGTGTCAGCTAAAAGAAGTTTCCTTCTCCGCTTCCACTCTTGGTACAGTTGAAGAAATCAATGTACGTGACCTTTCTGGAAATACTCTGTCAGACATTCATCCATACAGGTCACCCAGGAACAGGATGAACCGAAGGCACGATTTCTATTAATAGAAAAAGTCCTTGCACTCTACTCCGTCTTCGATTATCTTTATATAATCTGATTCGCACGCTACTGCCAATACAGAGTGGTTCTTCGGATAATAATCCAACCGGTCTCTCCATATTGACAACGATGGTCAAAACTTCGATAGTCTGTGATTTAACTATCAAATAAAAACAAGTGTTTCGATAGTCGATGATTTAACTATCGAATAAAACTAGTGTTCATCCAAACATCCAACAATCACTAAGCCTTTAATTAATGTTCCATTAATTAAATCACTTCTCTATTTCTTTATCAATATTTGTTAACCAAATATTTTCAATAACCATATTGGCCTTTTACGTTATTTGGAAAACATTTCCGAATATCGCCGTCCTTTATTTTCTAAACTTTAGAAAATATATGCTAGTTATAATTAGAAAATATTCCAATTACTTATCTCTTTTCCGATCTCGTTTATTTCTATACTTAGGAAATATTTAACATCTATTTCCCAGCTTACATTTATTTGGGTTAAAACGGATGTTGTGTAAAACATCGTTACGACAACCCAAATACTATATTCAACTAACTCTTATCTAACATTGATCTTCGAGCCTGAAATCTTACTATTTATTTGTTAATAATGAAATCAATCGAGTTGGGGTATAACTACCTCTCAGACCTTGACTGAATAACATTTATAACGTCAAAACAGATATGACTACTTACTCGAATAATCAATACCATACCACTACTTCTTCACTTTTAAACACATATATACTTTCTCTTTCTATTCTCACTAGATTTTATTCTAGACTTTCTTTTTTATTATACTATTCTATTTCTAAGTTTGTTTCCTTATCGACTACTATATATATTGATACGTTGATTTCTAACTATCAAATTATCTTAAAAATATTCTATCTCCTTAAGTTCCCGGAAAAATTCGCCATAACCTCCTTTGTACCGGGAGCATCGGGAAAATCCCCAAACTGCCACACAGGCCTTCTCCAATCAAAAAGAAAAAAGAAAAGCCAAGCGGCTAGCCGATACGGCGCATAAAATCTCATATATGAATTAAATACGTACCTTTTTGTCGGGCATTCTATTTATATACCTTCTAACACTTTATTCCAAACCTGTCTCCTGTATATATGTCTATACCTGTCCAATCTATCTCAACTATACCAATCGTTTTAACTAAATTTGTTAATTAAATCTGTTAATTAACTTCTTAGTCTAATCCACTTCTATTTACCCAAATCTATTATCTTCTCTTATTCAAATCCTATAATATAAATCCCATTTGAATTTTATATTCAAATTCTATATTATAAATCCCATTTGAATTCTATATTCAAATTCTTATAGTATAAATCCCATTTGAATTCTCTGCATTATTTATAAACAACGTTTATAACTTCAATTCAAATCCCACCTTTCCATTTATAAACAACGTTTATAAATTCAATTCAAATCCCACCTTTTCATTTATAAACAAAGTTTATAAATTCAATTCAAATCCCACCTTTTCATTTATAAACAAAGTTTATAAATTCGATTCAAATCCCATATTTTCATTTATAAACAAAGTTTATAAATTCGATTCAAAACCCACCTTTTCATTTATAAACAAAATTTATAAATTCGATTCAAAACCCACCTTTTCATTTATAAACAAAGTTTATAAATTCGATTCAAATCCCATATTTTCATTTATAAACAAAGTTTATAAATTCGATTCAAAACCCACCTTTTCATTAATAAACAAAATTTATAAATTCGATTCAAATCCCATATTTTCATTTATAAACAAAGTTTATAAATTCGATTCAAATCCCATATTTTCATTTATAAACAAAGTTTATAAATTCGATACTCGTTCATATATATTCAAACAAGTTAATATTTTCTATAGTTCATTTAAAATTCAAATTCTATTTATAAAAATAGAATTCCCTTTTTAAATCTCAAATACCTTTTTTGATATTTTTATAGGTCAATATTCAAGCCCAAGGGATATTTTAAACAATCAAATCAACCAATTTTCAATCATTTGATTTTTAACACATCATATATGAATATATATGAAATCAAACAAACAACAAACAGATAATATATTTTTGAGGAATCCAGTTGGATTCCTCCAACCTGTTTTCCTGCATCCACAAACGTTAGTCAACAAAATAATACCCATCCTGCTTCGATGCAGGATATCGCGGTATAGAAGGTCATCCACTAATCATAGCGTGGGGCGTATAGGGTAATCATCCGTTATGGTACCGCGGGCATCCTCTAATGAGACTGCGGGAATCCAACCAATCATCAACCCAATATATATATATATATATATATATATCCTAAATAACTAATATATATTTTAAAACAATCAAACAGCATTCAAACAAGCACAGACAATTATTTTTAACAATAAAAATAATAATTTCTAAATAAATGGTGAGTGGGGTTTACTCACATTGATTTTTATCATCGGATATCCTGATCTTAAGTCAGATTTAAAGCAAAATTCCAGCTATCTCCAAGATTCTCAACCATATTCTAACTCGAATACCTTACTGCTACATGCTAACCCACCTTGTTTCCATGACTCCTAAACCCGACTTAGTCGCTCTTCTTCCATGATTCAAAATCCCTCTTTGTCGAGCACCAACCACTCAACGATCCCCCAACCTTGCATCACCAGGAAATTAAAACTTCAGCTAACTCGTTCAAAATCATCTGAAAGTACCAATGCCTTAAATATAGAACTCGCACCTCCTCAAATTGGACAACCATTCCTTCACCATCAAATTTGCCTCCTACTGACTAACTCTAGGCACTGTACTACCTTTCGCCCTTCCTTTTGAATACCATCGCACTTCCCTTATCAGTCAGACAAATTTGTATGCTTCCAGTCCCCTTGTAACCACCTCGTTCTCCACTTCGATCCCTAATCTCCCCCAACCTTCAACTGTCGACATTCAACCCCACTGCGTCGCACAAACTCCAGCATCACGGATCTGTGAAAACTTGGATCGAACGATGACTGAGTCCCCACTGCAAATCGTGAGTGTCACCATCGCTGTCGAACATTAGTTCATAACGCCCACCTTTCATCCCGCATTGAATTTTAGACCCCGACAGTCACAATCGCACCCAACTAAGTCACTGTCGTGAAGCCCTCCTTCACCCCGACGTTGTCGAACATCACGCTACCCCCAAATCGCAGTAACTTACCCTTTAGTTCGCGCCCACACAATACTCTCAACGCTCATTCGAATCCTTGAGATCCTCCCCATCGTTGCTTTTCAAAATCCTTGCTCGTGGTTTATTTGATTTGAACGGATTTCGTTTTTAAGTAAAGAAAGGAACACGACCATTTTTATTGATTTCAAAATCCTCCTTTTGATTCTTGCGTTGAGCCTTAACACCATCTCGATTTAAACTGTGTAGAGCTTTTGATCTGTGGAAATAAAGGGAGCACCGTGTGTTTTTATTTTGTGGACTATAAGAAGACCACAGTTGTTTTAATTTATGGAGGAGAAGGGGGGTACGTGGTTTAATAAGGTACCAATGATTTTATTTATTCATTTTATTTTCCTTTGAATTGAACCAGGATCCTTTAAATTAAATACCCATGATGTCGAACTCCTTTCTGAACCCAACAACTGTCAATTCTAGGGTAAAACCACTATTCTGAACCCACTGGGATAAGTATCGAAGTCCAGTTCGATCATCCGGAACAGGTATTAATTTAAATTGATATAAATTAAATTTCAAACCAAATTAATTTCTTCGATAATTCAATTAATATTATTCTTCTAATTCAAACAGGAGTTCGAATTGATTATCTGAACTGTTTCTAATTCAGTGTTTGACTTCGAATTCGGTTATTTGCTAATTCCTTATTTTGATAATTTAATATATGCGATATTAAATTTAAAAATCGATATTTAAATCGATAACATAAGTATAAAAATTCATTTATATTATCCACCCAATATTTAAATCCATTCTAAATATTTAAAATTAGTTGGTCGAAATCCCGGGTCATTACATCACGACTCATCAAACTGCTCTCGAACAATACAAGTCATGAATAAAGTGTACGAACTCAGAACTTCGGGATCGAATCGGGAAAATCATGGTTCTGGCACTAGAAGATTCAAGTCGGGCCATTGGCAGATTTTCGCATCCCTCAGCTGCGAAATTCATCAACATCGAAGATCAATTGCCCGACACGCGTCAATTAGCTCAGAATACGTGATCATTCCAGGCGGATCACTTTAGAAAACTTTCCCCGACTCCACCAGACCTCTTCTCTAAAGCCTTGCGTAACACTACCCGATCAGCTCCAAAAGACCGCGCACCACTTCGCATCCCCAGGCTTCGCCTCTCACTTTTCGCATCTCGCATGACACACACCACTTTGCATCCCCATGCTCCACCTCAAATTTTTGCATGCCACACGCCACTTTGTATCCTTCATGCCACGCACCACTTCGCATCCCCAAGCTTAGCCTCCCACTTTTCGGATCCCGCATGCCACGCACCACTTTGCATCACAAACGCTTCTCCTTCCATCATTTCGCATCGCCTCCCAGTTGTCAGCTTTAGAATCCTACCCCGGCATCTCTCACACCAAACATCGCATCCTGGAGCTTTGCATCGCCTCCCAATGTGTTGCATTTGGAAAGCAGATCGCCCCATACCGCTCCTCCATTTCGAATCTCATATATCGCTTTCCTTAAAAATTTGTATCCTGGGGACCTTACATTCCTCATGCCGCCTCCCGAAAACTTCGCACCCCTTCAAAGGGTCAAGGACCCCGAAATCCGCATCCCACAAGCTCACTCAACACAATTCGCATCCCTTCCCGAGATGCGATTTCGCATCTCGGATGCATAATCACGCATCCCACTAGATTTCGCATCCCCTCGGATACATACGTCGCATCCTTCCAAGGTGCGTAATCTCCCATCCCATCATGATGCGATTCTGCATCACCTCGGATGCGTAATCTCACATCCTACTGGGATGCGATCTCGCATCCCCTGGGATGTAAACATGCGCATCCTACTAGGGATGCGACTTCGCAACCCCCGTGATATGAATTTCACATCCATGGAATGTGAAATTCGTATCCCCAAGAGGGATGCAAAATTCTCCAATGAGCTTCATTGGGATGCCATTTTCACCAGGTCACCGTTTCGGGATGTGAAATCTGATGTTGTAGTCCTTGACATAATTATATATTGTGAACTTGCAAAATACGACTCCAAAATACTTAGTCAAATATTGCAACTTGCAAAATATGACTCCCAAATACTTAGCCAAATTTTGCATATAATTGTGATGTCCCCATACCTCACTTACTCGCACCTACTCCACTTCCTATAAATACCCCTACCTCATTCTTCAAGGGGGTTGGCATTTGCATGACTTGAGACCTTGAGAGGACTTTGGACACCATTAATGACTTCTTGGGCTTTAGGGAAGAAGAACTATTTATCAAGATCCCGAAACTCCCAACACTGCAAGGACCTCCGATTTTCCCGTCACACCCCTAGGATTCGATTTCTTGGTACACCCCGGACCTCCGAATTTCCCAGCACACCCCGGACCTCCGATTTTCCCAGTACACCTCGGACCTCCGGTTTCTCAGTACACCTAGAACCTCCGAATTTCTGGTACACCACGAACCTTCGAATTTCCTGGTACACCCGAACCTACGCTTTCTCGGTACACCCTGGACCTTCGATTTCCCAATACAACCAGAATCTCAAATTTCCCGGTACACCCCAGACCTTAGAGTTTTCAAACATATCCCGAAACTCGAAAACTCCCGACACCGCCTGGATCTCGGAACTTCCCGACTCCGCCCGAACCCTGGAACTTCTCGGCAGCGTCGGGATCCTGGATTGTCCCGACCACGCCCGGATCCCGGAATGTCTCGACTCTGCCCGGACCTCAGGACCTCCCAACTCTGCTTGGACCACGAAACCTCCCGACCCCGCCCGGACCGTGGAACCTCCTGACTGTGCCCGGACCCCGAAAACTCCCGACACCTCTTGTTTGATGCTTTCTTATGGAATAGAAAAGTGCAAATTTATTATAAATTACTGCAAGCACACAAGTGTGTAGTATGCCGGTTGAACACAGATAGGAAAATTAATTTTTATTATTTATATATTTTGTGGGCGAGTTAAATGAATTTGGAGGATTTGATTGATATAATAAAATTGCAGAATAAAAATTAATGAATAGAAAGTCAAAAAAAGGATTACCATTGAATCTAATCAGACGGTCAATCACTAATACTAAATTAAAATTACAAAGACAACTTGTGCTATACCAAATCTAATTGAATAGATGATACAACTTGCTTAAATTAAAAATGTAGAAAAGAAATAAATAGACTAAAAGTAAAAATTAGGATCACCGTTGAATTTAACCAGACGATCAATCACTAATGATAAAAATAAATGCAATAGAACATTATGCTATACCAAATCTAATTGAATAGAAGACATAATTTTTCTAGACCCAAGAGGAGCTTAGAAAAGGAAAGAAGAATTCTCAATTCTTGGATGAAATTTACAATGAGAATACATGAGTACGTATAAGATAGATAGCCAACCTAAACCCAAATACAATCACAAATGGGCCTTAGTTAATTCTAGTAAATTAGAGCCTTTCCTCTTGCTTCCTTCACAATACTTCTTTGATTTGTGATATGGATTTTCTTTCTACCAATTATTTTCTTGTCTAAAAAAAATTAATGTAAGATCTTCATCTGTAAATCTTCATATGTACATACATAGCATTTTGATCTTTATTTTCTATTTTTCTAACTACATGCAGCTTATTCGACATATCTGTATATAATACCCAAGTAATATTTATTTATATACAAAAGATAATATATAAGAGCATAAAATAAACACATTTCTATGTTAATCAAATACCCTCACACTTATATTTTACTCGTCCTAGATTAAAACAAGAAATGAAAATCTAAACTAGGTGGGCCAAACTTTCATAGGAAACAAGATTGCATTGAGCGTATGTAACAAGTCGTTAAACCTCTATGTGTCCCTGGTAGGACAAGTGGTGTCACATGAGGAATTTCAGCGGATACACCCACAAAATCCAAATGCAGTGTGAAATGATTCTAATGCTACTACGTGAATACAATGGACATATGAAAATGAAAATAAAAATGAAAACATGGCTTATTTCAGAAAAGTTGCAACATAGCAGTATACAATTCGAAATCAATCAATAGAAATTTTTGGTTCCTCAACTAGACACAAATCTTCAACATAATTCAAGTTTTTAAATTTTAAATTATAGTTTGAGCAGTTGGTTCGGTTGATAAAATAGTGCAGCCACGGAATAAATTCTTAGATTACTTGTCACAGTTTGCAAAGTGGTATTCTCATTTCCTTGTGCATGGCTAATCAAATCAATAAGGTCAAGAAGTGTTTGGGCATCATTGCTTATTCTCTATCTCTATAAAAATAAAGATTTATAAATAGTTACACACATCTAACTTAAAGACCAAGGTATACCACCCATATAGTGCCTCATGGACTAATGTAAGAATTTGGGACAGAGCTTGGCGGATTGTGCAGACCGACACTAACTTTGTCAACAACATATCGGTAATCCTTAGGTGTCCAACTTATAAAATGAGACCAAGATATATCACCCATGTACTAGCTCGCGAACTGACGCGAGATTTAGGGTAGAGCTTGATGGGTCTGCAAACCAACACTATATTTACGAGCAATGTTGGATACCCTTGGATTACTATTGTTTTTGAATATAAGAAGAAGAAAGAGTCACGCAATTTCAGCTTCACACAACTTAGTTTTAAAAATTGAAAAGCCAACATAAATATTTTAAGTCCTCCACTCATTAAACAAAGACTACAATTTAGAATAAACTTCATAATCATCACCTTAGAATCTTCCTATGTATTGGTTACATTGATATCGCTCGTAATTCAACTTTTCATTATATTTCTTAGTTGAGAGAAAAAAAATTATTATCAACTGTTCAAAAAAATGTTAATTTGCTTCATTGTACCAATATAAAATGAATCGTATTTCCAAAAAAAAAAATTAAAAAACTTATGGTATGTTATTATGACCTAAAATGCATGATGGTTCTCTCTAAATGCATGAAAATAAAAAGGGAAAATTTAAGAAAAAGAAAAAGAAAAAATTTAAGAAAATTAAAAAGGATGTAATGCAGACTCCCCCCACACTTGGACAAAACAGTGTCCAAACTGTAATACGTTTCCTAAATTTGAAAGATAATACCCAAAGGTGGATGATATGCAAAATTATTTGTAAAATGAAATGAAGTTTAACCACTATATGTGTGTGCCAATTATATGAAAAAATGAAATCCATGATGATGGCAAGTGTTTTGTGAAAAGTGTTGTTTCCTGTTTCCACCACACTTGCCTCTATCGAAAATGATGTATGATGATTTCGCATCTGATTTTTGAGGTACAAGAGGCATGTCAATAAACTCTAAAATCAAAATCATTCCCACGCAAATTTTTTCGTGACAATGAATTTTACCATTTAGATGAACATTACCATAATCCCATAAATTTGAGTGTCTAACCACAATATGTTTTGACGAAATGGAATTAGGATAATCTTTGAGGCGTTCCATATATTCATTCTTGTCATTTAAAAGTTTAAGCTCATCTTCAAAAAGTTCTTCAAAAGATATAGTAAACATGCCTATTGAAGTAAAGGAAGCTTTTCTAAAGAGGTAAATCTGACATGTCATCCACATTTGTTCCTATCATGTCGACTTGTCCTGTTTTACAATCGAAACCAAAGGGACAACTCAAAAATTCAATCAAAACTAGGAAAATGCACAACTCAAAAACAAACTAAAAAATAAACTAACAAACCTTTTTTTGAAAAGAAAATCAGTAAAACAAACAAAACTAAAAATTATCTAACAAACTGACTCGACTAAAAGAAATAAAACAAGCAAAACTACCCAACTAAAATGAAAATAAAAATTAAGCCTAAAAAAATAAAATTAAAAAAACTCAAATTCTAAAAAAAAAAAAAAAAACTACCTAGACTCACAACAAAGTACCCTCATGATTTTCACTCAAAATTAAGGCACTCAAGCCAAATACGCATAACAAAGTGGGGCCATGCATTCACTAAATTCAGACAGAAGAAATCTTGCAACTTTTTTTATGTAAACAAATCATGCCCAAAGAAACAAATTTCCAAATAAATACTAGGACCGACTCGGATATTATTTGTTTCCAAGCAAGACCCAAATGAAATAAGGAAAAAAAATCACCTCCCCCCTCCCCAATATAGAAGAAGGATGGCACCCAGAAAAGGAAATACGCACGATTGGAGAACTTTCCCCTTTAAATCGCGTCTAGAATTTTCGATGAACCAAGAATCTCGCATCCACATTTCTTCTCAGAATCAAATCATATAAAAAATAGAGAAGGTTCAGGTTTTCAAATCGTTCTGGTGTTGAATTGAATTCGATTTGGCGAGTTCTGGTTGTGACATTTGGATTCTGTTGTGTTTGAACAATCGGGTTTTTCTCCTTTTTTCATTCTCGAATTGGGTTCCGAAAGACTAGATTTTGAATCTAGAAAATTGGGGTTTTCGAATGTTGAGTTCAGTTTTCAGATCTGGAGAATTAGGGTTTTTGAGCTGATAGTCGGATGTGGTTTCGAAAATTCAGGTGGGTTTGGCAATTATTGCGTGATGTATTGCTGGGTTGATGACTGATGCATGAGGGTATTTGTTTCAGTAAGGAAGCAGGGTGGTGTTTTGTGAAAGAATGGTTATTATTATATGGGTATGATGTTGTAGGCTCGGTAGTTTGGCGTAGAGATGGTGATGGATGGTCGTCTGTTGTGTATCGGTGATAGCTTATGGTGATGACGGGTTGTGGAAGATATGAATGGGCAGAGGCGTTATGAATTGATGCGATTGGGTTTGTTGTAATGGGTGAATTTGCTTGTAGTTGGTAGCGGTTGTTTGGTGATGTTGGTGGAAGCAGTCGACAGAGGTGTGAACTGATGATGGCAATGGAAAAAGACAGGGGAGTAACAGTAGATGGTAGAGGACTGTTGTGGTTTGAACATGGTGATGTTCTGTTGTTTTGATCTGGTGATTGTGGTGATTTATGGCCTTGGGTATGGTGATTCCGATTGTAGCAGGGAATTGTTGGCAAGACGTTGCGCTATATGGAGGTAGGTTGATTTGGTGAGAGGATGGTGTGGAAGAAATGAAAGATGGAAGTGAGGAACAAATTAGAAAGAAGGAAATTTGTACATTTCTTCTTCTTTTTTGAAAATTGTAAAGAAAATATTTGTATAAAGAAAGGAAAGAAATAGATGGGAAAAAGGGAAATAAAAAGAAAAAGAAATTGAAAAGAGTAAAGAGATAAAAAAAATGGCAAGATTTTTTGTTTCTTGTTTAGAAGATTGTAGTACCAATGTGTCAATACCAAATCAGCTAATCAAGAATTTTCTTCCATATATACAAGAAAATAAAAAGAAAAATAAAATAAAAACTAACACGAATAGAAAATTAAATAAATAATAAAATTTAATTATTGCCTCCCCGGCAACGGCGCCAAAAACTTGTTTGATGCTTTCCTATAAAATAGAAAAGCGCACATTTATTATAAATTACTGCAAGCACACATGTGTGTAGTTTGTAGGTCGGACACAGAGAGGAAAATTAATTTTTATTATTTATATATTTTGTAGGCGAGTTAGACTAATTTGGAGGATTTGACTGAAATAATAAAATTTCCGAATAAAAATAAATGAACAGAAAGTAAAAAAATAATTGGGATTACTGTTGAATCTAATCAGACAGTCAATCACTAATAGTAAATTAAAATTGCAAAGACAACTTGTGTTATACCAAATCTAATTGAATATATGACACAAGTTGCTTGAAAATAAAAATGCAGAAAAGAAACAAATAGATAGAAAGTAAAAAATTAGGATTACCATTGAATCTCATCAGACGATCAATCACTAATGATAAAAATAAATGCAATAGAAAACTGTGCTCTACCAAATCTAATTGAATAGACGGCACAAATTATCTAGACCCAAGAGGAGCTTAGAAAAGAAAAGGAAGAATTCTCAATTCTTGGATGAAATTTACAATGAGAATACATGGGTATTTATAGGATAGATAGCCAACCTAAACCTTAATACAATCACACATCCTAGACCTTGACAATACGTCTTTGATTTGTAATATGAATCTTCTTTCTACCAATAATTTTCATGTCCAAAAAGCAATGTGATGTAAGATCTTCATCTGTAAATTTTTATATGTATATACACAGCATTTTGATCTTTATTTTCTATTTTTCTGATTGCATGTGGCTTAGTCGGCATATCTGTAAAAGTGAAAAAATAATACCCAAGTAATATTTATTTATATACAAAAGATAAGATGTAAGAGCATAAAATAAACACATTTCTATGTTAATCACCTCCCGGACCTCGGAAACTTTCGACACCGCCCGGATCTTGGAGCTTCCCGATATATCCCGGACCTCGGAAACTCCCGACATCACTCGAACCTCAAACTTCCTGACACATCCTAGACCTTGAAAGCTCCCGACACCGCCCGGACCTCGGAATTTCCCGGCACATCCCGAACCTCGGAAACTCTCGACATTGTTCGGACCTCGGAACTTCCCGACACATCCCGAACATCTGATGCTCCCGACATTGCCCAAACCTCAGAACTTCCCGACACTTTCCGGACCTTGGAAATTCCCGATCGTTCCCGAGCTGTGAAGAATCTCGACAACAAGGATCAATAAAACCTCATTATCATTATATTCACTTTAATGATGTCTTCCATTTTACTTTCTCAATAGTGAAATAAAATCGGGAAAGCCTTCAAAGTGGACATAGGTTCATTCCGAACCGAACCACTATAAAATACCGTGTTCCTTACTTTCCTGCATAGTATATCGCATCTTGCATTACTTTTCCGCTCTGGACAATTAGTTTCAAAATTTTGGCACTCTCGAGCGTTGGCCGCCACTTTTTGGCGCCAACACTTTAGCGTGCCAGGTTGGTGTAGAATAAGTGCACGCCCACGGTCGATTTTTTATTACATCTATTGAGGAATCGAATCCTTGCCTTTCCTTACGCTAAAGCACCAAGACTTGGAATGCCACTTAAGTTTTCTCAGACTTATCGACCAAGCTTATCGACAGTTGTGAACAAAGGAAGAACCCTATGGCCAGATCCATCAACCTGAATCCACAAATTCTTTCACCCTCGATGCACTTGTCGATCGAGCTCAACTCGACGAAGCATCAAGAAAATTGGGCGAAACTCAAAGAAGCCTTGTCGACCACATCCACCAAAATATCAGATTGATGCAACGACTTTTACAATACGCTTAATGAGACGTCCTCTATCTTCAAGCAGACTTGGGAATACGTCCCCACTAATCTATATCTCATCGAATTCCGCCCCATCTCCTTTCCATGATGTCGCCCGCTTCAATCATCATCAACTTAGGCCTAACCACATCCAATGGGTTAACGCCCAACCCAACACCGTGCAAGCACTACTCGCTTCAGCTCAAAACTTGCTACCTATGCTACGTGCAACGAACCAGACCCAAGTTCCCAATCACCGGCCTCAGCAAAGTCAGAAAACCGAGGCCGTAGATTCTTTAAACCAATACAACGTTCATCCCAGAAGACGTCCAAGGCTACTCACTCTTGAGTCGGATCACGACTGCCATAATCCTATAGAGATTCAAACTCCCATCCTCGCAAACCTCCTTCGCAGCATCACGAAAGAATCTAAAGGTCACGTCATCAACGAATAGGAAACCAATGCAAGACGTAACCCATTCACTGAAGACATGCTCAATGTCGAATGACCTCATATTTCAACATGCCACAAATAGAAGCTTATTCAGGGGATTTCGACCCTCGAGAATTCACACACCGCTACAAGTCTTGTATGAATTCCACTCACGCCACAGATGTCGTAAAGTGCAAATGTTTCCTCGTCTTCTTAGAAGGCGTGCCTCTCTTATAGTTCACTCAACTTCCGCCGAGAATTATCTCAACCTTTTCCCAACAAGCCAGGGGTTTAATTGATCAGTTCGGCACACACATCTGCTAGGATTTTGATGAAACTCTAACAAGTTACCTGGAGAGGTTCAACAACGCTTTGGAGGGTGTCGAAGACTTGGGCCCTCGGGCTATTCTGGACCAACTCATTGAGACTGTATTCCCAAATTCTGAATTTGGAGCATGAGTTAACCACGCACAACATAAGACTTTAGAGATCTTATATGAGAAAGTAAACTATTTCCCACACCAAGAACTAGCGCAAAGGAATCAAGCTTCTCAATTCAACTACTTACTTCGAAACGAAGCCCAAACTCCAATGATTTCCATCTTTCCTCAACTATACTCCACTTAATGACACCCCCGAGAACATCTATCTTGCAATATGCAATGCCTTACTATACAAGAGGCCAAGGCCTAAAGATCCGACGAACGCACCAAGGAACTCTACGGAATAATGTTGGTTCCACAGTTTCCACAGATACGATACAAATAACTGTCGCCACTTGCAGGAAAACATCGAGAAACTTATCCACAAGGGAAAGCTTGAGCAATACCGAATGGGTCCATCACATGGAATTTTCGAGCCACTCAACGCTCATCAAGAATTCCAACTAACCGGAACACTTTCCGACAACTAAAAACCTCGAGATCGTCTCCTTAACTCAGCAAGACTACAACCACAATGGGCAACTTGAGCATTGGTGCCATGCCTCATGGCTCGTTTTGCTTGAGTCACTTTTTGTACCAACTTAGTTGTCTCCATTTCCATGTTATTCCATCTCAAGTGTTGTAATTCTACCAGATGGCTTGTGATAGACTCATAATTAACTCAACTGCAATTCTTACGATGTTAATGAACATTAGCCTCAGTTTCTCGAGATTCATCCATGAATTGTCGAAGCATTGCTACCGCGAATACACCAATCCCAAAGGACTTAGTCCAGTCTACCTACGCTTAGGCATACTCTAGCGGTGGTCTATTAGCACCATAGCCATAAATCCAATAGACTTAGACGACCAACCTATGGTTATGTGTACTATCGAGTCGGTCTATTGGCACCGTTCCTCCCGAACTTCGCATGCCTCGAGCTAATCGAGAGCTAAGTTCACCCACTCGAACTCTGCTTGACTCGAGTCTCTCGAGAGTGGAGTTTCAACCAACTCAACCCCAAGTGCAATGTCGAGTCATATACTCGAGCATTTGGGACCACAACTTCCATGGCATAGTGGATTTAGAGGTCATCATCAGAGATACCAGTTTGCAACTCATTCCCATCTTGCCTCTATCGTCGGAGGCAAAACGGGAATGGAAAGCGAGCTCTTTTCTATAAAGAATGCCTCATCTTCGCTGTGCTATGGGCCTTCCACACCATATGATTCTCCGATCAACCTCCAGTTCGCTAGGGGAACGCCAGGAAGTACTACCCGAGGCACGTTCGAAAGCAGGCCCGAAGGCACCAGTCCTCTACTAGCCCTGCAACCATCCTCTACATTGCAGTGGTCCCTGAGGTTGTCATCAAAGGTATCGGCTCGCACTCGTTCCCACCTTTGCCTCCCTCGTTGGGAGAAAAACAAAATGGAAAGCAAACCCTCTTCTCCAAAATACACCTCCTTTTCGCTGTGTTGTAGCCATTTTCCTCTACCTGATGCTCTGACCACCCTCCAGTTAGTAGGGGCACGCCGGGAAATACTATCGGAGGCACGTTTGGAAGCAGGCCCAAGGGAACTAGTCCTCCACCAGTAATGCAACTGTCATCTACTATGCAATGGTCTCTGAGGTCGTCATTGGAGATACCGGCTCATGACTCGTTCCCACCTTTGCCTCCTTCATCGGAAGCAAAACAGAAATAAAAAGCAAGCTCTCTTCTCCAAAATACACCTCCTTTCCACTGTGATATAGACATTTCCTCCCACTTTGATGCTCCGACTACCTTCAGTCAGCAGGAGGCATGTCGGGAAGCACTACTGGAGGTACTACCACTGAAGGTAGGCCCGGGGTATCGACTCTTCACCAATTCTTGCATTCTCACCACTATCATCCTCTCCGCAATTGCAGAGCAACCTTTTTGGAGCAAACTCACCACGCGGAGAAGATGGTCTAGAACTGATGTCTTAGCACCACGAAAGTCATCAACGACATCTCTCGATGCTAATGTTTCTTACATACAAGCATACCAAAACACGGTGATAGCCTTTAGTTTTAACGACTAAAATTATAGTCATCGCCAACTATCAGCACAACTCTCGGATCGAACCATGATTATGACATGACTGGATTAAAAATCGAACCATGGAACTGACAACTCAATCATATATCCAAATCTTATGTGCATATCCGAGTAGTCAGTCCAAATAAGTTTGTTTCTCGAACATTACGCCAATCAACTATGCTATGTTCGACTTCAATTAATTCAATCATGCAACGTTGTACGATGGTCCGAACTTGCTAACTCAGTCTTGAGATCAAAGAGAATCCATCAAGTACGTAGGCCCGGAGGCATCCCTCTACCAATTCCTGCACCGGCATAGCCATCGCAGGACCTGAGGTAGATCATCCCCACTAGTTTCCACACTAGCATCATCTTCATCACTGCCCTTGGAGCAAGCATCTTGAAAGCATGTCCACCTCACGGAGAAGGCAATCCAAAACCAAAGGCTAGGCCCTAGAAACTACCAACATTTCATCAGTGCCGAGACTCCACAAAAGCGAACACTTCGAAACGCGATGGCATCCTTTAGTCTCAGCAACTAATGCCATGACCATCGCCGATCACTAGTGCGATGCTTGGGTCGGGACACGACTACGTTGTGATTGGATTAAGGATCGAATCCTGAAACTGACAGTTCGACTATATGTCCACATCATATGTACACATCCGAGTCGCCAGTTCAAATAAGACCATTCACCAAGTGTCATGCCGTAAGGTCACAACACGCCAATACTGATATGATCATGTGAAGTCGTGGAACGATTCAAGCTCGCTAGCTCAAGCTAGAAATCAAAGAGACAAGGGATTTTGTGAAGTCGTCGGGGTACGAAATTATGTTTCATGTTCCCACGCACTCGCTAAGTTATCATGCCCCACAAACTAACTTCGAGCCCTTGGAAAACGTGGAAGAATTACTAAGTGTCTGTGATATGAAGTTCAATCTCGTATCCGCACATACTTGGCGACTTTTTCCCGAACTCCTACTTCCGTTTCCCAAACCACTTCACATTCCTGAGTACCAATCCCGGAACCGTCTCATTTCCCGTGTCCCTCTTTTCTTCTCCAGGAGACATAAAAATAATTCAAGCATCTGAGATACGAGAGATACATTTCGTATCCCTTATATCTCGGTTGATTTTCCATACAAAGGAGAAAAGAGAGGAAGTAAAGTCAACTCTGAGATCAGCACACTCCAAACATACATTTCGAGATCGGAATTTGGGATCATACACCAAGTTATGGTCACGTTCACTTGCCTTCGATGCCCCGGTTGTTGAATCAATCTCGACCCAACGACCACTTGTGTATTCACCAAAGGTTCGACCATCCGAATACATATAATTGGCATCTGAGTTCAATCTCTCTTCGAAAGCAAACCTACATGATCATAGGCCACAGCATATGCCGTGTATTATCCTTACGGCGACTACCGCGTATACGAGTTTTCGAAGCTTCGACCGTTGGAACCAACTTGGAACATTAAACGATCGTGCACATACGAAACCAAGTGATTCAACGGAATATGTCAAAAAATCAAGCTTCAATTCAACAACCTCTCGATAACCACCTTACGCGGCTGCAAGGCCAAGCCATGGACGCGACAACGAATGCGCGCTCTCAGAGTCTCGATCGATCGATTCCCGATGTGATAACTTTTCGCAAGCAATCTTGCGCGATCACAGGCCCACGAAATACAATTTAGTGTCATGTTACTTATTCCAACTCCGATCGCATCGTGCAAAACCATGCACAAGCGTGTGAGTGCATACATGACCCTAACCCGACAACGAACTGTTTACACTTCGGTGTAACCGAAAGTCAGCAACTAACGTTTAAATTCTTGAATCGATAGAGATTAAATGCCTTAGACAGGTTCTAGTCCAAGCAGTAAGGTTCAAGCAAGTCAAGACTCTCAGCAATGATGGAATCCAAAACTCACACCAATAGGCTTCAACAAGGCGTGTCAACCTGTAACGAACCAAGGATATTCGACCCAGAAAATCAACACAAAATACCATGTCGACTGTTCAAGCGTCGTAAATACCAGATCATTAATAGAAAGAAGTTAGAGGGTGAGAAATAGAAAGAAAGGAAGTTAGAGTAGAAGACAAAGAAGATCACAATAGATGAAACACGAATCTCACAGCGGAACGAATAAAATATATTATAACAATACTTTGAAATGCAAAACTGTTTTGTACTTACATTCATTATCAGAGTACATCATATAAATATCTTTGCAGAAATAACACTATATATATATCCAACACTGAAGCATCCTGCTCCAGGCTCCTTCAATGGTATCTGGAGAAACCCAACAGCTTGACCGCCCATACAAATTTGGGCACCCAAGAGTTTAGGGAAAGCAAAAACAAAATAAACTTTGGGTCAGTCATGTGACTGATGTGAGTAAATTCCAACACTTTGGTTTAACTATTCAAAATCCTTTTAAAAAAGAAAGCAAAATCGCAAGACCGATCCACACATAAACACGGATGGTTTTTACCTTACGATGGCCAAAACATTTCTTAAAATCAATACTTATTTGATATTATAATAATGTCTAATACAAATACTCATCAATCTAGCAGAACGCTTTCATCTTAAGTTCTACATATATAATATACAATCAAAACCGTAGGCTCTTATTGGGGAATGGATTTCCAACTCTAACAAGGTATGGAACCACCTTCCGATCAGTGTACTCTAGAAGCGATACACTGGAGTTCAACAAGAACATCTTGTAACTCGGCCACACACGACCGGCCATTCATTTCACTTGAATGTTCCGAATATATTATCACCTTATGGTTGGTATACCAACATAACCATTCTCGGGGGATACAAAAGCGAAAGAAGTAACAAATATGAATATTCTCTAGATAGTGACAATATACCCTAATTGGGTGCGACCCTCTTAGCCATGATGTCAGCCCGATTTCTGTTATTTCCCAGTTGATGAGGCTTGAGGTCATAACTTATCGTTTAACAGGTCACTCCTTTCATTTACATTGAATGTCACATCTCCATACCGTCAAATAACAAATTGATTTTCCCAAAAATACCATGGGTATAATATAAGAGAAACGAATTCCTCCGCCACCAACGTAAATATGTTTGAAACGATCAACTTACGCGATCTACCAGATATACTCTGTAAAGACCCGTAAATTCCCGCTCTTTGGATCGACCATAAACCACACAAGTCTGACCCAAAGGTCGGAAATCCACGAATACTTTAACTTTGGGAATACAACAACATCAGAACAACAACAGCAAACTTTTATAACATCATAGTAAATGTTACATCAGAGTACAGAATATATATCAGAGTACATTAAATAAATTTACAGCGGAAGATAATTTTACATTACTTTAATACAGAACAGCGGAAATAAAATAACTAAGACAGCGGAAGACTTTTCTATGCTCTGGACACAGCTTTGAGCTTCAATCCAGGATCCTGCTAAAGAGATAAATATCTGCAAAAAGCTACTCGACTGCCCGTGTGGAAAAGAGGGCACCCGAGTTTGCAAAAGTGGAAACAAACAACGGGTCAGTCGTGGGACTGGTGTGAGAATTCTTAACTAATATAACTAATAGTAATAAGGCAAATCCAAGGACCACGCCACTAAAGCGGAATGGGTTTTATTCCAATGGATTGCCGTGCATAATTTAAGTAAATTGTCAAAACAACGCAATGCTTTGTAGAAAAATGAAACCATCATAAGACCCAAGTCCCATCACACAATGCAACGCAAACCAGAGGATAGGGTTTTACCTTATAATGGTCAAACATGCTTGATACGATAAAAACGGATTTGATATTATTATTAGTGTATATATGTTTCAAAAACATTTCAAAGTAAATGTATCAATCCTAGGAAGCATAGGTACCCATATATTATGCCTCCGTACTAGTAATACAATCAAATTCGTCGGTTCGTATTTGGATTTTTTGTTTCCATCATGAGTCAAGGCTAGAGAGGAGTTCCTTACCGATTCGAGCACTCTAGCTAGTGTCTCAGGATTCCCCGTAGAGAACCCTTGGATAGCTGCAGGGCCGGTCCGCAAAGACAGCTTAGCGGATTAGTTATACCTGAACACACGTTTCCCAGTCCTATAGGACCTATCCGAGGCGCCTCATTCCATCATCCACATAAGTAAAATGCCGGGCCGTGTTAAAACCCAAACACCACTTCTAGCTAGAAAGAAACATGCTGCTCTCCCTGCGTTCCCTTCTCCCGTTTTAGACTCTACAGGTTTGTGAGGCTCGCGAAGTTACGTTATAACCACAAGGCCTGCTTTTCAACAAAGCCTTGATCATCTTCATCTTAGCATGCCACATTGTCAATCCATACCGTACCATTGATCATCCATCAATATATAAACGGGTGTTAAGTAAAGAATAAATTCTCCACCACCAATCATTTATATATAGACAGAAAATCAATAACATGATATTAACGGAGTACAACGTCAGACACACAATCCATTTATAACTTATGCTCTGGGTCTGAGCGAAAGTCAAATCCGTACAAATCAACACTACGTCCGGACGGCAACCACTGTAGCCCCTTCAAGGTAGCTACTCCAATCACAGGCATCAGCAGTCGTCGTCCATTCGATGTGAAGACCGTCGGTCTTCTATGGTCGTCTTTAAATCTTGAATTTTAAACGTCGTTTAAATTGTTTGGAATGAGATAAACTCGGACTTCCCAAACAATTCTCGCATATATATATATAAGTTGGAAATCATTTATTATCGCTTGATTTTAATTTTTAAATATAATTATATATCATTCCTAATCCATTTCGTTTTTCTATATTATGCAACCAACAAATCTTCTTGTCTACATCCAATGAATCATTATACACAACAAATGTTTCTTTTATTTTTATAATTTTCATACATAACCTATACACAAAATGTAAATTTGGCGTATCATTCCAATCACAACAAAAATAAATATCTTTTGTTTCCTGACTTCCATTCTACTTACATAAATATAATTTGTGTTCCAACTTCAGTACAACAAAACGACTAACTTTTGTGAATCATTCCATGCAACCAATTTGATAATTTTGTGTTAATCTTCATTACAAACAGAATATATTCTTGTGTGTTAACCTATCTGCATAAAAATGTAAATCTCTAACTTTATCTTTTTTTTTTAATAAAAATCCGATTTAAAATGTAAACTTTCTTACTTTTATTTATTTACATTAAGGTGTGAATTTTCTTACTTTTACTAATTACATTAAGAAAATGTAACTTTACTAATTCTTTATTATACCTTGAATTCTTCATATGGTTTCACACTTATATAAGAATGTGAAACTTATTTCAACCTCTCATAACATTGGAGAATATAATCTTTTATTCCAATGTATTATTTCGTTTCAAATTGAAATCTTTTCCTTCCTCTAAATAAAAATGTAAATCTTCTTCTTTAATTACATTAAACAAACGAAAAAGTAACTTTCCTTTTTTTTATATATATATTTAGCAACAATGTAATCTTTTGTCTTGGATCTATATTAAACAAAAATGTAAATTTTGTTCTCTTCTTCTCTTTGAACAAAAATATGAATTTTTGTTCTTTTATTTTCTTTAAACAAAAATGTGAATTTTTTTTTTTTTTTTTGTTCTTTTCTAAATGACATTTACAATACTTCGCTTTATATGCAAAAGGAATGATTTTTAACTATGCACTTTATTTCATATGCCATATATGACCTTACAAATATATATTTCATTTCATATGCTATGCATGCAACATTAACAAATAAATATACTTTATTTCATATGCCATGCAATGCAACATTAACAAATAAATATTTCATTCATATGCAGTATATGCCATTAACAAATAAATGTATTTTATTTTTCATATGCAATGTATGCCATTAACTAATAAATATACTTTATTTCATATGCAATGAAATACCATTAACAAATAAATATACTTTATTTCATATGCAATGAAATGCCATTAACAAATAAATATACTTTATTTCATATGCAATGAAATGCCATTAACAAATAAATATACTTTATTTCATATGCAATGAAATGCCATTAACAAATAAATATACTTTATTTCATATGCAATGAAATTCCATTAACAAATAAATATACTTTATTTCATATGCAAGGAAATGCCACATCAAAACTATAATATATTTATTTTAATCTACACTTTCTAAAAAAAAATGTAACTTCATTCTAATGCATATTTTTGTCGTTCTTTTACATTTGTCAAAATAAATCTTTGCCATTCTTGTATTTTTATCTTTCTTTTATATTTGACAAAATGAATATTTTGTCATTCTTAAATTTTAACTTTCTTTTATATTTGACAAAATGAATATTTTATCATTCTTATATTTTTATTTTTGACAAAATCTTTTTTTTTATTATTATTGTATTAAAATGTAATTTACATTTCAAAGTCTAAACCTCTTTTTAATGAAATTTTAAAATCGTCAATTCTTTTCTCATGATTCATATCAACATAAAATATAATTTTTATGTTACATCGTTTCTAACACTAAACATTAACAGAAAAGTGATATATTTGTTTGTCGTCAACTCTAACTCAACGAATAAATAACCATGATATTTTATATGTTACAAATTCAATGTATTCAAATGCCATAAAAAAAATGATATTTAATACACTAATCATCTCTATGGATCTTAATTTCATATAAGAATGATATTATGCGTAATCACATTTTCCTATTTCTTCTAATGATATATATAAAAAGTAAATATTATATCTTAACATATTTTCCATTCCTGGTGACATAAAAAAAATTCTATATGTTAACAAATTCATTTCATTACAAATGACATGTAAAAAGTGAATTTATAAGTTAACAGATTCATTTCATTACTAATGACATATAAGAAGTGAATTTATATATTAACAAATTTGTTTCATTTCTAATGACATAAAAAGAATGAATTTTATATGTTAATAGATTTTCCATTTCTAATGGCATATAAAAAGTGAATTTTATGTATTAAGATATGTTAACAAAATTTTCTATTTCAAGTGACATATAAAAAGTGAATTCATATGTAAAAAAAAAAAAAAAAAAAAAATCTACGAATGACTATAACCTCAACAAAATGGTTATTTTGCTTTTCTATTTAACAAACTATGACGGTTTGGTTTTGTCTATTCCTAATCAACAAAATGGTAATTTGGTTTTCACAGAACAAACAGGAAATATTTATTTCCAACTATACAAACAAGAAACACAACAATTAATTCAATAATTTATCACAGCAATCAACACTGAAATAAATGTACACACCACATCAACATGAATTATAAATAATATGAATAAAAATTTTGCAGTGAAATAATAAATAAATAAATAATTTTATTTTAAAATAGAATTCTCACCCAAAGCTTTCCAATTCGCCAAAATCTAACCGAGCTCTAAATCAATTCACGTCAGTCCATCACGTAGATCGCAGAAATACGATTCCAATGCACCTGAAACCGTTCAATTTCGTTTTGATTTGAGGAAGTTACACCATTTTAATCATTAATCACTTTAATTAAATAATTAATTACAAATTACCCATCTAATACCTTTCTTCCTCATACTGTAACAAGGCCACTTCTTTATGTTATTATTGAACCCATTTCGTTCGAATTTAGGTCTGCCTTTATCTCGAAATTGGTGCAACTAGCAGTCGATCGGAGGGTGTCAAATCGAAGAGGGGAGGGAGGGGATCTTGCGCCTAGGTTGGGGTGGAGTGCGGTGGGGCCTAGGGGGGTGCGGCGGGCTGAATAGGCGGCGGGTTTGGGTGCGTGTGTCTCGGTCTGTGTGCCACCAGGGTAGATCTAACCGTATAGAAATGTAGAGGAAGGCGAGCACTTCGATTTGGTACATGGGGGGTGGTCTAATTCGGAGTAGATGAGAAGATTTTGGTCGAGGAAGATGGGAACGTTTCTGCCATGGATTGAGGAGTGCGGCGGCTGGTTATGAGGATAAGGGTTTTGTGATTTGTTTAGTCTTTTAATTTATAATATTTTATTAATTTAATTAGCCCGTTGAGGCCCGATTAGCTCCGAATTCAGATTTCAGCCCAACGACTGTCAAACTTAAGGTTTTGACGCCTTCTGAACGCAATAAGACAGGTTTCGTGGCCCAATTTCGAAATCTGCTGCGTGTTTTATTCAAATTACAATATTAAATAAATAATTTAATTTCTACCGTACATTTAAATATGCCAGGGCCACAAATTAACTTCAAAAATTCCCGAAAAATATATTTAGCTATGTTTTGACGCTGCGGACCTAGAAAAATTAATTTCGTTCAATTCTGAGCTCGTATGAATTTTTAATGAATTTTTAAAGTCAAAAATTGTCCGTTCACACTGAGAAATCAATTATAATTATATGTTAATTCTAAAAATGACCGAAAAATCATTTTTAGCACTATTTTGACGATACGAACCCAAAAAAATTATTTTCGTCGAATTCTGAGACTATTTGAAAAATGGCTATTTTTAAGGCGTTTAAATTTAACTAAAATAGTCAAAACACGTTTTCTTTTCCCACGCTCACATATTAATTCGAAAAATTCTAAAAATTGAAACCTAGCAATAATTTGACATTCCGGTTCCAACAAAAGTGGTTTCGTCGAAAACAGAGGTCGTTTGAAAAATGACTATTTTTAAGGCCAATATATTTAATATTAAAAATACATTTTTAAACAATAATTTCTGAAACTCGAAATATATAAGTGTTTTGTTTTTCAATGCAGAAACGTCATTCTGAACTCAATGGAAGTGGTTTCGAGTCCAAATTCCTTCATATGCAAAAAGTAGCATTTTTGACCTTTATATATTTCATAGCGACCTTTCTAAATTTTAAACTGGGCATAACTTTTGATTCCCGCTATGAAATTTCGATTTTTCGGATTCTTTAAAAAGATATTTTTAAATAGATTCTAATATTTTTGGTTTCACTCAAATCCGTTAAATTTTGCATCCTGTACGGTCAGTCAAAGTTCAAGTTTGACTTTTCAAACTATAGCGCTATTTCTAACTCCTTTTATAATTAAAATTAAATTATTCATTCTAACTTCGATTTGAATCAAATTTGTGATCATTATTATTTAAAATAGATTATTTTAAATATCAAAACTCATTAAAATTACTAAATTTAAAATTTTAAATTGGCCCCAAAATTCAGGGTTGTTACATACTCTGTCAGACACTCATCCATATACGTTGTCCTGGGACTGGACAAACTGAAGGAATTATTCTGTAAATCCATCTTAGGAAATTTCTACCTAGGATCGCCAGAATAACCCTAGCATAAACTCTATCTTCAATTGTCTTTGATATATTTGACTCGAAACGATAATGCCCATATGGAGTGGTTTTCAAATAATAAATCTGATCTCGGTCTCTCCGTATTGACAACGGAAATGGTTAAAAACTTTGATAGTCGGTGATTTAACTATCAAAGAAAAAAACATGTGTACAAACAACGGTTGTATTTCCAAATGGAAATCTTATCGATCAATCATCAATCAACACTGACCCCTTTTAATAGATTTATAAATAATCATTTCATTTCCCTATTCCCTTCAATATCTTTACCCAAATATTTCTCTAACTTATTTGGCTTCTTCCGATCCTTGGAAAACATTTCCATTTATTTTAAACCATTTAATTTCTATATCTCAAAAAAATATTTCTTATTGATAGCGAAAAACATTTCCATCTCATTTGTGCATCACTATACTTCCACGCCCATCACTCATCAGTCCTTAACCATAAATTTAGTAATAGAACAATTTCCCAATTATCAACACCGAAGGCCGAAACCAACATCAGATCGATACTCAAACAACTATTCAACATAACTAGTTTCTAGGCAGTTTCTAATGTTATTTATTAATTTCTTATTTACAAATTGTGTACACAACTTTCTATTCAATTTACGAATTAATTTCTTTGCGGAAATCTTTGATTATAACGATAGCGTTATAATCTCTGCTTTTGAAATATTTAATTTCAAAATATAACTTCTATTTAAATAAATAAACAAATAATTAATTAATTAGATAAATAAATAAATCTTGATTATAACCGAAAAGTAAATGGTACTTTCCTAAATTCGATAGAATCGAATTCCAACGTATAACTCGCTTTTGAATACTCTCTATTCAAATAATGTTCCAAACGTTGGAATAAAACTCACAGTTTTACGTTGAGTTTATTTCTGAATTCATATTTGACTTTATCATTACGAATATTCATCCATTTCCTTTTATAACCCTTTTAATCTGCAAAGTGTTTGCTTTTAAATCGTTATTCACTTTATAATGTGAATATTATTCTTCTATATAAATCTAGACACAGTTTATGTAATCAAATCTTGATTTAAACAACAAATATCATTACAGTTTAACATCCCACTTATCTTGTTACTTTATAAACCCATACTTCATATTTCATTTCATGAACACATTTTATAAGTTATAACTAGGATGAGACCCGTGCTTCGCTCACGGGTGATTGGTGGTGGCTACCGACTTTGAGTTATAATTTAAATCTCGATTTCCTATTCGATAACAAATCCAAATATTTACTTATCTCGCTAAATCCTGAATTTCATTTTATATATTTATAAAATATATTATTATAATAACATTCGGCATCATCGAATTATAATTATAAATCCTTATCGATTTATTTTGATTCTATTCATATTTCGAACATCGAAATAAGTTCATCATTTTTCTTTCTAACCGATTTCCTCTTTCTTTTTATTTAAATTCATTTCTCAAATTTATATTTCCAAACTATTTAATAAAAATAATTTCTCTTATAAATATCAATTATAAATCAAATTACTTGTTTTATATAATTGAACAAGTAAATATATGCTAGCCAATCAAAATCTCATATCTATTTTAAAATAGAAATTCCCTTTTTAAAACCCTAGTTTATTTTCTGATATATTTATATATCTTACGGTATATATCAATTATTTCTAGTCAATGTTGTTTAAACATCCCAACACACAATAATCAACACAAGATTATTTATCACATCTTATAATACAACAACAATAATTGTTGAGGAATCCAGTCGGATTCCTCCAACCTGTTTCCCTGCATCCATAGACATTAATCAACATTTATTTCATATAAATATGAAATATTTTAATAAATGGAAATTAGTATTCAATTAACGATTTATGTATAACTATATATATTATTTCAACCAATAAACTAGCAAATCATCCAAACAACCATCACACACGACATTCAATCATTTTTAACAATATTAAATAACATTTATAAAATTATAAAACTAGACAGAGTTAGTGAGATTACCCACCTTGTTCGTTAATCGTTAAATAACGGTTAATGGTCGACGATTTAAATCTGACGTTTTCACTAAATCCAGACGAGTTCCAAATGGTTCCGAACCAACTTCATAACGCAGCTTGTGTCTGTACGATTCCAACGTGAAAAATGCTTCGTCAATCAAGCTTAACCGGCCCAATGCCTTATTCAAATTTGTGACTCTCTTGCTATGATGCCCCCCTTTCATCCTCAAAAACTCAGATTTTCCTGTTCTTATATTTCGGACAGTCTTGGCCGAGCTCGTACTCTCACTTCTCGTCCAATATTCTCCCAACCATTTTCGCACATTCCTAACACCATGTCTCCTTCACCCTTCTGCTATTCAACTCCAGACTTAACAATTCACTCCTTTCTTCCAAGCCCTTGATCACTGGCTTCTCATTACTCTACCAACTATTCTATTACATCAATGGAAAAGTCACGAATGTCATACAACCAGCCTTCCTATGTAATTTTTCAAACAACAAGGACTATTTCCTCTTGTGGGCATAGGAAGAACATTTTGGTTTGTTGGTGACAAGAAGTTGCGGGCATAATAGATCCATGTTGTACCAGGGTATTTTGTCGAGCATTATACATGCACGCAATAGTATCACTCGGTTGCATAACCTCCAGTCCATGGATACATCCATAACATGAAACATAAGACACCAAATCAACATTACTAACTTGACCATTGCTCAGACCTGCTGGCACTGTCGGCTCAGTGACTAGCTCAGAACCAAGATGACCTACGTTGAACACAGGCCCATCTGTTTGAAAATCATTAACAATGGCTATGCAACATATTACCTGAGTATCAAACAATTCACGCCACTTCACTTACGCTGAAACCACCCCGCGTTTTCATTTGCAGCAGGCCATTTCTTACGCCTCCACCTTCTCATTAACATATACTTCACCTCATCATTTGCTTCTTCTTCACACGCCGTTTTACTTCCTTTCTCCTTTGTGTCTTCCTATTCGTGAGCTCCTGGCCGAAATAAAACTTGCATCTTACATTTTCCTTTTTCGAAACTTTCCCCTACAACGACCCCACTCCATCACTTACTGTTCTCTCTCGCATCAACTGCCTGTCGCCTGCATGGTGCCATCCCCATCGCAAGCTATACCATCACCATCCATTTACATAACGCACTCGTAAAGATCAACTTGAGTCCCCCTTTCAGATCCGCACCTTTACAGTTTTTCTTTTTTTATATTTTTTCCATTTTTATTTATCTGCGATGCCATGAAAAAACTCAACTGTACATTTTTTCGAAGACGGAAAAACGAAGAGTACCCCTCTATTCTGTTTATATAGAAGAAGATCCTTAGCATGGAAGTAATAGGCTAGGATAGTCCGACGTTAAAAAGAAAAATAATCTGAGGTAGGAAGTGATGGGGTACAAAGCTTAGTGGCTAAGGAAGAAAATATGTCCTTTTATTTGTTATAAGTGTACGTTGGCTTCTATGCTAAGTAAGTTGAGGTGCTTTATAACTAAGAATACTAAAGTCGGAAGAGAATTCATGCCCATATCTTAAGTGTCGGTGTGGTATTTATAACGTGGAGACCCTTAACCACTAAGTAAAGCACAGCAGGCTAAACGTTGTAGGCTACATAGACTAGGTAGGGTAGGACAAGAAAATACAAGCCTCCGTTGAAAATATTGGGTATGAAACTTAGCCAGTAAGAAATGTTATTATTTTGTTTTCACACTATATACTTGGTCATGTTTGTTTTACTTTAGTACGAAGTTACAGGTGTCGCGGTAGAATTAGGTGTGAAAACACATTGCCGTGTGAAGTGACATAGCTATTGCTCTATCCATTTCTTAACAGAGAAGGAAAATAATTATTTACACTTATACTTATATATTAAGTTATAGACTACTGTTTATATCCAAGTTCTGCGCTAAATCTGTGCGAAGATAGTTGGCAGATATCGCATGTGCAAATCATCAGGTGAAAACACATTACATATTTAAGTTATAAAACTTAGCGTACCTTGTTATATAAAATTTTGTTCACTCACGAACTTCTATGGACAAAAAATACTATCGAGATGAGCAATGTCCCATGATCCAAAAAATGTAATAAAATAGACAAGATAACTTATCTGTGAAACCCCAAAATGCTGATATAGAGTGTAAAATACTCCAAATAAAAAGTGGTTTATTTTCTAAATTAAAAATCGCAGAAAAATTCTAAAATTTAAATTATAACTGCATCTCAAATATCTTTTCCAAATTTGAAATAAATAATTTATTAATAATAAATAATCATTATGGTCTATAAACGAATCTGCAGCGACATTCTGAAAATTTGATTTGGACATAACTTACAATATATAAAGCGAAATCTTCATTTTTCTTTTCCATTAGAAAAATATAGGTCAACAGATTCGAACGTTTCTTGTTTTGAAGAAATCCGACTTATAACGGATTCTGTATATTCATTTGAAGTTTAAAACCCAATATTACGAACTAACGTGACGTTACGGGCTCGATTATAATTTATATTATAATCAATACGTTCAATTGCCGATTAAATAATATATTCGTTGTTTTAATTCGAATATAAACTAAATTAAATATCATATATTATCCAAATTACAAAATATTGCTGATTCAACAATTCCCGAGTATTTCGGAAATAATTATATTATCCCATTAAATATTATATTAATCAAATATTTAAAATATTTAATTCAAACAGTTTAAATTCTCAAACCATTATATTTAAATAATTAAATTTATTAATTATTAAATCACAAAAAATCTGGGACATTACATTCTTTCCCTCTTAAAAGAATTTCGTCCCCAGAATTACTAAGTCGGAAAATGCTATGAACCTTATTAACTAGAATAAAGTCTTTCGTTTTCTTCTTTTAGTTTCAACCAAACCAATTTAATTTCAATTAAAATATTAATTAATTTATAACAACGAAAATTTTCAAAAAATCTGAAAATTTTCTAACTCCTTAAATTTTTTTAAAAATTTGTCAGCGTCTCCTTTGCACGGCTCAATCGGTACAACTACAACTCGCCTCTCTAGGCCTTGTTTAATCCAAAAAAAAAAAAATCAAAAAGCCAAGCAGCTTGCCAAACTGGCTCATAAAAATCTCTATCCAATTAGAATATAAACTTGTACCTTTTTGTCTGGCATTCAACTCTGTCACCTTCATCTGCTACCTATTCAACATATACTCCAGAATTCCAATGGATCTCCAATCAATTTATCATCTAACCAATAACTCTCTTATACACAAGCCAAATTCTATTTCGAATTCCAATTCCAATATCAATTTCAACTCTTAACTCGATAATCCAATCCCATTCCAGATAATCTCTAATCCAACCAAATTTACTTCGTACTATTTTATTCTAATTCAAATTCCACTTAACTGGCTTTAATTCAAATTTCTATTTAATTTGTTTTTAATTCCACAAATCTCTTCCTGGGAGTTTTAAACAACTTAGCTCCTTGCCAAAACCAAATATTCCTTTTCCGAATTTCAACCAACTTGTTTTCTCAAAATTGGAAAACAAAAATCTTTGGCAGTAATCCATCACTTAGAAACTTGAAAATGACACTGATGATGCTGTCTTCATCATCAGATTTATTTCCCAGCGATCGAAGTGAGTTTAATGCTGTATCATTTCAAAAATCATTCTTAAACATTTCCATTTTGAAATTACTTCAAAATATTCTCTTCAACACTTGGAAAACAATTCCAGTTCTAGTTTAAATCCAGATTTAATTCATCTGAAATTATATATCACTCTTATGCGAATTCTGATTGGTTATCCATATAACTATCTCTATTATAATCTTATTCGATTGTAATAATAAATAATATGTCCTATATATTATAAACATCTAAATATCAATCATTCCTTTTATATCAAAATATATTTTCAGGTAAAATTATTTCATTTACCCTCTTATCAAAGTATACCGTGTCGAATTACTCTGTTCAAGAGTTTAGAAACACCTATCGACACAGTTTACATTACTATATCGACCAGAATTCATAAACTAGTCGACAAACCAATCAACACAATATAAAACAGTTTTTTATATCAATTTACAAATGCGTGCTCTTCTATATATAGACTCAACTCAATATTGGGTATTACCAACCCCATCTCTACTGAGTTACACCACATAGCCAAGGTAATTACTTAACCTTCAGCTCTGATACCATTGTAAACGAACCAAGGATTTTCGACCAAGAAAATCAACACAAAATACCGTGTCGACTATTCAAGCGTCGTAAATACCAGATCATTAATAGAAAGAAGTTAAAGGGTGAGAAATAGAAAAAAAGAAAGTTAGAGTAGAAGACGAAGAAGATCACAACAGATGAAACACGAATCTCACAACGGAACGAATAAAATATATTATAAAAATACTTTGAAATACAAAACTGTTTTGTACTTACATTCATCATCAGAGTAAATCATATAAATATCTCAGCAGAAATAACTATATATATATATCCAATACTGAAGCATCCTGCTCCAAGCTCCTTTAATAGTATCTGTAAAAACCCAACTACTTGACTGCCCATACAAATTTGGGCACCTAAGAGTTTAGGGAAAACAAAAACAAAATAAACTCTGGGTCAGTCATGTGACTGGTGTGAATAAACTCCAACACTTCGGTTTAACTTTTCAAAATCCTTTTAAAAAAGGAAGGAAAATCGCAAGACCGATCCACACATAAACACGGATGGTTTTTACCTTACGATGGCCAAGACATTTCTTAAAATTAATGCTTATCTAATATTATAATAATGTCTAATACAAGTACTCAGCAATCTAGCAAAACGCTTTCATCTCACGTTCTACATATATAATATACAATCAAAACCGTAGGCTCTTATTGAGGAATGGATTTCCAACTCTGACAAGGTATGGAACCACCTCCCGATCAGTGTACTCTAGAAGAGATAAACTGGAGTTCAACAAGAACATCTTATAACTCGGCCACACATGACCGGCCATTCATTTCGCTTGAATGATCCGAATATATTATCATCTTACGGTTGGTATACCAACATAATTGTTCCCGGGAGATACAGAAGCGAAAGAAGTAAAAAAATATGAATATTCTCTAGATGGTGACAATATACCTTAATTGGGTGTGACCCACTTAGACATGCTGCCAGCCCGATTTCTGTCATTTCCCAGTTGATGAGGCTTGAGGTCATAACGTATCTTTTAATAGTTCACTTCTTTCATTTACTTTGAATGCCACATTTCCATACCCGTCAAAATCACAAATTTGTTTTCCCAAAAATACCACGGGTATAAGCTAAGAGAAACGAATACCTCCGCCACCAATGTAAATACGTTTGAAACGATCAACTTACGCGATTAACCGAATATACTCTGTTAGGCACTCGTCCATATGCGTTGTCCTGGGACTGGACAAACTAAAGGAATTATTCTGTAAATCCATCTTAGGAAATTTCCACCTAGGATCGCCAGAATAACCGTTGCATAAACTCTATCATCAATTTTCTTCGATATATTTGACTCGAAACGATAATGCCCATAAGGAGTGGTGTTCAGATAATAAATATGATCCCGGTCTCTTCGTATTGACAACAGAAATGGTTAAAAACTTTGATAGTCTATGATTTAACTATCAAAGGAAAAAAAACATGTGTACAAACAACGGTCGTATTTCCAAATGGAAATCTTACCGATCAATCATCAATCAACACTGACCCCTTTTAATAGATTTATAAATTGTAACAACCCGCATTTTACGCATAGGAGGATCGTAGAATATTTATTTCTTTCCCATATGAAGTCGTATGATCATGTATCTTTGGGAAACAACCATTAGAGTCATTTCCCATGTTCGTGATTTTTGTCGATTTTTAAATGACCGTTTTGCCCCTAGCTGATCTTGTTTTGGCCATAATTTTTGATTGGAAAGGAATTTTGACCTGAAACCACTTCCATTAGATTCGTTTGATGGTTTACCTTTCCGTATAGTGGTCACACGTGGGAAACGGACTTACCGTTTGGGAGATATGGCTAAAATAAGGTTTGGAAGGTGAAAAAACTGCTTAACCGGGCCAAATAGAGTGATTAGTGAATGGGCCCATAACCCATTTCGGGATTAGGGTTATGGGGAGGCTGAAAAGGGTTAGAGATTCATTCCATTTCAGTTCTCTAGCCTCCACTTACCTCTTAGAAACCCTAAAAATGGCCTCCAACCTCTAAACCACCTCCAAATCACCTTCTAATCAAGGATTAAGCTTAACAACATCAAATCAAGGGAGATCTACACCAAATCAACGTTAGAGCTGCCGCTTAGCATTGGGATTCGCACCAAATCGGAGATTTATTTCAGATCTAAGTTTTATTTGTGGCTAAGGTGACTGATTTGCATAGTTCCTCACTAATCATGGCTAATTAAGGGTAATTAGTGTTAATTAGTGAATTTATACACTAATAAATTCTGGAAAAATACTCATAAATTCTTAAATAATGTTTTAGACCTCTGATATGAGTTTGGGTTAATTTGGTTAAGTTTTGCTAATCATATCATTAGTTTCACCTAAACATGCTTAGGGGAAAATATGAGGTTTTGGGTGTGTTTGATCCATTTTACATGCTATAATTGTTGTTTTGATGTTTGTGGTCGATTATACATGTTGCTATGACTGTATGATATGCTTTGTGATTGATTAGAATAGTTGGAATGGTCGAAAACGCCGTCGAGTGGCGTAAACTGCTTGCTAGAAAAAGTGCAGGAAGACATCCGAACCGGATCGGATCGGTTAGGAGGACCCGATCCGAACCCCACTCGAATTCAGAAGCTCCGACCCGCTCTTACGCTCCACACCCCGATCCGAACAGAGGAGGACAACAAGGGCTGGGGAAGCTCATATCCACTTTCATTTCTCGTGGCATACATCATCCGATCCGACCCGCATGGTCACCCCCGAACCGAACCGATGGGTGGTGAATGGAATTGAAGAACCCGACCCGATCCCCTAGAGGCGACGTCTTCCGATCTGAACCGACATATTGGGAGGGAGCTCGAGATATCCGACCCGATCCAGTGAAGGGAAGCATTCCGATCCGAACCGAACTAGTGATTAGGGGAAGATCCGAACAGATCCGATGATGACCAATAACCCGAGATGCAAAGGTAGTCCAAATGGAAGTTAGAGCTCAGGATCCAGATGGGAACCAATTAGTTCACTTCATAGTTGGACTTTGCTGCGGGACGTGTGCTAAGGAGTTGTCGACGTTCATAACTTCGATTCACCACTGAAAATGGATGATGGGCTACTGATCAGTGCAGTAGAGTCACTACGACTCGAGGGGCAAGGTGATGGTAGCAAGACTACGTTATCAGTGCAGTGAAGCCATTTATGACTTCATGGGGCAAAGTGATGCGTAGTAAGACTATGAGCTAGTGTAGTGGGGTCATTGTGACTCCATGGGGGCAGAGTGGACATAGTAAAGGATCAGTAAGGCTATGAGCCAGTGTAGTGGGGTCATTGCGACTCCATGGGGCAAAGTGGACATAGCGAAGGATTAGTGGCTATGTATCAGTGCAGTGAAGCCATTTATGACTTCATGGGGGCAAAGTGATCATAGCAAAGTGTGTTGGGTGATCGAAGTGGTGAATATCGTAAGCTTTACGCACTGAGTGAGAGATGTGAGGATGTTTGCTATGTTTGATTGTTTGCCATCACTATGACATGCACACCCCCCACCCTCGTTACCTTTACACCATTTGAAATGGCACCTTAGAGTGTTGTACAATATGTGGTGCTAACTCGTTGGTTGCAGGTCCAGGTTCAGGTATGGTTTAGTCTACCTGTTATTGTTCTGTTAGATGCTTATCGCTCATACCAGGCTTTATGTCTGACCCAGAGTTTTATGTCTCTACTTATTACTCTGGGTGCTCACACAAGCAGACTAGAGACAGGTTAGCTGGTGATGCGCGAGTAGCTGATTCGGAGGCGAGTAGGAGGCATCCACGTATGATATATAGATATTCTCCCTGTGTCGTTGGTGGTCGCTACTTGGGCATTAGTAGTGTACCTCCTTTATCTTGATTTTGTTCTTTGAGACAGTTTGAAAAGTTGTAATAATGTTAACTTTGGATCATAAGATGTACTTGGATTTTCCGCTGCTATGTTAGTTGTTTTCAGCTTATGCACTGTCTCACCTGTTTTATGTCAAGTATGTTGTTATTATATTTTGTTCCATGCGCTGTGAGACATTCTACAGGTTCCTTGTTAGTTCATTCTCTTCTTCCCTTTCCTTCTGACGATCCGTCCCATGCTGACCGGACATGTGTATAGCGCACTTTTGGAGTAAATGTCGGTTGGTGCAGGGTAGGCCGTCACATTTGGTATTAGAGCTCTAGGTTGCGTAGTTAACCTAAGGAAAGACACTAGGGAGAGATAGTACGTATATGAGAGCGCATATTTGTGATTACTTTGGTTTTCAAAAGCTATATATATATACTATTAGTAGTATAAGAATGAAGTCGTACTGCACTAGCACCACTATGGGGTCGTTAATCGTTTCCTCTTTACAGATTGAACGATGAGCCGATATGCTAGAGGTGCTGGTAGGGGGACCAATAATGGGAATGCTCCTGATATGAGGACGATGTTCACTAATTTTATGAGGGAGATGCTTAGGGATGTTCAAGGAGCAGTCCCCAATCCTGGAAATGATGGTGGTCTAGTAGTGTAGGCGCCTAGGGTCGATTTCGCCAAGTTGTGCAAGGATTACACTAACCTTGGTGGGAAGCCATTCCACGGAACGGAGTCGGCCACAGATGTTCAGGATTGGTTGGATAGCTGTGATCGTATCTTCGACGACTTGGGTATCGAGGATGCGATGAAGAGAAGGCTAGCGTCTCGTCAGCTGCAAGGGCGAGCGATGAATTGGTGGAATGCCATTAGAACAGCTACTCCAGAAGATCAGGTTACTTGGGATCAGTTCAAGGCTCGCTTTAGCGAGAAGTTCATTCCAGCTGCCCAGAAGTCAGTGTTGTTTAAGATATTCTTGGAACTCAAGCAGAATGGCAGGGCAGTCTCGGACTATATTGCTGAGTTCGACACTTTGTCGAAGTATGGACTATCTCTTATCAATACTCCTGAGAAGAAGAATGAGAAGTTCATTACTGGGTTGGATGGATACTTGGGGGAAAGGCTTATCAACCACATCGATGAGACTTTTGAATCGATTGTGGGGAAAGCTTTGAGATCAGAGAGTCTTTACCCTAAGTCAAAGACTGAGGCTGCATCTGCAGAATGGCTGAAACCACAAGCGGGCGGTGGAGGCAAGAATAACTCTCAGAATAAGAGAAAACAGAACCAATCTAAGGATGGCCAGAAAAAGAACAAGAAAGATGTTGAGTGCTTCAGCTGTGGTAAGAAGGGCCATTATGCTAAAGAATGTCGGGCCAAGCCAGCGGATAGGAAGTGTTATAACTGTGGCCAAGTGGGACATCATAAGGATAAGTGTCCGCAACCCCTTAAGGAGAAGCAGATTGTGAAAGCATATGCTATTGATGCTGTTCCTTCTTCGTCGAATGCCCCAACTGCGGCAGAGAAAGGAAAGAATGTCGTTATTCAAGGTATGCTTTCTGTTTGTGATGTACCAGTTCGAGTTTTGTTTGATACTGGGGCTTCCCGTTCCTTCATATCTAGTGACCTGGTAGATAGGTTGGGACTGGAACCCGAGATAGTCGATAGACCGTTGGTTATGACGAACCCGATTGGTGGTTCAACTAACCTTAGTATGATTTGCAGAAATTTGGTCTTATCGAGTCATGGATGTATGTTTGTGATTGCTTTGTTTTGGGCTTTACTGGGTATGGCATTATATTGGGGGTCGATTGGCTCCAAAGATACGGGGTGGTGGTAGACTGTGAGGGCTTTTTGGTGACAGTTAGGGCGGAGGGTAGTGTTTGGTAGTCTACCTAGTGATGGGGTAATGGCTAGTTTTATAAATTCCCTCGGCATCCCGCATGATGAGTTGTCAGATGTGCCTGTGGTTGGCCAGTATCCGGACGTCTTCGAGGAGGTGACCGGGCTTCCACCACACCGAGAGATTGAGTTCTGTATTGATTTAGTGAAAGATGCTATAGTGATGCCACTTCATCGTATGGCACCAAGGGAGCAGCGAGAGCTCGGGGTGCAAGTCAGCAATCTTTTGAAGAAGGGATTTATTAGAAGAAGTGTCTCCGAGTGGGGAGCACCAGTTGTGTTTGCCACTAAGGCAGATGGTTCCCTTCGTTTGTGTGTGGACTATCGCGAGTTGAATAAGGTGACGAGGAAGAATAAGTATCCTCTACCACGGATAGATGATTTGTTTGATCAACTGGAAGGAGCAAGAGTGTTCTCCCAGTTGGACCTCGCGACAGGATTTCATCAGCTCCGAGTGGCGGATGAGAGTGTTCCGAAAACGGCCTTTAGGACGCCGTCTGGATTATATGAGTGGTTGGTCATGCCATTTGGGTTGACCAATGCACCAGCCTACTTTGTGGATCTTATGAATCGAGTATTCAGAGATCAGTTGAATAAGTTTGTTCTTGTGTTCGTTGACGATATCCTTGTTTACTCGAGGACAGAGGAGGAACACAAGGGACACTTGAGGATAGTGATGGAGGTGTTGAGGAAACACCAATTGAAAGCAAAATTCTCTAAGTGTCACTTCTGGAGGAGGGAAATGAGATTCTTGGGCCATGTTATTTCAGAGAATGGTATTGTCGTGGACCCTGCGAAGGTGGCTACGGTACAGGATTGGCCTACGCCCAAGAATGCAACAGATGTAAGAAGTTTCTTGGGGTTAGCTGGATATTATCGTAAGTTTATCCAGGACTTCTCCAAGATAGCAGCACCATTGACTCAGTTGACTAAGAAGAATCAGTACTTCGTCTGGGATGGAGTGTGTGGGAATGCATTCAAGAGTCTAAAAGAAAAGTTGACGCGTGCGCCAGTATTAGTCATTCCTAAAGGGAATGAAGAGATGACGGTATACATAGATGCTTGTGGTACCGGACTAGGTGATGTATTGATGCAAGGAGGTAGGGTTGTAGCTTATGTTAGTCAGCAGCTAAAGCCGCATGAGAAGAAGTATCCTACCCATGATTTGGAACTGGCAGCGATTATATTCGCATTAAAGATGTGGAGAAACTATCTTTTGGGAGAAAGATTTGAGTTGTTTACCGACCATAAATCGTTAAAGTATCTCTTCTCTCAGAAAGATCTGAATCTCCGTCAGCAGAGATGGTTAGAGTTCTTGGCTTCGTATGATTTTGATATCGCATACACACCTGGGAAAGGTAATGCGGTAGCGGATGCCTTGAGTAGGAGACATGCCAGTTTGGGGGCTATGTTTCTTGAATGGAAGCAACTGGAGTATATCGCAGGGTTTGATTTCAGACCAAAGTGAGAATTGGATCCAGAAATGCTAGCTAGTTTGGCGATCAGACCCACTTTGATAGAGCGGATTGGTTCCAACCAGAGGGACGATCCTAATCTATTGGAAATGATCTCCAAGTTAGAGATGGACATCGACGGTGAGGAGATGAATTTATATGGGCTTGATCGAGATGGATGGCTTAGAAAGAATGGAAGACTAGTTGTACCCAACGTGAATGGTTTGAGAGATGAAGTGCTTAGAGAATGTCATCACTCAAAACTGACTATACATCCCGGTGGTAATAAGATGTATCGAGACATGAAACAGACTTACTACTGGGAAGGGATGAAAAGAGACATTGGGAAGTTTATATCCAAATGCATGAATTGCCAGCTAGTTAAAGCCGAGCAAAAGAAGCCTAGTGGATTGTTGCAACCATTAGAAATTCCCGAATGGAAATGGGAGCAAGTCTCGATGGATTTCATCAATGGTTTACCAAGGACTAGAGCGGGACATGATAGCATTTGGGTAATTGTGGATCGATTGACTAAGAGTGCAAGATTTATACCAGTCAAATCGACCAGAACGGCAGCTAAGTTAGCAGAATTGTATATGAAGTGGGTAGTGAGATTTCATGGAGTACCTAAAAGCATTGTGAGTGACCGAGACCCGTTGTTTACTAGTGGGTTTTGGAAGAGCTTACAAGAGGCTCTAGGATCAGAATTACATCTCAATACCGCATATCATCCTCAGACCGACGGTCAGATAGAGAGGGTGAATCGTATATTGGAAGATCTCTTGAAAGCTTGTATATTGGATCTTGGTGGATCATGGGATGACCATTTGCATCTAGTAGAGTTTGCATATAATAATAGCTACCAATCCAGTATCGGTATGGCTCCATATGAAGCTTTGTACGGAAGACCATGCAACTCACCATCATGTTGGATAGAGACTGGCGAAAAGTTTATGCTTGGACCAGATGTGGTGAGGGAAACTTCAGATAAGATTAAGATCATTCAACAACGAATGAAGGCTGCCTAGGATAGGCAGAAGAGTTATGCTGATAAAAGGAGAAGAGACTTAAAATTCTCCGTTGGTGACTTTGTGTTTGTCAAGGTTTCTCCGTTGAAGAGCGTGATACGATTTGGCAAGAGAGGCAAGTTGGCACCAAGATTTGTTGGCCCATTCCCAGTTCTCGAACAAGTTGGGAATTTGGCCTATAGAGTTGACTTACCAGAGAAGATGGCAGGAGTTCACAACGTATTTCATGTTTCCCAACTAAGGAAGTTCATTCACGACCCAGACATGACTATTTCACCTGATCAGTTAGAGGAGTTCGAAGTAGAACCCGAGGCGGTTGGGAACCGCAAGCCGATCCGAATTGTCGAGCAAGAAACGAAGCAACTTCGAAGGAAGGCGGTGAAGCTGGTCAAGGTTCAGTGGGGCGAGAACGAGAATGACTGTACTTGGGAGGCAGAGGAGAGCATTAGAAAGACATATCCAGAACTCTTTGCCTAGTAAGATTTACTTTGCAATTTAGTTATTCCGCATGCTAGGATAGACTTGTTTTGCTTGTTTTGTATGTTTGATTGTTGTTTTATAGTTGATAGGCATGCGGGACCCTTATGTGTGTGTGTTTTGGTTAGGAAATTTCGGGGGCGAAATTTCTTAAGGGGGGGGGGGGGGGAGAATGTAAGAACCCGCATTCTACGCATCGGAAGATCGTAGAATATTTATTTCTTTCCCATATGAAGTCGTATGGTCATGTAACTTTGGGAAACAACCATTAGAGTCATTTCCCATGTTCATGATTTTTGTCGATTTTTAAATGACCGTTTTGCCCCTAGCTGATCTTGTTTTGGCCATAACTTTTGACTAGAAAGGAATTTTGACCTGAAACCACTTCCATTAGATTCGTTTGATGGTTTACCTTTCCGTAGAGTAGTCACACGTGGGAAACGGACTTACCGTTTGGGAGATATGGCTGAAATAAGGTTTGGAAGGTGAAAAACTGCTTAACCGGGCCAAATAGAGTGATTAGTGAATGGGCCCATAACCCATTTCGGGATTAAGGTTATGGGGAGGCTGAAAAGGGTTAGAGATTCATTCCATTTCAGTTCTCTAGCCTCCACTTACCTCTTAGAAACCCTAAAAATGGCCTTCAACCTCTAAATCACCTCCAAATCACCTTCTAATCAAGGATTAAGCTTAGCAACATCAAATCAAGGGAGATCTACACCAAATCAACGTTAGAGCTGCTGCTTAGCATTGGGATTCGCACCAAATCGGAGATTTATTTCAGATCTAAGTTTTATTTGTGGCTAAGGTGACTGATTTGCATAGTTCCTCACTAATCATGGCTAATTAAGGGTAATTAGTGTTAATTAGCGAATTTATACACTAATAAATTCTGGAAAAATACTCATAAATTCTTAAATAATGTTTTAGACCTCTAATATGAGTTTGGGTTAATTTGGTTAAGTTTTGCTAATCATATCATTAGTTTCACCTAAACATGTTTAGGGGAAAATATGGGGTTTTGGGTGTGTTTGATCCATTTTACATGCTATAATTGTTGTTTTGATGTTTGTGGTCGATTATACATGTTGCTATGAATGTATGGTATGCTTTGTGATTGATTAGAATAATTGGAATGGTCGAAAACGCCGTCGAGTGGCGTAAACTGCTTGCTAGAAAAAGTGCAGGAAGGCATCCGAACCGGATCGGTTAGGAGGACCCGATCCGAACCCCACTCGAATTCAGAAGCTCTGACCCGCTCTTATGCTCCACACCCCGATCCGAACAGAGGAGGACAACAAGGACTGGGGAAGCTCCTATCCACTTGCATTTCTCGTGGCATACATCATCCGATCCGACCCGCATGGTCACCCTCGAACCGAACCGACGCGTGGTGAATGGAATTGAAGAACCCGACCCGATCCCGTAGAGGCGACGTCTTCCGATCCGAACCGACATATTGGGAGGGAGCTCGAGATATCCGACCCGATCCAGTGAAGGGAAGCATTCCAATCCGAACTGAACTAGTGATTAGGGGAAGATCCGAACCGATCCGATGATGACCAATAACCCGAGATGCAAAGGTAGTCCAAATGGAAGTTAGAGCTCAAGATCCAGCTGGGAACCAATGAGTTCACTTCATGGTTGGACTTTGCTGCGGGACGTGTGCTAAGGAGTTGTCGACGTTCATAACTTCGATTCACCACTGAAAATGGATGATGGGCTACTGATCAGTGCAGTAGAGTCACTAGACTCGAGGGGCAAGGTGATGGTAGCAAGACTACGTTATCAGTGCAGTGAAGCCATTTATGACTTCATGGGGCAAAGTGGTGCGTAGTAAGACTATGAGCCAGTGCAGTGGGGTCATTGTGACTCCATGGGGCAGAGTGGACATAGTAAAGGATCAGTAAGGCTATGAGCCAGTGTAGTGGGGTCATTGCGACTCCATGGGGCAAAGTGGACATAGCGAAGGATTAGTGGCTATGTATCAGTGCAGTGAAGCCATTTATGACTTCATGGGGGCAAAGTGATCATAGCAAAGTATGTTGGGTGATCAAAGTGGTGAATATCGTATGCTTTACGCACTGAGTGAGAGATGTGAGGATGGTTGCTATGTTTGATTGTTTGCCATCACTATGACATGCACACCCCCACCCCCGTTACCTTTACACCATTTGAAATGGCACTTTAGAGTGTTGTACATTATGTAGTGCTAACTCTTTGGTTGTAGGTCCAGGTTCAGGTATGGTTTAGTCTACCTGTTATTGTTCTGTTAGATGCTTATCGCTCATACCAGACTTTATGTCTGACCCAAAGTTTTATGTCTCTTCTTATTACTCTGGGTGCTCACACGAGCAGACTAGAGACAGGTTAGCTGGTGATGCGCGAGTAGCTGATTCGGAGGCGAGTAGGAGGCTTCCACGTATGATATATAGATATTCTCCCTGTGTTGTTGGTGGTCGCTACTTGGGCATTAGTAGTGTACCTACTTTATCTTGATTTTGCTCTTTGAGACTGTTTGAAAAGTTGTAATAATGTTAACTTTGGATCATAAGTTGTACTTGGATTTTCCGCTGCTATGTTAGTTGTTTTCAGCTTATGCACTGTCTCATCTGTTTTATGTCAAGTATGTTGTTATTATATTTTGTTCCATGCGCTGTGAGACATTCTACAGGTTCCTTGTTAGTTCATTCTCTTCTTCCCTTTCCTTCTGACAATCCGTCCCGTGCTGACCGGACATGTGTATAGCGCACTTTTGGAGTAAATGTCGGTTGGTGCGGGGCGGGCCGTCACATAAATAATCATTTCATTTCCCAATTCCCCTTCAATATTTTTACCCAAATATTTCTCTAACTCGTTTGGCTTCTTCCGATCCTTGGAAAACATTTCCATTTATTTTAAACCATTTAATTTCTATATCTCAAAAAAATATTTCTTATTGATAGCAGAAAACATTTCCATCTCATTCTTGCATCACTATCCTTCCACGCCCATCAGTCCTTAACCGTAAATTTAGTAAGAGAACAATTTCCCAATTATCAACCCCGAAGGCTGAAACCAACACTAGATCGATACTCAGACAACTATTCAACATAACTAATTTCCAGTCAGTTTCTAATGTTATTTCTTAATTTCTTATTTATAAACTGTTTTTACACAACTCTCTATTTAGTTTACGAATCCATTTCTTTACAGAAATCTTTTATTATAATGGTAGCATAATAATCTCTGCTTTTGAAATATTTAATTTCAAAATATAACTTCTATTTAAATAAATAAACAAATAATTAATTAATTAGATAAATAAATAAATCTTGATTATAACCGGAAAGTAAATGGTACTTTCCTAAATTTGATAGAATCAAATTCCAACATATAACTCACTTTTGAATACTCTCTATTCGAATAACGTTCCAAACGTTGGAATAAAACTCACTATTTCAGGTTAACTTTATTTCTAAATTCATGGTTGAATTTATCATTACTAATATTCATCAATTTCCTTTTATAACCCCTTTAATCTACAAAGTGTTTGCTTTTAAATCGTTATTCACTTTATAATGTGAATGTTATTCTTGTATATAAATCTGGACTCAGTTTATTAAATCAAATCTTGATTTAAACAACAAATATCATTACAATTTAACATCCCACTTATCTTGTTACTTTATAAACCCATACTTCATATTTCATTTCATGTACTCATTTTATAACTTATAACTAGGATGAGACCCGTGCTTCGCACACGGGTGATTGGTGGTGGCTACCGACTTTAAGTTATAATTTAAATCTCGATTTCCTATTCGATAACAAATCCAAATATTTATTTATCACGTCAAATCCTGAATTTCATTTTATATATTTATAAAATAAATTATTATAATAACATTCGGCATCATCGAATTATAATTATAAATCCTTATCGATTTATTTCAATTCTATTCATATTTCGAACATCGAAATAAGTTCATCGTTTTTCTTTCTAACCGATTTCCCCTTTCTTTTTATATAAATTCATTTCTTAAATTTATATTTCCAAACTGTTTAATAAAAATAATTTCTCTTCATTTATAAATATCGTTTATAAATCAAATTACTTGTTTTATATAATTGAACAAGTAATATATTCTAGCCAATTGAAATCTCATTCTATTTTAAAATAGAAATTCCCTTTTTAAAACCCTAGTTTATTTTCTGATATATTCATATATCTTACGGTATTTAGATACCAATTATTTCTGGTCAATGTTGTTTAAACATCCCAACACACAATAATCAACACAAGATTATTTATCACATCATATAATACAATACATGAAAAACAACAATAATTGTTGAGGAATCCAGTCGGATTCCTCCAACCTGTTTCCCTGCATCCACAGATGTTAATCAACATTTATTTCATATAAATATGAAATATTTTAATAAATGGAAATCAGTATTCAATTAACGATTTATGTATAACTATATATGTTATTTCAACCAATAAACTAGCAAATCATCTAAACAACCATCACACACAACATTCAATTTTTTTTTCAATATTAAATAACATTTATAAAATTATAAAACTGGGCACAGTTAGTGAGATTACTCACCTTGTTCGTTAATTGTTAAATAACGGTTAACGGTCGACGATTCGAATTTGACATTTTATTTCACCCTAAATCCAAACGAGTTCCAAATGGTTCTGAACCAGCTTCATAACGCAGCTTGTGTCTGTACGATTCCAACGTAACAAACGCTTCGTCAATCAAGCTTAACCGACCCAATGCCTTATTCAAATTTGTGACTCGCTTGCTAAAACGTCCCCCATTTCATCCTCAAAAACTCATATTTTCCTGCTCTTATATTTCGAACAGTCTTGGCCGATCTCGTACTCTCACTTCTCCTCCAATATTCTCCCAACCATTTTTGCACATTCTTAACACCATATCTTCTTCACCCTTCTGCTATTCAACTCCAGACTTAACAATTCACTCCTTTCTTCCGAGCCCTTGATCACTAGCTTCTCATTACCCTACCATATATTCTATTACATCAATGGAAAACTCATGAATGTCATACAACCATCCTTCCTATGTAATATTTCAAACACCAAGGACTATTTCCTCTTCTGGGCATGGGAAGGGCATTTTGGTTTGCTGGTGACAAGAAGTTGCGGGCGTAACATATACATGTTGTACCAGGGTATTTTGTCGAGCATTATACATGCACGCAACAGTATCATTCAGTTGCATAACCTCCAGTCCAGGGGTACATCCATAACATGAAACATAAGACACTAAATCAACTTTACTAACTTGACCATTGCTCAGACCTGTTGGCACCGTCGACTCAGTGACTGGCTCAGAACCAAGATTACCTACGTTGAACACAGACCCATCTGTTTGCAAATCATTATCATTGGCTACGCAACATGTTACCTGAGTATCAAACAATTCACGCCACTTCACTTACGCTGAAACCACCCCACGTTTTCATTTGCAGCAGGCCATTTCTTACGCCTCCACCTTCTCATTAACTTATACTTCACCTCATCATTTGCTTCTTCTTCACACGCCGATTTACTTCCTTTCTCCTTCGCGTCTTCTTGTTCATGAGCTTCTGGCCCAAATAAAACTTGCATCTTATATTTTCATTTTTCAAAACTTTCCCCACGTACAACGATCCCACTCCATCACCTACTGTTCTCTCTCGCACCAACTGCCTGCATGGTGCCATCCCCATCGCAAGCTATACCATCACCATCCATTTACATAACGCACCCGTAAAGATCAACTCAAGTCCCCCCTCTAGATCCGCACCTTTACAGGTTTTTTTTTGTTTATATTTTTCCATTTTTATTTATCTGCGATGCCATGAAAAAACTTAACTATATATTTTTCGAAGACGAAAAAACGAAGAGTACCCCTCTGTTCTGTTTATATAGAAGAAGATCCTTAGCATGGAAGTAATAGGCTAGGATAGTCTGACGCTAAAAATAAAAATAGTCTGACGTAGGAAGTGATGGGGTACAAAGCTTAGTGGCTAAGGAAGAAAATATGTCCTTTTATTTGTTATAAGTGTACGTTGGCTTCTATGCTAAGTAAGTTGAGGTACTTTAACACTAAGAATATGAAAGTCAGAAGAGAATTCATGCCCATATCTTAAGTGTCGGTGTGGTATTTATAACGTGGAGACCCTTAACCACTAAGTAAAGCACAGCAGGCTAAACGTTGTAGGCTACATAGACTAGGTAGAGTAGGACAAGAAAATACAAGCCTTCATTGAAAATATTGGGTACGAAACTAAGCCAGTAAGAAATGTTATTATTTTGTTTTCACACTATATACTTGGTCATGTTTGTTTTACTTTAGTACGAAGTTACAGGTGTTACGGTGGGACTAGGCGTGAAAACACATTGTCGTGTGAAGTGAAATAGCTATTGCTCTATCCATTTCTTAACAGAGAAGGAAAATAATTATTTACACTTATACTTATATATTAAGTTATAGACTACTGTTTATATCTAAGGTCTGCGCTAAATCTGGATGAAGATAGTTGGCATATATCGCATGTGCAAATCATCAGGTGAAAACACCGTGTTAAGTTATAAAACTTAGCGTACCTTGTTATATAAAATTTTGTTCACTCACGAAATTCTATGGACAAAAATAAAAATATTATTGAGATGAGCAATGTCTCATGATCCTAAAAATATAATAAAATAGACAAGATAACTTATTTTGTGGAACCCCAAAATGCTGATATAGAGTGTAAAATACTCCAAATAAAAAGTGGTTTATTTTCCAAATTAAAAATTACTGAAAAATTCTAAAAATTAAATTATAATTGCATCTCAAATTTCTTGTCCAAATTCAAAATAAATAATTTATTAATATTAAATAATCGTTATGGTCTATAAATGAATCCATAGCGACCTTCTAAAAAATTGATTTGTACATAACTTACAATCTATAAAGCGAAATCTTCATTTTTCTCTTCCAGTGGAAAAATATAGCTCAACAGATTCGAACATTTCTTGTTTTGAAGAAATCCAACTTATAATGGATCCTGTATATTCATTTGAAGTTCAAAACCCGATATTACGAACTACCATGACGTTACGGGCTCGATTATAATTTATATTATGATCAATACGTTCAACTGCCGTTTAAACAATATATTCGTTGTTCTAATTTGAGTATAAACTAAATTAAATATCATATATTATTCAAATTACACAATATTGCTGATTCAACAATTTCCGACTATTTCGGAAATAATTACATTATCCTATTAAATATTATATTAATCGAATATTTAAAATATTTAATTCAAACCGTTTAAATTCCCAAACCATTATATTAAAATAAAAATTTATTAATTATTAAATCACAAACAATCCGGGACGTTACACAACCGCTCTGAAGTTGCACACTTCGTGGTGTACAACTCAACGGAAGGGTCATGACCAATCGCCGAGCATAACATTTGATATCTTTCCGGCCATCACGCGGCTTGACTCATTTCAAAGCATGTCCCGTTAACATAAGACATACTTTGGGGGGCAAGTGTTAACCAACATTTTGATCTGGTTACCAGAAGTAGTCCAGGCCCACATGAGTCGGCTCATCGTATGGTTCAACAGCCCAGTAGTGTTGCCAACATCCTTAAGAATCAAGCCAAGATGGGGACGCGCAACAACGGTCGTCATGGCTTGTCAAACTACTCTCAAACAATACAAGTCACGAATCAAGTGTAGACAATCAAAATTATGGGATCGTATCGGGCAAATCGTGGTTCTGGCATTAAAAAACTCAAGTCGGGCCATTGGAAGAATTTTGCATCCCTTGGATGCGAAATTCATCAACATCGAAGATCGCTTGTCCGACACCCGTCGATCAGCTCTAAATACGTGATCGTACTAGGCGGATCACTTCAGAAAACTTGTCACTGCTCTACTAGACCTCTTCTCCAAAGCCTTGCACAACACTTCCCGATCAGCTCCAAAAGCCTGCGCACCACTTCGCATCCCCAGGCTTCGCCTCCTACTTTTCGCATCCCGCATGCCACGCACCATTTCACCTCCCACTTTTTGCATCCCGCATGCCTTACTCCACTTCGCATCAAAAAGTCTTTGCCTTCCATTATTTCACATCGCCTCCCAGTGGTCAGCTCCAGCATCCTGCCCCGACATCTCTCACATTTCGCATCACCTCCCAGTGCATCGCATTCGGAAATCAGATAGCCCCATACCACTCCTCATCCATTTCGAATCCCACATATCGCTTTCCTCAAAAATTTGTATCCCGGGGACCTCACATCCCTCATCTCGCCTCTTGGAAACTTCACACCTCTTAAAAGTGTCACTGACCCCGAAATTCGCATCCCTACAAGCTCACCCAACACAATTTGCATCCCTTCCCGGGATGCGATCTCACATCCCTTTGGATGCATAATCTTGCATCCTACCGGGCTGCGATTTCGCATCCCCTCGGATGCGTCGCATCCCACTGGGATACGATTTCGCATCACCTGGGATGCGTAACTCTCATCCTTCGGGATGCGAACATGCACATTCTACGGGGATGCGACTTCGTATCCCCTAAGGGGGATGCGAAATTCTCCAATGAGCTTCACCGAGATGCTATTTTCATTAGGCCGCCATTTCAGGATGCGAATCTGCTTCCGTGGTCTTCGACATAGTCGTATATTGTGAACTTGCAAAATATAACTCCCAAATACTTAGTCAAATATTGTAACTCGCAAAAATATGACTTCCAAATACTTAGCCAACTTTTGCCTACAATTGTGATGTCACCATATCTCACTTACTCCATTTCCTATAAATACCCCCTACCTAATTCTTCAAGGGGGTTGGCATTTGCTTGGCTTGAGACCTTGGGAGGACCTTAAACACCATTAATGATTTCTTGGACTTCGGGGAAGAAGAACCAACTTTTTCTCAAGACCTAGGAACTCCCGACACCAGCGGACCTCCAATTTTCGCTGTACACCCCGGGTCTACGATTTCCTGATACATCGCGGACCTCCGAATTTCTCGGAATACCCCGGACCTCTGATTTCCCGGTACATTCCGAACCTTCGATTTTCTTGGTACACCCGGACCTTCGATTTCCCGGTACACCCGGACCTCCGAATTTCCTGGTACACCCCGGACCTCCGAATTTTCCGATACATCCCGGACCTCGGAAACTCCCGATACAGCCCGAACCTCGGAACTTCCCGACTCCGTCCGGACCCCGGAATGTCCCGACTCTCCCCGGACCTCAGGACCTCCCAACTCCGCCCGAACCTCAGAACCTTCCGGCCCCGCCCGGACCGCCGAACCTCCCGACTTCGCTTGGTCCCTGGAACATACAGACTCTGCCCGGACCCTCGAACATACAGACTACGCCCAGACCCCGGAATCTCCCGACGCCTCCTGGACCTCGGAAATTTCCGACACCACCCGAACCTCAGAACTTCCCGACACACCTTGCACCTCGGAAACTCCCGACACGACCCGGACCTGGAACTTCCCGGCACATCCCAGACCTCAAAAACTTCCTATACCGCCCGGACCTTGGAACTTCCCGACACATCCCAGACTTTGAATACTTGACACCGCTCTGACCTCGGAACTTCCCGACATATTCCGTACCTTGGAAATTCCCGATCGCTCCCGAGCAGCGAAGAATCTCGACAAGGGTTAATAAAACCTCACTATCATTGTATTCACTTATAATGATGTCTTCCACTGTACTTTCTCAATAGTGAAATAAAATCGGTAATGCCTTCAAAGTGGATGTAGGTTCAATCCGAACCGAACCACTATAAAATACCGTGTTCCTTACTTTTCTGCACATTATACCATATCTCGCATTACTTTTTCGCTTTGGACAATTAGTTTCAAAAATTTGAAACTCTCAAGCGTTGATAATTACCTTGTAGCGTCAATAAGTATATAATGACAGAAATAATATAATTTATTGAAACATCATTATAAAACATAAAATCTAACGTAAATAACAATATCTATTTATGTCATTTGAGTCTGTTATTGGAAAACACACACATATTTGTTCGGTTTTATTTAGAACACGAACGACAACAATACGTATGAATAAGGATTAGTTTGTGTTCTAATTGATTTTATCTACGATATGAACAAGACATACGTCGGTTGCTTGCAGTCCGACCCTCATACAATGTTGCTCCTCCGTCCAACGTTCACAGCCTGGTTAACATCACGCTGAAAAAACAAAAATCCCTAAATCTATTTCTTAAAACCACATCCTTTCACAACGCGTGCCCCCCCTGCTCGTTCACGCTCCAGCACTGTTTAAAGCGCGCCTCTTCTTCCAGCCTGCTCATTTTCTGCCTTCCAGTCTCCATTATTCGTTTATACAGGTACTTTGATTTTTGGATAAACCATTTTGGACTAAATAATTGCTCTGAATAGTTGAATATCACGGTTGACTGACATGTAATCAGCAGGGATGGGATCGGAGTGTGTGTACCCTCAGTAAGTCTTATTATTTGTGTACCCTCAATATATCTTAGTAGGTATGCTTTAAAAGTCAATAATGATAATTGGTCGTAGAGTCAGAGTAATTTCAGTTAGCATAAAATGATTGTTCGGTCCGTTTGTGCTTTAAATTTCCAAGTCAAATTATGGTGCTTTAATATTTTTTGTTCCTTTTTTAATCTATGTATTTTATAGAATGCATAGTAAATATGACTAACGAAGACAACAGATGCCAGATTTAACGACGGGAACAAAACTTTTAGGCTTACAATAGAGTGTTTGGATACTATATGACAACAATTTTCGTCTCACTAAGAATCTGCCTTCAAAAATTTAAGAAGAGTTTTGCATGAATATGATAATGTTAAGGATACCCTTGCATATTTTATAGTTACACAATTTAGAATCGTTTTGCTTTGCATGTGAAAGAGTCATACTTAATCTTAAGCAGATCACTCATAAAAACTAGTCGCAATATTATTGATTTTGTTTTTGTTTTGATTTTTTTTAAATTCTTTTGAACTTTTCTGAAAAAAGGCAACAAAATCCATATTCCAACCCGAAGCTCAGAACTAGCATTGACTACGTGGCTGTTCAGTTCGTCTTTACTTAGTAAGAAAAGGTTACAATCATGTTACAGGCAGGTGGAAACCATGAATCAAGTAAGTAAACTGCTAGTCCTAATGTTTTAATTCTTGCGAGTTTTGTAGTTGATAAAATTTATTGATAAGCTCTTGTTGTTGATCATGCCTATTTGATGTAAAAACTATTCAAATTTTGTTAGCTTCAAGATTGAGCAACAATATGGTATGCAATGCAGTAGAATACATCTTTGCGTCGATAATTGTTGATTCTTTGGCATCTCATTTTAATTTCTGTGTCTGTGCTCTTAACAAGTGGACTGATTTGTATTCCCATTTGGTCTGTTGGTTGCATATATCTGTTCATCCTCTATAGCATTCAGTTGTCCCATCTTTGTATTGAATAGTATGACTATATATGTCCTTTCAATTTTTTTCGGCAGCTGGATCCAATTATAACAATTTGAGTTTTTTTTTTAAAACATGAATGTTCAGTATTGATAAGTTTTCAAACTTAAAACCTCTAACAACTCTTAAAGGTGTCTTACCACCTGAAACAATGTTCATTGGCTATAAACATGCAGATGAATAGCTTGGTACAGTAGTTAGAAATATTTTGCATTATGATCAAGTGTAAATATGCAGGTTTACATTCTAAATGATATAGTTACAAATACTATTTTATTGGAGTGAAAATATATTGACAGCATTTAATATGCCGAAAGAGCAACCCAAAAATCAAAGATAAAACTTCTACTTTTCCTGATTATATGACAGTAACAGTCCAACAACTATGAAATACAACTAAAAATTGTAATGATGTGATCTTATTATTGAAGATGAGGTAATGTGACAGTAAGTATTTGAAGAGTTATATTTTAAATAATTAAATTTATTGAATTTGTGATCGTTTTAGTTTTGAAATTGCATTTGTGACTTCGTACCTACTAATCTATGTTTTTTTATCACAAAAATTTTCATTTTAGTAGCATTTTGTAGTGCAGTTTTTTTCTAGCAAAAAAACCCATACTTGTATAAAATTCGCACAAAAAAGCCCAAGGCTTTGCGCCTTAACTACTATGGTTAGAACCTGAAATTTTATGTATTTTGTGCAAAATCCTCTTTTTGGTTTTGTTAAATGAGTGAACACTTCGTAAAATAATTTTTGGCAATTAATATAATTGGACAGTTTAATATCCATGTCAAAATCACCAAGAGGTGGATATCACCTCATATTTATTTTATTTCAAAGACTAGATATCTTGTGCAAAAACCAAATATTGGTGACCACAAGTTCATGGAATTAGTGATTTTATTTGAAACAAATATGGGATTTTTATTTTTTTAATGTTTACTCTTATTTTTCTATTTACTTTGAATGAAAATTGTTCTCTTTTTACAACTAGGATTTTAACTGATAATTAGATTTTAAAACTATGTGATCTCAATTCACACTTCGGCTATCTTATTCCATTATAGTACGTGCGTTCCGAAAATGCAAAACGTTAGCATTCCAAAATGCCATTTGCTCACAATTTGGTACAATCATTTTGCACTTCAGAATGTTGAAACCGACTTTCCAAAACGTTTATTTTGAAGAATTTAAGTGCATGATATTAATATGCATTAATTAATAATGTTTTTCCATGGAAAACATACACAAATAATGAAGAATGATGTCAAATCAACCTCGACAAGTCTGACTTTCAATTACCATAATGTTGTAAAGTAATCCACATACATTTATGAGCTCTACATTTATACTCATCCAAGCTTCATTTTTTTTCTTTCCACATTGTAAGCATTTTGTAATTGTTTTTGGCCTCGGTTGTCATAAGTTGTAATGTAACTTATACTGGTAAGCAACCTTAATGATGTGCTTAGTTATCCTATGTTTTACTTTGTGTTCATCCATTTTTATTGGGTAACAATATTTTACATATTCATATGCAACGTTCCATGTTCAAATTAATCGTATTCCTTCTTGGCGAGACATTCCAATTAATCTTGCTCCTTTCGTATTGTATTTTGTAGCATTGACGTATTCTGTTACCATTTTTCCAAATAGATATGCTTAATAGGTAACATAGGTTTGAATGCATGGAAAATTTTACTTATTCTAAGTCACTGCATGAATAAGAATACATACGATACTTGTTCATTTGCTTCAATCATAACCAGTTTAGATAAAAAAAATTAATATCCATTAAAAGCTCAAATTATCTTAATGGGCTAATGCAATTTTATATGTTGCCTATAGTTTGATGCACTAATGAAGTGCTTATTGCGTTGCTTAATGGGAAGGGAAAAAAACCGACTTTGATAATTGTCATTGATTTTGTTTAGACAATCATATGGCACTTTACTGCTGAACCTTGTAACTTTTCTTGTCTTGTGCCTACGCCGATATTCTTGCATGGAGTACGCTACTTACCTACTAGAGTCTTTGAAAAAAAAAAAGAGGGGCAATTTTGTTGTAGTATTTTTCTTTTTCGATTTGGATTTTGTTTTCTTTTCGCACAAAGAAGCATTTTTTAAATAGTTATTTCTTTGTGTCGACGTAGCTAACTACTTGTATGTAATCAGCGGATAATGTAAATATGGAAGTCGAAGAGTTGGAAGAAGATGAGGAGGAAGATGAGGAAGAGGAGAATGACATTGATTTCAATCCTTTTATAAAGGAAAACTCTCCTGAAGCCTCCTCTAGCTTAAGTTCCGTTAATGAATGCATTCATGCCACACCTTTCAAACCTTCAAACGAAACATATAACTGTGAAGTGGAAGAAGAAATCATTCTGCAATGTAGAGTTAATACATATAATAACGTATTTTCACCAATGAAAATGGATGAGGATCCTCATACAAAACCAAATTCAAGTGTGGAAATCAGCAAGGAGGAAGTGGATGGTATTTCAAGGCGAACCAGAGCACGGCATTCTCTTGCTAATCACACACTTGAAGAACTAGAGACATTTCTTCAAGAGTCAGATGATGAACGAGATCTACCTAATGTTGATGATCAGGAGGAGTACAGGAAGTTTCTTACAGCTGTTTTGCTAGAAGGAGAAAATGGTGAGAATGAAGGCAAAGTAAACGAGGATGTAGATGAAGATGAAGACAATGATGCTGACTTTGAGCTTGAATTAGAAGAGGCATTATTGATGGACAGTGATATGGATGAAAATCTAGAGTGTAACAATGGAAAAGATGCTAAACGAGTGACTAGGCAAAAAAATACGAAGAATTTCAACAATAACAAAGACAAGAGTACCCCTTTAAGTCAAGCTACAGTGCCATGGCGCCCGATTCTACCATATAGGCATACTACTCCCCAAATTTCTCAGCTACAATTGCCCTGTCCTCATTTATATCAGAATGCGACGCTGCCAGTTTATGGTTTTGCTCCAAAACAAATAGGGCAGTTATATTGTTTAATACACGAGCATGTTCAGTTACTTATTCAGATATATTCGGTTTGTGTTCTTGATGATGGTGGTAAAAAAGGTACTGCATGTGAGTATCGAAGGATGATACTAGAAATAATGTCTAGAAGAGAAGAATCATTAGTTGCACAGAAAGTTGCATATCCAGACTATCTTTTTAAGCATCCAAATGTTTACCCCTCGTATCAAGATAACAATAGCCTCAATTGGGCACCTCAAGTTAGCAGCCCTGTGTTGTCAGTTCTCGATGTTGCTCCACTTCGTCTTACTAAAGAGTTCATGAATGATGTTAATCGTAGGTGACTTGATCTACCCTTGCACTCTGTATCTTTGTTATATTTTGGTTTAATCATATACAAAAATCTGGTACCCTTACATTTTGATCATTGAATGAATATCATAAGTGCATATAACTAATAGTTATGGCCATGAAGTCCATACAAAAAACCTCATCAAGCTATTAAATATAGTATTGAAAGTTGAAACAGTCGTTGATAAAAAGGTTTTATGTGCTCAATGTTCATGATGCTTGGTATATGAGTACAGGGTTACCTGTAATATCTAGCATCCTCATGTTTCTGTTTGAATTATATAACAGGCGTGTTCGATCAGAGTAAAAGCTGTACCTATTTAAAGGCACCTTTGTTTTCACTTCTGCTAAGTGATGCTTCCTTAAATACATCGGATAATTCTTCCAGTCCCCCAGAGGCTAAAAAGTCATTGGCTTCAATCCTTATAGATCGTACCAAAAAGCAGAGTGTGGCTCTTGTGCCAGTAAACATTGTTGGATTAGCAAAAGTATTTTATCCGCTGTTTAATGCTGCACTCTTTCCTTATGAGCCTCCCCCATCGTCTGTTGTCAATCGTATTCTCTTCACTGAGTCTGAAGATGGGTGAGTTTTATATTTTACCTATACTAGAAGTGCTATGGCATTGTTACCTGGTTTCCATCATTTACTACTGTCATATTCGGACACTATTTGAGGATTGGTACAATGTATATAAGAAAGATGTCAGGTAACAGTTTTTATTTCACTGAAGGTTTTTTTTTTTTTTTTTTTTTTTTTTTTTTTTTTTTTTTTTAACTTTTCTCTTTTCTACTACTAATCTCTTGACACAAGCAAACTGTATCTGCATCGACTCAGTCAACAAATTGAGTGTTCTGAACATATAACATTTTATCTGAAAAGGGGGGAAAAAAATCTGTAGTCTGGAAACGTTTCTAATGCCATCCTCGATCATTGTTTCTTAGTGTATTAGTTTTTGTAATATATTATGTGTTTTCTTTACGACAATTATTTACTGTTGACTCTACCATTTTCATTCTCAATTTTGTAATCCTTCAGTCTACTGGCGATGGGATACATGAAATACAACCACGATTGGAAGGCCATTCGACAATTCTTTCTTCCTTGTAAAAGTGAAAACCAGGTGCGATATGGTAATCGATTTCAGTCTTAATATGACATAGGATTTTTTCTTTCTTCCCAGCCATTGCTTCTAATGCTTTAACTTCTTCATTAGTATTTGATTTAACCAATATAAGGAGGTGAAACTGCCAAACAAATTGGATATTTAGTAATAACCAGTTGTAATTGTCGAAGAAATAAAAGTTTAATTAGTTATATGCTCTTAAATAAGCATATATTAATGTTTGGGATACACAAAATATTTATTCGCATGGCATGCGAGAAGTGATGTCTTAGGGTGGGCAGATGCCACTTTGGAACATGATAGCACTTGCCACAATGAAAATCAATATTGAGCTCAGACAGAAACCTACAATGTTCTCCATAGTATTTAAGTCATTTCACGAATTTTTTACATAACAGGAGTAATTCTGTCAACCTACTTTAGGAGTCAACCTACTTTAGGACTCATAGGCAATTTACACAGTTCATTTCGCAAAAAGACACTTGTACAAATAAGTTCAAGTGTCTGTACTTGCAAAGGTGCATAATTATGCTGTACCAAATTCTGTTACTTGGGCGTTCATGTATATAATCCCATCATCGTTAAGCTTACACTAGAAAAAGGCAAGCTAGTAAGCAGATGTTGATCAGCCGCTTATACTTGCATAATTATAACTATTTTATGATTTCTTGTTCACATGATAGCCATGATATCAAAATCACCTGAATCTTAAGTTGCTAATATGAAAACCTGCTGTTTGCTGTTTGCTGATTATAAGTCTTGATTTAAAATACGATTTGTTTTTGTTGTAGATATTTGTACGTCACAAAAACCGCATCTGTTCAAATGCACCAGATAATCCGATTAAGGTAAGTTCTTTCCGTGAAATGTTAATTAGACATTTTATTTAGGATATATTTTATAATTTTTTATTACCTTTCTCCATAATAGTATTGAAAGAGCAATTTTGCAAATGCAATAAGAAATTTCCAAGAGCAAACTGCTAAATTCTTCACTGGTTGAGACTTCTATAATTCCTCCATCTCTGCTAAGTGCCAATAGTCTAACATGGTTGATTAGACGAACTCATTATCATGATTTAACACCAAAGAACTACTCCAAATATTGAACTTGATCATTATCTTTGCTTGTCTTTTCAAGGCAATGTTATATGAAATAACCTTCTTGGTCATACTTCACTCGCAGAATTCAGTAAGTGGGAATGTGAAATAAATCCATTAAGAAATGTAGTATAATAATAGCTACAAATGTTAGGGGGTCTAGTTTGTGGCATGGTGGAAGAACGGTTTAAAATTTGACTAGTCCCACATTGCAAAGCACTAGGAGATGCGGTGTATAAATATGAGTTGGTGGATATATAACATTGTGAAATTCCTTTTTCAATAGTGTTTGCCAACTGATATGCATACCTCACGTGCAATAGATATGAGAGCTTTGTCCGAATGTTGAAACATATGATATCAAAGTCAAAGATTATGAATTGGGTCATGCAGACAAGAAAGCAAGTGTTTATGATGTATCGGTCTGTATGCTGAAATTCTGGTTAGGGTTTCGAAAAAAATCAAATCAAAAAGTAGAAAAACAAAATCGAAGCCAAAATCAGGATTCAAAATAAATTAAACAACTTATCTGAGCAAGGATCTCCTTAGCCCTAGCAATTGGTAGTCGATTTGAGCTACAAGCCTGTGAAATCCCTTTTCTTAGCTATGACAATTTTTTTTTTTGGTGTGGATGGTATCTTACCCTAACATTAACATTCTGATTTTGTGAAGGCACAAAAGAGAGAAAAATTTGGATGCATCTGGATTGTAGCTTAGGGCTTAACTTAGTTATTTTGTTTGGGCTAGTTGGGTGGACGAACAAATATTTACTTATTTTGTTTTAGTTAACGAATAATTTGGACTGATGTATATATTCGGGCTGAAAGTTTATGCCCTCATCATTTATTTTTAGCTTGGGTTGGGTTGGACCACTATTTCAGATTTTGAAAATATTGCAAGAGATCTCGTTTTGGGCTACTCCCGAAACGAAATAGCTTATCTCACTGTAAATCTCGGTACGAATATATCGCGTGAGTTATTGCTGCATCAGATGATATCTCGACCGAGATGAGATATTGAAATATCCACCGAGATCTTGGTTGTTCTTAAATTTGTATATCATTTTTTCAAGAAAATAACAATTTTGTAATTAGTTTCTTCGCATAATAATTCTTTAATATATAGCATCTGTTCCGTAGATTGATTTCTTTTCAAATATAATCATCTTGTCAAGTATGATATATACAATATCTCTTGGGGAGTTATCCAATTTTTTTAGTAGAAATAGCCATAAATATGAAAGCAATAAAAGTTGAATTGCAATATAAATATATTATTATGTCAGGCATAAGGTATTTAGGTGTACAATTCCATTAACATTTCTTTCAACATGGTATTATGATTTCAATATGCATTTTATTGCATGAGTAAATATTAACTTGCAGTAAATGAAATGTTAGCTTGCATGAAATTAAATGTTAGCTTGTACAAAAGAGTTGACTTGCAGAAAATAAAAAGTTAGCCTGCGTAGAAAACAAAATGTTACATGCAGAAAATAAGAAAGCTTGTAGTAAATAAAATGTTAGCTTTCATTAAATAAAAAGTTAGTTTACAACAACAAAGCCATATATCCCAAACAAGTTGGGGTTGGCTAGATATGGAACCCAAAATTAAAATAAAATAAAATTAATAATGATGATAATAATATATATATATATATAAAGGGTTTAAAATAACCAATCAAAGTAAAAAGTCGTCCGATAAAGGTTTTTTTTAAAATAATAATAATAATAAGAAGTAAAAATGTTCAATAAAAGTGAAATAAAATCTAAAATAGTAAATAAAAAGTAAAAAGGTTCAGTAAATGTGGAAAAAAAACTATGGTTCTGGTACATGGATTGCCAATTTCCATGCACTCCTATCAACTACCAGCTCTTCCGATAAACTCCAGTTACTTAAATCTCTCTTTATTATCTCCTCCCATGTCATTTTAGGTCGACCTCTACCTCTCTTTGGGCCTTCGGCGCGACCTAGATTTCCAGCGCGTACATGTGCATCGTATGGTCTACGTTGGATATGTCCAAACCATCTCAAGCGGTATTGGACTAACTTCTCTTCAATAGGTGCAACTCCAAATTTTCCCGAATATCCTCATTTCTAATCCGATCTCGTCTGGTATGTCCACAGCTCCAACGCAGCATTCGCATCTTTGCTATACTTATATTCTGGACGTGTTGCCTCTTAGTAGGCCAGCATTTTGCACCATATAACATTGCAGGTCTGATTGTTGTCCTATAGAACTTTCCTTTAAGCTTCTGAGGAATCTTCCGATCACAGAGAATGCCAGATGCTAGTCGCCATTTCACCCATCCTGCTTGAATTCTAAAACTAACATGCTTATCAATCTCTCCATCAAACTGCAACATATATCCTAAGTATCGAAACGATTCCTTCTTGGATACTACTCTACCGGCCAGGGTAACATCTCCGTCATCTAACCTGACACTGCTAAACTCACACTTCATATACTCTGTTTTAGTTCTGCTAAGCCTGAAACCCTTTGATTCCAAGGTCTCCCTCCACAACTCCAGTTGTCGATTAACCCCTATTCTATTTTCATCAATCAACACAACATCATCGGCAAATGTGAGTTTAATACATAGAAGGTAGGGAAAAAGTAGAGCGAGAGAGAGGCTTATATAGCATGGCGGCTGAGAGATACACGTAAAGCATCAACATATTAAGGGGAAAACAAAAGAAATGAAAATGACACCTGTGTACATTGCTACTTTGGATTGCAAGCACATATATATTCAGGCTAATAGGTTGATACTGAATAAGGTGTGGTGTTCACTTATGTGGCACTATATCACATCAATAATAAGTTTTAGAGGGGGGGGGGTGGCGGGAGGAGGTGGGGCTGCACTGTGGAGTAGGTGCATGTCTTACCATTATATTTTCCATGAACCATGTATTGAAACTAATGTATTGTTGGGCATGTTAACTACCTGACTATTCTTGGTATATGCTTACTGATTGATGACGTTATAAATAATTATGTCTGCTTAAGTCACACTAGCGTGTGCATGTGCGGATGTGTCCACAACCTTCTTGGTTGAATTTTAATCGTGTTGTGATAATTTTTTAGTCTTTTTTTAACACAAAAATTCACTAAGATCTATTGCAAGGAGGAAAAACAGTGATGCACCCCATATGCTGTAGTGCACCCGATATGTTCTCCACTCACCCTCGCAATGTAGACAAAAACCGGCTTGGGTTGTGTCACTAACTACCAAACCTGAACCACCTAAGGTCCATAACATAATGTTGATGCAGTGTTTTATGATCTTATTATGCACTTCTAATAGTTAAAAATGGGACTTAATTATTTATATGCCGTACTGGTCCTATCATTCACTTATTTTCCTGCACATTTGTGGATGTGGTAAGCTTTTATTTTTATTTAAAAACATAAATCATGGTCTTTATATAAATTGAGGAGTCATAATTCACTCAAATTGAATTAATATTATTGGAAACCATCACTATATTTGTGCAGGAGATTCATCGTATCAAAACCTCTCCACTGACCCCCGAAGAAAAAGCAAGAATTTCTGAGGTACGCTCATATCATATATCTCATTTTATCAAATATAAAATATCAAAATGGAAAAAGAAAAAGAAATGGAATAAAAGAACTTATTGTTGTTGCAAGAGGTATTGCAGCTTGCTTCCGACATTAATTTTCACTACACAAGACTCATTATGGTCAAATTTGTACAGGCTTTGAGATTATTAAAGCATGATTGGACGGCAGTTTGGACATATGTTGTTCCACATAAAGATCCAGCCTTATTACCCAGACTATGGCGTATTGCAAATGGAATTCAAAAATCTTATAAGAAGAGTGAGAGCGCTAAAGCAGAAAGACGACTGTGTGATTCAAAAAGAAGAAAACTTAAAGCTTTAGACCCTGACTGTCAAATAGCCCAAGGAAAAAAGGTTTGTAACATAATCAGCCGACACGGAAGGAATCTAGATCCCCTTTCATATCAGCCCCCCTCCCATCCCCTTTGTTTTTTAGTGTATTTGGTGTAAAATATTTTAAATAAAATGATTTTTTTTGTAGATATACTCCATGTGTTAGTAGATCATTTATGTAAAATTCTGATTCGTTTCAAAACATTTAACTCCTTCAAAATTGAAAGTCAATATAAAATGATACTTGTATTAGCGTTAATCTCAAATGTAATTTTGATGGATTTGAAAGTTCCAAAATAATCTAAAATACTGCATAAATGGTTTTGATAACATATACAATAATATACCTATAAAAATTCATTTTGTTTTAAAAAGATATTTTGCACTAAAAAATAGAGGGGGGTGAGAGGGGATCGATATGAAATGGATCTAGATCCTCCGTATATATATATATATATATATATATATCCTCCTTAGATACACCCCCCCCCCCCCCAAATATTTTTATATCGGTATTGGATGCATATTGATAAAATATCAACGCCTGTGAGATTTCTAGTTCTCACAACTAGCTAGTTTCTGAAGTAATTTTGGTGTTGAATGTTGTCGTAATTTAAAATTAGCAAATTTTAGTGATACAAAAGTTCCTTTGGAAGAAGTAATTATGTCATTTAAGTTTACACAATTATCAAGGAGCACTTTAACTGTATGTTAAAATGTTAAGCTTAATTAACAAGAAACCAGTCAAATCCAAACAATATACAACACAAAAAACAAGGATATGAGTACTGTGAAGTATGGAGACAAAATTTTGCATGCTTCTGGTATAAGTTAACGGGTTGATTCTTTCTTTTATCGGTTTCCTTTCTGGCACATGTTTTGGATTTTAATGACAGTTAATCCAATTCTGTAGCATATAATTCAGAGCAATAAAGATTTTCTCTTGCTTCTCATGCTACGTCTAATCATTCTATAGCAGAAATGACGTCTAATGGATCGTTGACGTCATTTTTCTCATATCCTTCCTTTGCCATTAAATCTTGCTGTGTGTCCTCAATTTATTTGATTAGGAGATGGTGCACAAAGTGCCGGCGAGAGAAATTAACACTGGACAAGAGAATTTGACTTTGGATGGGAGAATTTTGCTTTAAGCGAGAAATTTGAATTTTGAAATATTTTACTTTAGATTGGAGTTGTGGAGCTGTGAGAGAAGTTAACGGGTTTGAGTTGATGTCATGCTGCGTTGCTGCTTTGGATATGTAGCATAATCTGGCTTGACTGTGGCGGCACAGTATGGCTTGGCTATGGCGGTGCAGTCTGGCTTGCTATGGCAGGGCAGTCTGGCTTAATCAACGGGGGTGCAGTTTATTTTGTATGTCAGGCCGTGTTGGTTTATGTTAAGATTTATTGCTCGAGGTTTGATCTTGCGCTAGTTGTGCCTTGGACACAGGTTGTGCAGTTTTAACGAGAGTTTCTTTATTGAATTTTGAGTCTTGATGCTATATTTCGGAACATGCGCAGTTTTCTTCAACGCTATTGCAGCTTACCTTGTTTTCTTGCTTCTCGCCCTTCATGTCATCCACCCCACACTATATATTTACATAGGAGAGAAAGAAACGGGTGCAACAACCAATATGCAATATCTAAATATATCAGGCATGTTATGTAAGGCAGGGCACGTGTGGCACACTGGAGAAGTGGTTCCTAGGTCTGGAGGTTCGAGCCCGTCCTCATACACATTTCTCACAAAAAACAGTACCTCGAGGGTTATAAGTGACACGAGTGGAAAATGACATGCACAGTTCAATCTTCATTGGTTGGTCCATCCTCCCTCTCAAAGGTCCCCTGTATTGGGGAGTTTCTAAATAAAAAATAAAAAAGCAGATTACAAATATGGAACAATGATCATGTTGATGAAAGTAAATATTATAATAGAAATATATGCAAGTATCGTATGTAGTATTACACGATCTATTTAGGGGAGAAAATTAACATATTAAATTGAATAATCATAAATATGAACGAAAATATAAAAGTAGGATTTATGCAGTTTTTGTCTAACTAAACAACTACCGTATAATATCAGTGGGTCATTCATCATTTGTAATATTGGAATACAAATAATTTGTTTTATTTACATTCATATGTTAGCATTGCTTATGTTGAATAAAGAAATGTTATTTTGCTATTTTTTTTAAATAAGCACGATTTATGATGAAATTAACAATAAACTGGAAAGATACTTCACCAATAATATTGTAAATGAAATTTGAATTGAGAAACTTTGTTGAAATATATAACATAGATATTTGTGTGCGTATATGTGTTTGTGTGCACTTGTATATTCATACTAGTGTGTAACCCATGCGTTGCACACGTCAATGTTGTTAACGATAATAATAATAATTTTTAATTATTATTAAAAATAGCATGATGTATACAACTACTGAAAATTTTATTGTGATATATCAGTTACAGACTAAAGTGATATTCAATTATCGCTAATTGCATGTATCTCTAGCTATTAATGTCTTAATTGAAGAAAAAAGTAAACTAAATTTCATAGTAGTGTATAAGTAAATAATTTATGTTATGTGAGATATGTTTATTATATGTATGAGTAACCAACTTTATCGTTCTTGTTGTATAGGTTTTGTACGTACTTTCAACTCCTACTGTAAAGATATATAAATAAAGGAATGAATATTAAATAATTTAACTTATTTAAATATTCTATAATCAACTTGACTAATTCAATTAAAGAGTTGAATGTAAAAAGAGTTTTTTTTTATTTAAAAAAAAGGCTAAGAAAAGCTTTGTACGTACTTGTAATTGAGAAGAGCTTTTATTTATTACTTAGTTTTAGTTTTCAGACAATTTTATCTTTGTAGTGAACCCTATATTTCATGATATTGTAAGAGTCATACTTACAAATGTGGTAATTGCAAAATAATGTTAAAGCGAGTTGTGATTTGGGTATGATATATAACGTATTGAAAGAAGGAATGTTAATATAATTTTTTATCAATTAATATGTGCTTTCACATCCTCCTGTTGTAAAATATAAATTTGTCTTTTAAAAGTTGCTAAAAATAAATTCACGTTATGCAACAAACAACGTTTTTTGGGATAAATGAAGGGGATTTTTTGTAATAGACAAACTTCATAACATTTTCAAGCCTAAGGACTACCCACCAAAAATTTATTCTCAAGGACAATACACTAATATTTTGATTTTTTTTTTTGTTATTGATGAAGAAATGTTTCTTTTAATCTTTGATCTGATTATTGTTTTAACTTTTTTTTTTCATTTAATTACATTATTTACATTAAATTCAATGAAATTGTATTCCTGTGTTTATTTTATTTTATTTCAGTCTTTAGGTATCAGTTTTTTGTTTTTTAAAGTATCGGTTTTTAAAATTAAGAGTATGCTTGTTTTGAATTTTGGAATCGTAGTTATGATATAATTTGTATTATTGCATTCATCATAATCTTTTGAATGAAATTGCTTTCTTTTTAATCAAACATTCTATGATATGAATAGTTTTTGTAGTGGTTATGTATCATTTTTGTTTTAATATAGTAGCAGTTTTTGGGTATCGGTTTTACATTATTTGGTATTATTTTTATTTCTATGGGTATCAAAATTGTCTAATGTAGGTATCAGATTTAAATATTTGTTTGCTAATTGCTTTTTTATTTATTAAATTTCTTTTGTAGTGATGATAATAATTCAATATTTCAAATATTCATTTTTTGTCGGTTTTTGTGATCAAAATATTGTTGTGCATTGCAAAAGTTATTTGAAAGATATGATAAAAAGAGGTTATACATTATCCAATTTGATTTTATTGGTTTTTATAAGGAGCTAATGATTTTAGAGAATTTTTAATGGTATAGCAAATTCAAAAGGGATATGATTTTATTGTTGTTTATTTGATAATTTGATTTGATGTTGTTGACTAAATTTTGAAGAGCTTGTCCTTGAGGCTAAAAAAAGTATGAAGTTTGTTTTTACCAGTACTTTCTTGTTATTATTATTATTAATTGTATAAGACTATTGCATATATGGAAATTTTCATAATATTAGGATTTATTAGATAGATTAATGAAATGATATTTAATGAAATATTTAAATAATTTAAATTTAAGATTCATACAACTAATTAGATATGTGGACTTAGCCTAAAATAGTAAGAGAAAATTGAGAAGGATATCTGCATAATTGTAAAAAAATAGATGTTGAAGTTAATAAAATTCTACATTTAAACATATGAGAAATTTGTAAATGAACTATTATAAAATAAGCTTGTTATTATCGTTAATTTATATAATTTACGTTATGTATCTAATGGTTCTTTTCATAATAAATTTGTTGACGTGTTTGTAGCATGCATATTGAAAATTTTGAAACCTAAGTCAACTAATTTTTATCAATTGGTTTAAAGTTTGGATCGATTTATTAATCTAAATATGTGGGTATTAATGTAAAATATTGGGAGAAAACCGGGAAATATTCGTAAATAATTATGGAATTTTTAAAAGGTATATATTTGAACGTAAAATAGTGTAGGAGATTAGTAAATAATTGTAAAATAGCAGATATTAGAATTTTAAAAATAAAATATCCGAAATTGGAGAGAATTAAGAAGAATGAAGATAACTTCTAAAACTAACGAGAGAGCTTAAAATTCTTCTGCTTTGCTATTATTTAATGGATACGTGACTACACACACATATTTCAATGACTTTCTTACTTTGTAGCAACCATGTAGCCCCCGATTTACACCACCATAGTTACGAAAAGCTCGCCATGGCGCACGACATAGTACGACATGATGTTTGGGCCTTTCTTTCGTATGATGCGGTGCACATGGAAAGACAATGCGATGGTGCTTACAGCGCGAATGACGCGCGGCGTAAAAATGACGCGCCTTTTTCTTGTTTTTTAAAACTTGTTTTTCATTATGTATTATATATTCTTTATACAATGATATAGTTACACTTTGAACTAATTCCCAATAAATTTAAACAATTTGTTTATATCCACACCGAAATACAGTAGATAGACAATTAAAATCAAGATTCGTAAATTCGAACCAAGTCGATATGAACTTGACTTGAGCCCGATGGTCCTGGATCAGTTCTCGTTGATGAAAAATAAAACTAAAACTGATTTGATCAAAAAGATTAGACAAAAAGAAAACGTATGTATAGCGCTATTAGCCAGTCCGATTCGGAATCAAACCTTGTGTTGGATCAAGATTTTGAAGCATATAAGTTAGACTCGACAAAATCCAACCCGACTAGTATCGAAGCATGCATGATCTACTGCAAATTCAACCTAATGAGTTTGTTTATTACACTTGCACCGAATAATTAATCTTGAATGTCACATTCTTCAAATTAATATCGAATGAACTTCAAACTATTTGTTCTACTTACTGTTGCATTGAACATATTAATATGAACTATGAACCGTATATTCCTATAATAGTTGCATCGAGTAAATTGTCAATCAAGACGCTGAAGTATATGAAATTTAATGGTGCAAATATTGATTTATAAAATATGATCATTGATTCAAATTTAAATTTCTAATTTATTAGTAATATGTGCAATTGTTTTGGATTTTAGCTTTTGAAGACTATTATGCTTGAAATTCCATGATTTTGATATTATATTTGATGATCCTTTATGTAAATTGTCAACTTTTTATTACATATATTTTAGTAAAACATATATAAATTATATTCAGTTTTTTAAATTAATATATAGATCATGGTTCAAGGTTTCGTTCGGCACTTCGAAATTTCGGGGTTACCGGGCCAATGCGTCACTGGACGGTCCGCAACCGTCCAGTAAAATCGGTTTCGCTCTTTAGGGCACAGAAAAAAAAAATCGAATTTCTTTGTGCAGAACAGAATTGAAAGAAATCGAAATAAAATACATAGAATTGAACTTGTACTTACAACAACAAATCGGAACAAAATCGAGAGAAGAGCAGCAGCAATTACGTTTCAATCTTCAGAACCGATGATCGTGAGTTTTTTATCGTCCTTTAACTGTATACGCGATAGAGATTTTGGAGATTGATCGAGATTTTTTCCGCCTTCTTCTCGAATCTATTAGGGCAGCTTTTTTTCCCCTCCTTTGGTCGAAATATTTGGGCGGGAGCAAAAAAAATTAGGGGAAACGTTGTATTTTGAGGGGTGGCATATATTATTCTATGGATCCAAAATGAACAAACAATTTTATTTCTACAATTTTTTATGCATGTGCAAAACTGTTACGTTAGATAAACAGAACTTCAATATAGTATTTAATTTTTTTATATAATATATTTTCATTTTATTTACCGTTAACAAGTTCATTACCAAAATACCGAAAACCGACATATGGACCGAAACCGAAACAAAACCGAAACTACCGAACTTTACGAAACCAATCGAAACTATCAAATTTTCAAACGACCGAAACCGAGTTGTTGAATAGATAGATGGATGGATAGATAGATAGATATAGAGGAGCACTTTATGACATCTTTGTTTGTTGCACCCCTTTTCATATTGTAAGTTGCACTATTCCAAACATAACTAAATTTTATAGATGTTCAATCCATGTATAGAAGATCATATATGTAAAATTTGAGTTCATCTCGACATTTGTAGCATGATATGTTTAATGTTTATATTTAACAATTAAAGTAAATGTTTGAATGGTGAATAATTATGTTAAGATTTTGCATAGATATTTGAATGATGAATAAATGTTTGAAAAGTCTATAAATGTCGAAATAGATTCAAATTTTACATAGATTATCCCCGGTATAGGAATTGAACATTTGTAAAATTGTAACCGACGATACGATAAAGGTGCTAAAATGTGTGCTACAAAGAGGGGGTGCCATACAATGCTTCTCATTATACATACATACATACATACATACATACATATATATATATATATATGTGTGTGTGTGTGTGGGTGGGTGTGTGTGTGGGTGGGTGTGTGGGTGTGTGTATAGAGATAGACTGATAGACACACATATACATAGGCACACACAAAATTTAGAAAATTCTAAGCATGCGCAGTAAATTAAAAAGGCGTGCATTGTGCGTCAAGGCTTCAAGGGAGGCTTTGCGCCTTCTTGTGTCATGCGCCATTAATAGCTATGTCCACCATGTATCCCAAATTACATGATGTTATTTCATCTCATTCACATCATGCTAATTTTTAAATCAAAATACGTGATTGAAATCCGAAGGCAACAAGGGGTGCTACAAAAGAGGGGTATCATTGAACACTCTGCATACATATGTGTGACTGTTTGTGTATTTATTATACGCACAAGCACAGACACACATATCAAAAGGTTGGCTAGACCTCTTTCTGCTACACCTCATCTACATCCCTCTTATTTTTTGACTTTATATTATATATGGATGTGTGTGTGTGAGATAGGATCATGAGCACCTCAAATTGTGCATCACCCCTGATTTCCACTGCATTCTCGTTTCTCTCTCCTTCCACTAATTCTCTCCCCCGACTAACTTATTTAATTATAAATATGTGGGTGTGGCTGGGGTGCAAAAGGGGTACCACGAAAGAGGGGTGTCGTATACCCCCCCCTCTCTATATGTATGTATACATATTACATACATACATATATGTACATGCACGTATGTGATGACATAAGAAATAGGACTAAGCCCAATTTTATTCTTGCACATGTAGATGTGTGCGTACGTAATATATAGACATCTACATACACACACATATACGTGTGTACACACGCACATGGGAATAGATAGCTGTCATTTCTTTTTGGAACACATCTTTAGTATCCTCTCATCTTTTGAGTTGCAGTATATAAATGCTGTGAAATTTAAGTCGTGTTTTTACAATACTCCGCTCGATTCCAATTCTATAAAATCTTAGCACAGTGATGTTAATATTTCAAATCAGTTGTTGAAATCATGGTTTGAGGTCTCGTCCGGAGCCGCGATATCTCGTTCATCTCGTACCGGTTCCGGCAGTCACCGAGACCAAACCATGGTAGAACCCCGTTTCGTTTATACGAAGGTAAATTGGAAAAAAAAAAAAACACTAATGTGCGAAGTCACTGCACGATCGAGCTTCAAAATTGTTTCTAATTCAAAGTAGTAGATGCGAAATCCAGCTGCAAATGATGATCAACTTTCAGACGACGAATCGATTTATGAATTCCCTGATTTTTTTTTACCGCCTTCGTCTCTCGATTTTTTCGTTTTCCCTCTGCGTGAATTTGACTGGAGGGGGAAGAAGATATAACGCGTTGAGCTTTTTTTTATTATTATCTATAAATGAAAGTATACTGGACAGTAGCAATATATGGACACGTGACAGTAGCAATTTTTATTATAACGCGTGACAGCTTTTTTTATTATTATCTTCATTCAACGATCAGAAAAGAAGATATAACGCATGACATCAACTTTATTTTGAATCCTGTTTAAACGAAAGTAGTCCAATATTTGGACAGCAGCAATTTTATTTTTGTAAACTATGTTTCTACATGCATTTGCAACATTTATCATTATTATTTTTATAAAAAAATACAAAATTTTGATTTTTGGACCGAAACCGAAACAAAAACTGAAATCGTCGAAACCACCGAAACTAGTAAATTTTCAAATGACCGAAACCGAAACCGAGTTTTCGAACCTTGGTTGAATTAGATGTTTTTTTCATTATGATAGATTTACAAATATGTGGAGATCCAGAAATTTCAAAATGATCCTTTTTTTTTCTGCACAATGATCCTTTTTTCCTTTGCAGACACTAGTTTATAATATATTAGCTATCCTCAAAAGTTTGTAGCATTTTGAATTATGTGCTCCATGTATTATTGGTATGTTACAAAAGTGATGTGTCATAAATCCTTCCTTTCGCAATCTTTATCTAAATATATTTATGCATATGTATATGTTTAACTTTATATATATGTATGCATGTGTGTTATGTGTACAGGACAAAATTTATTTGTAGGCTTATGAAAAAGGACCTATTTAAACTTTAGTCTTTGTTCAAAACATATTTAAAAAACATGCCTCATTTTCCCTATAACAACGTTTTATACTTGCTCAATTTGAATTTGCGCATTTCTTTCCCAAAAATTATTCTTGCACAATTAAAGTACAAATTGCGATTTTGTGCAAATTGCGCTAGTGCAGATCCTGGCTTAGTGAAAACTATTTTGAACTAGGCCTAAACATTCAAAAACCAGTTTACTGCCCTGATTACTTGACTGAAACCGACACTAGTGTGGTGTTAATGTTATAGTAAAATACGCTGACCCCTTAGCTTACGTTAAGTGGCCTTTTTTTTAATGTGTATTATTCCATTTTGATTAAGCTTAAAGATGCTTCTTTTAGTGTTCATATTGAATGTTTAATCTCGTGTAACCTAAACTTATTACTTAACTATTCTCACCTGGCTTCATTCAGTATTTTAGTTTGCGCACCTTATATCAAACAGCAAGGAATCAGCTAGGGCTAGTCTTTGTTAACATACAATATGGGTCATATGAAGAGTTCTTCACAACATTGACTCCTTACCCTCGCATAATTATTTGATACAGAACAACAAACGTGCGGAGAAAAGAGACAACTGTGCAGGAGATGTTGATGGAGAAGATGAAACCTACGTTCATGAGGCGTTCCTTGCAGATTCTGCATCTAAAAATGCAAACAGAAATAACTTGCACTCAGTCGACATGTCTCCATCTAATGGTAATCACCTAAAACAAAGTACTACTGCAGTGAATGCAAGTATACCAAAGAAGCCTTCAGGTAACTTGGTCAGGTTAGCGCCAAATTTGCCTCCAATAAACCTTCCTTCATCTGTTACTGTTATTCGGAAAGCAGATATTGAGAACAACGAAGTTGGTAAAACTGCCAACGTTACTCAACCCGAAAGAACAGCAAGTTCCTTATCAAATAGTTGGCATAATTTGAATAATGGTAATGTGAATGTTAATGCTAATACTAATGCCACTCAACCTGGTGTAGAAGAAAATACAAATGACTCTTTTCTGATGCATCCTCTACTGTTTCAAAACCCTGAAACATATAGGCCTTCCTACAGTACTGTCACACCTACTGTTGAAATTGGCGTTTCTAACTCTAGATCTTTGCAAGATAATGGACCATTTGACAGAGCACCTTCTAGCAATGAAAGGAATTTTATTGATTTGAATGTGAGGCTGAGTTCTGAATCAGATGATGAAGGAACATATCATCCGGAGCATCGTGATGCTGAAGAAGATTCAAACGAGCCTTATTGCCTGAGAAACCTATCGTTGGATGTTGATAATATTTCGAGTGAAAGAGAACACCGTAATAATGCCGAGGATGCGCTTGCTAGCAATAAAGCTGGACATCGTTACACTGAAGATATTGGTTATGATTCAGTTCCAGGCATAGTGATGGAACAAGAAGAGTTGAGTGATTCCGAAGATGATATTGAAAACGTGCAGTTTGAACGTGAGGAGATAGATGACTCTGACGATGATATTGGCAGCGAGCAATTTAATGGATTGCAAAATAAGGTACTTTTATTTTATTCATTAAAATATTGATTGTGTTGTGTAATGCAGTCTTTTGCTTTTTTTTTTTTTTTTTTTTGGCCTACACATGATTCAACTTATTTTGTTTTAACCAGGCATCTCTAAATTTACTGTATTTTTCTGAAACTTCTTTGTTTTTGTTTTTTTTACTCAGTTGATGTTGGTGAAAACGAACATTTTCATATGCTATAAATTGACAGTATGCCTTGTTCGCCAAAAGTGGATATATTGCAGCAAATTTTGCTGTATGGGGATATATTCTTTTTAAACAAAAATTCTAAGATGTGATATTTTTTGGGGTCAAATTATACACCAGGACCATACATCAAATTGATCATAGTATCCTTCGGATTCCTCCAATTACGCTGTTCTTACGTTTTTGACATTTTTTTTCTTCCATTGTTGCAAATTCCCTTTTTAATTTGTCCACGTAGCAAGGAAAGCGAATGCTTATGGTTTAAACTCAACTCTTGACATACTGGTTATACTGTTTTAATTATACAGTTTTGCTTCTTAATTAAACATGAGTTTAAACAGAAATAATCATAGAACCAAATTATACCATAAAATTTATTTTGTCTATGATTCCAAATGCTAAAATATGCATCTCCTTCACTGCAAACAGGTGATCTCATTCCTCCCTTCCAAAGAAGTTGAAATTCAAACAAGTCAGTCACGTCAATTGAGGCATAATAGAAGAAAAGCTGAGAATCCTCCAGTTGATGCTGTTAAAACGAAAAGGCGAAGAAAAAATGAGAATCCTACTGCTACAGCTACTGCAAGAAGAAAAAGAAAATAATATTATTTCACAGAAGACATTACTTCTAAGTTAACCGTACTCAACTTCCCCAGATTCTTGAGTTACTGATTTAATGTAGAAACTGAACATTTTGATTGTGTGGACCGGTGGGGTATAGGTGGATCAAGAGTTGATATTTCTGTTCTTTTGCAGTTCTGCTTTATATACACAGATGCTGAGTTTTATTTAGAAGACTTTTTGTTAATATTTAATCCGGTTTTTAAAACTTATTGCGTATATAGCTCAGTTTCAAAACTAATTATAAACGTAGTTTTGTTTTGATCAATTCAACACCGAGTTGATTAAATTAAACTAATGTCAGGGCGATATTTGAAAAGCTACCAACTGATGCAATTTCAAATGTCGTCCAAAATATGTAAGAAATAACATATATATATATATATATATATATATATATATATATATATATATATATATATATATATATATATACTGACGTCATTTGAAATGATGTGTCATTGTGTCTTGATCAATTGGGCGACGAGTTGGTCAAAACAAAGCTAGTCTGTAATTAGTTTTGAAACTGAGTCACAAACGTTGTTTTTTTTTTTTTTTTTTTTTTTTTTTTTTTTTTTTTTTTTTTTTTTTTTTTTAAAAGTAGACCAAATATAAAGAAGTTCCTAAATTTTTATAGTAGTATTGAATCCAAACATCACTATTGTGGAATACCATACAGAATCTTTTCCAATCCTTCTACTAATGGTTAGCTTTCACTCAAAGTTGCTTGAGATGGTTCATCTTTTTACCATAAAGAGCATGCTTTTGTTAGAGCATCTCCAACAAGAGATTATATGCATCTAAGTGTGTCTTCAATCGAGTGCGGATTATTTGATAGTGTGGACTTGAGGTCTGGAACCGTGGATATGTAGGATTGAACGAGGCGCTCGTTCAACAAACATCTAGTAACCAAACGCTTGTTGAACATGCGTCTCATTTGGAATGCTTGTTGATCAGGCGCCTGATCAGACGTTTGTTGAATGAGCACTCAAGTTTATCTTCTTCAACAATCGACTCAACGGCTACCCCCAACGACTCTTTTCGTTCCTTTATATGCAACTCTTCTTCATCTTCTCCAATCACAACCAATTTCCTTTCCAAATACAACTCTTCATGTTCTCCATTCGCAGCCAATTTTCTATTCCTATTCCAACATTTATGATTATACTTATTTCACTCTAAATGTATTCCTTGCAAGATGCAGTTTTGAGGCATATGATTTGCAAGATGTTTCGATTTCGATTGGCGAAACGGTTACTAACGGAAGTTGGATTGTTGTGCAAGACTATAATTTTCGTTATATTTAGTGTGAACTCTCAACCGATCATATTTGAGGTGTCGATTAAAGTGGTGAGACTTTCTGGAGGAAAAATACTAATTGCTACAATCGTTAGAATATCGATCGTGAAAAAAACGTATCTTCTATCAAAGATCGTTATGGAAAAGTTAATTGTAAAAGACAAACATTTGATTCTCAAATGTACAAGCTAAAGCAAACAATCAATAT